>CM061130.1:122971541-123571541 GCA_030789695.1 Scilla litardierei
CTGCCTGGCTTGAATTTTCTTAATATAGAGAGCATGGGCAAGTTTTATGGTAAGTGCCTGCTCCTAGATTTGGAGGATGGAGTTAGAGTGGAAATCCGGGACGCCATGGATATGGACGATGTCCACTCTAATATCATCACATTGGGCCCATATCTCAAAGGAGCCCAAGTCCAAAGGGCATTCTTAAGAGCCTTAAGCTTAGATACCAAACGAAAGATAGGAGAGCCAGAATAATGAGCATCACAGACCGAGGAGAGGACTTGATGGAATCCAGGGAGTTGAATGTAATAGCTGAAGAACCCGAAGGGCTTAGGCCCAGAGTTGATGGGAGTGATGCCGTGGAAGAGAATGTGAGAATGATCTCTAGTTCCAGGCGGGAGGTAACAGAAATAAGAGTCCGGGAGGATGCCCCCACGCAGAATTACAAAGAACGTGGTCTAATCTGCAAGCAATATGCCTAACATCTGAGTTGTTGCTCTAACTAAGGACATTACCCTGACTCCTGAGGTCATCAAAGCCGCAGTATTCGATGCATTCATTAAACTCCTCAAGGAGCGTGGGGAGGGGAGAGAACACAGCCACCCACCTTTTCACCCATGTAGTGAGTAAGGTTGAAATCCCCAAGAGCAATCCAAGGTGAACCAGCGATACGAAGACAATCAGACTTGAGATCTGACCAAAGAGTGGCATGCTCAGCAGAGAAATTGGATGCGTAGACAACTATAATAGAGGTAGAGAACCTCCATTAGTTGACACACAACAAGCTGATGTGCTGACTCGAAGACGAGTGATGAGAGCAATCCTAAATTGAAGGGTCGATAAGGACCCATATACGACCCTTAGCCACATGGTCATAGTTCTAAAAAGAATTCCAGTTCTTGAGAAAACAAGAGGAGACCATATGTCCAGTAGGGTCCTAAACTTTAGTCTCAAGCAGACCGACAAAAGAAGGCGGGAATTTATTCAAGTGGTGATGAACATCGCTATGACGAGTTTTCGAGTTAAGTTTCCTAACATTTCATACAAGGACAGACATAGTTATGAGGGTTTAGGGGCCGTCTTACTTCTCGTCACTTTAGTACAGGTTGGTATAACGGGGACATGGTTACGGCTATGGATGGAGCCAAGAGCAGTGTCCCACTCCGGATTATCCAGAAATTTAATAGCAGGGCAGCCCTCATTAATAATAGGAACTGGAAAGAGGGGACAGCTAGGGCTTCCGATGTAGACGAGTGCAGCGAATCAGTTGTCACTCGGGAGAAATCATTTGGAGGAGCAACAGGTACATGACAACAAGGGGGAACAACCACACAGGGGGATGAGGGATGTTGGTGGACACAGGGGGAGAGGAGGAACCACTTACAGACGACGCAGCAGCTACCGCTGCGCCTTGGCCCGCCTCACAGAGAGGAGGGGAGCCCGAAACTCCAACAGAGAAAGAGGGCCCGAAACAGCGTCGTGGGCACCCGAAGACCATTTACCAACAAGAGGGCCAGAAACAGTGTCGAGGGCACCCGGAGGCCATTCACCAACAACACCAAGAGGAGATCCATTACCAGAGGCCAACAGAGGGCCACCGACACCACATGAACGGAGAAGGGGAAAGGGGGGCTCCGTACTCAGTTGGGGCACTTCGGATGGCTGCTGAAGGGGGTGTTGCAGAGGCTCCAGATGTGAGATGGGCGGAAATGTGGGGGAGACAGGGGTCGGAGGGATAGAGACGATTGCCAACACACCGGGCTGACAAGCAAACGCAATACCCACCGAAGGGGCTGGCAAAGTAGCTGGGGCCAGAGGGGGGAGAGAAGTGGGCACTCCAGGGACATCAGGGTGAGACACTGCTCCACATGGGGATTCATTTTCAGAGGCCAACAGAGAGCCACCAACACCGCTGGGCCGGAGCGGGGGAGCGGGGGGCTCAGTGCTTGAATTGGGCTCATCAGACGGCTGCTCAAGATGTTGTTGCAGAGACTCCATTGGCAAGATGGGCGGTTTAGTGGGGGACGCTCATTGCGACAGATTGCGACCGAAGGATTTACAATGAGAGCACTGGGGGGAGGGGACGTTCATATGTAACGTCGACATCAATACGAGTGCCGTCAAAGAGTCTCATTGCCACCAATTCAGGAAAAGAGGTGTTAAGAGTCAATTTCGACCAAGCATCGAGCAGGCGCGGCGGTTGAGTCATCAGTGTATAGCGGCTTCCCAATAGTGCTGACGATCTTGCCTATGATAGTCGAAGACTAGAGCTGGATGGGTAACTGGGGGAGCCGAATCCATAAAGGCACATCAGAAGGTCGCAATCCAAACCAACATCGGGAGCCCACTTTCGCAGCACCACGAGTCTGCCGTCAAACAACCAGGGACCATCGTGTAGAACATTGACACAATTGGCCTCAACATCGAATTGGAAGAAGAATCCATTTTCGCGGGAATGGATATTGACCACCCCCTTAAGCTTCCACACCCGGCCAACCCAAGAGGGAGGTGACCGAAGAACGGACGGGCACCTATCACATAGCCGACCAACGTGTTGGCCCACTTACCTGCCGCTAGAAACATCATCACGAGGATGTCAATCAGGACACATCCATTAACAGAGACGGGGAAGTGAAAAAAAGTTCACAGTTAGAAGCCACTTTCCTTTTGGAAGAACATATCACTATAGGACGTCGTAGAGGAGTAGGCTATGCGAGGAACCAATGGGAGTTTTCGGCTAGGCATTTTGTCAAACACCCGACGGGCAACAGGGAGCCCAAGCAAGGAAGTAGAAGCGTCCCCCTCAAGCGGCCTGCCTGAGTCAAGGAGGACGAAGAGGAGGCCCTCTTGGCATCAGTCATAGGGCCAGACGACCCATTACGCCGATCTGTCGTCGGAGCCCTAGGTTTACGATCAGCCGCCACATAAGAATGTCTGCCCATCTTGAGTCTCCCCTTACCCGAGGATCCAAGGAGCGGAGACCTCCGGCATTGCCCCAACAGCCAAGCCGTCGACGGCCGCCAGAGATTCATCATCGCCCAGATCAAAGAAATCACCGACACCGGAGCTCGAGGAACACATCACCGAGAAATAATGAATGAGGAGATAGGACGGAGGACAGAGCATAAGAGAGGCAGAGGGGAAATAGCTTCACCGGATGGGGCCGCAGCCCCGACGGGAAAAGGGAAGAATCGCCCCAAAAATCACCTCAAATCGCCCTAGTCTAGGACCCGATGTATGTATATATAGGCAAATCTTCAAATGCAAACATTTCGCACGGTGCAAAAATGTTTTTATTTTTTTGAAATTTTTTTCCAAATTTTTTTCCAGCTTCACTTGGTGTTATACACCCCTAAAAAATAATGGTTGAAAAATAATATGATTTGAATTTCGACAATGCATTATAACAAATTCACACGTTTTAAACCATTAAATTTTGTAACTGGATCCGTGCTCAAATCCCCCTAGAGTTCACCCATTATATTCCCTGAGGTATATAATTGTATAGAGTAAACGTCAAAAAAATTTGGGAAAAAATTTCTAAAAAATTAAAATTGTTTTCGCACGGTGCGTAAATCCTAGTTTTCACACCCGAAAACTATCATATATATATATATATGTAAATCTTCAAATGCAAACATTTCGCACGGTGCAAAAATGTTTAGTTTTTTTGAAAAAAAATTCAATTTTTTCCATTTTATTTTATGTTATACACTCTTCAAAAAATAATGGTTGAAAAATAATGTCATTTGGCTTTCGATCAAGGCATTACAACAAATTCGCACATTTTGAAACCGTTAAATTTGTAACAGTTGGATCGGTGCTCAAATCTCCCTAAGGTTCACCCATTATTTTTCCTATGGTATATAATTGTATGGATTAAATATCGAAAAAAATTTAGAAAAAAATGATTTCAAAAAAAATAAAATTGTTTTCGCTTTTTGCGTAAACACTAGTTTTCGCATCCGAAAACTACTATATATATATATATAGTAAACCGGTTAGAATCCGGATAAATCCGGGTTGGCGGGCCAAACCCGCACCTGACCCGGATTTTATCCGGGTCGGCCGGTTCGACCCGGTTTTTACCCGATTTGGTTAGACCTCTACCCATACCCGGTTAAGGATGCCGGGTTTGGGTTGGGTTGGGTTCATTTTGCCATCCCTACATAGAAATTTGACAGAAAGTGTATCTCTTTCGTGAATGCCAAACATTAAATCTTTATAGTGTGAAGCATTCAATGAGAGGAGAGGAGTATCCAAGGGACTTGGGCAGTGTTTGTATGTGTGGTTTGTGACAGTATTTGTCTGAGGAACATACCCAAATATGACTTTTATACTGGGATAGAAAAAAAACCAAAAGACAAGGGACAAGTCGACATTAGCTTTTGGGTACAATTTCACTAGCAGTCACAAGAGAATCCCTACTCACTTGAATGTCACAGAGATGAAACTACTAGATGGAGAGAGCAAAAGGGTGAATTTGTGCTAAAGCATACATTTTATACTTGAGTGTGAAGCTTGAAGCACACACTTAATGCCAATTAAATCGGCATCAAATATTAATGGCTTCATCGTATCATCTATACTTCATCCACCATTACACTTGGAATGTTGCAAAGTGGGTTTTTAGAACATTGATCACGTGAAGTTTCACAACATTGACCCTTGTTTTTCGAATGATGTTACAACTTGATAAAAATTTCTTTCATTGTTACTTAATTGGATTTGCTTTATTAATTTGTTGATTACAACTGTGGTTTATTGTATTATGGCTCTGACTGATTCTTCCGCTTTTCAGCAAGAGCGATTGGAAACAGAAATGAAGATCAAGCAGATGAGGGAAGAATTACTTGCTCAAGCAAAGGAAAGGGATTCCCTTGCATAAATGTTTTCTGTCATTGTCTTTCCCTGAGACATCTTTACTTTAATATTTCTCTCATTGAAACTTTCATGTATGTTATTACTGTGATGTCTCAAAAACATGATTGTTGATTTATCAATTTGAGTTCTCCTAATAATATTGAAAGAGATTTCTGAGACTTTTATGTGTAGCTTTGCTTTCTTGTCTTTATATTATATGCTTGTATTACTAATGTTTGAAGTTATTTTAAGAAACTCCAAATCAATTTTCTTTTCTTTCTGTGATATGCTATTGTATAAAGGTGGGAAGCTCTTGATTTTTTATTGCTTGTTCTCATAATGGTGAAAATATCTGGATGGTACGGTGTGGTGACCATCCCTCCATCCGCCCCTCTCGTTTAAAGTGATTTTTACCTGTAAATGCTTAGTTAGTATCCAAACACAAAATTTTCAGGGGATATATCTTCTTTCAAGATTCAAACACTTGGTTTCCGGTTCATCGACTTGTTGAGAACTGTTAAGCATGTCATTTGCACTTGTTGAATTGAGAGTTTTAATACCCATCCAGGTATGTTCTCATCAAAACTCTGATGAAATAGCTAGCCTTTGCATTAATAATCTGTTTTATTTCTCTTTATATGTGGCGAATATATAGTTTATTTTTTGTGCTTATGTACCCTTCAAGTGTTTTATGGAGCTTCAATAGCATGGGCTTCGAAGTTTGTTTATTGTTGCCTTTATGCACGTATGATTTGAATTCAGACTCTTTCTTCTAGTTATCGTTTTTTTGCTGTTTTTTCTTTCTAAGTTGGTAAATCCCACGCTTGTACAGGTTGTTTAGATTTTCTGTGTTTTCTCTGTCCTAGTCTCTCATAGCAGTTAGCTTATTACACATTGGGTTTGTTCAATGGTTGTTCCTTCTAACGAAGAATGTTGTCTTTTGTTGTCAACTCTTACAATAGTTCATACCTGGGTTTACTTCTGAGAGTTCCTGGTTCAAGCCCCCATGAAGGCATGTCAAGTCACCTCGCCCTTCCAGACGACAACAAGAAAAAAAGTAAACTAAGGGGAAGAATATTTAAAAGAGACGAAGCACGTCTATTGCTGCTTTATTCTATCATAGGCATCCTATGCCAAGCCACCAAGTTTGCCATATTCTCTTTATTTTTGCTCATTCTTATGAATCTTTGTTATTACAAAACATTGATGGATTGTAGGTTTTGGTTGTTCACTAGGGAATCATTGATAGTGGTAATTTTAACTGCTTATGATTGAATCTAAGAGTGGGAAAGTTACCCTTATGATTGTCTGTGGTGGGATTGATAACTAGGATAAGTGTGCCATTTTAAAGCTACTTATTTGACAGGCATAGCTATGATGTTTCATTATAATCTGGTACTTCGAACGGTTTTAGAACTGCCGTCATACTCTTGATGATCGCAAAAAGAATAGAGAAATTCATATTCTGATAATATTTGGTCATGGTTCTATTGAAACCCTTAAAAACATGTAGATTTGGATATGTAGCAATCCTCTTGGTAGTGTTATTATGACAAAGTAAAATAAAAAAACGAATGGTACTTGCTTCATTTCTTGTGGTCATGTTGTTGTTACTTTTCCCCTTTGTTCTTTTTTCCTTTCTCTTCTGTTTTCTTGTTTTCTTTAAATACAAATAAAGGATGTAGATCGGTCTTGAACCTGATACCATAAACCAAACAATCCCTTTACCGAACAGTACTGTTAGCAATGAGACATGGCTTACTGATAACAACATTTGGTGGTATATTAATCATATTCTACCTAATTTTTCTACCCAGGATCAACTCTTAGTTGCTACAGAAATAGTTAAGCATTGATTGGGTAAGGTACGTACAAGGCTGCCACAAGGCTGCCGGATCCCCCCTCTTTTTAATTATCTGAAACAAGCACATAACATAAAGGATAACGCAGATCTGAATTAATTTCTGAAGCCTTCTATTGCTTGTATTCTTCACGGTCTTTGTTAACTGGTAAGAAACCTTTTTTTTGGTAAGCAAAAGTTCGGGTGGTTTAGGCAGCGGTTCCCACCACGGGCCAGGGCAAACCTCTGGGCTCTTTGAGCGCTTACAGAGGAATTTACAGATTACCCACCAAATGCCCCTCAATTCATTGGTAGCGGGCCTCAAACCCACGACCTGGGTAGTCGGGGCCGAGCGCCTTACCAATATGCCAAAGGCGCTGGCAACTGGTAAGAAACTTGATTATCCCCGTGGCACCGCCGTTAGTTTTGTTATTAACTTAGTAGATATCTCTAAACTTTTTCACTCTACCTTATGCTCCAAAAAAGATCTTCAAATATACCACAACATCACAGTTAATAAAAAGACTGATATCATACTGTCGACTATTTTAGTTCTACAGTTGTAAATCTCTTGATTTCCATGACAATTCTTCATAAACCCAAGCCACAGGCTTGATGAGACTGCACTGGGGAAGCTAGCTTATAGATGTAGCTATTGAGCATGTAGAACGCTTAAACGATCCTAGTCTCATCTTCAGTAGTACCTATCAGCGCCTTCGACGAGGGAGAAGTCAGGCGTGTGCTCACTGTACTCCACTATAGCTGAAGGAGGAAGCTTGCCGATGCAGATCTCATGAACTGTACTGAAGAGTGGAAACAACCGTTGCCATCCTCGGTGACTAAGAACTTCATAGACTTCTCGTGCTGTTGAGACACCCTTCAAAAATAATGCCATACAAGTTCAGTTTTGGAGTATAAACTCCTCGATGATTTTTAATGTCATGCTGTTTTCTTCATAAGGCATTAGTGTAGAGAATGAGAATGAGATAACATAAAGTATTATAGACACATGGTATTATAACATTAAGTATTTCTTCATAAGGCATTGTTTTAATGTCATGATTTTATGGACACATGGATAATCTCATATCGCTTGTGTTGATCCATAGGTGAAGTGAAAAAAGGAAGCATTATATCACAGACTATTAAGTTCATATAGTTGAGAATGAGATAAACGAGATAGACACCATTCAGGTCTTAGCATTAATTTGTTCATTGTTTAGAGAAATTAACAACAGAATTGGAAGGAAGGAATTAGATTGTATCAAACAGACTGTTTTCAGGTCCTAAAATTACAAATTTAAGCCTTTATCTCAAACCAAATGACTTGTAGGTATCACTTTTAAATTTTCAACATGCCAATGCTTGTATTTGCTTTTAGGAGCTCGTATTTGTCTCTAAAGATAATTGTAAAGCCATTATGTACTAATTTTTTCAGTGAAGCCATTATTAGATGCTGCAAATTAACTGAAAATATTAGTAAGGAAATGTCTACAATAAACTGAATTATTTCTCCTTTGTTTGCAGTTATCTAGGTTTAATTGACAGAGAGCTCTACACAATCACGAATTGCAAGTGTCAAATAAATTTCTCTTGATGATGCTTTGCAAATTTTTTTAGATGGCTAGAAGTACAAAAAATAGTTATGTTTTTGTTCATACGTAGTAGGATGTTAAATGCTCCAATGCTACTGCATGGCAAATTTACAAATAAAAGCACTATGCTAAGTGCATTTATTTTTTCAGTTACAATTTGCAGCTTTAGAGCTATCTCAAACACATTTTTAGCTACTATGATAGTTTAATGTTGAATATTATCTTGAATATACTGGATCTTTCTTTTTTAAATCAGCCGTATTTATTCTCTCATTCTTGACATAGCAACTATTGTGGATCATGAAGAAATGTTGTGAGACACCCAATTCTCAACATCTTCTAGGTGTTATATCAAACGATCCCACTGCTTCTCTCTGAATTTTGATTTCATCGATATACTTTTAATTTGGATTGCAAGAATCTGTCCCATTGTTTCCAGCGTTAATGTTGCATTCGTCTTAAGTAGCAGTAATTATATATGTGATAAGTCTCATTTTCATTTTTTGCATTTACCTGTAGCTTTTGGCCTTGCAACATTTCTTCTTCTAACTCATCAAAAGATCTGAGGTTGAAATCAGGAAAACAGAATTAAAGGAAACTTTCAATGGGGGTGAGATCTGTTTGCCTCAGATCTTGGTAATCTTGAGAAAAGGACAGAGAGAAACCTTTTACCACCATTTCTTGCAAAAGCCTCGGCTACTTTCCTGTTTCTTCCTCCAACTGCCACAAAAGATGAATACCATATTATTGATACATCCAAGTCATTTCGGCATATAGAAGTAAGAAAGTTCTTAGATTTAGAAGTTGCATACGGCATGTTGTGATTAGATCTGCAACTCCACAGCTCTCAAAGAAGGTGTTATCTTTAACCGAAGCGAACAAAAGCTTGGAAAAAGCTCGCATCTCCCTCAGACCAATTCTCATTATTGCTGCCTGATATATGCATTGAAACAGACGTTAGGGCAGAGTCTAGTGTCCAAGTTCAGTATTCTGTTATGCATGCAAACCTTGGTGTTATTTCCCATGTCCAAGCCATCAACAAGACCTGCACCGTACAAAATATTTCATTGTCATCGCAGTATCTGAATATGTCAAGAAATACATTGACGCTTCTCTGGAAAATAAGAAAAATGTCTTGATACCTGCAGCTATTGCCACCACATTTTTAAGTGTTCCACACAATTCGACTCCCTCCACATCTTGCACCTGTGGCATAGATTGATCATTTAACAATTCTTATACTAGCACGTAGAAGTTAAGGTCGAATCGGAAACTCACAGTGGATACAAGGAAGTAGGAGGAGGTGAAAAGCCTTGCCCATCTTTCGGCTACTTCCTTGCTGGGTCTATATCCAACAGTCGCCTCACTAAACTTCTCCTGAGCTATCTGCATTTGGATATGCATTTAGATATACATTCGACGGTGATATAATAGATAGTTTCTTCGTTTAGATTGGTCCCTGCCTCATTAGCGATGTTAGCACCCATGAGAACGCAGCAATTAACCCCGAGCATCTCTGTGATAAGTTTTGAAATCATGCATGGTCCTTCTTTCTTGACCTCCATGCCCTTGATAAGCGAAATGGCCTCTGCATCAGGCCTTATCTTCCCAACGAGCCTTTTACAAATGCCCTCCATGAACTGATGGGGAGTTACGAAAACTAGCATATTTGATTCCTTAACTGAAAAGAAAAGAAAAGAAAATAGAAAATTGTGTGCATACATGGGAAGACATAAAGCATAAAAATTGACGTGGGTTTTCTTTCTCTTGTCAATACTGCAAGGATAATCCAAAATGTTGTGAGCTTTGAAAATGTTGCTTGTTCTCTGTTTAATTTTCAGGTTACTGCTGTCTGTAAACATGGGGTAACATGGAGAGAATGCTTTTTTAACAGGTAAACCTCTGCTTGTACGTATGCATTATGCATCCATACTTTAGAATAAATTATCCCTTTGTAGCAGTATTCATCTTTTTCTTATCGATTTATGGGTGTTTAGCATTGTTCTAAATTTCTGACACTTGTTTGACACATAGTTAACATAAAATTTCTGTTTAAATAAACGAGACATCCTAAGAAACCTACTTAGATGTTGATGGTTGCTATAGTACTAAACTGCATATGGGATTTCCTGGGATTGAATGAAAGGAGGGAAAACGGTTGAGCTGAAAAATTATACTTTGGTTTAGGAGTTTTTAATTTTTTGTTCTTTTTCTTTGAATATCCACGAGCAGCTCAAAACTTGAACAAATATAGCACAAAAATGTTAAGAAATTAAATTCTTTGTTGATCACCGATTAACTTATAGATAATGTGACAGCCTTCAGTTTAAGTGAAACATAGCGAAACATACAAGATACCTGCATTCTCAAGGTTGGGGTCTGCTACTACATTTTTCCCAAGCTTTATACCCGGTAAATACTTGACATTCTCCTGTTTAGGACATAGACATTGTTAGGTTGCAGTTTAGATAGAAGGAAAAATAGCACTGACTTACATTAATCTGATTGATGGCATCCGTCAGTTTTTCACCATTTGGAAGCACTTCTTCAAACACCCACATCCTCACTTCATCTGTGGATCAGAATCATGATTTTATCGTTACTATCATTGTTATCAGAATCTGTCCATAAATGATACATCTTTTCAAAATGAGAAAAATGGGCGTCAGGGCTAGCGTCAAAACCCCACCCCACCCCACCCTATTTGTTCCTTTAATCTGATCCATTCATTTTGATTTTCATGTTCTAAAACCCTAAATCATCAATCTTCAAGTGAATTCAACGGGTTTTGCTTGTTCATCCACACTCAATAGCAACTTTAACCGTTCCGTAGCAACAATACTTTTTGCAACGGCTAGATGCACGTGTAAATTCCTTTGGGTTCACTCGAAAATTAAGGGGTTGAGATTTTAGACCATGAAGAACAAAATGAACGAAACCGATCGTTAAAAAACGTAAGGAATGCGGGGTTGCATGAGCTAGCCAGGTAGAAAATTTCTTCTTTGCCTAGCTGACCTACATATTACTCTTTCAAAATAAGATTTCAAGCATATCTAATCAGAATCCACAGATATTTTGATTATCGGAGAATCATATTAGATAACAAAACTTCAAAGGTTCGTGTTGCTTGAGGTGCATGCGTTCCATAAACAAAAAGAACATCACAATGAATCACGTAAGAATGATTCATCCTCTTATCGTGTTCATAAATGGTATTTGTTTTTTGCACACATGCTTGATTTCTTTCACATGTGTACATTGGTTGTATCCAGTGATTGTACATCTGATTTTTAATGGATTTTGGTTCTTCCCCTCAAAACTTATGGACCACTAGCATGCTATTAACAAATAATTAACAGAGATCATGGCAGGTGAGCATCACATGGTAGACTATTAACATAACCAATAAAAATCAGAACCAACTCATGTTATAGCTTGTTGAGAATTGTGCTGGTTGCAGTTTTGTTATAAAACAACAATCCAAACAAACATTAGTCTCAGAGTGCACATAATTTATGATGGGATCAGAGAGATCTTGGTGGTGGACTGTTTACCATGGAAATTGGATAGCTTGATGGTGTTTGAGGCAATGAGCTTGGCGGCGACGCTGCCCCAGTTTCCGCTTCCGACCACTGTCACCCGAAATTTGGGGGCCGAGGTCTCCTCATGAACTCCATTAACGACCTGTTGGGCATCTTGGTTTTTGGTTGAATGCTGAGCTGTTGGTACCATGATTTGAATTGATCAAGGAGTAAGAGGAGGAGGAGGAGGAGGAGGAGATAAATGAGAGAAGGGAAGGTTGGAAGTATTTGAGAGTGTGGGTAGGGGGCGGAGAGAGCATAAAAAGGATCGAGGGAAACAATGTTGAAATATTTTCTTCATTTATAAAAGTAATAGACGGACTCGTCTATGTGAAAACCCTCTCTCTCTCTCTCTCCACAAACACACAATGCACGGTTTTTTTTTATTTTAAAGGGGGTTTTGTTGTGGCTTTATAACACGCGATGTTTTGGAGGATGTGCATACTTCTCTCAGATTCAGAGCTTAGTATTTATTAACTAAGCCTTGGGGTGAATCGTTTGATGTACGTGTGCTGGTCGTGTGATTTTTTCCTTCCAATCCGGCTGGTGTACTGGAGAAATTTCAAAGTAAAATATAAAAAATTATGATCATATTATGAGAACAATGCATATGATCGGGCAGCTCAAGAAACTTGCGATGTTATATTTTAATGTTTGGTGGATGGATGAGATATTGATGATTAAATGTCTGCATCCTGCCAACTTATGTCATTCCCCTCCCCATTTTGGCTATCGCTGAATCTCTCACTGCTCAATCACTTTCTTGCTTATAGTTATGCCTGCTTCGATGCAGCTGTATATTTATTGTGACAATAATATTATTGATATTAGTAATTACATAAGGAAGTCAGCTGGCCACAGAGACAATATAGTCTTGGCTAATGTCAAAGACCGCACATCTCATATTTTTTTTTTTGACGTCTATATTCGTTTATTTTATGTTCTTAAAAACACAAACCATTAATTTTTAAGTGAAGCCAAATAAGTTTTCTCGTTCACTAGCCATTGCAAAAAGTTTTAACCTTTAAATTAGTGATGAGTGGATGAATGATGAAAACTTCTTGGTTTGGTTTATTGTTTGTGTTTTTAGAATATGGAGACCAAACTAAACAGAAAAGGGGGTAGAAGAAAAAGGTGTTGATGTTTTGATGCTAACCAAAGAGGAATTTTCTTTCGTAACTAGTTAACACCTAATTAATTAGCTAACCGCTCATATATGTTATTAATTATTATATAACTAGTCATAACCCGTGCCCAAATGCCATTGTTCATTTAAAGTATTCTCCTTCAAATTCGTAGATCCCCTAAATTTAAACGAATAACAATAAGTAAAGTGGAATAATTTTTATTTAGTTTTCCCAAAAAATTGTAGGTCTTCTCAAAATTTAGTTCTTCTAAAAATTTTAGATCCACCTTAAAATTTAGTTCCATCAAGATTTAAACTCATTTAAAAATTAAAATATTACCCCCTTCAAAACATTCGATCCCTCAATTTAGGTCGCCCGTTCATTTAAATTATTTCCCCATCAAAATCTTGGGTCCTTTTCAAAGTCCTAATTTTAAATGAACAGTAATAATTAAATCCAATAATTGTTATTCAGTTTTTCCAAAAAAAATTAGTGCCCCCCAAATTTAATTCCATCCAGATTCAGTTCCGCACACAATCTAGTTTCCCTATAAAATTTAGTTTAAGTTTAAAATTTTAGTCTCTGCTAAAATTTAGTTCCCCAAATACAATTCAAACTCTTCCCTCAAAAATTACAAACACTTCCATTGTCTCAGTTAGCGTCCCAGTCAGCAACCCAAAATATGATTGGGATAAAGCTGCCACGTCGGACAAAATTCAAAAAAAAAATGTCGTCAATTGTATAATAGACTAGTCATAACCCGTGCCTCGGACACGGTTCATTTAAGATATCCCCTCAAATTTCCCCCCTCCAAAATTTAAACGAACAAAAATTTAGCGTCAGCGCGGGCGCCGGAAATTTTTTTAACTCGGGCCAAAAGAGAAACGCTCGAAAATAAAGGGGAAAAGTGCAGAAGTGTGGGTGTGTGTAATTAGGGTAAAAAGTGAAATGAGAGGGCTTTTTTTTAGCAAAAAGGGGAAATGGGCGGTATTATGTACAAATGTATTGATTGTGGTGGGTTTTTTGAATTAAATCTCGACCCTTGGATGCAAAGGATGTGGATGCATACTGATCGTTGTTGGTGACGGGGAATTGTATAATAGATATATATTTTTAACTTATTAGTCCTCACTTTACAAATTATAAAAGTCTGTATCTTGAGTGAAACTCTAAAAAGGTTCTTGAAAGAAAACCCTTGGCTTGACCTTAGAAGGCTCGGCCTTTAGCACTCGAGCTCTTTGTGGGCCTCATACATAACCATGGCTTCCTACATCATAGGGTAACATCAAGCACATTGATCCGATGGCTACCCTCCTCCAAAAGAGTAGAGTTAGACCATTCCAAAATCTAACATCAATGGAAGACTTTGTACTCAAAGTTGCTGCGGAAAAATGTTCATGATGGATTGCTTTTGTTGAAGGATCAAACGTACTCGAAATCAGTGAAGTTGTAAAAGGCTAACGGTGATGTCTTTGCATGGATTGTGAAAGATTTATATCATGTATCAGCTCAAAGGTTATTAAACATGAATTAAGAGTGTTTGCTTAATTAGCTATAAAACAAAAGGAAGATAAATACCGTTTATATGAAGCAAAATGTTGTTGAAAAAGAGGTCCAAAAAGTAGTTAGCATAGAAGTACATAGATGCCAACGGAGCATTGATCCAGCAGCATAACCCTCCCTCCGCCTCCTTGCGAGGTGACCCGTGTTCGAACCCGGGTAGATGGGAGCCCCCGCGCTCACAACAGAAGCACATAGATAGCTCTCCAATGTGGAAATCGTTTAAAAGGAAAATGAAAAATGTATAATGTGAATGTGTTGTGAACGGGTATTTACTGGGTTGGTTGAGTTATTGGGCCATCCTAGTATTGGGCACATATCTGTGTAAACCCACTTTGTATTCCCCCCTTTGGCTATAAATAAAGACATGAGGGCTCCCCCCTCAATTAGTTGATTCATAACACGTTATCAGCACGAGCCTCTAAATTTTTCCTTTCCACAAATTTTTCTTTCCGTTCGTTGCGAAGGCGAAGGCGAAGGCGAGACGGGAGATCCACGAGCGCGGTGCAAGGCTTCCTCCATCAAGGGTCGTCATCCGCGTAGGGCTTCGAGCAACCGTCGCTATATCCGGAGGACGGATAAAGAGGTAAACACACTAAAAACGATATTTTTATCATACGTATGATTGCTCTATCCCTAGATCTCAAAAGATCGTTATAGGGATCAATTGTCGCCTTGAAAACGACGGATTTTCCATCCCAAAACCCCAATTTTTAGGGTCAAAACCCTAATTTTTGAACCCCGGCGGCTAGCCGTCACCGGAACCCCCCCAAAACGTCACCGGAAACCCTCCCTCCCCGTCTCCCCCCCCCCCCCCCCCCCCGCGCAGGGGGGGGGGGGGGGCGCCGCCGCTCCCCCCCTGGGGGGGGGGCGGCGGCCCCCCTTGGCCGCTCCCCCCTGCAGGGGGGCGGCCCCCGCCTGAGGCCGCCCCCCAGGGGGCGGCGGCCCCTGAGGCCGTTTCCCCCTGTGGGGGGGGGGGGGGGGTGCCCCCCTGCAGGGGGGCGGCCCCGGCGGCCGCGCCCCCCTGCAGGGGGCGGCGGTGGCGCCGCCCCCACCCATGAAACCCTAACAAAAAAAGACAGAAATCCTGTGGGCCTGAAGCCCACAGGCCGGCTGTGGGCTTCAGGCACACAGGCCAATTTTTTCATTCAAAAAAAAAAACAAAAACAGCCTGTGGGCCTGAAGCCCACAAGCCGGCTGTGGGCTTCAGGCCCACAGGCCGAGTTTTCTTCAAAAAAAAACCCTGTGGGCCTGAAGCCCACAGCCGGCTGCGGGCTTCAGGCCCGCAGGCCGTTTCTACACAAAAAAAAATTTGGGGGGGGGGGGGCATAGGTTGAAAACAAGCCTGAAAAGGCAACTGTTTGGCCTAAAAACTAATTTAAAAAAGGGGATTTAAGGGCAAAATATTCGTGAAAAATCACGGTAAATTACGGGACAAATATCGGGCAGGCGAGAACTTTTTGGGGATTTTTGGGGGGCTTTTGGGATGATGAGAGAACCGCTTTCCCTCAAACAAAGAAAATGTTTATTTTGGGCTCTTAATCAATTTAATTGATTAAACCCATTTACTTTACAACCCATGCATCGTAATTACTTTTACATGCTTTTCATCTCTGGCAAAATTATGTGGATATTATATGTGTGGTTGTGCATTTTATTTAAAACTTAATAATTAGGAAGATCCTGCGACCGCTCTGCCGTTAGTTACCTAACCTAACGGTGTATGACGTTGCCCAGTGATCCAATAATTATTAAGTGATTAAATATAATTTTATCCTCATGTGAATAAACTGCCTGTGATGTCTGTGAATGAAAATGTTGATGAGCACAATATTTCTGTGTTAATTGCTAAATGTGGTTTTTGGATCGGCCGTTTAGTCCCACAGTTTATTTCCCGCACTTTTCTTTTATTTTTGAGAGAAATTGTAGTGAGCAATTTATGCAAATGTCAAAGAAAGAAGACCAACTTCCTTGGAGTCGGAGGCCACGCTTGAAGACGAAGATATTATATGGGACCCACGTGGTTTCCAAAGTTGTATTTTCATTTTATTCAAGCTGCAAATTTGTATAATTTGGACTGTGGACTTTTGGACTCTTTCTTGTGGGACTGGCCGATCCACACGTTTAGCTTTTCATTAAATATTACTTCCGCATGAAAATGTTTTTTTCTGATTGATTATTAATTCATGCATGTTTGTGCTCTGCTAGATAAATGGCTAAAATTGCAAGCGTTGACTTTGAAGTGCTGGATGCATCAGGTAGAAACTATATAAGCTGGCAGCTAGATGTTAAGTTTCACCTGCGGGCCAAGTCCCTCATCACTGCTGTGACTGAAAAGGAAAATGTAAGCGATATAGAGAAGGTGCAAGCCATCAACTATATTCGCCGCCATGTGGACAAGACCTTAAAGGCTGAGTACCTTACGGTCGAAGATCCACTTGAGCTATGGACCGCCCTTGAGGATAGATATAAACATCAGAGAGATGTTATACTCCCAAGGGCGAGATATGAGTGGGAGAACCTGAGACTGCAGGACTTTAAGTCTATTGCTGAGTACAACTCAGCACTTTTTAGCATCACCTCACGCCTGAAGTTGTGTGGTGAAAAAGTCTCAGAAGATCGCATGCTGGAAAAGACGTATACGTCTTTCCATGAAAAGGATGCGATACTCATGCAGCAATACCGTGAACGTAAGTTCACCAAGTATTCAGAGCTGCTGTCATGTCTTCTGATGGCCGAGCAAAACAGAGAGCTTCTTCTCGCCACTCACAATATGCGCCCTCCCGGCACTGCCCCCTACCAGAAGCTCATCATACCTCTTCCTTCAAAAAGAAGAGGGATAATAAAAGAAAAGAAAGACCACAGAAAGGGGGACAACAGAAAAGAGCCAAGGGCCCACCACAGCAGCGCAAGAATGAAGGGAAGCGCAAGTTCACCTGGCGCAGGAATGATAACAAGAAAAATAATGCACCCCCACCCAAGAAGGACTGGGAAGACCAGTGCCACAGCTGTGGCATGACATGCCACTGGTCCAGAGTGTGCAGGACCCCAGTGCATCTCCAGGAGCTTTATAAATAAAGCAAGAAAAAGAATGCTGAATCAAACCTGGTGGCTGCGAATAATGTAGTCAAATTCACAGCCAAAGACTTCGAGTCAGATGATATGCTTGATTAGCATGTTTTCATTTATCTTAGCATTTTATTGTATGAACAATCCATTTTATGAGAGCTTTTATGTTATCTGAATTCTGTTGAATAAAATTTAGTTTTCTGAAATGCAAATGTTTACTCATCTTTATAGATGGGATGCTCTCATGACTGCTTAGTAGACAGCGCGTCAACACATACGATCCTTCAGCACAAATGCTATTTCCATAGCATTATTCCGTATAAGAGCCCTGTAAACACAATTTCAGGGCCATCGGACATAATTGAAGGTTCTGGGAATGCAACCTTGTTGCTTCCCAACGGAACAGAAATAAAAATAAAAGATGCACTTTACTCTCCGAATTCCAAGAGAAACTTATTAAGTTTCAAAGATATCCGTCTTAACGGATTCCACTTGGAAACAACAAATGTTAAAGAAAATGAATTACTGTATGTAATGTCTCAAGACAACGGAGTTAAATCCATACTTGAACGTTTTGAGAGCCTCTCATCAGGCCTCTACCATACAAAAATTCGGAGAGAGGAAGCAAACCTAACGGAACACCTGAAGTGTCCGACATCGGCCAAATTCTTACTTTGGCACGATAGACTTGGCCACCCCGGATCTGTGATGATGCACCGCATTTTATCACAATCCCACGGGCATAACCTGAAGAACCAGAAAATTCTTCAGAAGGGAGAATTCCCTTGTGTACCCTGTTTTAAGGGAAAATTAATAACAAGGCCATCACCACTTAAAGTGGACATTGAGTCTCCTAGCTTCCTTGAAAGAATACATGGAGACATATGTGGACCTATCCACCCCCCTAGTGGGCCCTTTCGGTACTTTATGGTACTGATTGATGCATCTTCAAAATACTCGTATGTATGTCTACTTTCAACCCGCAACTTGGCTTTTCCAAAGCTCTTGGCACAAATAATAAAGTTGTGGGCGCATTTTCCATACAACCAAATTAAGAAAATACGTCTAGATAATGCAGGGGAATTTACCGCTCAGTCATTTCAAGAATATTGCCAGGCAACGGGAATAGAAATCGAACATCCAGTGCCGCATGTTCACACCCAGAATGGGTTAGCCGAGTCGCTAATTAAAAGACTCCAATGGATCGCACGTCCATTGCTAATGAAATCCCAGTTGCCGGTGGATGCATGGGGACATGCAATTCTGCATGCTGCATCACTAATAAAAATAAGACCCTCGGGATGTCAGAGTCTATCTCCAATGCAACTTGCATATGGAACGCCGCCGAACATCTCTCACTTGAGGATCTTCGGCTGCGCAGTTTATATCCCCATTGCACCACCACAGAGGACCAAGATGGGTCCACAACGTCGCCTAGGTATTTATGTAGGGTTTGACTCACCCTCCATTATAAGATACCTAGAACCCCACACGGGGGACGCTTTCAAGGCACGTCTTGAAGACTGCGATTTTGATGAGACGTATTTCCCCAAAATGGGCCTAGACATCGAAAAGTCTAGTGCAAAGCAAATGTTAACGTGGGATACAAAAAGCTTGACCCACTATAATCCGGTAACAAAACATTGCGATGATGAGATCCGGAAGATCTTACATATTCAGGACACAGTCCATAGATTACCGGACTCGTTTACTGACAACCAGAAGATTGTCAGATCACACATCCCTGCTGCAAATACTCCAGCTAGGATTGACATCCCAAAGGATGGATGCAATCCACCAGCAGCAGAAGTGGCTGCACCTCAACAGAAAAGAGGCAGACCACCAGGCTCCAAGGATAAAAATCCAAGAAAATGAAAAATATCAGGAGACCTTGGGACGATACCCCCACAGAGAAACGAGCTCGTGTCCATACCCTCTCCCCTCCCGGAATCCACTGCAGAGGAACTACCGGGAGAAACTGAAATATCATTAAATTATGTACGTACATGGGAGGTATTGGACAGAAAGAGTATAGTCGTCGACGATGACTTCGCGTTTCACATTGCCATTCACGTCGCCGGAAGCGACGATGATTATGAACCACACTCCGTTGCTGAATGCAAACGTAGAGACGATTGGCCAAAGTGGAATCAGGCAATAGAAGCCGAGCTGGACTCACTTCAGAAACGAAAAGTCTTTGGGCAAATAGTCCAAACACTTACTGGTGTCAAACCTGTGGGATACAAATGGGTATTCGTCAGAAAAAGAAACGAAAATAATGAGATCGCACGCTACAAAGCTAGACTTGTAGCACAATGATTTTCCCAAAGACCGGGCATAGACTATGACAAAACATATTCCCCGGTCATGGATGCGATCACCTTCAGATTCCTGATAAGCTTAACAGCAAAGGAAGGCCTAGATATGCAGCTAATGGATGTTGTGACTGCATATCTATACGGCAATCTCGACAAAGAGATATACATGAAACTTCCTGATGGCTTTTCCATGCCTGCTGAACTAAACGATAGACCTCGGGACGTCTATTCTGTTAAGCTACAAAGATCATTGTATGGTCTCGAACAATCAGGAAGAATGTGGTATAACAGACTCAATGAGTTCCTTGTTCAACAAGGATTCACGAACAATGAAGTCTGCCCTTGTATCTTCATAAGAACAAAGGGAAAAGGATTCGTGATAATAGCTGTCTACGTAGACGATCTGAATCTCATAGGATCTCCTGAAGAGATCACTGAGATATCTGTAAGCCTAACAAAAGAATTTGAAATGAAAGACCTAGTCAAAACGAAATTCTGCCATGGCTTACAGATTGAACATCAAAAGGATGGAATCCTATTACACCAAACCACATATACGAAGAAAATGTTACAAAGATTCCATATGGACCATTGTCATCCACTGAGTACACCTATGGTGGTACGATCGTTGGATGCACATAAAGACCACTTCCAGCCGCTGGAAGAGGGGGAGAACATACTTGTCCGGAAGTTCCTTATCTGAGTGCCATCGGAGCACTACTATATCTGGCAAACTGCACGCGTCCCGATATAGCGTTTGCAGTAAATTTGCTAGCCAGATACAGTGCAGCGCCTACACAGCGCCACTGGACCGGAGTAAAGCACCTTCTACGCTACCTCCAAGGGTCTACAGATTTGGGACTCTTCTACAAAAATGGAACATCCTCTACACTTGCAGGTTATGCTGATGCAGGTTACTTGTCTGATCCCCACAAGGCAAAATCACAGACTGGGTACGTGTTTACCTACGGAGGGACAGCCATTTCCTGGAGATCCATCAAGCAAACCTTGACGGCGACCTCATCCAATCACTCAGAGATCATTGCCATCCATGAAGCAAGCAGAGAATGCGTATGGCTACGCTCAGTTGTCCACCACATCCTGTCTACGACTGGACTGAAGACTGGAGACCTCGAGCCCACTACCATGTTCGAGGACAACGCTGCTTGCATAGCTCAACTACGAGGTGGCTTCATCAAAGGCGACAGAACAAAACACATTTCACCAAAGTTCTTCTGGACGCACGAGCTACAGAGAGATGGCAAGATCGACATCAGACAAGTGCAATCATGTGACAATTTGGCAGATTTGTTCATTAAAGCCCTACCTACTGCTACTTTTAGAAAACTTGTACATAGGATTGGAATGAGACGCCTAAGAGATCTGAAAGCTTGAGAGCTTGTACAGATCAGGGGGAGTTTGGCAGAGTTTGTACTCTTTTCCCTTAACTATGGTTTTTCCCACTGGGTTTTCCATAGCCAAAGGTTTTAACGAGGCAAATCTCACCAACTCAGGATCCTGAAGTATCCACCCCATGTGAGACCCATACAGGCTCAAAATCCCGAAGTATTCATGAGCAGGGCCCACACATATGGCTTGATAAGGGGGAGTGTTGTGAACGGGTATTTACTGGGTTGGTTGAGTTATTGGGCCATCCAAGTATTGGGCCCATATCTGTGTAAGCCCACTTTGTATTCCCCTCTTTGGCTATAAATAAAGACATGAGGGCTCCCCCCTCAATTAGTTGATTCATAACATGTTTAAAATAATACACATGTTTTCATTTTTTAAGGAGAAAGTGTGATACATAAATTTCCACCCAAAATGAGACAGATGAATCTGGAAATTGATTAGTTTTCTTTTTTTAACAAGATCAGGCCGGACCGTAAATTAATGATCAGACCCCCTCGCAGGACAAAACCATTGCAAAATCCCCCTCCAAATTTTTTCTTGCCGTTGGCTTTATTATTTCTCGAATCGTTTTTTCGTCCCCCTGCCTCCGCTGCTTTCTTCGCGATTTTATCTTGCAACGCCCTTGCGTCTTGTTACGCCTATTTGGCCGAGACCCGTAAAACACGAGCCCAGGAGCCCGACTACTGGTCAAAAGCCCATCTGCGTCCTCAAAGCCCATTCGACAAAGGCCCTACAAGGGACCTTCTCGAACGTCGATCCGACCCGGCCCCAATAACCCGTTGGTCGCTCGCCCACTCCTGCGAAAACCACTCCCCCGGACGCGCGACCACTAAATGGCGATAATGGGGAGGTGCTGGCAGGGCGGAGAGAGCGGCGGCGAAGGGGGGACTGATGGGGCACGATCAATGGCGGACGTGGGACGTGGGTCAGAGGCGATCACGCCGGAGCTCTACAAAAGGGCCAGGAAGACGACAAAGAAAGGGACCGCATCTCAGGTAACAAAACCTAAGGTACTCCATCAACGACCTCGTTCCCCCAATTCATCTCCTTCCTCCCCCGCTCGCGCCGAGAGACGCCGTCACGATCTCCTCACGAGTCGGACCGTCTCCGCCGGGCCTCCTTTCTCAGATCTCTATCTGACTTAGGCATCGGAGGGGATTTGGCCGGAACCAAGGTCCGGCCCCCTGACGAGCGTTCTCGTCTACGCAGGTGGACAACAGACCAACGGGCCGAGGCTACCCCTCGCCCCTCTCCGACCACTCGATCAACCGGACAGTGAGGCTTCCCCTCACCGTCAGCCTTCCGTGGCTGAGCACGCCCTACCGAGGCCGAGCGTCCTAATCGGGTCTGAGACTCACCCTCGCCACCCGACGGCCGTGCATCTACCCGGGCGACTGAGGCTACCCCTCGTCCCCCTTCCAGCCGAGGCCGAGCACGTCTGTCCGAGGCCGAGCGTCTTAACCAGGGCCGAGGCTTCCCCTCGCCCCTTCTGCACCGATTCGAAGCCCCCGAGGGACCCAAAGCGGGCCCCTTGACCACGTTGACCGGGTTCTCCACGGTCAACGCATTGTAGTGAGAAAACACTCTGAAACATCTGGCGCCGTCTGTGGGAACCGAAGATCATCCCACGAAGCAGAAAACCACACCAACAATGGCACGGGCCATCAATGGAAGGAAGCGCATGACCCCCATCCCAGAGGAGGGGAATGGCGCATCTAATGGCAACCCCGAGGACACGCACGTCGACGGCCACCCCGCCCACTCAATCGAAGAGACCGGCGGCTCAGAACTAGCCACACAGGGACAGCTCCGTGCCCTGGCTCAGGAGACCAACGCGAGCCTCCAGATGTTGGTCGCGACAGTACAGCAGCTTGTCGGCCCCGCGCCGTCCGACGGGGGCACGTTGAACGATAGCCACCGATGGGCGGGGGGTCCCCCGCACTTACGGTCCGCGGTGGTTGACGACCACGGGACCCGGAAACCGAACACAGAGCGTCGGTTCACGCGGTCCGGCTCCCGTCAGGCGAGGTCACGTGCCTCCTCGCCCTATCGCGAAAGGAGCCGGAGAGAGACCGAAGGGACGAACGGCGAATCGATGACGGCATCGTCTCGTCGATCACGGTCGTCCCACCGCAGGAGAAGCGAACGACGCCATTCAAGAGACCGATCACGGCGGAGCAGGAGCTCCCGCAGGAGGAGTCGGGAGCGTCGGGTCAGCCCGACCCCCAGCGTGGCGAAGGCTGCGGAGCCAGCCCCACCGGCGCCGGTGCTACCTCCACCCCCGCTCGAGCCGGAGACAGGCGAATACCGCATCCCCGGAGGCATCCACGGGGACCGGTGTCCCTTATCGCGAAGAATAACCGACGCCCGGGTCCCCTCTCGATTCAGGATCCCGGTGCTGGGAAAGTACGACGGAATAGGAGACCCGGCGCACCACGTGATGGATTACGAGGGGGACATGGCCTTCCAGGGAGCTGACGATGACCTGCTCTGCCGGGGCTTCTATTCAACTCTTAGGGGAGCGGCGAGGATCTGGTACCACAGCCTGCCCGGCCGCTCCATCGACAATTTCGAGCAACTCGCCCAGTTGTTCTGCAAACAGTTCATGGCGGGGAGGCTGGTCAAGCCTGGTGCTGAACATCTGTTCAACATAGTGCAAGGCCCGGCCGAGCCACTCCGACAGTTCATGCGCCGCTTCAATGCGGAAAGGCTGAACGTGAACAACCCACCCGACCTGGTGGTCCAGACGGCTCTTAAGAAAGGGCTTCGCCACAGGGGCCTCAAGAAGTCCCTACACACCGACCCCCCAAAGGACCTCCCCGGGATCATGGCAAGGGCCGAGCGCTTCATGCTGACTGAGGAGGCCTTGGCCGAGGATGCAGGAAAAACCGCTCGAGGGACCAAGCGTGGCGACGGCGGACGAGCTAGCCCCGAAGGGTACCGGACCGAGAAGAGGCAGAGGAACAGGCAGCGGGGAGAAAGCACGAGAGATACCACCCCCGACGCCATTCTCGCCCAAGTACAGAAGGAAGAGCGAGCTGATCGCCCTCCACCGAAGGCTAAAAGAGGCGGGAAGAACCGGGAGAAGTACTGTAAGTACCATAAGGACGATGGCCATGACACAGAAGATTGCTGGCATCTGAAGAAAGACATTGAGAAGCTGATGAGCCGAGGGCACGCCAGGAATCAGGCCGACGAACCGGCCTACGGAGAAGGGACCTACACGCAGCCGGATAAGGGGAAGAAGATCAACGCCATCCAAGGCCCCCTCCGCATCATAGAGTGAGCAGGCAACGACTCTTCCCCCGGCGGCAGCCTAGTATGAGGGAGTTATCCAGTTTTACAGCCCTCTGTTTAGCTTCATTTCCTTTTTTCCGTTTCCTCCAAATGTACCGGTCCGACAGGACTCATGAGAGTACAAACGCAATCTTTTTATTGTCTTTACTTAAAATCCCGACGGAGTTGACGTGTCGCCAATTACGCAAAAGGCCGGGGACCGCCGCCTCACTGGAGGAGGAAGAGGAGCTTTGCCCTCGCCGACCGTCTCCGGCACTCATAAGTCTGGGGGCAATTCCCCCAGCAGACGCGGACGCTGACCGGTCCTAAGCCGAGGAGCTTTGCCCTCGCCGACCGACTCCAGTGCTCATAAGTCTGGGGGCAATTCCCCCAGCAGGCACGGGCGCTGACCGGTCCTAAGCCGAGGAGCTTTGCCCTCGCCGACCGACTCCAGTGCTCATAAGTCTGGGGGCAATTCCCCCAGCAGGCATGGGCGCGGACCGGTCCTAAGCCGAGGAGCTTTGCCCTCGCCGACCGACTCCAGAGCTCATAAGTCTGGGGGCAATTCCCCCAGCGGACACCGACGCCGACCGGTCCTAAGCCGAGGAGCTTTCCCCTCGCCGACCGACACCAGCGCTCATGAGTCAGGGGGCAATTCCCCCAGCAGGCACGGACGCCGACCGGTCCTAAGCCGAGGAGCTTTCCCCTCGCCGACCGACCCCTGCGCCCATAAGTCTGGGGAGAATCCCCAACGCCAGTTTTCGTCCATTCCCAAGCCAAGAACAAGGCAACAACGCAAAGTACACAAGAATTCCAAGTAAGTCGATTTCATTTATAATAGTTAACCCGAGTACAAAAATGCGTCTTATTTACAGGAGATCAAGGCGAAGGGAACACCCTACAAACAGTCTACTCACGACAAATGACAGAGTTCAGATCGACACCGACAAAGCAAAATTGGTTGACAAAAGACCCAGAGTAGGTGACCCAAGCTAACGGCCATGCAACCAGCAATTGTTGGCCGCGGGGCTGAAGGAGATGGCGGGGGCCGGGGATCCATTTCAAGTAGACTGGCTCAAAGCGAAGCGGATGCTTAAAAATTTGAGGATAAGGCTGGGAGGGACTGCTTAGGGAGCCCGAGCTCGGGAGGACACATCCTCGGGCACTTCGCCCTGCTCGGAGCGAGGGGACCCGACTGGCGGAGGGGCTTGCCGGACACGTTCCGCACATTCCCGGAAGGAAGACTGGACGACTTCGACGATCCGGGGGACGATGATGTCTATATACTTACCGAAGGCCTCCCTGAGAACCTCGAAGATCTCCTTCCCCAGGGTCTCGACGACGCCCTTCTCCACCTCCTCCGCCAGCCGCATTACCTGACGCCGGTCCGACAGTTCCCTCTGAAGCTCCTCCCTCTCCAGACGGAACGACTCCGCCGCTTCCTCAGCCGACTGATGAGCATCCCCTAGCTTTCCCTCGAGGTCACCCACTTGTCCCTCCAACGCAGCCACACGGAGGGCTAGGCGCCGAGACTCCATCTGGGCCTCCATCATGGCCACCTCGGCCGCCCCGGCCCGCTCCTGAGCCCTCATGGAGGACTCCTCCAGCTCCCTCAAGCGGACGGCTCGACACTGCAACTCCACAGCGAGCGCTGAACCCTGAAAAGACGAGACATGGGCTAAGAAGAGGATAAAGAGAAAGAGAGGATAGCAAGATAACCGAACCTGTTGGAGGATCCAGACCAAGGAATCCGACATCTTGTCGGCCGGGATCTTCTTGAGGAGGCTGCGGTCCCGGGGAGGGACGGAGACCTCGGCAACTTGCTGGGCCACGGCTCGGTCAGCAAACATCGAACTCCCAGGGACGACAATCGAAGCCAAGTCGCTCGCCAACAAGGCCCCGACCCCTGGCGATACGGGCGAAGACGCTGCGAGAGGGGTGGCTGGCAAAGCCATCGAAGGATCCCCGGCGGTCGCCGCGGGAAGCGCGGAACCTGCCGGGCCGGAGGGATCCACGTCCTCCTTCCTCTTCTTTCCACCGTGGGGCTCCGAAGGCGCTGGAGGGGAACGCTTCCGCCTCACACCATCCTCACCCCCCGGAAGGGGATCGCCAGAAGAAGAGGCGGGAGGCGCGGCCGCCACCTTACCCACGGCTGGCCCGGCTCGGCGCACTTCCTCCTCAATGGTCCTCCGAGGCGCCCTTCCAGAGGTACTACCTCGGCTCCGAGCGGCTCCACGATGGATCAGCTCGTCAACGTCACGGACGAATTCGCGGCCAGCCATCCCTGCAAAGGAGACCGAAATCAGGATGAGTCATAGGGCGATCAAGGGATGAAAAAGCGACCTACCCGGAGACCACAAGACGGCCTTCAGGAGCAGGTCGTCCAACAAAGACCAGATGGACTTCGTCTCCAAAGGAAGAGCCAACAGAAGCGCAGCGGCTGCCCGGTCGGCGTTTGAGAGAGCTAACGACGGGCGAGGATGGACAGAACTGCCCCAGCTTGTTAGAATCTGGGCCTCCCCCAAGAAGACCATGAAAACATAATCTGAGTCCCAATCCCCTGACCAGCGGGGTAACCCGATCAGGCATTCCCTCCTCGAACGAGCTCGGAGTAGCAGCCATGACCCCGGACCGACCGTCTGGACCTGGTAAAAGTGGAAGAGAAGGGGGAGAGTCGGCTCCAGACCACAGGAACGGCAGAGCGTTACGAAGCACGTCAGTACCGCGATCGAACACGGGGTGAACTGACACAGGGACACTGTGAAATGTTCCATGATCTGGATGAAGAAGGGATGGAGCGGGAAGCGAAGACCCAGGCGGAACATCTCGACGTAGACGCCGACCTCATTGCTCCTCGGAAGGCAAATCCGCTCGTCGACAAATGGAACACGAACCTCGTATGGGAAGCAGAGATATCTCTCCCGGATCTCCGCGGCCACCGAAGGAGGGGTCCTCGACGGCGTACGGAGGACAACCGGGGGCACATTAAGCCGTACGGCAGCCGACGCCACGTCATCACAGGCGTAGTCTGGAAAAAGCTTCTCCTTCCCCTTATCTTGAAGAGAACGACTCCCGGCGGGGGAACCTGACTCCCTTAGCCGGGGTTCGCCCCGCCCGGACTCCGGAGGACCCCTCGTCCTCCGGCCAGAACCGCCTATCCTAAGAGCAGCCATGAGATGAAAGCAAGAGAGGAATTACCTATTTTCAACCAGTCTGGAGAAGGCAAAGAAGCGAAGACGACAGGGAACTCCGAGTTGCTGAAGGCTCTGAATACCGGGAGGAGCGAAGAAGAAGTGGAGATCAACACAACGGGAGATCTTATATACCAGGGGAGAATTCAAAGCGCCTGACAAGAACGCGTGGCGAGGCTCGAAGAGTCGGCGGCGTTCCGAAATTGGCGCCAGTCGAAGTCCAATCGATCCGCCTCATCATGACCTGCATTTATGGCCTCGCCTCGATTGAAGCGCCGCTCGGAATCCCAGGAGACATAACGGGTGATCTGAGCGAGCCAAGGCTGATCGACCCCACCAATGGCGGCTCACAAACCCTTCGGCTTCTCGAACTTAAGGCGACTCCGCGAGTGGCGGGGATAAGCTTGCCGCTACACGTGGCGACATCTGAAGGCCGACGGCGCTTCGGAACCCGCGCCTTAAAAACATCGAACGGGTCAACTCATGATGACGACTAATAAATGAGTCGGCATCGACTGGCGAGCTCGTCACAATCGGCAGAGGTCACATCGGCCGAGCCGAACCGGCCGAGGCCGATCAACCCGACCGATGGGGGCAATTGTTACGCCTATTTGGCCGAGACCCGTAAAACACGAGCCCAGGAGCCCGACTACTGGTCAAAAGCCCATCTGCGTCCTCAAAGCCCATTCGACAAAGGCCCTACAAGGGACCTTCTCGAACGTCGATCCGACCCGGCCCCAATAACCCGTTGGTCGCTCGCCCACTCCTGCGAAAACCACTCCCCCGGACGCGCGACCACTAAATGGCGATAATGGGGAGGTGCTGGCAGGGCGGAGAGAGCGGCGGCGAAGGGGGGGACTGATGGGGCACGATCAATGGCGGACGTGGGACGTGGGTCAGAGGCGATCACGACGGAGCTCTACAAAAGGGCCAGGAAGACGAAAAAGAAAGGGACCGCATCTCAGGTAACAAAACCTAAGGTACTCCATCAACGACCTCGTTCCCCCAATTCATCTCCTTCCTCCCCCGCTCGCGCCGAGAGACGCCGTCACGATCTCCTCACGAGTCGGACCGTCTCCGCCGGGCCTCCTTTCTCAGATCTCTATCTGACTTAGGCATCGGAGGGGATTTGGCCGGAACCAAGGTCCGGCCCCCTGACGAGCGTTCTCGTCTACGCAGGTGGACAACAGACCAACGGGCCGAGGCTACCCCTCGCCCCTCTCCGAACACTCGATCAACCGGACAGTGAGGCTTCCCCTCACCGTCAGCCTTCCGTGGCCGAGCACGCCCTACCGAGGCCGAGCGTCCTAATCGGGTCTGAGACTCACCCTCGCCACCCGACGGCCGTGCATCTACCCGGGCGACTGAGGCTACCCCTCGTCCCCCTTCCAGCCGAGGCCGAGCACGTCTGTCCGAGGCCGAGCGTCTCAACCAGGGCCGAGGCTTCCCCTCGCCCCTTCTGCACCGATTCGAAGCCCCCGAGGGACCCAAAGCGGGCCCCTTGACCACGTTGACCGGGTTCTCCACGGTCAACGCATTGTAGTGAGAAAACACTCTGAAACACGTCCCTTAAAAAAAATTAATTTTTTCAAATAAATAAACCAAAACATTCAAAACCAAATACTAAAAATAATTGTTCAAAAAAAAAAAGCCAAGATCGCATCGTACTTCTCTCGCCTCTGCTCAGGATTAGTTGATTCATAACAAGAATATAAAAGCCAATAAACCAAAACATTCAAAACCAAATACTAAAAATAATTGTTCAAAATTAGTTGATTCATAACAGAATGCACTTTATTAATCCAAATAAAGCAGTTCGGAGAGCAAGTACCACAAGACATTCAGTTGCAGTTGCAGCCCAAGCCCTCTCTTGCTCCGACTCAGGACAATGGCCGTTATACTATAAAAGTAAAAGCCAAATTAAAGCCTCTTTAATCCTGTGACTCAAGTTTGGCGTGTGAAGATGAAGCCTACCCTCGTCCTTAAAACTAACTCCTAAAAGCTGCACGTCAACATGGAAAAAGTTTCCCTTTCTCTCAAGAAATCGGCTACACCTCTTTCTATAAATACATCCAATTTTCAAACATTGCTTCAGTCCAGAGCAAGGCAAGCACTACACATAATTAATATAGCATTGCATGCCATACTAGCTGTAAATCTCCATCCCTCTCGCATCTCAGCATCAAGATGGCCAAGACCAGCCTCCTCTTGTTGGCCGCAGCGCTGTCCGTGCTGGCCTTCGTCGCGGTGGAGGGCATCCCCTTCTCCGAGAAGGACCTCTCGTCCGAGGAGAGCCTGTGGGACTTGTACGAGAGGTGGCGCAGCCTCCACGCGGTGGCCAGGGACCTCGACGAGAAGCGCAGGAGGTTCAACGTGTTCAAGCAGAACGTGAGGTTCATCCACGAGTTCAACAAGGGGGACAAGCCTTGCAAGCTGAGGCTCAACAGGTTCGGCGACATGACCAGGGATGAGTTTAGGAAGACGTTTGCGGGCTCCAGAGTCGACCACCACCGGATGCTGAGGGGAAGCCCGCGAGGAGGCGGCGGGTTCGTGCACGAGAAGTCCGGCGACCTTCCCGCCTCCATCGATTGGAGGCTGAAGGGCGCGGTCACCCCTGTCAAGGATCAAGGCCAGTGTGGTATGATTTAGGCACAGCCTGATCATACTCTTGTGTGCAGCAAAAGTTGTTTCCTAATGTTGAATGTATGCAGGGAGCTGCTGGGCGTTCTCTACTATCGTGGCCGTGGAGGGCATAAATCAGATCAAGACCAGGGAGCTTATATCGCTGTCGGAGCAAGAGCTCGTCGACTGCGACAACGGCGACAACAACGGCTGCGACGGAGGGCTGATGGACAGCGCCTTCGAGTTCATCAAGACCAACGGAGGGATAACGACCGAGGGAGACTATCCTTACGTTGCCGCCGAAAGGAAGTGTGATGCCACCAAGGAGAACTCTCACCATGTGGTCGTGATCGACGGACACGGGAACGTTCCGGCCAACGACGAGGATGCTCTGATGAAGGCGGTGGCGAACCAGCCCGTATCCGTTGCCATCGAGGCGAGCGGTACAGCCTTCCAGTTCTACTCCGAGGTTTGCATCTCTTAGATATCCTGGACTCTAAAAGGTTATGTTGAACTTGGCCTGAGGTTTGAACTGCTACTGCTGAGTGCAATTGCAGGGTGTGTTCACTGGCGACTGTGGCACGGAATTGGACCACGGAGTCGCGGTCGTTGGCTACGGAACGACCCAAGACGGCACCAAGTACTGGACTGTGAAGAACTCGTGGGGAGCCGATTGGGGCGAGAGAGGCTACATCAGGATGCAGCGAGGGGTCTCAGCGTCCGAGGGGCTGTGCGGGATCGCCATGGAAGCATCGTATCCGATCAAGTCGTCTCCCAACCCTGCTCAGAGGAAGGATGGAGCATTCAAAGATGAACTCTAAGATGTTGGAAGCTATTACATGGCATCATACCTAAAAGAATAGTAGGGTTGATTTTGTTAGCTATCTTTATGTTCTTATGTCTGTGTGTTAGTAATGGATGAATAAACTTGTGCTACTCAAATATGGGTTGAATCTAACCAAAACATACTTCAAGTCAGCTTATGACAATCATATACTCAACTGGACATATAAAAGAAACTCGAGCTGCATCTAATGAAAGATTCCAGAAATGTATTTTTGATAGGCAACCATCAGAAATTTGGAGGTTCTTCTCACAAGATACATATAGATTCATTCCAGACCAGGGGCATGCAGCTGCTTATTCAACACACACACATTCAAACCTTTCAAGTAGCATTAGTAAACTCCGGCTGAGACTAATTCAACCATAGCATCGAATTGGATCATTGCATCCCTTTGCAGCAGACTGCTTCAGTCCTTTCCCACCCCCTTTCTCCAAGTACTGCTGATGGTACTCCTCGGCCCTGTAGAATTTTTTCGCCGGAAGGATCTCTGTCACGATCTTCTTGCCCTTCATTTCCTTCTCCTTGGCTTCCAACGTCTCTTTCGCCAGTTTAGCTTGTGCATCATTGTAGTAGTAGATGCCTGATCGGTATTGTGTACCTGCGTCGTTTCCCTTGTCAACCAAACAAACATCAATCGTTAGTTCTGTAGTTAGATGTTGTAATATCATTGTATCCAAATTTTAAAGAATCCAATGTCAACTTCTCCTATATTCTAGTCTGGACTTGGAATTTGTGATACCTAGTATCCATGTCTCAAAGAATCCAATATCAATATCTCTTCTATATTATAAGTTTATCATGCAAAAAAATATTAACATGCAGTACCCAATTTTCTCATTATCCCTTCTTCTTTTTTAGAAATAGGCGCACTTCTGTATTCCTTTGATGGATAATAATAATTATAATAATAATGTGTCAATCCTCCCGTTGCTAAGTTAGGTAATTGGTACTGGACTATATCTTCCAGTTGCTAAGTTATTTTGTTTTTGGCTGATATGGCTATTTTTCAACTAAAATAAAAGAAAGCCAGAAGTCCATACTCAGAAGAAACACAATAATACACTCATAATATTTGCTCAAGCCAGAGCCCCTAGGTTTGGATGCATCCTGTCTGAATGCATAGAAGTGGGGCAAGTCTATTTCGACCATTAAAATTCTGCACACAAGCTATGTCAGCTTGAACTAGAGGCATCTCTTGTCTACTCTTCCACTATCTCCCTTGGTTTGGAATCATAGTTCAATTTTTACTGAGAGAGCATCATATAATTTTCCTTAGATTAGAAATATTGCTCTATTTGTTAATGGAAATTCCTTAGATATATTGATGTATCTTGATGTCAAAATTACTGGTTTCCGAAGATAGGTCTTGAAGATGATAATCTATTATTCTCTAAGTTTGCAAAATAATATTTACCACTTTGTATAGAACAAACGGATGCAAAAAGAAAAAGAAAAAGGAGAGCTGTGAGATCCTATCCGCCTCTTTCCCAACCCCTCTGTCCCTACCCAAATTCAGGCTTCGAGGCTCACATCCCGGCCCTAAAAATCAAAATTCCAACCCATTTCCCCTCAATGTGTGCTTGACTTGATCTCAACCTTAATCTTGCAAGGTTTAGGTTTCTCTAGCACGTCAACGATGTTTGTCGACTTTGGTCCCAATTCATGCATCGTCCTTCGCCGGTTGTGGTTCCTAGCATCACCTAAATCAATGATGGACTTCATCCATTGACTTTTATTTTCCTTCTTTCTTGGATATCGCCATCTTCCATTGCCTTGACGCCGTGATCTCTGTTGGAGACCATCAAAGGAGCTATTGTCGCAGCACAAGAATGAGAAGTGACCAACGTATCCGCTTGGGTACTAGGGTACTCAAACTCCACGATTGCAATTATTGATCGTCATCCCAATGCCTGGCATATCAGGTTGGGAGTTCTACATTCAGAAGAAGTTTGGCTTTCATGTTTCAAGGAAGCCATGTGGACATTGAGGCCCTCGTCTTGTTCTAACACCCAAACACCGTCACCTTAGCTTTAGCACACATGCCCGCCCTTCCCAACTTCGACAACTGTAGTTATCTCAACACCCAACCCAGACCCAACTAACCACCAATCACTGGATCCGCAATCCAGATCGTGTGATGTGACTCTAACATGTAACATTTATACTACTTAAAATGAGCGAGCTTGGCCAGTTTCCTACTGTCAACGGAAGATCCTAATTATTGAATCTTTGGATTAATTTTGGCAGTTAATTCAAGTATTTGAAGCTATATAAGGCACCAAGTTCATGTCATAATATACAAATAATTACCATAAAATACCATCACCTATAAGATTACGGTCATTAAAAATACCCCATACTTATTTTTGATACGTCTTGCTAAGCTTTCCAAGCACTTTCATATCTTTTGTTGAGATCTTGTTATATCCAGACCGCACATGCTTATCACATGATTGAAAAAAGACTAATGTTCGCTCAACATTCCCAACAGTTACGAAAATGACAACTTCCTCGATCCTTTTTACAATCAAGCTCTCATCTTCCTCCGTCAATAACACAAGTGCCACACTATGTGTTTTAATAATAACCAAGCATTATGCCTGCACTAATAAGATTAGGAACCCATTAGGAAACAATTAGGAAGCAAAGAATAAGGTGTAAATGTTGACAAGAACTTGGACACTAGCAACATCAATCGAGCGCAACAAAGTCGTATTTTGTTTATTGATGTATTTTTCCTTTTCTTGTCATAAATCATTGTAAGGCCTTAAAAGACACTTAGACACACTTGAAACCATATGATAAAAACTTAGAACTATCATAGACTTCAACCATAACAAACCCCTTGGTTTCTTACTCAAAACTGTGCTTTTAGAAAACCATCCGTCGATAAATATAATGTTCTAGTCGACTAGGGTATCAGAGTATCACAACCCATATTTCTCAGCCATTAGTCGATCAACAAAATTCATTAGTCGACTAATATATTTTAGAAATCAAAATTACTTTTTCAAAGCTTAGTTTAGTCGACTAATAGAAGATATTAGTCCACCAATAATTTTCATTAATCGACGAATAAACTTCACTAGTCGACTAATAGTGTTTTACAGCTCAGTTTTTCAGAGAACCATTAGTCGAGTAATATGGGTTGTTAGTCGAATAATAATGTTATCGTTGACTATGTTGGCCTTTAGAAACAAGCCATTAACTAGCCATTTAAAGGAATAGTTTTGTCATAAACTCTCTTAGTTTGCCCCCTCTATAAATAGGGATTTAATGTTTAAACAAAAAAGAAGTGAAGAAAAATTATATCTTTGGTCAAAATACTCTTAGGTCTCTCATATCATTTTAGATCCAAAAGAAAAAGAAAGGTCCCATTTTTTATTCTCTAATTCTCTATCATATAGCATAAAAATCCTTCTCCTTAGTCACACTTGAATTCACATGCATGTATATTCAAGGCTGTAAGAGTTTGTATATTTTTCTCACTACAAAAGTTTTACCTTGGTTATTGAGGTGGTGTTACTCTCAGTTTGAGAGGTTTCTAATCTCAGGATGTTGAGATTGAGGTTCGATATTTACAAATGTATTTGCCACATTGTCCGGTTTTCTCTTGGGATTTGAAAAAAATGGTTTAATGGACAATCTCAAACGAAGAGATTGTGTATTGGAGTAGGTCAGGTAGATTGAACCAGAATAAAATTTCGGATGTTTGCATTTGCATTTGCTTTATCTGGTCTAATTGTATACTCAATTTGGTTATTGCGATTATTTATATTTTATTCCCGTAGCAATTTTTATTGAGTTTTGGTTAGTATATATATTCAAATTAGTAACTCTTTTGATATATTTATTATTTAATTTTAAAGTTACTATTTACCCCCATTTAATATCCATTTGTCCATACACAAGATCAAACATTTGTTACCAAAGCTAGGAACCAACCAGTCAGAGCAAGAAACATCAACCATTGATACCAACATTAGGTACTAGAACCGGCTGCGGGATGGAATCAACAACCATGTGTTCGCAATTCTCTAAGGGTCACTCCTCATCTCGGCCACCACCATCACCGGATAAAGCTATGACTATTGGAAGAGGATGATGATGGTCTACTTTAAATCCATTAATTTCGAAGTATGGAATATCGTGGAATCACCTTATAACGAACTTACCACTCTGTTCTCTTAATGGACAAATGAAGAGAGAGTAAAATCAACCCTCAACTTCAAGTCCATGAAAACCTTATTCTGGGATATGGACAACACCGAGTTCAACTGTGTGGCGACCGCAACATCAGCGTACAAAATTTGGCATACGCGAGCAAGCTCATGAAGAGTCTTCATCCAATGAGAAGGAAGATCAACACAAAAATACCTACATATGTTTTATGGTAAATGAGGATGATGTAACATATGATTTTGATTATAATGATTTATCAAAAGCATTTAATGAATTCAATGAAAGGTACAAAAAATTAAATAACATGTATAAAACATTGAAAAATGAAAATGAGTTATTAACAAATGAGCATGATATTTCCTTTTTAAATTAGATGATGATCAAGAGATTAACGATAAATTAATTGTAAAAACTAAAAATTTAAAAGAAGAAAATTGTTTATTAAAAAAGGAATCTCATAATTTAAATATTAGAATAGAAGAGCTTGATAAAAACATATCTTCTATTAAATTGAAGTATGATGAGATTGTCTTTAATGTTAATAAATTCAACGGAAAATTTAATTTGAATAAAATTCTCTCATATCAACGTGTTTCTAATTCAAAATTTTGGACTAGGCTATAATAATCAAATGAAACATGTTAATGATAAGGTGCATAATAAACAAGATCATATTTATATATAAAGAATACTTGAAATTCACTGACATAAAATGCATCATAACTATTTTACAAACCACATAGAGTGCATCATGACCATCGTGATAAAATTCATATGATTTTTATGTAGATAATTAAATATGCATGTAAATATGACAAAAATGCATATATTAAAATTTTAATGAAAACTGCGAATAATTCAAGAAATTTTATTTATTTGCATTCTAGAAAATCCAACCCTAAAGGAATTTGGGTTCCTCATGACTAATCGTAAGGACCTAAATTGGAAAGGGTACCTAGCTTTATGATTATCTTTTCATGTACCCAACATAAAAAGGGAAGCATACCTGTGCGGAATTTCAATTGACGTGACTTCCAAGAGCCATAACATCGGTACCAATATTTGGTATCACTTCTGTCTTTTTGGTAATGCCAAAGGGTGAGAAATGATAAGAAAACATTAGAATTAAAGAAAACATCAATTCATGAGGAGTATGTTTACATTTGTTTAAATTTTTTTATCTTGATATATGTATGTATGTATGTATGCATGTATCATCGTCATCAAAAAGAGGGAGAGTGTTAGATATTGGAGTGCCCCATTATGTATTTTAATAATGATCAAACATTATAGTTACACTAATAAGACTTGTGCATCAATTATGAAACCATTAAAAAGCAAAGAGCAAAATACAAAGGCTCAAGAATGGATGACAAGAACTTAGACACTAACGAAATCAATCGAGCGCAATAAGGTTGTATTTTGTTTATTGCAGTAATTTTCTTTTCTTGTTATATATATCATTGTAATGTCTTGAAAATACATCAACCCACACTTGAAACCATATGATAAAACCTTAGAACTATCGTAGACTTAAACCATATCAAAACACTTGGATTTTACTCAAAACTGTACCTTTAACAGACCATTAGTCGATTAATATAAGGTTCTACTCGACTAAAGTATCAGAGTATTATAACCAAAAATTTTAAGCCATTAGTCGACCTACACAATCCATTGGTCGGTAAATATATTTCAAAAACTTTGACTAGTTTTCTCGAGCTCAGTTTAGTTGACTTACAAAAGCTATTAGTTGATTAATAAGTTTCATTAATCGAGTAATATACCTCACTAGTCGATTAATAGTGTTTTGCAGCCTAATTTTTCTGAGAACAATTAGTCGATCGATATGATTTATTAATCGATTAATAATATTATCATTGGCTGCAATAACTGTCTGAAACTAGCCGCTAACTAACCGTATGAAGCTATAGTTTTATCATTTTCTCTCTTAGGCTTTTCCTTCTATAAATAGGAATTTAGTCCCAACTGTTCAAACAAGAAAGAAGTGAAGAAAAATTATATTTTTGACCAAAATACCATTAAATCTCGCATATCGTTTTAGAGCTAAAAGAAAAAGAAAGGTCACATTTCTATTCTTTAATTTTCTATCTTTTATAATAAAAATCTTTCTCTTTATACACCTTTGAATTCACAAGCACTAATATTCAAATCTATATGAGTTTGCATTTCTACAAAAAATTTGCATTGGTTGTTAAGGTGGTGTTACTCTCGATTTGAGAGGTTTCTAATCTCAAGGTGTTGATATTAATGGTTGCAATTGGCAAGGATATTTGCCAAATTGTAAGGTTTTTTCTTGCGGTTTGTAAGAGAGTTTAGTGGAAAACCTCAAGCAGGAAACTTGGGTGCCGGAGTGGTTAGGAGACCAAACCAGAATAAAATCTAAGGTGTTTGCACTATCTGTTTTGATTATGTACTCAATTTTGTTATTGTGATTACTCATATTATATTTTGTTTGCGATGTAATTTTTATGGACTTCTGAATGTTATATAGATTCGAATTAGTAACTCTTTTTAAGGTCTTTATTGTTTAATTTTAAATACACTATGCATCCCCTCTAGTGTCCATTCGTCCATCCACATGATCAAACACCATCATCAATTGAGCGTGCCCAGTACAATAGAAGTTCAGCTTTTTAGGTAAGAAAAAATCTATATTACATTTGACAACTGTTTTTGAATTCTATGGCTGACTAAGATAAGCTGACTATAACAAATGGGTTGATAAAAGGATGGTTGAGATTTAAACTTGGGAAATCAACGGTTGAGATGAGAGTTTGTGAAAATTTTGAGAGGAAAAACTTTTGTATTTTGGGGGGAACTTTTTGGAGAAATAAATCTTCATTTAATTTTGTGCAATTTGATATCTTTGAATTTAAGAGGTCTTGGAATTTGAACAGTCATGCATTTATGTGATTTAATTTACAATATTTATAACAAAAATAAGGAACAATTATATTATGTTGTCTATTCAAATCATCCTTATCTTTCGGTGCTCGTGCCCACGTTAAATTTTTTTTACGCTAATTTGTTGTTCCGCATCGAAGGTGCCTACGCCGAATTTGTTGTTATACGCTAATTTGGTGTTCAGCGCCGAATTTGTTGTTCCATGTCGAAGGCGCATGCGCCGAATTTGTTGTTCCGCGCCGAAGGCGTCCGTGCCGCTAAATATTTTTACGTGAATTTGTTGTTCTTTGAAATTTTGGTTGTAGAAATAATTTTTTGGTGAACAAAGATTTGTGTTGTGGAAAATCTTAAGTGAACCGTGCCCGCGGGCACGGGTTATGACTAATAAATAGCATAAAACATATAACCATTTATCATACAAAACATGAAAGAGTTTGAATTAGTTTGCTGATTAGGACAAAAAGTCTAGTACAAAGACAGTTGCGATTTAATCTTGAAAAATTAATGGTTGTGATTAAACGATCTAAAAATTTTGAAGGAGAAACCCTTGGGTTATGGAATGAAAAGGAAAGAGAGGAGGGATGAAAAGGATGGTAGGGCACGGAGGGAGGGAGGGAGAGGGTGTGTGTGCTTGAGCATGAATTTATGATATACGCAAATTTATAGTATGGTTGAATTTATATTTGTGTGGGTATTAACGTGATATAAAAGGGTTTAGTGGTTGGATTTGAGGCCCCCCCCCCAAAAAAAAAAAAAAAAACCACAAAAAAAAATTAAAATAAAATTAAAATAAAATTCATCTTCAAAAGTTCTGCATCTTGGTAAAATTAAAATAAAATTCATCTTCAAAAGTTCTGCATCTTGGTATAGTTTAGTTAGAAATATCATCATCAAACAAAAAATTGCGGCCTTAACCTCTTTATTCTTCAAAAATGGGAAGATATTGTCATCAAAAAAGAAGAAGAAGGTATTGAAGATTACCTGACGATTGAGAGAGGTGGGATCGTGACGAGACCAGAAAAGAGAGAGGAGGGTGGAGTAAGGGCAGAGGGAGGAATCGAAGTGGATCCTGACGACCTCGGCGTGGTTGGTGTCGCCGTTGCAGACGAGCGGGTAGGTGGGATCGGGTAGGTGGCCCTGGGAGTAGCCGACCTCCGTCTTCACCACCCCGTCCACCCGCTGGAACGCCAGCTCCACCCCCCAGAAGCACCCCGCCGCGAACTGGGCCAGCTCCAGGTTGGGCCCCGCCGGCGGGTCTACATCCGGGGACTGCGCCGGGTTTGAGTCCGTGGATGATGCCATTGTTGTGGGAGCTTCAATTTGGATTCAGGATAAGATGGGGATTGACCTTGCACCTGCCCCAATTGTTGGCCTGTGTTCCTTTGGGGCGGGGATTGATGCGTATTTAATTCAATATTAATATAATTCCACTCTTTTTTTTGGAAGAGCAAAGACTATTCAATGAAAATGATTTTTTTCTTCTCTGGATTAAATAATTATGGTGATAAATCTTTATTACAAAATGTGCATCAGGTAGTCTAGAAGAAAATTTTCCTTTGGATATCATCAAACTCTAACCCATTAATTTTTTTTTGCTTCGATTCGAACCATTCATTTTGAAAAACCTTAAACCCACAATTTTCAAGTGATTCCAAGAAATTTTGCTCTTTTATTTACTTATCATAAGTTTACCGGTTTCATCATAACATAACTTTTTGCCACGGTTAAATGAACGATGAAAACTCATAATGTTTTTGGTAGTTTGACGTTTTAGAATATAAAGATCAAACTAATCGAAAACTCTCATGCCCGGTTCTATAGTAGCTATGGAATTAAGAAAAAATCATCAAATATAACCCCAAAAGAACCGGGTTTCGTACCGTCAAAAAAGGAATGCGTTTGTTTGCATGAGCTAGCCAATGATGCAAGGAGGAAATTTACTTGTTAGCAAATTGATGTTTATATAGCTCTAAACAACAAAAATAATGTTATGAATATGCCCATGAGGCCTATTGGGTATCCAGCCCACTATTAAAAGCTATAAATATGAGGGTAGGGGGCTCTTAACCCTCTACACATATTTCCATACTTTTCCCTTCACAACACGTTATCAGCACGATTACGCTTGTTGGAGACGGCGGCGGCTCGCGAGGAAGGAGATCCATCAATCGCTCAGATTCAAGAAGATCGTAATCTTCTCAACGGGGAGCGAAAAGGGCATCCTTCACCAACCGTCGACTAGATTCCCTTGTTGAATCTAGAGGTAAATATCAAAACTTTTTAGATCTAAAACTTGCGTTTCGCGTAGATCTGCATGATTTAAGATCAAAAAGTTTGAAAACACGGTAAAAATCACTTTTTTAATTTAGATTCGCATGTCTAAAAACAATAAAAATCAGTTTTTAGAGATCTAAATGCTTGAAAAATTCGTATTTTTACCCCCCGACCTTGATCCATACTCCGCACGCCCGAAGGGCGAAACGACGTCGCTTCACAAGCGCCGCCGGTGGCCAAAACGTCGCGGCCTGAAGCCGCGGCCTAAGGCCGCGGACTGCAGCTGCGGCCTGATGCCGCGGCACAGGGCCGCGGCCTCAGGCCGCGGCGGCCGTGGCCCGCCGCCGCCACAGCGGTCGTCCCTTGCCCGGCCAGCCGTCGCGGCGGCGCGCTGCGGGCCCCCCTTAGGGTTTTTTCGGAAACCCTAGCCCTAACGTGCCAATTTTTCGGGGGAGGCCCAATTAATCCTAATGGATTGTTTTCATGGCCCAAAAGCCTGAAAATTAGCCCATTTACACAACTAATTTTTCTTTTTTATTTTTGGCCCCAAAAGCCCAAAATAATTAAAGAAACTTTATAAAAAGGGTTAAAGCGGGAAACAAAACATTAAAAATATAGATCAAAGGTAAAAAGTTTTTCAAAAATAATTTTTTAGCACGTCACACACTATTTAGATTATTTAATTAATCTTTACATGCATGTGATATGATTATCTGCGTGGTTGTATATTTTCCATATATTATATGCATGGATGTGCGATTAGGCAATGTTTTTAGGAATCAGCCAGGTTTCCGACACCTATAATTCCCCGCAATTTTTTTCTTTTTTTTTGAGAGAAATTTGTAAGTGAGGATATAAATGTAAAAAGAAGACCGGTGGACACCAAAAAGGAGCCGAAGGCGTATGCACAAAGATGAAAGGGGCTTCTCTCTGAAGTTCCCGAGTTGTACTTATTCTTTCATGCAACTTTTGATGTAATTTCGGACTGTCTTTTTCTTTTCGGTATCGGCTGGCTGATCCCCATAGTCCTAAGTTATTTTTTCATTGCTTATACATTAATTGCGTGGATGTTAACTATTTTCATGCCATGTTAATGTTACAATGAAACTGTCAAAAAGCATGTGTGGATGTTAATCTCTCTTAATTATTCACGTTATGAAACCGTCAAACGCATGCATGCATGTTAAATTTTCTTTAATAAATTCATGTTATGACAATGCTTAAAATACTTGCGTGGATGTCTATTTTTATTCTGTTTAATGATCCATGTTGTTTTTATATTGCTAGATCATTCAATGGCCAGACTTGCGAATGTCGACTTTTCGGTCCTGAAGGCCGATGGGTCAAACTACCTGAGTTGGCAGTTGGACCTGAAGTTCCATCTGCGCTATCATGGTTTCAGTCTCACACCGACTGAGAAGGCAACAACAAGTACTGCCCCAGCCGACAAGGATGCTTCTAAAGAAGCACCTCATACAGAGGAAGTTTCCGATATACTAAAGGCGAAAGCCATTATCTATATCAGGAAACATTTAGACTCGACCCTGAAGGACGAGTACCTTACTGTAGATGATCCTTACGAGTTGTGGGACGCACTCGAGGAGAGGTATAGGCATCAGAGGGATGTCATACTCCTCCGTGCGCAGCACAAGTGGACTCACCTCCGCATACAGGATTACAAATTCGTAGCGGAGTACAACTCAGCACTCTTCCGCATCACCTCATGCCTGAAGTTGTGTGATGAAACGGTGACGGAGAAAATGTTGCTGGAAAAGACGTTCACGTCTTTCCACGAGAAGGACATGATCCTTATGCAACAAAACCGTGAGAGGAAGTTCACGAAGTACTCTGATCTGCTTTCATGCCTGCTTATGGCTGAACAGAACAGAGACCTGTTGGTTGCCACTCACAACTTGCGCCCTCCTGGCTCCGCTCCACTGCCACCTCCTGCAGAGGCACACTTTCAGTCTTCCCAGAAGAAGAAGATGGATAAAAAGGCAAAATTCCAGAAATGAAAAGAACAGAAGCAGCGGAAGAAGGCCACTCCCCCAGCTCCTCCTCAGAACCAGAAGTTCGTGGAAAAGAAGCAAAAGAGGATGTCCAACAAAGGTGGCACTCCCAAGAAAGACTGGGAGGATAAGTGCTCCAAATGCGGAATGACGGGCCACTGGTCCAGAATCTGCCGCACCCAGAAACACCTCCAGGACCTCTACCAGGCAAGCCTCAAGTCTCGAGCTGAGACAAACCTGAGTGAGAGCGCAGCTTTGCCAGAGACCTCATGGACTCCTGAAGATTTCATGGGAGATGACACTCTCTAGTTATGGACCATTTTTATATGCTAGCAATGTATCTTCCTTTTATGCATAGTACCTAGTTTTTATTCCATGTCAAAACATTTTCTTTGAGCATTTTTAAATGAAATTAGATCTTTTCTTTTTCATATTATTTACTGCTTGAATGTCTTTCTTTTATATAGATATGGAATCAAATTGCCTAGTGGACAGTGCATCGACGCACTCGATCCTTCAAAACATAGACTACTTCACGAGCATAAGTAGCTACTCTGGTCCACTGAGAACAATCTCAGAACCAGCTAACATAATCGAAGGATCAGGGAAAGCAATCATATTGCTCCCCGGTAACACACAAATCACACTTAAAAATGTGTTATACTCACCTAAATCTATCCGAAACCTCCTAAGCTTTAAAGATATCCGTTTAAACGGATATCACTTAGAGACGGCCGAGGAAGATAAAAGGGAATACTTGCTTGTAACGTCTCTTACAAATGGTTCAAAAACCATTGTGGAACGTTTCAAGGGACTCCCCTCGGGACTCTACCAAACAAGTATACAAACTCCAGAAACATCCATGGCGGAGCACCTGCAGTGCCCCCAAACACCAGAATTCCAACTCTGGCACAGTAGACTGGGACACCATGGATCTGTTATGATGTACCGCATCATAAAAATCTCCAGGGGTATAGACTTGAAGAACCTGAAGATTCTTCAAAAAGGCAAATTCTCATGTCCACCCTGTTACAAGGATAAACTGATTACGAGACCCTCTCCACTAAAAGTGGACGTGGAGTCTCCAAGCTTTCTGGAACGAATCCACGGAGACATTTGTGGGCCAATACACCCATCAAGTGGTCCGTTCAGGTACTTTATGGTCCTGATAGACGCATCTACTAAGTGGTCACATGTGTGTCTACTGTCCACCCGCAACCTCGCACTGTCTAAGCTTTTAGCTCAGATAATCAGGTTGCGGGCCCACTTCCCCGACTACCAGATAAAGAAACTTCGTCTGGACAATGCGGGGAGTTTACATCACAAGTCTTTCTAGACTATTGCCAAGCACAGGGAATTGAAGTCGAACATCCTGTAGCACATGTTCACACCCAAAATGGGTTAGCAGAATCTCTAATTAAGAGACTGCAATGGATTGCTCGTCCATTATTACTTCAATCCCAGATGCCAGTGAATGCGTGAGGTCATGCAATTTTGCATGCTGCATCTTTAATAAAATTAAGACCTTCTGGAGGTCAGTCATCTTCTCCAATGCAACTAGCACTTGGAGCCCCACCAATTGTCTCACACTTGAGAATATTTGGTTGTGCAGTATACGTCCCTGTAGCACCACCACAAAGGACAAAGATGTGTCCACAACGTCGCCTAGGCATTTATGTTGGGTTTGACACCCCCTCCATAATTAGATTCCTAGAACCTCTCACGGGAGACATTTTCAAGACACGTCTAGAAGACTGTGAATTTGATGAAACATCATTTCCAAGACTAGGCTCACAGACAAAGAAGCCCGAAACTTCAGAATGTATCACTTGGGATACAAAGACATTATGTCACTTTGATCCGCCCACAAGCCAGTGTGAGGAGGAGGTCCTGAAGATTTTCCACATCCAAAACACTGTTCATCTCTTGTCGGACAAATTTACTGACAACCAGAAGATTGTCAAATCACACGTCCCTGCTGATAACAGTCCAGCTAGGATTGACATACCGCAAAATGGATGCAATCCGCCTGCAGCAGAAATGGTTGGACCTCTCAAAAAGAGAGGGCGACCACCGGGATCCAAGGACCAAGTCCCTCGAAAGAGTAAGACCCTTGGCAATGGTAAACAAATACCACCACAGGATGCTACTATAAGCCCTGCTACCCCATCTCTCCCAAACTCTCATGAAGAGGAAAAATCGGGAGAAAATGAAGTTTTGATACACTATGTACGAACTGGGGAGTATTGTTGGATATGGAAGACGTTTGTACACCCTTGTGGGGAATGTACGAGGGAATACGGACCTCGAACGTCGCGTACACGAAGTCGTGTGCGAAGGGAATCTGTTCCCTTGCGGAGAGGATCTCTGGATGAGTATGAAAGTCGCATTATATATGCATAAGTGCATGCGACATATGGCTAATAAAGGGGGAATATCTTAAGCTTATGTTGTACCATGCATATGGTACAACTTAAGCTTATAATGTGCCATGTATCATGGTACACCTTAATTAAATTGTTCCAAAGGAACAATTTACCCTAAAATAACTACCTTGGGGGCTATAAATAAGACCCAAGGGTAAGCCATTTTTTACACTTTTGCATGGCATTCATGCATGCATCTTCATCCTAGCGAAGCTCTGCCGAAATACTTCCTCTCCCTCTATCCAAGTTCTTAATCTAAAGTAGAGATTTAGATTGTGGATTTAGTAGCCTTACTCCGTTCGTGAGAAGACTCGATCCGTCGTGGCGAATCCGAAGGCAAAGTTCCGAGACTACCGTGCCACATACGCAAGCGTAAGTCTCAACTTTAATTATCGATCCTAACTCTGTTTTGGCAGGATCCTACATTGGTATCAGAGCCATATGGGTTCGCCCCGGTCAAACCACCGCCCCGTCGAAAATATGAACGAGTCGTTGTCTTTTTCACGAATGGGTCTCCTACCATTACGGATATGGTAGGAACGCTTCGTGACGGAGAGAACGCAGCGGTTGTTCTTTTCACGTTAGGGTCTCCTATCATTACAGATATGGTAGGAACTCTCCGTGACGGGAAGAACCGACCGTTCACGTAGTACGTTATTCATTTTTTGGCACACGGCCATTAGGAAATAACTAATTTCTCGACGAACGGGTGCTTCATCGACGAACGGGTGCTTCATCGAGGAAGATGATGGTAGTTATTTCCATCAGGGTAAGATAAAATTTGGTGCATGTGCACCATGGCCAAATGGGCTATGAAGGCCATGCACCCCCCCCCCTCCACTTGCGGAGGGGATTGGCTACGGCCAATAACCACCGGCGACCACCCCATCAAGGGGGAGGAATGTGTGCGGCAACCCCATTCAAGGGGGTGGCCGGCCATGGCCAAAGGGGCCATGGCCGGCCAATGCCCAAAATGGCCTTGGCCATGACCGGCCATGGCCAGGCCATGGCCAGGCCGGCAGTGGCCGGCCAAGGCCAGGCCGGCCTGGCCGGCCCTGGCAGAGGCCAGGGCCGGCGCCCTGGCCACTGCCAGGGCATGGCCGGCCCTGGCCGGCCTCGGCCAGGGCAGAGGCCCTGGCCGGCCCTTGGCCAAGCCCCGGCCAGGGCAGAGGCCCTGGCCGGGAAGAAATTGCAGACCAAAATTGGTCGACAAATTTGGTGTTTTTGGTCGACCAATCTGGCAGAAGGTCTGGGTCGACTGCAAACTTGCCAACTGACCCATACGGGGTGACAAAAGGCCTTGGCCAAACTCGAATGTGCCGATTAGCCCATACGGGGCTAACCACAGTGCCGACTAGTTCATACGGGACTAACGTTTTAATGAAGTTTTTCATTGGGCTCAACTCTTTGAAGATTAGCCATAGTGCTCTACTTCATGCGAGATTAGCCATGTCATTGTGCTCTACTCTACGGAGATTAGCCAATGTACTTGTGACGTTGTGCTCTACTCTACGGAGATTAGCCAACGTGCTTTCAAATTTTTTTTTGAAAAAGACGTTTTTTCAAATAGGTTATGTCCCGTCCTTAATCGGGATAGCGCAATTTAGAATTCCAAGTCCTACCACGATCCGGCCATGGTTATCTAACCCATGGGTGTGTAGAACAGGTCTCGTGGCTTGGCAATTGTTGCGCTAAAATTCTTTGCGCAAATTCTCACCTATTCCATTTTGAAAGATATGTTTTTCAAAGTGTTTTTCCGCTGCTAATACCATACGGGTATTATTTCTGATTTCTTTTTACTTGAGATAAGTAAGAGGGATACTTTGAAAGTTACTTCTAGATGGTAGTTGGGAACGTAGTGAACTTCTCGATTATAGAGTAACATTTCAACGCATCCAAGGAACTTATCAAGTGTTTAAAGAATCGAAACTTTATGCATAGAATTTTGATCGTGTTTTTCATTCTCTTTGCAGTTTTTTGAATCGAATATGTCTACCGCTTCTAAGAACATTGTCGCAGAGCTTAACAAAGGTGAAAAGCTCAACGGCGACAATTATAAACTTTGGTCAATAAAAATCCAATATGTTTTGGAGGAGCAAGATGTGCTCGAAACACTCCAAAACATAATGGAAGAACCTGAGTTGGGCAATACGGCCCAACACAAGAGGGACCGGGAAGCTTATGATACTTGGACTCGAAAGAACAAAATAGCACGTATTACGTTACTGTCCGCAATGGACAATGACATAATGCGTCTATTTCGGGAATTCGACCTAGCCAAAGACATATGGTCTGAGCTAGAGATAAAGTTTGGTGGAACTTCGGTTACCAAACTCCGCTCCTTAAATATTCAATTTGATTCGTACAAGATGCGGCGAGATCATTCTATGAAAAAGCATCTCCGCCACATGGCGAATCTCATATCTGAATTAAAGGATGCGGGTGTTACGCTGTCTGACGAACAGCAGATCCAAGCAGTCATTCGTTCACTCCCAGATAGCTGGGATAACATGAAAATGCACCTCACTCATAATGAGTGCATTAAAACTTTAAGCGATGTATCGAAACACCTCGAACTCGAGGAAGAGCGGATTCAAGCCGCAAAACCTAGTGCAGAAGTGCACGTGGCCGCTAGTTCCTCACATGGAGGAAATAAGCGGAAGAATAAACGCTTAAGGTTTGTGAACGAACGAAAGCAAGAACCGGAAACCTCAAAGAAGACTAAGAACAAAAAGTGGCAAAAGAATGTGCACTCAAAGAAGAAAAACTTGAAGAAGATCAAGTGCTTTAAGTGCAACAAGTACGGTCACTTCGCCCGTACATGTACGGATGGAAGTGATAAGGTAACTTGTAGGGCTAGTTACATATGTGTTTCTAGTTCCATGTTTCTTGCTGAATCTAACTATTTTTGGTTGATTGATTCAGGGGCCACAGACCACGTAGCGAAGGACAGAAGGTTCTTCGTAGAGTATCGAAAGATAACTCAAGGAACAAAGTGGATATACGTCGGCAACAACACACGTGTTGAAGTCAAAGGCGTCGGAACATGCAAGCTAGTTCTCGACAACGGCCGGACTTTATTATTGCACGACGTCCTCTTTGCTCCAGATATTAGAAGAAATATCATATCCGTGGTCATGTTAATGTCTTTAGATTATGAATGGAGGTTCTATAAACAGAAAGTTGACATTGTTTGTAATAGTTCTTTAATTGGATCTGGTAATGTTTGTAATGGATTAATTGTTTTAAATACAATGTATGATGCTTCTTCTTCCATTAATGAAAGTTTCCATTTGACAAATGCTTCTAACTCTGAATCTGAGATCATTTGTTGGCATGCAAGACTTGGTCATATTGGACCAACTAGAATGGATAGACTTGCCAAAAGTGGCTTGCTATCTAATGTTTCAAAAGTTGAAATGTCAACTTGCGAACATTTTCTTGTAGGGAAAACTTGTCGCAAGCCGTTTGGAACTGGCACAAGGGCCGAAGTTCCATTACAGCTTATCCATTCAGACATTTGCGGTCCAGTGAATGTTAAGACAAGACGCGGGAAGTCCTATTTCATCACTTTCATTGATGACTTCACTCGTTTCGGTCATATTTATTTGATTTCCCACAAACATGAAGCTTTAACTTGCTTCAAAAACTATATGAGTTTAGTGGAAAATCAACTAGATCGTAAGATAAAGGTCTTGCGAACCGATCGGGGTGGAGAATATCAATCAACGAGTTTTAAGGAACTCTGTGATGAAAAAGGCATAGTTCATCAAATAACTATGCCTTATACTCCGCAACAAAACGGTGTTGCGGAAAGAAGAAACAGGACATTGATGGAAATGGTCCGATCAATGATGTCTCAGGCAAATTTGCCTATCACCTTTTGGGGTGATGCATTATTGACGGCAGCGTTCATCTTAAACCGTGTACCATCGAAGTCGGCAAGTTCTACTCCTTATGAGTTGTGGAACAATAGAACTCCAGACTTAAGCATTCTAAAACCTTGGGGTTGTGCCTCTTATGCACATTTATCCTCTCACAAATATGGCAAACTTGGGCCACGTGGGAGAAAGTGTATCTTCATCCGATACGCTGAAAACTCCAAAGGATATGTTTTCGTCGGTTAAGAGGACAATGGGGGTCTAATAGAATTCGAATCGAGGGATGTTGTCTTCTTGGAAAACGAGTTTCCAAGACAGGGTGAGATAAGTCAAGACTTATCCTTGTTTGAGACTTGGGATCAAGAAGGATCGGAACGTTCGAGTGGGAGAATTCTTGGTGAAGAAGAAAATACGTTTCAAACTTCACCAATGAATGATACGAACGATACCAACCCTATTCCGAGTGGGAGTGATGTTATTCCAAGTGGGAGTGATGTCATTCCAAGTGGGAGTGATCAAACTCAAACAAGACGTAGTAATCGAACGAGGCTAACACCTCTGAGATTTGAGGATGAATTTCCTCAAACATTCATGACATTACTACAAGATGATGACGAACCTGTAAATTTCAAACAGGCCGTCACATGCCCTGCTAAAGATAAATGGATAGCGGCAATGGAAGAAGAACTTCAATCCATGAAAACAAACCAAGTCTGGGACTTGGTTGATTTACCTAAGTGACGTAGAGCCATTGGGAACAAGTGGGTTCTCAAAATCAAGCATAAGGCTGATGGCTCTATCGAGAAATATAAAGCTCGCCTTGTTGCGAAAGGTTTCACGCAACAGGAAGGAATAGACTACGAAGAGACTTTCTCTCCTGTCGTGCGTTTTACCTCCATTCGCTTAATTCTGGCAATGGTGACTTGTTTGGACCTCGAGTTACATCAGATGGATGTAAAGACTGCTTTTCTTAACGGAGAACTAAATGAGGAGATCTACATGGAACAACCAAACGGGTTCGTACAAGAAGAAAACAAACATAAGGTTTGTAAACTTCGTAAATCCATATATGGTCTTAAACAATCCTCAAGGCAGTGGTATATGCGCTTTCAAGAAGTCGTTTTGTCGTATGGTTTCTCCATGCTCGACGAAGACAACTACGTATATATTAAGAGGATTAAAAACAAGTATGTAATTATGTCTCTTTATGTAGATGACATACTTATAGCCGGAAATGATAAGCGTCTTATCATGGATATCAAAGCTTGGATTTCATCCGTCTTTGAGATGAAAGACATAGGTGAAGCTGCATATATCCTTGGGGTTAAGATCTCAAGGAATCGTTCCAAGAAACTTCGTTCTCTCTCTCAAGAGACATATATAAAGAAAGTTTTAGAACGGTTTAATATGCAGGACTACAAGCCAATTGATACTCCAATAAGCAAAGGCGAGGGTCTATGTTTGGAAATGTGTCCCAAAGATCCAAAAGAAAAGAAAGCTATGGAAAAAGTTCCATACTCCAGTGATGTCGGGAGTCTGATGTACGCCATGATGTGTACCAGACCAGACATTTGCTATGTTGTTGGTATGGTAAGCCGTTACCAATCCAACCCAGGACAGGCACACTGGAAAGCGGTGAAGAGGATATTAAGATACCTCAAAGGGACTGCGGACTATGCGTTATGATATCAAGGCAATACCTTGAGACTCGAAGGCTATACCGATGCTGATTGGGCGGGTGATCTCGACGAGCGAAGATCTACCTCAGGCTTTGTTTACTTGCTCGGGAATGGTGCAATATCCTGGAGCAGCAAGAAGCAAACGTGCATCGCCTTATCAACCATGGAAGCCGAATTCGTAGCATTCAGCATGGCGGTCCAAGAAGCTGTTTGGCTTAGGAAATTCTTAGACAGGCTGACGAATGCCTCTGACTCGAGCACTGTTCCCATATACAGTGATAGTCAAGCTTCGATTGCCTATGTCAAAGATCCTAAATTTCATTGTAAGACCAAACACATTGACATTCGATTCAAGTTTGCGAAGGACTATGACAAACGGAAGGAAGTAGACATAGGATACATATCCACGCATGAGATGATAGCGGATCCCCTTACTAAGGCGATCCCCAGAGATGTGTTTTTCAAACACTTATCATCTATGGGAATGCATAGGTGCTGAGCTGTATCATGTAATATTTCCAATGTCTATAGAAGATCAAAATTTAATTTGCATACAAGTTTCTTACAAATGATTTTATATACATTTGTGTTTAAGTCTCAGCTATTTTTATTGTGTGTATGTCGGACAGATTAAGGTTGGCTCTCTCACATGAGCAACCGCCTTATCTTATCAGATGGATAAGATAGAGATGAGACTAGTTTAAAGTCAAAATCATTAGACAAATGATTTAGAGTCGTGACTTAAACAAGATAGTCGAATGAAAGATCTGCATCATATGGATGCTTACAAAAGATCTGAGATCTGTATCACAAGGATATTTGAAAGAGATCTCATAGGATTTTTAAATCCTATCTGTCTTATGCAGGATGAGAGTCCGTGAATATTTCACGAGTAGTAAGGGGACTCAAAAAGATAGGCACTGTGGTGTCTGATCTTTCATCCGTACAACATCATTAAGACATACTCTCCCTGGGAAAGGAGTGATGTTGTAGTACGTGTTCATACCACGTATGCATTTCGACCACTGAGTTAGTAGCAATAGTGTTTGCTATTATGTGAGACTCAAAGGCCATACGGGTCTTAACTCTTACCCTCAAGGACTCCAATTGGTTCCTTTAGATTTGACGAGATGATCGCTATCTTAGCGTGTTGCTAATGGGCAATGATAATTCGGCTCGGCGGGGCACGTTAGAAAAGCGAATCAAGTCAAGATCAGAAGGTTCGCAAGAAGAGGAAGATTGATTTCATATTCGCATTTGGACTTTAATGATTCAAAGCTGGCCAGCCAATTGTAATCCAGATGGGATTCAATTGTTGAATATAAAGTATAAGAAATGTGAAGAAATAATCTAGGGTAAAGCATGCGTTGAACTACTCAACTTTGCACCTTCGAGGTCGTTGTGTATCTCTAACAAGTGCACAACAACAGACTCTACGCGCATGACGGTCGCACGGTCTATTTCTCGGTATGATAGATGAAAGAACTAAGAGAAAGACGTTCTCTTACAATCCCCTCAAGTGTGAGTGGGAGATGTTGGATATGGAAGACGTTTGTACACCCTTGTGGGGAATGTACGAGGGAATACGGACCTCGAACATCGCGTACACGAAGTCGTGTGCGAAGGGAATCTGTTCCCTTGCGGAGAGGATCTCTGGATGAGTATGAAAGTCGCATTATATATGCATAAGTGCATGCGACATATGGCTAATAAAGGGGGAATATCTTAAGCTTATGTTGTACTATGCATATGGTACAACTTAAGCTTATAATGTGCCATGTATCATGGTACACCTTAATTAAATTGTTCCAAAGGAACAATTTACCCTAAAATAACTACCTTGGGGGCTATAAATAAGACCCAAGGGTAAGCCATTTTTTACACTTTTGCATGGCATTCATGCATGCATCTTCATCCTAGCGAAGCTCTGCCGAAATACTTCCTCTCCCTCTATCCAAGTTCTTAATCTAAAGTAGAGATTTAGATTGTGGATTTAGTAGCCTTACTCCGTTCGTGAGAAGACTCGATCCGTCGTGGCGAATCCGAAGGCAAAGTTCCGAGACTACCGTGCCGCATACGCAAGCGTAAGTCTCAACTTTAATTATCGATCCTAACTCTGTTTTGGCAGGATCCTACAAGTATTGGGACAAAAAGAGCACAACCATAGATGACACATTTGCGTGTAATATTGCCATCAACGTCGCGTACTGCGACGATGATATTGAACCACGCTCTCTGACAGAATGTCAAATCAGAGATGATTGGCCAAAGTGGAAAGCGGCAATAGGAGTGGAGTTGGATTCACTCACCAAACGCAAGGTCTTCGGACCCATAGTCTAGACACCAAAAGGTGTAAAACCTGTGGGTTATAAATGGGTATTTGTTAGAAAAAGAAATGAACAAAATGAGATCGTTCGCTACAAAGCAAGGCTTGTAGCGCAAGGTTTTACCCAACGTCCAGGGGTGGATTTTGAAGCCACATACTCCCCGGTCATGGACGCGATCACCTTCCGATTCCTCATTGGCTTAACAGCCCAAGAGGGTTTAGATATGCAGCTTATGGACGTCGTGACTGCATACCTATATGACAACTTAGACCGAGACATCTATATGAGATTACCTGACGGTTATTCTTTGCCTGCAGCACTAAAAGAGAGACAACGTGACATCTACTCAGTGAACCTGCAAAGATCATTATATGGTCTAAAACAATCTGGAAGGATGTGGTATAACAGACTGAGCGATTTCCTTGCAAAACAAGGATTCACAAACAACCCAGTCTGTCCTTGCATCTTTATAAGAGCAAAGGCAACAAGATTTGTAATCATAGCCGTCTATGTGGACGACTTGAACCTCATCGGATCTTCTGAAGAGATCGCAGAGATTTCTAGAAGCTTGACAGAAACCTTCGAGATGAAAAACCTCGAAAAGTCAAAATTCTGTTTAGGTCTTCAAATAGAGCATCTTAACGATGGGATCCTGTTACATCAGTCAACTTACACATCGAACTTATTGAAAAAGTTTCAGATGGATACGTGCCACCCCTCAGCACTCCAATGGTTGTTAGATCATTGGATGTACATAAAGACCCCTTCCGGCTGCTGGAAGAGGGGGAGGAAGTACTAGGCCCCGAAGTGCCTTATCTAAGTGCTTTCAGTGCACTCCTTTACCTGGCTAACTGCACTCGTCCTGACATAGCATTTGCAGTCAACTTACTAGCCAGATATAGTGCTGCACCTACACAGCGGCACTGGACCGGAGTTAAGCATCTTCTGCGCTACCTCCAAGGCTCCATAGACTTAGGTCTATTCTACATGAAAGGGGCATCAACTGGTTTAGTTGGTTATGCTGATGCAGGTTACAGGTCCGATCCTCATACAGAGAAGTCTCAGACCTGATACATGTTTACTTATGGGGGCACAGCCATATCCTAGAGATCTGTAAAGCAGACCATGACGACCGTCTCATCCACTCACTCAGAGCCCCTAGCGATCCACGAAGCAAGCAAGGAGAGTTTCTGGCTACGCTCTGTGATCTAGCACATCCTCACCTCCACCGGCCTGATGACCGGCGTCCTTGCTCCTACTCTACTTCATGAAGACAATGCAGCATGTATAGCCCAGCTACAGGACGGCTACATCAAAGGCGACAAGACGAAGCATATCTCCCCCAAGTTCTTCTGGATGTACGACCTTCAGAAGCAGAAGCAGATTGAGGTACAGAAGATCCAATCATGTAATAACTTGGCGTATCTGCTTACCAAATCCCTGCCTACTAGTATCTTTGAGAAACTTGTATATGGGATTGGGATGAGGAGAGTGAGAAAATGTAAACTGGGTCAGGATGAGATGACTATGAACTCATAGGTACATATGAGACTGATGTATAGATTCATAGGAAATCTGCAAGCCTGAAGCTTGGTCAGATGAGGGGGAGTCAACTGCAGAGTTGTACTCTTTTCCCTTGGCTACTGGTTTTTTCCCACCGGGTTTTCCGTAGTCAAGGTTTTGACGAGGCAACCTCGTTGACTCTGGACCCTGAAGTATCCACCCCTAGACACATCCCTAAAACAGGGGAAGTTATGGATTAACTATTCTTTTTTTAACAAGGCAGTTATCCTAACTCGGATCTTGAAGAATCCACCCCTTATTCAATATTGGTTGGATAAGGGGAAGTGTTATGAATAGGTCCATGAGGCCCATTGGGTATCCAGCTCACTATTCAAAGCTATAAATATGAGGGTAGGGGGGCTTTTAACCCTCTACACCTATTTCCATACTTTTTCCTTCACAACAAATAACAAATAGTAACTTGCTTGGTAAATCTAGTTAGAATACGGCACTTTCGACATACGAAGAGATAGTAATAATATGGTAGCTACTATAATTAAAATTGTAAATAATGTGTACCTTGTTGTGAATGGGTATTTACTGGGTTGATGAGTTATTGGGCCAACCTAAGTGGTTGGGCCCATACCCACTTGTATTCTCCCCTTTGGCTATAAATATAGACTTGAGGGCTCTCCCCTCAGTAGTTGATTCATAACACGTTATCAGCACGAGTCTCTAAAAATTTTTTTCCACAAATTTTTCCGTTCGTTGCGAAGGCGAAGGCGAAGGCGAGACGGTAGATCCACGAGCGCGGTGCAAGGCTTCCTCCATCAAGGGTCGTCATCCGCGTAGGGCTTCGAGCAACCGTCGCTATATCCGGAGGACGGATATAGAGGTAAAAACTCTAAAAACAAGATTTTTAATCATACGTATGATTACCCCTCCCCTAGATCTCACAAGATCGTCATGGGGATTCATCGTCGCCTTGAAAACGACGGATTTTTCATCCCAAAAACTCAATTTTTAGGGTTAAAACCCTAATTTTGAACCCTCCGGCGGCTACCCGTCACCGGACCCCCCCCCCCAAAACCCTCCCCTCGCCGGAAAAACCCCCCCACCACCATGGCCGCCTCCCCCTGCAGGGGGGGCGGCCCCCGCCGCCGCCCCTGCAGGGGGCGGCGGCCCCCATGTCCGCCTCCCCCTGCAGGGGGGGCGGCCCCCTTGGCCGCCTCCCCCGGCAGGGGGGGCGGCCCCCTTGGCCGCCTCCCCCGGCAGGGGGGGCGGCCCCCGAGGCCGCCTCCCCCTGCAGGGGGGGCGGCCCCCCCGCCGCCCCTCCTGCAGGGGGCGGCGGCCCCCGAGGCCGCGCCCCCCCTGCAGGGGGCGACCTTGGCCGCTCCCCCCCTGCAGGGGGGGCGGCCTCCGCGGCCGCGCCCCCCCTGCAGGGGGGGCGGCCTCCGCGGCCGCGCCCCCCTGCGGGGGGGCGGCCCCCGCCGCCCCCCCGCAGGGGGCGGCGGCGGCGCCCGCCCCCCCCCCAGAAACCCTAGAAACGAAAAAAAAAAAAAAAAAAATTAAAATTTCCAGATCTGTGGGCCTGAAGCCCACAGCAGATCTGTGGGCTTCAGGCCCACAGATTTCAAAAAAAAAAAAAATTCCAGATCTGTGGGCCTGAAGCCCACAGCAGATCTGTGGGCTTCAGGCCCACAGATTTCAAAAAAAAAAAAAGGAAAGAAGAGAAAGGAAAAAAAAAAGCCTATGGGCCCGAAGCCCACAGGTCGACTGCGGGCTTCAGACCCGCATGTTGTTTTATCTGAAAAAAAAAGGGGGGGAGGCAAAGGGCTATAAATTTGCCTCAAAAGGCAATTTATTAGCCTAAAAATTAATTTAAAATGGGGATTTAAGGGCAAAATATTCGTGAAAAATCACGGTAAATTACGGGACAAATACCGGGCAGGCGAGGACTTTTTGGGGATTCTTGGAGGGGGCTTTTGGGATGATGAGGAAAACTTTTTCCTCTGACAAAGAAAATGTTTATTTTGGGCTCTTAATCAATTTAATTGATTAAACCCATTCAATTTACAACCTTTGCATTGTAATGATTTTTTTTCTGCAAAAATCATATTTACATGCTTTGCATCTCTGGTATATTCTGTTGGATATTATATGCGTGGTTGTGCATTGTATTTAAAACTTAATAATTAGAAAGATCCTGCGACCGCTCTGCCGTTAGTAACCTAACGGTGTATGACGTTGCCCAGTGGTCCAATAATTATTAAGTGTTTAAATTATCTATCCATCTCTGCGAATATTAAATGCCTGTGATGCCTGTGATGAAAATGTCTGATGAAAATGTTGATGAGCACAATATTTCTGCATGAATTGCTAAATGTGGTTTTTGGATCGGCCGTTTAGTCCCACAGTTTATTTCCCGCACTTTTCTTTTATTTTTGAGAGAAATTGTAGTGAGGAATTTACGTAAATGTCAAAGAAAGAAGACCAACTTCCACGAAGACGGAGGCCACGCTTGAAGATGGAGATATCATATGGGACCCACGGGGTTTCCAAAGTTGTATTTTCATTTTCTTTAAGCTGCAAATTTGTATAATTTGGACTGTGGACTTTTTTGGACTCTTTCTTGTGGGACTGGCCGATCCACACATTTAGCTTTTCGTTAAATATTGCATCCACATGAAAATGTTTTCTCTGAATTAATTATTAATTCATGCATAATTGTGCTCTACTAGATAAATGGCTAATATTGCAAGCGTTAATTTCGAAGTACTGGAAGCATCAGAGAGAAACTATCTAAGCTGGAAGCTAGATGTAAAGTTTCACCTGCGGGCAAAGTCCCTCATCGCTGCTGTGACTGAAAAAGAAAATGTTAGCAATATAGAGAAGGCGCAAGCCATCACCTATATTCGCCGCCATGTGGACAAGACCTTAAAGGCTGAATACCTTACGGTCGAAGATCCATTTGAGCTATGGACTGCCCTTGAGGACAGGTATAAACATCAGAAAGATGTTATACTCCCAAGGGCACGATATGAGTGGGAGAACATGAGACTACAGGACTTTAAGTCCATTGCTGAGTACAACTCAGCACTTGTTAGCACCACCGCACGCCTGAAGTTGTGTGGTGAAAAAGTCTCAGAAAATCGCATGCTGGAAAAGACGTATACGTCCTTCCATGAAAAAGATGCGATACTCATGCAGCAATACCGTGAACGCAAGTTCACCAAGTATTCCGAGCTGCTGTCATGTTTACTCATGGCCGAGCAAAACAGAGAGCTTCTTCTCTCCACTCACAATATACGCTCTCCGGCACTGCCCCCCACCAGAAGCTCACTATTCCTCTTCCTTCAAAAAGAAGTGAGATAATAAAAGAAAAGAAAGACCACAAAAAGGGGGGTCAACAGAAAAATGTCAAGGGTCATGTACAGCAGCAGCGAAATAATGAAAGTAAGCGGAAGTTCACGAGGCACAAAAAATAGAAATGATATCCCCCCACCCAAGAGGGAATGGGAAGACCAGTGCCAAAATTGTGGCATGAAAGGCCACTGGTCCAGACTGTGCCGAACTCCGCATCTTCTCCAGGATTTGTATAAAGAGAACAAGAAAAATAAAGCTGAAACAAACCTGATGACATCTGATGCTCCAGTTAAGTTTTTCAGCTGACGACTTCGAAAATAATGGCATGCTTAACTAGCCTTTTACTTTTATCTTAGCAAATTGTTATGAGAGCTTTTTGTATTACGCAATCTGTTTTGATTGAAAAATTTTAGTAGACAATAAATGAAAATGTTTATCTAAATATGCATGTGCCGATACGTTTCATCTTTTGAAACTGCTCTCATAAATGCTTAGTAGACAATAAACACGTACGATTTCTATCAATACAAAGCCCAATATCAGGGCTATATTGAAGATCCAGGGAATGCAACACAGTTGCCCCCAAACGACACAAAAATAATGGATGCACTAATCCCTCCGAATTCCAAAAAGAAACTTTCTAAGTTTCAAGGACATCCGTTTCAACGGATCCCATTTGGAAACAGCAAATGTAAAAGAAAAATTACCGTATGCAACGTCTCAAGAAAAAGGAGTAAAATCCACACTTGAACGTTTTGAGAGCCTTATAGGCCTCTATCATACGAAGATTCGGAGAAAGGAAGCAGAATTAAACGGAGCACCTGAAGTGCCCTACATCAGCCAAGTTTTCACTCTGGCATGTTGGACTTGGCCACCCTGGATTTGTGATGCACAGCATCTTATCCTATGGGTATGACTTGAAGAACCAGAAGATTCTTCAGAAGGGAAAATTCCCTCGCATCCCTTACTATAAGGGAAGACTAATTGCAAGGCCATCTCCACAATAAGTTGAAAAAGAATCTCCACGCTTCCTCAAAAAAAAAAAAAAAAGAATACAAGGAGACAGATGTGGATAAAATCCACCACCCCTAGTGGGCTATTTTGGTACTTCATTGTACTAATAAATGCATCCTCAGAATATTCATACGTATGTCTACTACAAGACCCGCAACTTAGCTTTTCCAAAGCTATTGGCACAAGAATAAAAATGTTGCGGGCACATTTCCCAGACAATAAAATGTTGTAAATAAGTCTGGTTAATGTTGGGAAATATACCTCCCAGTCTTTTCAAGAGTATTGCCAATCAACGGGAATTGAAAATGAACATACAAGTGCCGCATGTTCATACCCAAAATGGGTCGGCAGAGTCACTGAAAAGTAGACTCCAATGGACTGAACGTCCATTAAATCCCGATTGCCTATGGATGCATGGGGACATGCAAACTCTGCATGCTGCATCGTAAATGAAAATAAGACCCTCTGGAGGTCAGAGTCTCCAATGCAACTTGCATATGGAATGCCACCGAACATTTCTCATCTGAGAATCTTCGGTCGCGCAGTCTTAAATCCCCATTGCACCACCAAAGAGGACCAAATCGATACTCAGCGTCGCCTAGGTATCCATGCAGGGTTTGACTCACCCTCACTTATAAGATACCTAGAACCCCAAACGGGGGACGCATTTAAGGCACATCTTGAAGACTGTGATCTCGATGAGACGAGTTTTCCCAAAAATAGGCCCAGATACTGGAAAATCTGGCGCGAAGAAAATTATAACGTGGGATACAAACAGCTTGACCCACTATGATCCGGTAACAATACAATGTGTAGATGAGATCCAGAAGATCTTCCACACACAGAACACTGTTCACCAATTACCGGAATCATTTATTGACAACCAGAAGATTGTCAGATCACACATCCCTGCTGCAAAAACTCCAGCTAGGATTGACATCCCCGAGAATGGATGCAATCCACCAGCAGCAGAAGTGGCTGATCCTCAACAGAAAAGAGGCAGACCACCAGGCTCCAAGGACAGAAACTCCTGGAGACCTTAAGACAATACTACCACAGGACAATGAGCTCCTGTCCACACCATCACCCTTCCCGGAATCCACTGCAGAGGAATTGCCGGGAAAAAGTGAAATTAAGTAAATGTTGTACGTACTGGGGAGGTGTTGGACAGATAGAACATAAATTGTCGACAATATATTCACGTATTATATTGCCATATACATCGCAATGGCGATGATGTTTGTAAATTATCGTTCCACACTCCGTTGCTAGAAGGAAAACGTAGAGATTGGCCAAAATGTGGAACGTGGCAATAGAAGATGAGCTGGACTCACTTATGAAACGAGAAATGTTCGGACCTGAAGTCCAGACACCAAAAGGTGTCAAACCTGTGGATAAAACAAAGTATTGCAAACATAAGAAAAATAGATACAAAATCGTATGCTATACGGTACAACCTATAGCCCAAGGAAAATTTCGCTGAAACTAGGGATCGAACAAATTCAAATGAGCATGTCTCATAAATGATGCATCAGTCTCCCTAAGTTATCAAAAGCGGATACCTTACGATTTGGCGAAGGAAAATTTTGGATATGCTGTTATTGGATGTTGTGACGGCATACCTTCGTGGATATCTTGTAAAGATAATTTCCACATTTCCTTAAAATGCCTGAATAGACTTCGGGACGTCTATTCAAATGAAGAAATATAAGTATAACAAATAAATGTACAACCAAGAGAATCACTTGAGAAGTCAATGATTCCTACTGAAGGTTGTTTTGCATCTATGCAAAGAACAGGATTAGAGATCTTAGTTGTAGACAACTAACATCTCATCGGATCTCCTGAAGAGAAAACCGAAATAAATGTACTAGCCTGACTTTTAAACATGAAATAAAAAAGACCTAGGCAAATATAAAGTCATGGCTCATAGAATCCTGTTACAAACGCCCAGAAGTGCGTTGGAGATATTAACAGGACCATTGTCATCCAAAGTACACCTACGGTGGTACACTTACTGGATGAACAAAAAGAACCCTTCCGATCGCTGGAAGAGGGGGAGGATATAACTGGTCCTAAAGTCCCTTATCTTAGTGCAATCATGCACTCCTGGCTAACTGCATCTGTCCCGGTATAACAATTGCAGTAAACTCATTAGCCAGAGATAGTTGGCACCTAAAAAGGGCCATTAGACCTGAGTTAAGCCTTCTGCGCTTACTCCAAGGGTCGAAATATTCGGACTTACAAAATGTAGTAGCATCCTCCAATGTTTATGCAAATGCAGGTTTCAGGTCCAGTCCCTATGCTGAGAAATCACAGAACGGGTACCCACAGTGGGATGGCCATCCCCTGCAGATCTGCAAAGCAACTTATGAAGGCAACATCATCCTATCATTCCGAGATCCTCACCATTCCAGAATCACACCAATGGTGTATTTGAGGGCGCCTGGTGGTACATCACATCCCAGTGACGACTGGGATAGAGGCTGGTTCTGTGGAGCTAACCATATAGTCTGAAGACCACATCAGAAGCGACAAAACTTAGCAACCTCCTCAGAGTCCCTGGATTCAGCAGCTGCTTGATGGTGACAAAATTTGTAATTTGTGTACATTTTCGGAATATTGTAAATAGGAGTGATGAGATAAGCCTAAGAGATCTGAAAGCCTAAGAGCTTTTACAGATCAGGGGGAGTTGAGGGAATTTGTACTCTTTTCCCTTAGCTATGGTTTTTCCCACTGGGTTTTCCATAGCCAAAGGTTTTAACGAGGCAAATCAAATCAACTCTGGATCCCGAAGTATCCACCCCTCTGTGACGCTCAGAATCCAGAAGTATTCATGAGCAGAGTCACTTGTACAAATCAGGGGGAGTTAAAGAGCGTTTGCACTCTTTTTCCTTAACTATGGTTTTTCCCACTGGGTTTTCCATAGCCAAAGGTTTTAACGAGGCAAATCTCACCAACTCAGGATCCTGAAGTATCCACCCCATGTGAGACCCAAACAGGCTCAGAATCCTGAAGTATTCATGAGCGGGGCCCACAACCATGGCTGGATAAGGGGGAGTGTTGTGAATGGGTATTTACTGGGTTGATGAGTTATTGGGCCAACCTAAGTGGTTGGGCCCATACCCACTTGTATTCTCCTCTTTGGCTATAAATATAGACTTGAGGGCTCTCCCCTCAGTAGTTGATTCATAACATACCTGTAGATGTTGATGATAATTATATTTAAGTTAGGATGGAAGATATGTAATTAAGCTTTGTTAACCCTAGCCTAAGTGCCTAACGGCCGATGCAGGCTTTTATATATGCAAATTTGTCGGCATACATGCTTAGGCCTTAAAGTTTCAGGTCCACGTAATCTAGGCCCAAAGTCGGCCCAACAAAGGCCTTGCAATGCATGTGCCCACATTTGATGGCTAAAATCCGATACAATCCGAATAAGGGCAAATCATAAATACAAAATACATAAATATCGTGTGGCTATCTTATAAACATTCCCATCCTCAACATACATGCCATCTAAGTAGGTGGCCTTATCTCATCATATTCACTTACCAACAAGGCATGCGAGCTTTTGGGAATATGGTATGATATGTATATATTTATAATATATAAGCCGGTAGAATCCGGGTCGAGTAAGGTAGGCTGGTCAAAACCGTATCCGACGCGGATGTTATCTGGGTCGGTCGGGTCGACCCGAATACTGCCCAATCCGGATTGGTTCATATCCATACCCGGTCTAGGACACATGATTCGGATCGTGTCGGTTCATTTTGCATCCATGTATAAGATAGCCAAGGCACTACTTTTACAAACAAGAAGTCTTTAGTTTGATTCGACCATATGCAGTAACAGTAAGGGCGCTCCAGTTGATCCGCGTGATGGAGGAGGCTGTGTGCGTTGCTGGGGATGCTGGTCATTGAGCAACATGCACATGGTGCACATATGCCCATCATCAAGGGACCTAATTAATGCTCTCCCGATGCTCTTTTAACTCTCAAGTTGATGTCCTTTGTAGATGACATCCCGACGGAGGACTTCCAGGCTCCAGCAGTGGGGCCGGCCTAAGCTGGGCAGATGAGTCCCATCGGTAATCGTATACATCCACGAAGATCAGCTTAAAGGGTAGGCCTAGCCGGACCCCCGACAACAGCTCCACATGGACGACCCCTTGAGGTCGGCTTCCTCGACAGCACGGCTTCACAGGGACGACCCCCCTCAAGATTGGCAGCACAGACCCAAAAGATGAGCCACACCCTCTTCAAGCCATTACCATCGGATCCGTCCCTATTCAACAGAGGAGCGCGCGGTCCACTTTGTCAAGGGAGCAGTTAAGGCGGTCACGCCAGAAATCCTGAAAATCATGTCGAGGATCACGTCAACGGTCCCGCTGACAGACGATGAGTCATGTACATAGAGGAATGGGGAGCCATCTGACATGACATGGCAGTCCCCCAATCCTACAAAACCTACGGAATGCTCCTTCCATCAGGTGTCTCTGAATGATCTGAGCAAACCCAATATCAGCTCCCTAACACATAGTCTCAAACCCTAGCTGCGGCCACACGTGGCCACGCTCCCTCCCTCCTCCGCTTGATGCTGACTTAGTCATCGAAGTCGAATCGGAGGGCCACCCACCTCCGTTTACTCTAACACGTGTTCTCTCTATTCAGGGCGGTGGCGAACGAGTCTCTCCATGCAGCCCGGCAAAACCGACCTGTCCGGACCCTCTGTTACATGAATGCTCATTCCGTCAGCAGCCCGAGCTCCGCCAGATTCTAGACATCAACACCCTTAATCAACCATACAAAACCCTCACTTACTTTGTTGTAATGCGAACATCAAATGAATGTGTCATATGCAAGTGAGCGTGCAGGTTATGGTTACTAATTGGTGAAATCAAAAAAAGGCAATTGTTTGGCATTGTTTAAGATCTGATAATGTTCCTTATATGCCAAAAAGTGTTGCGAATACAATGAGGCTAACGTGTGGACTGGGAAGGCCCGGATCCAACCTTCTGTTATTCCATGCCGAAAACGAGGAGGTTGCCATCCTAAGGCAAGTGTGGCTGGAACGGGCTGAGGATGACATATAATGGGCCGATGGGCCCAATTAGACTAGTCCATTTCTTTAACAGGTTTCCACGTGTTTGAACTGGGACCCGACCTGGATATGATCCATTAGGTCGGGCGGTTAGGGCGGTTGGCCGGAACAAATTTGGAAAGCCTTTTTTTTTTTGATACATCCGGTAAGCAGGGAGTATGGGCCGTGGAACACGGGTATACCCGTCCTGATCGCTAAACCCCAAACACGGAGAAGCCAGATATCCATCGGAGCCCTAAAAGATGAAAAATAAAGAAAAATAAAATGGTCATAGAGGGTAGTGAGATTCGAACACGTGTCTTCACCGAGACAACCGAGTGATTCAACCACTAGGATGAGCACCGGATAGCTATTGCTAGATCGTCGCGCTCCAGATCTCTTTCTTATTCTTGGGATGTTGATCGTGCGGCTGATACGTCGTGAGCTCAGAAGAAAGTCCCGATCATGTGACTTAATCTTCCGTCGAGCTAGGGAAAGAGGAGATCCCTCTAACATTGCTGCAGTTGATATCAAGACAATCCAAGAAGCGTAACATGTACACTCTAATATTCTAATGCGTTAATCTAGTAATATGCTATGCGTATATACGTGTACTGCGATTCACTCCTCATATACTAACCTTCACGCTATTGGTGAGATTAGAGTAAATCTTACAATGTTGTTTCTCATCACATGGTGAATTTCTTTATTCGTACTTTGTGGATGTCGGTCGAGTTTGGTCAAGTACCTTTAGAGTTCACACATATTTGATGTTTTAAAATGCATATGCATTCCTCCTGCATATGCATATAATTTTTTTTTGGGGGGACCCAATCAACTGACCCATTTACTTTTAATGTTTGAATTAAAAAGAGAATGATTTTTCTATTCTCAGAAGATCAAAGGCCATGTCAGGAAGATCAAATCCCAAAATCCAGGCCCTGCATATGCTTTCCTCCTGCTCATGTATTGCCTGCATATACAACCTAGTTAATATGTTGCCAGATCTGTCAAACCAATTTTGCATTACCACTTGCTTGGACTTGTGTGCGTGCGAAGCTGTTGTGCGCAGAGGTGGAAGCTTTATATCATCAGAAGATCTGGCGGTAGAAGGGCAAGCAAAAACCCCCAGAACACATGCAGTAAAGATCAGATCTTTAGGCCGTCAGCCGGCCAAGGAAACACTCTATAGCTTTTACTCAGAGGAAGAACAGAAAAATACAATTCTTCTTACTTCTGTAGAGCAGAAGCACTCAATATCTCCCTGAAAAACTCTTAATACAATCTCTAAAATTGGCTCTCTCAAACGAATGTCTCAGTTTTTTGTGTGTTTTTACTCTCTCTAACACCCTCCCCAAGCGCTCCTTTTATGGCCTCTAGGGCATGGACACAAACCGAGTTCAATTGGGAAATCAACTCTAACTTCGAACAGGATTCTGCATCCTGCAAGCAACTCGAACTCGAACTCGAACAGGATTCTGCGATCTTGTAATCAGCGCACCAAGCTCCCTGCTAGAACCCGAGCTGTAAAGTTGGCCGAGTTTTCGAGCAGCCGAGAGCCGAGCTGTTGCCGAAAGCCAGGCCATCAAGTTGCCAAGATTTCGAGCTGTCGAGAGCCGGGCTGCCTAGACGCTGAGCATTTGGCGTCTACAAGAATCAGAACAACCTGAATCCTGCGTGTTTGACCGTGCAGGGCCAGATACGCGGGATCCAGGACACAGACGAGCTGATCATGCATGACCACTTGCCTGAACATCTCCAACGCTCGTGTAGTGCCTCAAATGGGAGCTAAAATATAAGCACGGTAAGTTGTTTGTTCATTTAAATTGTGGGTCTAAACGTAATGGTAAAACCTCTGAAATTTGTAAAATACCGGTATATGTCCAACAAACACCAACTGTCACTCCCCCACAACAAGACACACTGAGAATCCCGGCGTTCGTCAGCAAGGGAGCGCGAGAGGCCTCCCTGTCCGTCAAAATTAGTAGCCAATTTCGATTTGTTTCCAACGTACAGTGCAGCTGTACAGCTGTACCCGATCCATTTTCTATTTCCCTTCGACGATGGAATCGTGAACGAGCCTGATCCTTCCTCCCACCTAGCCCCACTGAGAGAGAGAGAAGATTTTTTGTCCCATGTTTTGTTTGATTCCTTCTCTCTCCTCCCTCGTGATCAGATATTTAAGCTGAGTACTGCAGAGATAAGATAGTCTTGTTTTTGTTGCTGCCAGCTTTTCTTGAATCGACGCGGACGGCTCTCGTTCAGTTTAGAGGGAGGAGCACTGCGTGGGGTTTGGATCTTTCAGATATTTTCGCGGGCATCGATTACAGAGTCAATGATAAAAGCATGTGCGAGTTGCTGTCGTTATACAAACCGATGAGCAGAAATCACGAAGCTCTATTTTGAGCCGTGAAAATTGAAATGGCTTTTGTCGACTGCTCGTTGGAAAGATGGGATACTTTTGCATGCCAACAACTTTGTTGGCATAATTTATTGCTAGCCGAACAAATAGTAAGAAGTTGGTAAGATCGCTTAGGGAAAAATCAGACTATTATATTCGAGGAACACTTCATTTCTGCTCATCAAGTGGCCTATTAGTTATTTGTCTAGACCTAACATTAGAACCGACCTCCGAGTTCTTTTCTGAAAAAAAAAATTCATTTGTTTATCAACTAAAGAAATCTCCTAGAAGCTAATTAACCAGGGCTTAGGAGATAAGTTAGGGTTTTTATGCAGCTATTCTTCCTTTAATGCCATCTTCTCGTATTTCATGCAGACGCTGGTTTGAGGGTTGGAGAGAGGTTGAGAGCAATCCTAACAGTTATTCATCCATGCATGACTAATTAAGAAATCTGTCTAGAAAGAACACAAAACTTCTTCCAAACTGGGTTGCGTCTGCCTGCATGAAAACCCTATGCAGCTCTACACAAAAAAACTGCAGCTTTCACAAATAAGAACCTCCAACGTTCGTCAGCGAGAGGATTCTTTGTCTGTAAAGTATTTGATTTGTTTCCAACATGGATGGAGTACTACTGCGCTAGTGCATTTCCTGCTTAGCTTGCAGTATGGCATCGTGAACCTGCTTCATTCTGTTCAAACTATTACTCCTAGCTTTTATCCGAGAGGTTTTTATACAGAGCTGAGACTGTCGTTTTTGGGTTGCTGCCAACCTGTATAGCATAAAATTTCACTGGCTCAAACGGACGGCTCCCCTTTAGTTCGGACGGAGGGCTGCATGATGGTGGGCCCCGTGGACATTGGACCCATCCGAAATTTTCTTAATTATCGCTCCTGCACGTCGTACATGCACCGACACGAACATGTACACGTGGATACATATGGGATGAAACGAGGGCGAATTACATTTGGAAATTGATTTGCAAACCCCACCGTTTTACTCGCGCACATACCACTTATTTACAAGCTGGTCATTCAAACTTGCTCAAACATTAACGACCAGAAATCATGTTCTTCCCCCGACAGACACACACACACACACACGACCAGAAATCACGTTCTTTCCCCACACACACACACACACACACACACACACACCCCCCCCCCCCCCCCCCCCCCCCCCAACCCACAAAATACAACCCCGTTTCCGACCTCCCAAGCCTCCCCTCCACCCTCTCCTCTTGTGCCCCCTTCCGCCCCCTCTACTCCCCCGTCCCCTCATCTGCCCACACCAGGAAAAAGGTAATGCTATGGAAGAGACTTCATCTCAAAATGTTGAGGGGACCCAACGGAGGTCAACATCATATGCTAAGTCTTTCCTTTTCACGCCAAACCTATTATACAATTAAGGTATGTTTTTGAATGGGATTCCCAACTAGAACAAAAGGGTAGGTAGAAATACTTCGGAGATTGAATCTAAGAGAGGAACCAATGAATACGATGAGAGTGTACGTGTGAAAATTTTGGAAAACCCCTTTAACAGGGCCCATGGGAACCAAGTCAACCACGACTAGTCAACCACCCCAGTACGGGCTTGGGCTCTAGACCAAGGACCTCACGGGCAGGTCGTGCCCTTCTACCCGATACGAAGGCCTGATAGGCTGCCCACTTTCTGTTGTGGATGAAATCGCTCCCCAAACCGAGAGAGCACTCGTCAATTATGGCAGCCACTCAAAGCCATCACTCCAGCAATCATGGCATGCCTTCATGATCTCTCCATCCAATAGATGCAATCATGGGGTCAATACTGCCTAATCTACGCACCATCATCAAGGGCAACATTTAGTCCTCTTCATGGCCTTAAAGATGAGAGGGGTGATGACTCGCCTATAAGGAGTTCAGAGAGGCTTCGTCTCAAAGGGGGCTCCGGGATCTACGATGGAGGTAGCTAGCACAATATAATTCTCACACCTTCTTCCACCTTACACATTTCTCATCCATAGCTCGGCCCGAGAACTCGTGCTTGGTCTCTCCGTGAACCAAGGTCGATTCCACCGAGCATCTCTTAGTCACCATCTGACTTAAGCATCGGAGGGGACTTGGTCGGAAACAAGGCCTGACCCCCCCTGACGAGTTCCCTAGTCTGTACAGATCAAAGGAGACGTCAACCCGCTGAAGCTTCCCTTCAGTGTCCCATCATCCGGATCCGGACGCACTCGTGTCCAAGCCCGCTCGGCCGACCGATCCGAGAACGCGTCAACCTGCCAAAGCTACCCTTCGGTGCACTAACGCTCGGATCCACACCTTCCTGCTCAAGGGGACGAGCGTCCGACCGACTCCGAAGGCTGTCCCCATCTCACGTGACAACGATGACTCCCGGACCTCTGGACTATCAACCAGTGGTGAGAAAACACCCCGAAACAGAAAGAAACCCTAAAATTTTAAGGGAACCCAAAAATTTTGGCGAAAACTAAATAAAGAGGGAACTAATATTTATGGAATTAAAATTTTAAATTTTAGGGAAAACTAAACCCGTAAAGAACTAAATTTTAAGCAGAACTGAAATTTTTTGGGGGGAACTATATTCTCTGAAGAGAACTAAATTTTACGTTGAATGCGGTTAAAATTTTTAGTTAGGGATAATATATTTTGAAGGTGACTGCAAATTTTTTAGGGGTGATTTTGAAGATGCCCTAAATTTTTTTAGGGGGAAGAAGAATTTTGAATGGTTGGAATTTTTCTGGAGAAATAATTTGAATGCCACTTGACATATGATAATGGTTTATGACTGGTATATCTCTAAAACAAAGCTCCTTTCTGTTCTCTTCATTTGTCTCTTTCATAAACCTCACACATCGAGAGTATAATTTTGTTCCTAATTACTAACTAGTGGACTACAATGCAGTCATGTGCTTGGAGACAACTCACATTTATTATGTTTATATGCATACATGTTGTGTATATAATAGCTAGCCTTAGGCAGCTTCGAAACATCCACCCGTTCACTGTCACCGGCCAAAGCCCGTATAATATAAAGGAATCCAAGAAAATAAAATACAGGATGGCGTAGATTTTATTTTTGTTTCCTTCAATTTCACTTTTGTTGTTGTTATGCGAATGGCATGCTTGTTTTCAAGAATGTCATGCAATATTCGCCCGTAGATAATGCAGATCCTTTATCTTTATCGTGATATTCAAATAAATTCATATCTATACGCAGCCAGCAATAGATTCTTTTGACTATTGATTCAACGTTCCTGATTTACATGCTATTATCATTATTATTATTATTTGAAGATGGATAAGCTCTGCACTTAAAAAGGAAGGCCTATTTTTGCCACGTGTGATAAGGAACCAGCGAGGAACGAACCCATCCGTCATCCACGTCAGCATTAATTCAGCAGAAGATTATTTGCGTCCCATATTTTTTTTCCGTCCAAATTTAATTAACTCGCATTAATCCTGTGATCTCCAATCCCGCGTCGGTTGCCGGTGACGTGTCGGTGATATCCGCCATGTCACTTTTGCGTGTGATGCGAATTTTTTTTTTCTGGAGCACCTCCTTTTTTTCGCGGCTTGCATTCACTGGCCTTTTGCTATTTTTAATTTTTTAATTTTTTTTAAGAATTTTTTTTAAATTTTAGGTTGTTGGTTGTCAGTGTCCTCATCGTTTCTATATAAAGGGTACAGGCAGGACTTAGCAGGCTCTCTCCTCCCTCAACCCAAGCGTAGTTTTTTCCGATATCATATATACAAAGAACAGGGGGGAAAAAATATATCAATAGAGAGTTTTTTTCTTCTTCTTTAATTTTGTGTAAATAAATTTTGGAGATTTGACAATGAAGATTCCGGCAGATTCAAACGGATTCCGGCGATGGCACGAGGCCGGAAAAGGCGAGGCACCGCCGGCGGACGTGGAGGTCGTGACGTCGGACGGGCACATGATTGCCGCCCATTCTAATGTACTTGTAAGTCTCCGGCCGGCATCAACCGTCCAAATTACAATTGCCTGATTTTTGCTAATTGCGGTAAGCGAAACTGATTTGCAGGCCTCGGCTTCGCCGGTGCTGGAGAGCTTGGTGTTCAAGCCGCCGGCGCGAAAGAGTTGGGGGTCGGAAAGGGTGGTGCGGATCCTCGGCGTGCCGTCCGACGTGGTCTTCGCTTTCCTGCAGTTCGTCTATTCGAGCAGGACGGCGCTGTCGTCGGAGGAGGGGAAGGAGGCGATGGAGAAGCACGGGGTGCAGCTGCTGGTGCTGGCGCACAAGTTCAGGATCGATTGGCTGAAGAGAGCCTGCGAGATCGAGGTCGGAAAGCGCCTGAAGGCCGATTTGGTCATCGACGTGCTTCAGATCGCGAGATTGTGCGACGCCTCCATGCTCTGCCAGAAATGCCTGAGCTTCGTATCCTGGGACTTCGCCTCCGTCCAGAAGTCCGACGGGTGGCGGTTCGTGCAGCGGAACGACCCCAGGCTCGAACTCCACATCCTCCAGTTCCTCCAAGAAGTCGATCAGGTTTGTCAATTTGTTCGCTCGCAAAATCTAACTTCAGCGAAACATCGATCTAAAGTAGCAGTGATTCTGTAAATCACAGAGGAGGAAACGATGGAGGAGAAAGAGAGCAGATCAAGAGATGTACGATCAGCTGAGCGAGGCCACTGAGTGCCTGGAGCACATTTGCACTGAAGGATGCACCAACGTGGGGCCCCGCGACGGGGCGCCGCCGAGGAAGAGCGATGGGCCGTGCACCAAGTTCAAGACTTGCGAGGGGCTGCAGCTACTCATCCATCACTACGCAGCCTGCGGCAGCAAGAAGCGCCCCTCGGGGGTTGCTTGCCCGCACTGCAAGCGAATGTGGCAGCTATTTCGGCTCCACTCCTCGCTCTGCGCTCGCAGCGAGTCTTGCAGAGTGCCTCTATGCAAGTAAGATAAATATCTTTGCGCAATGTTGAGCTTCATGCCTCTTCATAGCCAACTAATTCACCATTTACACAGGCAATTCAAATCGAAGATGCAGCAGAATGAGAAGGGGGAGGATGCAACATGGAGGCTGCTGGTGAAAAGAGTGGAGGTTGCGAGAGTGATGAGCTCGGTGGCGTGGAGGAAGAGACCAGAAGAGCTGACTCACTTGTGGGCAACAAGATCATACAGAAGGATCAGATGACATGATGAATCCTTGATCTTATTTTTACCCCCCCCTTTTTACCTTCTCTCATTCATTTGTTCTCTCTCTCTTGATGATGGATCATCTTAGGAGAAATGTGTATACTTGGCCATCAAAAGTTCTTCTGTTGTCAATGCTGTATTCTTTTGTTCCTTGGGCTTCAAGCTCTGCTCTCATTGTGGTAATTGAATGACACTGTCAGATCTGTACCAGTTTTATCGACTTATTTCTTATCAGATCTAAAAATTGGTTTAACAAAATTGATCAAGGGGTTGGTCTACAAAATCCACAGACAAAATTGTTGCATACTATTTTTGTTAGATAAAGGCCCAACTTCCAATTTATGTTCTTCACTTTATTATATGGTTTTCAATGGAGGACGGTTCTTTTTTACTTGACATAGGGAATGAAAACCTAGAACTTAATCCGCTGTAAAGCCATAACTTAATCCGTTGTTGCATTGCAACATATTGAAAAATCACATGTGGAAGAGGGGCAAGCCACCGTTGGATAAACTACCGCATGAGCTCCCGTATCTATTTTGGTAAAAGCATTTACATGCTGGATAAAATTAATAGAAATGAAGATGAATCAACAGTTTTTGAATCAAGATTAATAAACTTGTCGTGGTATTGGAAGGAAGATAATGATCAAAATTATGATGCAGCTCTACTCACAAGTCCCTATTTTTATCTGAAGGGAAAATAGCTGTTAGAATCAGTCACATCAAGTTCTTGGGCTCGTGCGGGTGCGCCCCCCCCCCCCCCCCCCCCCCCATTTCCCGGTGTTGTCTCATAGGGCCGGCACCTTAAGGGGGCTCGTTCAGCAAAGCGACTAAAACCCACGAAGCCCACTAAAAAAGTCTGAAGCTAACTCAGTCAAGACCCACATACCATTCGCCCGTTGCACTCCCACCAATTGAACGTGAGATTGAAGGTGAGTTCATAAATAGCGGGGACGTGTGCGACAGTTACCCCTATTAAAGGGGGAAGATCATGACGCCATAATGGGAGACCGTTATCCTCCCTACGTCACTGAAGGGACCCCAGAGGTCTATAAATACAGTGAAGATGAACAGAATAAAGGAGGTACGAGAGACCTGATACTCTAAGATTCTTTACTCCAACTTATATTTCTTCCTCAAAGGAGCTCGCGATGCTAAACCTGAGACGAACCTCTGTGTGTCGATCTCAGCAGCTCCAAGCACCCTCTTTTAAGTTTCGTTCTAACTTAAGTGTTAGGGTTGATTTCTGCTGATATTTATTGGCATTAGTGGCACAATAGATGGAGAGTTCTGTTTGAGGAATCAGAAGTGTGTTTGAGCATTAGTGGGCAGTATTGTTGAACATAATGTCGTTCAACAAAATGTTCAACATTTGGGATCTGGATTTCTGGTTCGTATGCAGAAGCGCTGCTTTGGTTTCAGATCCGATTTGCTGCCTAAAATGACGGGGATTCTGAATTGATTGTGGAATATCTGCTTGAGAGATTTTTGGAAAGCCCTTCCTAAATCTGTTGCTAAATTGAAGGCATGTTGGGTTGAAATAGAAAGAGAATATCTCGCAGATTTGTTGGTTGGAAAGATTGATTGCTGCAGATCTTTTATTGTTGCTATTTCCAGAAGATTTGAAGGAATCATTTCCTATCTTGGTTCAGTTAATTGTGGGTGAGCTGGAGATATATTTGGAAGCTATTATCTCTCGTTATTATTGTTGATTCGGTTGGAAAGAATCTCGCTCGGTTGGAAAGAATAATTATTGTTGCAATTGAAGATCGGTTGGAGATATAATTGGAAGTTGCTATCTGTCGGAATTTGTTATTGAATTTGTTAGAGAGATTTTCGCCCGCAAATATTGGTTGGAAGATCTTGTTGAAGATATTGTGGAACTGTCACACCCCGCTTCCCAAAAATATGGAGGCGAAGCGTGAGAAGGTCCGCTCAGACTTGAAGCTACAAAGCTGCAAGTCCGATAAGCGTCAATCAAATTTAAAACTGCAGGTCCTTGCAACGCGAGCGAAACAAGATAATAATAATGAAATGAGACAAAAGAATAATCTCAGAATATCCATAAAATAAGTTTCAACATCACAGAAAAAGCCACCAGGCTGAAAGAAAAAGAGACTAAAGGCCCAAACATGGCCAACAAAAGTACAAAGTACAAAACAACGGTGCTACGCACCAACAACTAACAAAAGGCCTAAAACAAAATAAGGCTCAACAAAGACTCAAAGAATGGTCACCGGTGTCCACCAAAATCCTCCTGGGCAATCATGGACTCAGACTCAGCGTCAGCAAATCATCACGTACTCAGCAACGGTCTCTGGCTCAGGGTCTAACATGTGACACCCAAAAGAGCAAGGGGCACATGTCAGCAAGTCTACAAGAGACTTGTGCAAGGAAACTGAAACTGAAAGTAAAGCAACCTAGCAGTTCTAGCATGATGCAATGACATGGCAGTTAAAGTTTGAGTGCAGCAGGTAAAGAAAACAACAAGTAAACTAGCATGGCATGGCAAGTGTGGCAAGACTAATAATATTTACAAGGATTTCTCTAGTCACGTTTTCATGTCAAGTGCAGAGTTTACGCCTTACAGCTGAAATGACTTTCTTTCACACTGATTGGTCGCTTAACTCCGCCCCACCCGGAGTTTACGCCTTACAGCTGCAGTTGCTGATCAGGCAGACTCCCAGCTGATTGGCCGCTTAACTCTTACCCCATCCCACGTGTATCGAGCCAGGGCCTTACCCCCGAACGGTAATGCTCGCTTCTGGAACACGAGCCAGGAAGTGTTTTTCATGATGGCATAGGGGTGCACCTAGCCAGGACAAGCAAGTACAAGTATGTAGCGTGTGCTACGAATGCAATATTCAACTTGGATGACCTGTAGAATGCAATGCATGGCAGTTAAAAGTGCGTACAGATAAGGAAAGTAAACGTGACAGTTTAGTATGCATGAACAACAAGTTTAAAGGGGTTGGATCTAGCTTCGTTGTCAAGCTAGATCAATTAGGTGACGGATCTAGTTTCGTTGTCAAACTAGATCAAGTAGGCGTCTAGCCAGCTATCATTTCACTGACTAGTCTCTTTTACGCTAGGAACAAGGAAGTGGCCTAAAAACATGGCCCTACACAAGAGTTGGCAAGTTTCACTTGCCTGCAAGTACGACGTCTGAGCACACCGTCCAATGAGTCCAAAAATCACAATTATCCTACGTGCACAAGTCCACCGGCCTAAAGTCCATATTATTAATCTTGATTAGTGAATTTAAAACATTTAAAATACTTTGAAAATACTGATTTTAGTCTTGATTAGCATGCATTGGGTTGGGGGTCCTAGGGGTGCAAAGCGTTACCTCAACACGACGCGAAAGCTACACCGGCGTCGGGTAGCGACGCCGGGGGTTGGAATAGAGAACGCGCTCCAAGTCCAGATTCCAAATTAGTTTCCTTACTGGAAATTTCAGAGCAATCGACCGGGCGACGATTCCAGATTCCAAAGCTCGCACGTGCGACGACGGGCTACGACGTGCGACGACGTCGTACGCGGCAAGTCGTCAAACAGAACGCACCTAGGTGGGGCCCACAGTAGTCCTAGGGACCTTTGGGGGACCCACAATACCTCTGGAGAACTTGGGAGGCCCACGGTGGCAAGCGGTGCGACGGGTGCGGGGTTGCGACGTTTGGCCATCGGTCGTACCCTAGCCTGACCGAGAGAGTCTCTCGGTCAGACACAGCGCACGGCGCTGTGCAGCGCTGCGGAGCGGTGCAGCAGCGGGTGCGGGGAGCTCCATCGGTCTGAGCGGTCGGTCGTCTCGGTCGGGCGCTTGGGCTGCAGCGGAGCGGGGTTGCGATGCGGAGCGGTGGAGCGGGCCGGTCAGATCGATTGGTTCTTTCGGTCGGTGCGGGGTGCAAGCATTGCAAAGGAGCGGCGGGCGACTGGGTGCGGAGCGGGCGCTTGAGCTCTCGGTCTGACCGAGAGCTCCCTTCGGTCGGTGCGGAGGAATTGAGCGGAGCGGCTGTGCAGCGATGCGGGCCAAGCTTGGTGCGGGGGCGGCCAGCGGTCGGAGCGGGGGTTTTGGCCTCGTTTCTTCGGTCGCTGCGGGGCTGAACGTCGCAACGTTGCGGCGAATCGTCGCAACGTCCAATTTGAGTTTTGGAAGAGGCTAGGGCTAATTTCTTGCGAAAATAGGTCTTCCTAGGGGTTGTTTATATAGTATAGATGGGTTGACTTGGTCTAGGGCTAAATCTAATAGGATTAGAAGTTTAAAATAATTTAAAATTTAAATCTCAACTTCTCCAACTCACCCAAGGATTTGACTTGGTCCAAATGAGCTGGAAATTGGCTTAAAAATTATTTAAAACGTTTTAAACTCAAATAAATTTTATTTGGCCGAAAATAATTTAAAAATTAATTATTAAAAATAATATAAAACTTGTTAAAAATATAAAAGTGGTCAAATAAACTCCAAAAATTATAAAATAAATATCGGGGTGATCGTGATGACGAATGTGAGCTAACTAAGAAGACGGATCTCAAATTCGACGTCGGACGACGAAACTAAAAATAGAAACGTCTCCTGTCAAGAGTGAGAATCGTCACGTCTCATCGAGTAAGATTAAATTGTGGAAAAATGACTCGAGAAGTGTGTTCCAAGATAGTGCCACTATTTAATACTCTCAGGGACGTTCACAACGGCATATCACACAAAAGTGTTCACAAACAAACAAAGTCTAAAACAAACACGTGCACGGCCAAAAGCACGTGCACGAACAACGTACGACGAAAAGTGGTCGTTACATCCTCCCCACCTTAGAATAAAGTCCGTCCTCGGACTTTCTAATATAGCTAGTCGCTCTAGTAACTACCCCAATCAAGTCATATATAATAGTTCAACCAGGTATAGTCATTACAAGTGCTTATATATGCACTAGGTAGTCAAACATTAACACTACCAACACGTATATATATACATTCACGTACGTTATACATTAATACCTATTATAGTCCGTCAACTTCATACATGTATTTCAATCATATTTATATAAACATACATCCCTTATATAACTACTACCCACAAAACAATAATTCAGATACTTATATAAGTATGATCTCATACTAGCAAATACAATCATTGCTCTACGTATAGATAGCTACCTATGCACAAACATCAAGGGTATACTACCCTCTAATATTCATCCAATACCAAACATCTCAACACATATAGTCACACCATACCATTATTAAATCAAGTTTCACTATATATATATATATATATATATATATATATATATATATATATATATATATATATATATATATATATATATATATATAGCAAAAAATGTACCTAAGAACGTGCGCAGGTAGAATTACCTGCGCACGCCCCCTCTGTTCGGTGTTTGTAAGTATTTTTTTTTTGAATTTTTTTTGCAGTAACTAGATATACTTGTTATGAAGCTCCCCACAAAATTTCAGGTCAATCCGACACCGTTTGAGCCTCCGTTCATCGATTTCAAAAACGTTGCGCAAAACTGTCCAAATTCTGGACAGTTTTGCGCAACGTTTTTGAAATCGATGAACGGAGGCTCAAACGGTGTCGGATTGACCTGAAATTTTGTGGGGAGCTTCATAACAAGTATATCTAGCTACTGCAAAAAAAATTTTCAAAAAAAAATATTTAGAAACCCCGAACAGAGGGGGCGTGCGCAGGTAATTCTACCTGCGCACGTTCTCAGGCACATTTGCCCCATATATATATATATATATATATATATATATATATATATATATATATATATATATATATATTCACCACTACTATAGTTTCACAATACCTAGTCATTCAAATACATGCAAATAGTTCACCGTATATTCACATCACGTACGGTCCTATAACTGTATTTACGACACGCCACATATATCATAGTCATCAATACTTATAACTAAGCACATACTTACCCGTGCATGGTGCACACCCATACACGCTAACATTTCATTTTCATACACCAATCATACCATTATACAACTAGCACACAAACACACCTAGTTTTAGCTAGTACACATACGTTCACACGAGCAAGTCCTTAGTAATTAGCTATACCACAAGACCAACACTTATAACTATATACTGGCGTAGCGACCCACAATCATGTGCGTAGCACAACCAGGCACAAACACCCCTATCACTATACATACATCAAGCATTGCTATATTCAAACTACAAACATACATTCGATATACTTAGAGTATACCCACTCAAGCTTGAGTGAGACTCAATACACATATTAGAATATCCTATATACGTAACACGACATTCATACATATACCAATACTACTCCCATATATATACATCTATCAATACAACCATATACATTCCATAAATCAATCACACTTAGTATTTAGTCAGGTAATACTTACATAGTTCAATCACTCTTTATACCATAATAATAATAATACAGACATCAGCACACGTATAACTATAATACACTCCCTAACACATGCATACGTATTCATCGTATAGTCACACACATGTAACACATATATTCATACCATAGCCTACTACCTATAATTAGTATACTAACACATCCACACGTACATAATTAAGATGTGCAATAGTCGTGTATACCTCACGGTATGCACGCATGCACCATCCCGAAAAGCAAGCAATACCAATCAAAATTACACTCCTACCACCATATGTATATCACCTATATACTCAGGCAACAAAACATAACTACTTATGTCTAACCACAATACATACCCACATACGAGCACACACTCATACGTGCTAACATATAGATCACATAATAGGCCTACCCTCTTAACCATACGTACTCTTATTATTATCACTACTAACATACACATAGCTTTACCAATCATTTATTTCAACCATTATAAGTATCTCTAACTACATACACAACTTAGATATTTCAACGCTAACTCTAATACACACCGGCATCCCTAGTATAGAATAGCTATCCACACAAAAATCTATAACTCCTAACCCACGACAACTTCATAATATCACGAATAACTCCGAGTATATATATATATATATATATATATATATATATATATATATATATATATATATATATATATATATATATATAGGAAAATTTTCAAATGAGAACATTTCGCACCGTGCGAAAATGTTTTTAGTTTTTTTTTGAAATTTTTTTTTCAAAAATTCTTTTTTCCACCCTCATTATATGTTGTTATACCCCCCTCAAAAAATAATCATTGAGAAATAATGTCATTTGGCCTTCGATCAAGGCATTTCATCAAATTCGCACGTTTTGAGACCGTTAAATTTGTAACGGGTGGATGGGTGCTCTAATGCCCAACGGGTTCACCCATTATTTTCCCTGGGGTATATATTTGTATGGATTAAACATCAAAAAAAGAATTTTTGAAAAAAAAAATTTCAAAAAAATAAAAAAAATGTTTTCGCACCGTGCGAAAACCCCTTTTTTCGCAACCGAAGATCACTATATATATATATATATATATATATATATATATATATATATATATATATATATATATATATATATATATCACACAATAGGCAAGCACCAATATACTATGTGAATTCTCATTCAAGCCCACGTACACAACTTAGGTACGTGCACCACGACAACCTCACAAGGGTCCAAGGGTCTACTAACAACTAAGAGTTGACACAGACATTGAAGGATCCTAAGGCCTAAGCAATAAAGAGAGATCGGGAGCGTGACGAGGGAAGGATCGATAAGCACGAGTTCAGACATGACGAATACAAGGAGACAGCTTGGTTAGACGAAACATTGACTCAATGGTGATGTTTAGGTTGAAGGAAAAGGAGATGTAGTGATGCTTAAATAGGATACAGAAAAGGAAATAGGGTGAATGGCACAAGCTAAAATACGCGAAATCTGAAAACTGTTGTACTTCAAAAGTTGATATCCCAGTCTGAAAAGAAATATTTGGAGATCGATAAAATGAGTTGTTCAAAATAAATTTGAGTCGAACATTCTTAACAAGAGAAAATGGTCTATGGGTTTTAAAAATCATTATAAAAGGAAGTAATATCATTTACGCGAATATTAAGGATGTGGTTTAGAAAATTTATACGTCAGTAATTTAATATAATTTTGTCAAAAAGTTTTGAAAGTCAAAGAATGAAATCAAGTAACGGAAAAATTTAAACTCATGTTAAATGCTTTCAAAAATTTTAGGCTTCGGAGGATTTAAAATAATTAATTTTGAAAATTCTTTTGGAAAACCATGGTTTGCCAAAAATGAGAAGCTGATTTACGTAAAGTTCTTAATATACGAGCACAACAGGTCTGGCACGGATATAAAAATAGTTGAAAGTATGTATGGTGCACGGAAAATTATATTAACTTAGTAGTAGAATTATCGAAATCGAATAGCAAGTCTTAAAAATCAAATCATGGAGGGTCTAAATCAGGAAGTAGTTATGAAAATAGTGATTTTGCAAAAATCTGAAATAGCGAGCAAAACCAACTTGCTGAAAGCTGAAATTCCATGTGACTTGAAAGTATATTAAAGTAAACACGACGTATCATTCGACTAACACAAATAAGAGGGAAAATTATAAATCGAATTGGGCAAGGTAAAAGTATGGTTCAAGGTAAAATTAATATATGAGGGGACAACACATTTACCTAAGTACAAAAACATAGGCTGGGAAAATATTATAAACTAGTATTCAAAAATTTCGACAAACGTTTTAAAAATTTTAAATCAATGAAGGAGTATGAAGTATAAGTATATTAAAATTTTGAGCAAAATTAAACTTAGTGGAAGGGAAGAAAAAATATTTTCAGAAAGGTTCAAGATTTGCAATGGAGATGTTTGAAAATTGACGACGATCGTCATGAGGCGATCTCGTGAATCGAGGCAAGGAAATTTGGTCGGGTGATCAGAACATTCATACCCCTAGGATATGAATCAGGAAGTCTACGGAAACACCTACGGTCGACCAACTAAAGATTAGGAACTAGGCGCTAAGACTTCCAAAGGTTAGACGGAAACGAAGTGCGTTCAGCTTGGTCCGAAATCGATGAGCCCAAGCGAACGACTAAAGGAAAAATCTAGAAGTCTAATATGGTCAGGGTTAGGCAAGGACCACTAAGGTAACTCCTACGACGATTAAATCAATTGCTAAAAGGGAGTCTAACTACAATCAGGGCCTCTAACTAGCAAGCACAGACGTCTAACTAAGCCTTCTTATCACCTAGTGTCCTAAGAAAACAACTAGACTCAGGGCTTATGACTCGGATGTTGCAATTTATTTAATGGACATTCCGTTATTATCGTTGTTTCGTTAATTCTCAATTGCAAGACTGGACCTGCATGGGCCACCAACAAAACCTGTCACGCCCCGCTTCCCAAAAATATGGAGGCGAAGCGTGAGAAGGTCCGCTCAGACTTGAAGCTACAAAGCTGCAAGTCCGATAAGCGTCAATCAAATTTAAAACTGCAGGTCCTTGCAACGCGAGCGAAACAAGATAATAATAATGAAATGAGACAAAAGAATAATCTCAGAATATCCATAAAATAAGTTTCAACATCACAGAAAAAGCCACCAGGCTGAAAGAAAAAGAGACTAAAGGCCCAAACATGGCCAATAAAAGTACAAAGTACAAAACAACGGTGCTACGCACCAACAACTAACAAAAGGCCTAAAACAAAATAAGGCTCAACAAAGACTCAAAGAATGGTCACTGGTGTCCACCAAAATCCTCCTGGGCAATCATGGACTCAGACTCAGCGTCAGCAAATCATCACGTACTCAGCAACGGTCTCTGGCTCAGGGTCTAACATGTGACACCCAAAAGAGCAAGGGGCACATGTCAGCAAGTCTACAAGAGACTTGTGCAAGGAAACTGAAACTGAAAGTAAAGCAACCTAGCAGTTCTAGCATGATGCAATGACATGGCAGTTAAAGTTTGAGTGCAGCAGGTAAAGAAAACAACAAGTAAACTAGCATGGCATGGCAAGTGTGGCAAGACTAATAATATTTACAAGGATTTCTCTAGTCACGTTGTAACGGCCTGTATTTCTTTAGCCGTGCTTTAGTTCGTGTGTACCGGTATTTTTCCTTCAGTCGTCTGGTTGACTTTTCGTCCGTACGTTTCTTGTCACGTATGCGCGACTCTGTATTTCTGTTTTTTTTACCATATCGTCATTAATTGATCGTCCAGTTTAACTAAAAACTTTAATTAATTATTTTGCTAAATTAGTTTTGTTATTGTTACTAATTACTTGTGGTATTTTAATAATTACATTTAAACACTTACTTAATGCTTAATCCGACTCATCATTCACGTTTGGAATTCTTCTATCAAAATAAAGAGAAGAAGTGTATCACGTTGCTTAACCATATACATCCCCTTATTTAAAGTCAACAAAACTAATTAAACCAGTCCCTACACACATTTAATTTGTTCTCTGCTCTTTCTTTGAATAATGAGGGGAGTAGGAGAGTCTAACACGTTTAAAGCCAGATACATCCCTTAAGTCAACACAACCATTAACCATCCTAATCACAAACCTAAACACATTAAAAATGTTCCCTGATTATTCTTCTCAAGGCAAATAAGCTACGTCTTCTCCCCGATAAATATATCTGCAAAACCCATCTGCAAACCCATCTTGAAACCTGCAAACAAATCTTACGACAACCAATTTCTCAAACCCATCATCTCCTACAAGAAAACCCTTCTGCAAATAGTTTCACCAAAAAAAAAATCATTCTCTAAACCCATCAGAACCCAAATTCTTCATCAAATCCCCAAACCAATTCACCAAATCAAATCTATTCTACAAATCAGCCCCAAACAAATTTCTTCCCAAAATACAAACCCAAACCGAAATCGAATCAGTGGAGATTTCTGATTCAAAAATCAAATCAAACCCAAAATTGAGATTCCAATCAGATATTGAAGAAAAAGAAACCCTAGAGCTAAAACTAATTTCAGATCAAAACCCAACAAATCTTCCAAGCTCTTCTCTTCATCTTCCTCCTCTTTTCTTTCTCTTCTTCCTCCTCCTTCCTTTAGGCCGACCACCTCCCCTCACCCTCACCATCAGCCGCCGCCGCCTGGCCCTGTGCGCCGCCGGCCGCCGGGGCAAGCGGGCCGCCGCCGTCGCCTGAAGCCCGGCCGCCGCCGTGCAACCCACCTGCGCCGTGACTTCCTCCTCCGAGCGCAAGTAAGACCCCCTCTCGCGTTGTCCCTCTCGAGTGGTGGTTTGCTGCAAATGAAAAAAAAAGGGAAATGAAAGATAAAAGAACAGGGAGAGAGAGAGACTAGGAGAGAGGGATAGAGGGAAAAAGAGATAATGATAAATGGGAGCCTAGAGGATGACAGAGAGAAAGTTAGAGGGTTAGATAAATATATTTTAAAGACATGTGTAAGAGGGTATTATTAATTTACTAGAGTAGGTATGGGAGGGTGAAACTATAAATGTAATCTTAATCTTACATTAACCATGTAATTAGCTTAAATAAGTTAATAGTTGTGTTCGTATTATTTAAATTCAGCATGCTAGTAATTTTATAATGTTAGGGTGATAAAATTAGAATAAAATAAGGCGTATCCAGTCTATATAACCCAATGTAAATGCCACCCTAGCCAGAGAACCCAATAAAATTAGGCGAACCTACTTTAGGACTCAACTTAATTATGTGTGTAACTCATAACAGATTTAATTCATTATTATTGGTTAACGGTTCATTAGCTTAATGTTGTTATCTAATGACACAGATAACCACGCCCCTTGCTATATCTGCTCGGACACCGAAATCATCTATAACAGGCAAGTATTTACCACCCGCAAGTATATTGTTTTCCTATCAATTTTCAAAGGCGCAAGTTTTATCTTCAGCAAGTACATTTTTTTTACGTGTCTTATAACCGCTGCAGTTAAATGTTTAAATTGAGATATTCTGCTTCGCAAGTATACTATCTTTCTACAATTTTCAAGGTGCAAGTATTTACCACCCGCAAGTATATTATTTTCCTATCAATTTTCAAAGGCGCAAGTTTTATCTTCAGCAAGTACATTTTTTTACGTGTCTTATAACCGCTGCAGTTAAATGTTTAAATTGAGATATTCTGCTTCGCAAGTATACTATTTTTCTACAATTTTCAAGGTGCAAGTATTTACCACCCGCAAGTATATTGTTTTCCTATCAATTTTCAAAGGCGCAAGTTTTATCTTCAGCAAGTACATTTTTTTTACGTGTCTTATAACCGCTGCAGTTAAATGTTTAAATTGAGATATTCTGCTTCGCAAGTATACTATTTTTCTACAATTTTCAAGGTGCAAGTATTTACCACCCGCAAGTATATTGTTTTCCTATCAATTTTCAAAGGCGCAAGTTTTATCTTCAGCAAGTACATTTTTTTACGTGTCTTATAACCGCTGCAGTTAAATGTTTAAATTGAGATATTCTGCTTCGCAAGTATACTATTTTTCTACAATTTTCAAGGTGCAAGTATTTACCACCCGCAAGTATGTTGCTTCCTACAATTGTTTTCAAAGACGCAAGTTTTATCATCAGCAAGTGCATTTTTTTAACCGTCGCATTTAATTGGTTAAACTAAGATGTTCTGATATGCAAGTTGTGTTTGTTCTCCATGTTTAATTATCGTTCCATTTGAAACTGCATATGTTACCTTTGTGCAATTACAAGATATAGGCTTGTGCGTGTGCGTGTGCGTGTGCATATTAATTGATTGCAAAAGACACAACATAGACTTGATGGCTCGGTTGGCTACACACAGACTTGCGGCATGTTTGGCAAATCATAGCGGCCTGTTTGGCAAATCATAGCGGCCTGCTTGGCAAATCATAGAACAAAATGGCATGTTTGGCTACTCTGGCTTGTGCCAGCACTATAACTCCTGATGGCTCGGTTGGCTGTATCTGACTTGTGGTTCAGACAATAAAAGAACACTTGGGTGGGGTTGGGTTCCCGGGCACTAGCCGGTAGTAAATGGGTCGCCTTCGGGGGCACTTGAAGGTGTATTCATTTACTATTCGTCTAACGGCGGGTGCCTTAGTCACGAACTTACACACTTATCGAATTGATTGAAATGGATATATGGATGTGTTTAACTTTTAAAGTGATGTTATTTCCCTTTTAGTAGAAATGCCATGTTGCCATCTTTAATAGAATTGCCATGTCATTTACTTTGCACACTACACATGCCATGTTGTTACTTCACGTACTACACGTGCCATGTTACTACTTTACACACTACACTTGTCATGTCATGGCTATGTACACTACACCTGCCATGTTTTTACTTTGTACACTACACTTGCCGTGCCACTACTTTGCACATTACACATGCCATGATTATTACTACGTACACTACGTTGTCATGCTTTAAATTATTGGAATCATATTATGTCATGTTAATGATTTTGAAAACCTTGCCGAGGGTCTTTTCTACTAACGTTTTAAATCTTGCCGAGCGACCCTCGCTGACGTATATTTCCTTGTCTTATGAAATATACGTCAGGTATTAGACAGATTTGCAGAGGAGCAAGCCTAGAGACTGAGCAGGTTGACTAGAGTGCTTAGACGCTGTGATCCGCTGCTGGAGAACAAAGAGCCTTCGCCTCGCCGCTAAAGTTTAATATTTGTGTTAATTATATTCAGGTGTAAATCTGGTTGTGTTTCTGTTTCTAATGGCCATGCTAGGCCTTATTTGTGTACATGTAAATCTGGACATTGATGTAATAATGATAAAACTCTATATTGTTTTGAGTTTGCATGCAAGGATCTGCTTATGGTTTAATCACAGACGCTTATTGGGTTGGAGCTTCGCCGCTTCAGTCCAAGCGGGCCCGCTCATGTCCTCGTTCCCAAGTATAATGGGATGCGGGGCGTGACACACGTTTTCATGTCAAGTGCAGAGTTTACGCCTTACAGCTGAAATGACTTTCTTTCACACTGATTGGTCGCTTAACTCCGCCCCACCCGGAGTTTACGCTTTACAGCTGCAGTTGCTGATCAGGCAGACTCCCAGCTGATTGGCCGCTTAACTCTTACCCCATCCCACGTGTATCGAGCCAGGGCCTTACCCCCGAACGGTAATGCTCGCTTCTGGAACACGAGCCAGGAAGTGTTTTTCATGATGGCATAGGGGTGCACCTAGCCAGGACAAGCAAGTACAAGTATGTAGCGTGTGCTACGAATGCAATATTCAACTTGGATGACCTGTAGAATGCAATGCATGGCAGTTAAAAGTGCGTACAGATAAGGAAAGTAAACGTGACAGTTTAGTATGCATGAACAACAAGTTTAAAGGGGTTGGATCTAGCTTCGTTGTCAAGCTAGATCAATTAGGTGACGGATCTAGTTTCGTTGTCAAACTAGATCAAGTAGGCGTCTAGCCAGCTATCATTTCACTGACTAGTCTCTTTTACGCTAGGAACAAGGAAGTGGCCTAAAAACATGGCCCTACACAAGAGTTGGCAAGTTTCACTTGCCTGCAAGTACGACGTCTGAGCACACCGTCCAATGAGTCCAAAAATCACAATTATCCTACGTGCACAAGTCCACCGGCCTAAAGTCCATATTATTAATCTTGATTAGTGAATTTAAAACATTTAAAATACTTTGAAAATACTGATTTTAGTCTTGATTAGCATGCATTGGGTTGGGGGTCCTAGGGGTGCAAAGCGTTACCTCAACACGACGCGAAAGCTACACCGGCGTCGGGTAGCGACGCCGGGGGTTGGAATAGAGAACGCGCTCCAAGTCCAGATTCCAAATTAGTTTCCTTGCTGGAAATTTCAGAGCAATCGACCGGGCGACGATTCCAGATTCCAAAGCTCGCACGTGCGACGACGGGCTACGACGTGCGACGACGTCGTACGCGGCAAGTCGTCAAAGAGAACGCACCTAGGTGGGGCCCACAGTAGTCCTAGGGACCTTTGGGGGACCCACAATACCTCTGGAGAACTTGGGAGGCCCACGGTGGCAAGCGGTGCGACGGGTGCGGGGTTGTAATGTTTGGCCATCGGTCGTACCCTAGCCTGACCGAGAGAGTCTCTCGGTCAGACACAGCGCACGGCGCTGTGCAGCGCTGCGGAGCGGTGCAGCAGCGGGTGCGGGGAGCTCCATCGGTCTGAGCGGTCGGTCGTCTCGGTCGAGCGCTTGGGCTGCAGCGGAGCGGGGTTGCGATGCGGAGCGGTGGAGCGGGCCGGTCAGATCGATTGGTTCTTTCGGTCGGTGCGGGGTGCGAGCATTGCAAAGGAGCGGCGGGCGACTGGGTGCGGAGCGGGCGCTTGAGCTCTCGGTCTGACCGAGAGCTCCCTTCGGTCGGTGCGGAGGAATTGAGCGGAGCGGCTGTGCAGCGATGCGGGCCAAGCTTGGTGCGGGGGCGGCCAGCGATCGGAGCGGGGGTTTTGGCCTCGTTTCTTCGGTCGCTGCGGGGCTGAACGTCGCAACGTTGCGACGAATCGTCGCAACGTCCAATTTGAGTTTTGGAAGAGGCTAGGGCTAATTTCTTGCGAAAATAGGTCTTCCTAGGGGTTGTTTATATAGTGTAGATGGGTTGACTTGGTCTAGGGCTAAATCTAATAGGATTAGAAGTTTAAAATAATTTAAAATTTAAATCTCAACTTCTCCAACTCACCCAAGGATTTGACTTGGTCCAAATGAGCTGAAAATTGGCTCAAAAATTATTTAAAACGTTTTAAACTCAAATAAATTTTATTTGACCGAAAATAATTTAAAAATTAATTATTAAAAATAATATAAAACTTGTTAAAAATATAAAAGTGGTCAAATAAACTCCAAAAATTATAAATTAAATATCGGGGTGATCGTGATGACGAATGTGAGCTAACTAAGAAGACGGATCTCAAATTCGACGTCGGACGACGAAACTAAAAATAGAAACGTCTCCCGTCAAGAGTGAGAATCGTCACGTCTCATCGAGTAAGATTAAATTGTGCAAAAACGACTCGAGAAGTGTCGTTCCAAGATAGTGCCACTATTTAATACTCTCAGGGACGTTCACAACGGCATATCACATAAAAGTGTTCACAAACAAACAAAGTCTAAAACAAACACGTGCACGGCCAAAAGCACGTGCACGAACAACGTACGACGAAAAGTGGTCGTTACAGGAACCACTTGCCCGAAGTGATTCCTTAATTTGTGGGCTACCGATTCTGCACGGGATTTTAGCGAGCGTCCCTCCTTATCTACTCGGTGATTGAGGGGGAGCAATGCATTGAACGTGTGTGCGGTTTTGCAGCTAGGGAGACTTTTGACGAAAGTTTGGAAGAACTCCGGGAGGAGGCCGACGGCTACGCACGTAGGATCAAGGGAGTTGATCTAGTCGGTTGTGCAAGGGGAGCTTGCAGGCAAGGGGAGCTTGCCGAGAATACTCCATGGGTTGGTAGAGACCACCCATCACGGTTTGTATTAAGGGGGAGGTTGTTCCTCCTAATAGAATCGCGATAATTAGTGATTGTACTCATTGATTATTTTAGTGGAGTATTCTGATTTTCTGGGCGTGGCCCCGCAGATGTAGGTGTGCGCACCGAACTACGTTACCAAGTCTCTTGTGTCACCTTGGTGTTTATGTTTTATCTTTGTGTTTTATTTGTCGTGCTTAAGTACCGAGCTTTCAATTGGTATCAGAGCAGGTCACCCGTGTTTCTTTGTTAACAAAGAAGGTGTGATCTTGGATTTCAGTACTTGAATCATGGCTACACGTGAAGGTGCCTCCGTTGTTCGTCCTCCACTGCTCACTGGTACAAACTACACTTACTGGAAGTCTCGGATGCGTGTATTCATCAAGTCCATTGATGAGAAGGCCTGGATCGCTGTTGTTGATGGATGGACACCGCCGATCGAAATTGACAAAGATGGCAAAGAACACCTCAAGCCGGCAAGAGACTGGAGTCGGATTGAAGAACATGCGGCCTTGTGCAATTCTAAAGCAACTAATGCTATTTTTTCGGCTGTAGATGAAGAGCAGTTCAAGCTGATCTCCACATGTGAGTATGCCAAAGAAGCATGGGATATTCTCCAGAATGTTCATGAAGGAACGAGTACCGTAAAAGCTTCCAAACTCCAGATGCTAGCTTCTCAGTTTGAAAATCTAAAGATGTATGACAACGAGACTGTTGCCGAATTCAATGGGAGGTTGAGATATATAGCCAATCAGGCCTTCCAGCTTGGGAAGAAATATTCTCAAAAGAACTTAGTTGAGAAAACCTTGAGATCTCTTCCAGACAAATTCTCAGCTAAAGTTGCAGCCATTGAGGAGGCCAGAAATAGGTCTACCATGAGACTGGATGAACTCATGGGATCTCTTCAAACCTATGAAATGAACCTGAAGCAGAATCAGAGGGACAAATGGATTGAAAATGAGTCTGAGTTAGATGATGACGTTGCCTTGCTGACCAAGAATTTCAGTAGAATGATGAAAGAGATAAGCAACAAGGGTCAAAACTTCAGATCTGGTAACAATGCGGCATGTGCAAATCTTCCCTCTGCAGGCAAGAACAAAGGCAAAGGGATACAGTGCAGAGAATGTGAGGGTTTTGGTCACATTGATCACTCCTTATTTTACACCTTTTTCCCGCATGTTTGCATGCCATTTAGATCGCCCAAATCATGTTTTTCACGATATATCGACGATATTGCGATGCTTTTCACGATTTGTTGTTTTTGTCGCATTTCAGGTGATTTGGCGTGATTTGGAGTGATCTCGAGATACGCCTACTCCAGACGGTCACCGATGACCTCCCCGAGGGGTATTTTGCTGCTGGAGAGGAGCGGAAGAAGAACGGACGTCGCAGGAGCGACGAGGAGGCCAAAATAAGCAATCTGGGCATTTTCAGTGTCCCACTCGGCCGAGTGAAGGAGTCACTCGGCCGACCAGCGAGACACCGCTCGGCCGACCTGATCAGACACGATTCCTATGTGCACTCGGCCGAGCGACGGAGACCACATCGGCCGAGTGACGAGACCCCGTCCGCCCGAGTGGCGCCCAGACGAAGCCCTTCAAAAATCGCCAAGTTACTGTTTTTCGGCTGCCTGAGCTTCAGAAGACCCACTCGGCCGAGTGGCTTATCCCGTCCGCCCGAGTACCATGAAGCCATCGGCCGAGTGACGACAACTCACTCGGCCGAGCCGCCCCCGAAGTGAAGACCCCTGAAGATCGATACTTACTGGAAAATTACAGGGTTTTCACTCGGCCGAGCGACTTTTGTCACTTGGCCGAGTGCGACGCGCTGCCTGTAGCGAAAATTGCGGAAAAACAGGCTGCGCAGGGGTATTTTGGTCACAGTTTTTGGACGATTTTGGGGGCTATTTAACCCCTGTTTTTACCCTAGTTTTAGGAGCCTCTCTCTTAGATTTTTTGCAGCTTTTTAGATTAGCTTTTTAGTTTTATTCTTGTGATTGAAGAGAAGACAAAATTGGATTTTTGTTGGATTAATTGAAGAACTCCATTGGTTTGCTTTTCTCTTCTCTAAAAATTCTATTTTTATTGCATATCTCAATATTGTGATGAATTCTATTACTTATTTCATTGATTATTTTTGTGATCTTGCTATGAATTGTGAGTAGTCGCCACGTCTTGGGGCGTGGGGATGAACCCTACAAGCCCTATTTCATAATTGTGATGAATTGGTAGGAATTTTTGCTAGAATTGCTATTAGGGATTAGATTGGGATCAATTTACTACGGATGGCTAGGAATTCACATCGATTGGGATTTGCAAGAGATTGGATCCCAATTCGATAGGAAACCCTAGAAATCCGAATTGGGTTGGAATCGAATTTCCATAGTATCGGTTTGCAAGAGATTGGACCGATACTAGGGTTTCCGGTTCCAATTCCGCGCCAATACCCGTTTGCAAGAGATTGGACGGGTAGGAACTATCCCAACCTAGGTCGTGGACCGAGTTTGCAAGAGATTGGGCTCGGTGCGTGATTGAACGATGATGTTGATCCTAATGCTAGCTTCCCTAGGCTAGGGTTTGCAAGAGATTGGACCCGAACCTAGGATAGCTATAGACCGGCAACAGCGCGAGAGCGTGAGCTTGGTTCTACATTCAGTTGCAACTAGTTCATCCAAAATCTTATTCTAGCAACTTTGATACCAATGAACCACTTTTACGAAATACGGTGAGTAGCGGGAATTCCCCATTCCCTAGACGTTCTTTATTGATTTGATATTTCCGTACTTTGTCTGACGATTGTGACAGGATCGCCAAAGGCAAATTTCTCTCTCTTTAAATAGCCAGGTTGATCGGAACAAGCACGGTCATTCGTCCTCCCTGTGTTCGATAACCCGCTCGCTGCTACACCGTGCACTTGCGGTAAAACTACAACCGTTCTTTTGGGTTACGTCCCGGAGCGATCAAGTTTTTGGCGCCGTTGCCGGGGAGGCGATTGCGTTTGATCTTACCACCCTAGCTATTTCTTTTTTTTATTATTTCCATTCCTTCATTTTTACCTAACCCTTCCACGGTACTAATCATTTCTTTGAAACTCTGTTTCCCTGTGCATGTACACGAGATCTACGACGGACCCTGAAGCCATATTATTTGATCCCGAGATCGAACGTACCACGCGGAGACTTAGAGCGGAAAGGAGACAAAATCCGGAAGGGCGGTTTATGACCAACCCAGAAACTGCGGACCAATTAGCGGCAAGGATGGCGAGGATAATTTCTATTCGAGATAGGCTTCGGCCTAAGACCTCTTCTACGACCTCATCCATTGCCGTGCCGGAGTTGGCGGCTGACAAGAACTTCGAGCTAAAGACTGGACTAGTGGTTCTGATGCAGCAGGATCCATTTCATGGGAATGCCCATGAAAATCCTCACTACCACATCCAATTATTCTTGTCTAAGTGCGCCACATTTCAGATGCCGGGGGTCTCCATCGATGCCATCAGACTGCGCCTTTTCCCCTTCACGCTAAAGGACAAGGCACTCTATTGGTTGAGGACGCAGGCTGACGGAGTCTTCACCTCTTGGGACGAGTTGGCAAGTGCATTCATTGACAAGTTCTATCCGCCATCCAAGACGGTGAAGATCCGGAGCGCTCTCATGTCCTTCAAGCAAGGACCCCAAGAGACGCTCTATGAGGCTTGGGAGCGTTTTAAAGATCTGCAGTACCAATGCCCGTACCATAGCATAGAATATTGGGAGCTAGTTCATAGCTTCTACAACGGTCTCCAACCGGGGACCAAACAAATCATTGATGCCGCGGCGAATGGTGCTATTTTTTCAAAGACTCCCGAAGAAGCTACGGCCCTAATTGAGGAGATGGCCTCCAATAATCAACAATGGGGCGATGAGCGAGGACACTCTACGTCCTCCTTGAAGCCGACTAGTATCTATGAGGCGAAGGCCGTAGCGGAGCTCACAAGCAAGTTTGATTCTCTCCACAAGGTAGTGGAGAGACTGGAGAAGTTTATCACGGAGCCCCAAGGAACCCCTTCTACTTCCGCGCCGACGAACCAAATGAGTGATTGGCAAGACCAATCTCAAGTCATGTATGTGGGAGGAGAGCACGGAGAAGGATCCTTGGAGCAAGTACAATATGTCGCGGGGAACCAAGGATATTGGGCCAATCCGGCCACAAGAAATCATCCCGGATTCTCTTATGCCAACAATGAAGGAGCTTTGAACCTGTCACAACAACCACCTCAACAAGCTCGACCACCACCACCCCAACAACAACACTATCCGCCGAGGGGGCCTCCACAACAAAATTTCCAACCGAAGCAACAAGTTCCACCATATAGGCCGCCCGGATACAACCAAGGGTGGAGGAATCAAAATCAAAACCCTCCACAAGCTCAACAACGATCCGACTTCGAAGCTAGAGTGGAGGCGTTTATGGTCGAGCAAAATAAGGTCAATGCTACCTTGAAGGCGGGGCAAGACTCACTTAATACCGTTGTGGCTCAAATATCGGAGCAATTGGCGTTGCTCAATCGGAACACTCAACGATTGCCGGCGCAACCCGAGCAAAACCCACGGGGCAACACCGGCCACATCAATGCCGTAGTTGCCGTTACTACTAGAGGCGGGAAGGACACCTCCCCCGCCATGATTCCTACCGAGGAGCCCGTGGAGTAAAGCTTGGAGCCAATTGAGCCGGTAGTTGAAGATGATAAGGAGAAAGAGCCACAAGAAAAGGAGAAATCTAGAGCGGAGTAATTGATTGAGGAAAGGCGCTTCATGCCACCGGTCCCATTTCCCCAAAGGCTTGCTAGAGCGAAAATGGAGAAAAGGCTAGCAAAGTTTCTCGAGTATCTTAGAGGAGTTAGCCTCAACATTCCCTTCCTCGACGCCATCGTGGAAATCCCCACATATGCTAAATTCTTAAAGGATTTGATTTCGGGGAGAAAGAGGAAGGAGAAGATTATGCTAGCCGAGGAGGGCTCTTGGTTCACCAAGAGAGAGAAGGAGCCGGTCAAATTTAAAGACCCGGGGAGTTTTCGGATTCCTTGCACCTTGGGCGGCGTCCCTCTTCAAAAGGCGTTGGTAGATCTAGGGGCTAGTGTGAGCCTCATGCCTCTCTCCATGTTCTTAAGGCTAAACACCGGGACGAAGTTGAAACCTACCGACATGCGGATACAATTGGCTGATGGGCGAATAACAAGGCCGGTAGGGATAGCCGAAGACATCCCGCTACAAGTCCCGGGGGGAATATGCTTGCCATGTGACTTCGTGATCATGGACGTTAAGGAGGAGGGAGATACTTCATTGATACTTGGACGCCCGTTCCTCGCCACCGCCGGAGTGATTGTCGACGTGCAAGAAGGTACCCTAACTTTGAATGTCGACAACATCGAGGTGGAGCTTCACATTCCTAAGGCTATGAAACACATGCCTTACCACGAGGAACTTGACTACATGGACCTCCTTGATGAGGTGATTGAGGAGGCGATCCCCCACTCGATTGGCGCTCTTTTCGATGAGGATTTTGATGAAGGCCCAGATTTAGGCCAAGATGAGAAGATAGACGATTCCCCCGACCTCTCCGCTGAAAATGATGAAGGCGACGCTGATGTCGCAAGGATTCGAGAGCTCTGCAAGCTCTCGAAACAAAAGTCTCCGAAGAAAGCTCCGCCGCTACGAAAATCAGCGTCACCGGTGAAGCCGTTGACCGGAGCAAACGCTAGCTTGGGGGAGCCTCTCTCCAACACAATTCGAGACGAGAAACCACCGCGGGAGAACACACCACCGCAACTTCCGAATCCAAGCGTTCTCCCCGGAAAGTTTGATGGGTACATCTCATATGCACCAAACATCCCGCATTAATTGAAAATCATAGGGGGTCGAGCTCACGACCTTAAACGAGCGCTGGTCGGGAGGCAACCCGACGGTTATTGCTTTATTTTTACTTTTTCTTTATTTTTTTTAGAAATTTTTAGTGTTTTGAGTCGTTCGCCCAAAAATTTTGTGATAACGGGTCCTATTTTTCCTGACAGGAGAGGAGATAGGTAAATCCATCATGAGGAGGATGAACGAGACGACGAGGAGCGCCCCAGGAAGGCGCTCAATGCTTAGGAGAAAGATGAAATCGACTGGAGGAAGAAAGACGGAGTTTAGAGCCCAAACGAAGACAAATAGCAGAACAGAAGGCTCACTCGACCGAGTATACTAGTCACTCGGCCGAGTACACAAGTTCGTCCGGCCGAGCCGCTCACGAACGAGGGAAGTCTGTTGTACCCAACTCTCTGTTTATTTTCCTGATTTCAGTATAAATGCTACTCGGCCGAGTATATATTTGCACTCGGCCGAGTAAAACGGATACGCTCCTAGGGCGAGTCTTGCCGAGTAGCTTGAGCCACTCGGCCGAATGGACTTACTCCACTCGGCCGAGGCTGGCAAAGCCACTCGGCCGAAGCGTAAGCGAGGAGGATATTTCATTTAATCTCGCTCGGCCGAGTGACCTATTCACTCGGCCGAGTCGTAACTTTTATTATATAAGGGGCTGCGGGGCGGCACAATTTTCGAAACGAAAAAAATTCCCAAACCGTGCGACCCCTCAGCTCCCCTCGCCCGCTCGCCTCGCACACAGCCCCCACTCGCCCGACCGGCCACCTCGCGCCACCGCTCGGCCAGCCACCGCCGGCCGACCACCCGTCGTGACTCGCCCGAGTCGCCGCCGGCGGCCGCCGCTCCGATCATCTCCGGTATCGCCTATTTCGCCCTATTTCTCCTCTTTTTGTGTATTTTTAGAGGATCCATGTGTTAAATGACCCCCAAACCCTAATCAATTCCTATATCTATCTATTATACCCCTAATGCCACATACATTTTGAATATTACCCGATGATATCGCCATTTTATGCGCAGGTTGTTTTTTGGAGCTTAGGGGAGCTCCTGGGAGCTTCTACAGACTGATTTGGGCTTCGCAGAGGCGCTGACTTCGCACGCTTCCATTATCTTGCACTCGCGGCGTGTTTGGGTATACTCCTTCCATTCTTTTGCACACGCCGCACTTTTTACACTTTTCGGCGCGCGCTCGGGGCCGATATGCCGACCCGGACACGGCCGCGGTCGAAGAGAGCTTCCGCCAAGCGGAAGCGGTCGGATGATGCCGGCCCCTCCCACGAGTTGGAGGACTCTCCTCCACCGTCTCCCACACACCCCATCCACCCAGCACAGCCTACAGGCCCCGCACACCCCGCACAGCCTGCAGCACCCACACAGCCCGCACATCCACTCCCTGCCGCTCCACAGCCACCACCTCCGGCTCCACTGGTCGGGCCGCTCGGGATTACGTTCCGAGACGACGCACACCGCGCCGTCTTCGAGCGTATCTCCCAGCGCTCGATCGTACCCTCCAGGTTTGCACACCTTGCCGACCTAGGACGCCTGGGGGTACTAGAGGGGATGCTCACGTTGTACGACAACGTGGGCTGGCGAGATTTCTTCCAGGTGTCGGCGGACACGTTCACCCGCCCGACACTTGAGATTCTTAGTTCGATCGCCCGGACCGACGAGGGATGCTCATTTCGGTTCATGGACCGGGAGTGCCAGGTCACTCTCGATATGATGAGATCATTTTTCTCGTGGCCCGCTGTCCCTGGAGCCGATCGCGGTTACGGCCCCACCCATATCCCCCCACCTTCCTTCGACGCCGGTGCCTTCTGGGCCCGGATTACGGGTCTTCACGCCGCCTTTGACCTTAGTAGGGCCAAGGCCTCGGCCATCGTCCATCCCTGCCTCCGCATTGCTCAGCGCCTTATGGCGACGACCTTTTTGGCCAGATATGAGCCGTGCACGATGTCTACGCCGGAGCTCTACATGCTCTATGCGATGACACGTCCCAGAGCTCTATCTAGGGATGGCGATGAGCTGGTCCCCGCCGTCGTGATTGATGTCGCGGCTTGGTTTTTGGACCGCATCATTGTATCGGTGGGCGCTCGCTCACCGATATGCTGCGGCGGCCTGATCACCTTGCTTGCCCTTATGACCGGCGAGGACTTCCCTGACGACTTGCGTCGAGCGCCGGGCCCCACTTCTTTGTCGATCGATGTTATGGCCCGGATGAAGATGCTTCGTCCGCACGGTGAGCGTCACTGGGTCTGGTTGCACGGCCCTTACGGGGCCGATTACATGATTCTTCCGAGCCCAGCTCGGACTCAGATTGCACCAGCCCACGTCGACTGGCTCCCTGCGATGGATATCCTCATCCCAGCTGCTTACGTGCTCGAGACCGAGGAGGCCGAGCAGGCCCACGCTGCCCCCGCAGACCCTGTCGCCCCTACCGAGCCTGCCGCCCCTGTTGACCCTGTGGCCCCTCAGCCTATCCCTGATGTTTCCGCTGCTCCTGAAACCTCTGTCGGTGTCAGGAGTACCTTAGCTGAGCCCACCTCCACCACTTTCGAGGCTGTCACCACCACTCCCACCACCACCACTGGCCCTCTGTCCGTCGAGCCTCTTTGCTCCGCACTCCCCGAGCGCCCCCTACCTTTGTTGAGAGTGGAGAGCCCTCTGTTTCCACTGCTGCCGTATTTTCCGAGAGTGTCATGGCGTCTGTCCACACTTCTGTGCCACTGACCTCTCTGGCCGCCTCGCTGCCACTTTTGCACTCTTCTTTCGCTGCTGCTGCCTCCACTTCTCACCAGTCGGTGCCCCGGCCTCACACTGAGGCCAGGCCCACATTTGCGAGCGCAGCACCTTTTGTACCCTTCCCCGTTAAGCCCATCACATACGCGACCCGAGTACGCCAGCCACGCCCTGCACAGCCCCGACCGGTGCGTCCCTCTGCACCACCTCCCCCTGACACTGTACTTCAGAGCATTCGTGGTCTAGAGGGGGCGGTGAGTGGCCTCAGAGGCGACCTTAGGACCCTGTCCTCCACCGTCTCTGCGATGGCTAGCCGCTTTGACCTGATCCCGCAGATTCACTACTGTCTTACCCAGGTCCTGGAGAGTCTCCCCCGCGTACCACCACCCACCCAGCAGGTTCCCACCCACACTTCCACACATACTCAGCCTGCTACCACTTCCACACCCACATCCGCTCAGCGGCCTGTCCAGTCACCACCACCACTTCCGCCTCAGGACGGAGACGGCACATCACCACCTTCTTAGGCACCCTTGATGCCATCGATTATTCCTACCGCTGTGCTGCCCGTTTCTGCTGGGTAGGGGTGGCAAAATTGACCCGACCCGACCCGACCCGACCCGACCCGAACCCGGCCTCTTGGGTCGGGTATGGGTAGGGGCCAATCCAGGTCGGGTCGAATTCGGGTCAACCCGACCGACCCGGATAAAAATCCGGGTCGGGTACGGGTTTGACCCCTCGACCCGGTTGACCCGAATTCGACTCGTATTTTCACTCTTTTCACCCCAACCCGACCCGGACCCGACCCGAACCCGACCCGAACCCGATCTTTTTTGAAAAATAATCATTATTTCACACCAAACCCGACCCGAACCCGACCCGAACCCGAACCCGACCCGAACCCGACCCGTAAGACAAACCGGGTCGGGTACGGGTCACCCGGGTTACGACCGGGTCGGGTTCGGGTATCCGAACCCTGACCCGAATTTAATTCGGGTTGGGTTCGGGTTTACCCTTATTCGGGTCGGGTCAAACCTGACCCGACCCGACCCGCCCGTTTGCCACCCCTACTGCTGGGTCCTGTTGCAGTTTTGTCCACCCCCCTCCCCTCACTTATTTTGGGTTTCTCATCCAGATCCTATCCTTATATATCTTTTTTGGGAGAGAGGGAGAGTTTTTGGTGCCCCGTCTTTTTATCTGTATCACTCCATTCCTGCATGCTTCATGTCCGCATCATATTTTCATTTCTTTATTTTTCGTTTTTTTTTCTTTTTTTTCTTCTTGCATGCATCCACACTTGCCCATCACTTTACTTATCTCTCGGTGTGCCACACTTTGCACATTGAGGACACTGTGCCATTTAGCTTGGGGGAGTGAGTTCTCACGTTCTTTTTCGATTTGCCACCTTTATTTTTAGTTTTTCACGCCATTTTTCGCTTTTGCACTTATTCTCATCATCTTTCTTTTATTTTGCCATGCATCACGTTTTCCTATTTTTCTGTGTGCCGCATTGTAAATAGTTCTATTTTCCCTTTATCTTTATTTCTTTCTTTTTCATCTCATGCTAGAGATGACTTTTCTGTGATGATGATGACGTGGAGTTAGCCTATTCTATATGCATGCTTTATTTGTCATGTCTTAGATTTTATTTCTGATATCATATGCTATGACTTGCCTTGCATCTAGAGATAGTAACCCCACACTTTTTTCACATGAAAATGGATGAAATTTTATTATTAGCTGAGTCTGAATATTCATATGTATGCTATCACAGAAAACACACCAAGATTCACGCATTGAATGCCTATGTCTGGAGTACTGATTTCTTTTCCTATACCACTTCTATATGCATGAATTGTACATTTCACTTCAGGATGATTGAATGATGTTAGCTATGATAAATCTGGATTAGTTAGCTTTTTTGTGATCGAAACTGAGTAGATTAGATTACCCTGCTGAAGTTGTCGTGCATGTCTTATAGAGTGAACCAAGAGATATATTCATTTCTTTCTCCACAAATCTTGAACTTCATTTCTCTACTTTTAAAATCATTGGTGAATCTCCCCTTAGCGATTCTATTATATGGCATTTCCCCCGCTATTAATTCCTAGCTCCAAATTTCTTATTCAAAAAAAAGAGAAGAGAAAATATTCTTGTATATCATTATCTCTCTTTGAGTTGGGATCATTGTGTATATATGCTATTGCATCAAAAAAAAAAGAAAAAGAAAAGAGGAAAAATCCTCAATAAAAGATCCCATCTCACTTTCTTTTTTTCTCTTCTCTTTTCATAGCTTTTGGAGTTTTCTAAAAATGGGGATGTAAATATTTTTTTTATGCCACCACGCTTATAGATAAGCTTGGGGGAGGGGATCCATTGATGTGTGAGAGAGTGACTACTTGACGTTGCACGACAACCTAGGCTAAGTAATATTCTATACTCGGTGAGATTATTTCTAGCTTTACGAAATCCAGAAATCTAAGCCTAGCAATCATTTCATGAAATCCATACTTTTCTATTCTCTCTATTCTATAGTGTGATATTCTTATACTCCTGATAGAAAGCATTCAATTGAAAAGTGTGTGATCTGTGATTTGTATACCGCTTTAAATGATTCAGACGATGTTAATTATAAAATTATTCCGTTTTTCATGATTATATCGTTGTTCGTGGGTTTTCTATTTCTATTTGCACTATTATACTATGATATCAAAATAAAATTCTCTGACATGTGTTTTTCATTCAGTGCATGCTATATGAGTAAGTGGAACCCACGTCCTGAGGAAATGATCTAGCAGCATACCTCTTCGCTTCTTTCTTTCTTCTTTATTTTTATTTCGTTTTTCATTCTTCTCCGTTTTTCATTCTTCATTTTTCTTCGCCGTTTTCGTTTTCCGAATCCACCGGGTTCGCCTTTTACTTATCTTCCTCGAGGACGAGTAAGAGGCAAGCTTGGGGGATTTTGATCACTCCTTATTTTACACCTTTTTCCCGCATGTTTGCATGCCATTTAGATCGCCCAAATCATGTTTTTCACGATATATCGACGATATTGCGATGCTTTTCACGATTTGTTGTTTTTGTCGCATTTCAGGTGATTTGGCGCGATTTGGAGTGATCTCGAGATACGCCTACTCCAGACGGTCACCGATGACCTCCCCGAGGGGTATTTTGCTGCTGGAGAGGAGCGGAAGAAGAACGGACGTCGCAGTAGCGACGAGGAGGCCAAAATAAGCAATCTGGGCATTTTCAGTGTCCCACTCGGCCGAGTGAAGGAGTCACTCGGCCGACCAGCGAGACACCGCTCGGCCGACCTGATCAGACACGATTCCTATGTGCACTCGGCCGAGCGACGGAGACCACATCGGCCGAGTGACGAGACCCCGTCCGCCCGAGTGGCGTCCAGACGAAGCCCTTCAAAAATCGCCAAGTTACTGTTTTTCGGCTGCCTGAGCTTCAGAAGACCCACTCGGCCGAGTGGCTTATCCCGTCCGCCCGAGTACCATGAAGCCATCGGCCGAGTGACGACAACTCACTCGGCCGAGCCGCCCCCGAAGTGAAGACCCCTGAAGATCGATACTTACTGGAAAATTACAGGGTTTTCACTCGGCCAAGCGACTTTTGTCACTCAGCCGAGTGCGACGCGCTGCCTGTAGCGAAAATTGCGGAAAAACAGGCTGCGCAGGGGTATTTTGGTCACAGTTTTTGGACGATTTTGGGGGCTATTTAACCCCTGTTTTTACCCTAGTTTTGGGAGCCTCTCTCTTAGATTTTTTGCAGCTTTTTAGATTAGCTTTTTAGTTTTATTCTTGTGATTGAAGAGAAGACAAAATTGGATTTTTGTTGGATTAATTGAGAACTCCATTGGTTTGCTTTTCTCTTCTCTAAAAATTCTATTTTTATTGCATATCTCAATATTGTGATGAATTATATTGCTTATTTCATTGATTATTTTTGTGATCTTGCTATGAATTGTGAGTAGTCGCCACGTCTTGGGGCGTGGGGATGAACCCTACAAGCCCTATTTCATAATTGTGATGAATTGGTAGGAATTTTTGCTAGAATTGCTATTAGGGATTAGATTGGGATCAATTTACTACGGATGGCTAGGAATTCACATCGATTGGGATTTGCAAGAGATTGGATCCCAATTCGATAGGAAACCCTAGAAATCTGAATTGGGTTGGAATCGAATTTCCGTAGTATCGGTTTGCAAGAGATTGGACCGATACTAGGGTTTCCGGTTCCAATTCCGCGCCAATACCCGTTTGCAAGAGATTGGACGGGTAGGAACTATCCCAACCTAGGTCGTGGACCGAGTTTGCAAGAGATTGGGCTCGGTGCGCGATTGAACGATGATGTTGATCCTAATGCTAGCTTCCCTAGGCTAGGGTTTGCAAAAGATTGGACCCGAACCTAGGATAGCTATAGACCGGCAACAGCGCGAGAGCGTGAGCTTGGTTCTACATTCAGTTGCAACTAGTTCATCCAAAATCTTATTCTAGCAACTTTGATACCAATGAACCACTTTTACGAAATACGGTGAGTAGCGGGAATTCCCCATTCCCTAGACGTTCTTTATTGATTTGATATTTCTGTACTTTGTCTGACGATTGTGACAGGATCGCCAAAGGCAAATTTCTCTCTCTTTAAATAGCCAGGTTGATCGGAACAAGCACGGTCATTCGTCCTCCCTGTGTTCGATAACCCGCTCGTTGCTACACCGTGCACTTGCGGTAAAACTACAACCGTTCTTTTGGGTTACGTCCCGGAGCGACCACACATACAAGCTGAATGTACCAATACCCTCAAGAAGCAGAAAGAGAAATCTTTATCAAGTACCTGGAGTGAAGTTGATTCTGATGGGAGTGGTAAAAATGAGGACATCATCAGTAATTACATAGCCCTCGCAGCCTCTCAGAAGAAGGGACCTGATTACAACAACCTAGCCAATGTCAGACAGAATGTTGCAACATTATGTTCAACATCATGTTCAACATCATGTTCAACATCTACAATCGAATCAGATTCTGAAGCTGATAGAGATGGGAAGGTTAGGGACGATGATATCTGTACAACATACCAGATGATGTTTGAGAAGTGGATGCAAATCTGCAATATCAACAAAGTCCTGAAGGAGGAGAATGAAAGACTGAAGAAAGAGAAGGAGGAGATCAAAATCGAATGTCTGAAAGCTGAGGAAAACTGTAGAGAATTGGAAAGCAACTTCAGAAATGTTCTTCTCAAGGCAGAAAAAGCTGAATGCATATTGGAGAAGTGGAATTCTGGAAAAACAAAGCTGGATGATATCTTGAATATGGGTAAGACTTCAGGAGATCGCACCGGAGTGGGATACAATAGATGAGCTTTTGATGATGTGTCTGCTAAAAGAAGAAGTCAAGTTAGCAAAGAACTTGAAAGAATGGATCAGTACAAGGGCCATGATCAGAAGAAGAGGCAGATTAGAGGTATAAAAGGTGCTCGTTCTGTATGCAGTTACTGCAAGTTCATAGGCCATACTGAGAGAAACTGCTACAGTCGCATGCGACATTGGTCAGAAGGAAGAAATGTTAGACATCCTGATATGAAGATGAAGAAGCAATGGGTCAAGAAGTCTGAATTATACAGCAAGAACACTACAGCTTCAGAGAGAACACTTCATGTTGTGACTAATGTTGTAACATTAGATACAACACAGAACAATGTTGCTGCAGATGTTATGACACCAGACTCGACATCTCCCCTCGACAATCACTGTGAGCAACCTCCGTCAAAGTCTCATGAATCTTCCTCCAGAATTATCAGAGTGCTCTCTCGTCGCTTTGCTCACTGCTCTTCCTCCACCGGTGCCATTGAATCTTCGCCTGTACCCTCTCCTGCACAGCAATCCACCTCCGCTTCATCTTCTGCGGCCTCATCATCTAGACCGGTTGACTTCCCTAAAGTTCGTTCACTTCTTAGCCGGTTCCATCGCATCCACGTCTCCAAATTTTGACATACAGACCACCAAAGATCCTCTGTCAACACCGCCGATGTTTTTCTATTCTCCAACTTCTTTTTGGCCCCTCAGAGCTCGACCCAGATGTGAGGTATAATGCTCTTTCTCTTATTCTGCTGTGCCTGAGAATTTATTTGCTATTAAGAGAGACAGACGAGCCTCTGGATGTGCCTCAGTTGAGTTTTTCTGAATTTTTCTTTTGGAGATGTGAGGCTAGCTGAAAGGGGGAGAATGTGGTGTCTTTTCTGAATAATTTTGATGTCTCTTCTGAAGTGATCACTGCTCGGGTTGTTCTAGTAAGGGGGAGAATGTGGTTTGGATTATTGTGGCTCAAAGGGGGAGAATGTGTGTGCTTGCTTTGGGTTGTGCCACATAATGCCAAAGGGGGAGATTGTTAGGGTTGAATTCTGCTGATATTTATTGGCATTAGTGGCACAATAGATGGAGAGTTCTGTTTGAGGAATCAGAAGTGTGTTTGAGCATTAGTGGGCAGTATTGTTGAACATAATGTCGTTCAACAAAATGTTCAACATTCGGGATCTGGATTTCTGGTTCGTATGCAGAAGCGCTGCTTTGGTTTCAGATCCGATTTGCTGCCTAAAATGACGGGGATTCTGAATTGATTGTGGAATATCTGCTTGAGAGATTTTTGGAAAGCCCTTCCTAAATCTGTTGCTAAATTGAAGGCATGTTGGGTTGAAATAGAAAGAGAATATCTCGCAGATTTGTTGGTTGGAAAGATTGATTGCTGCAGATCTTTTATTGTTGCTATTTCCAGAAGATTTGAAGGAATCATTTCCTATCTTGGTTCAGTTAATTGTGGGTGAGCTGGAGATATATTTGGAAGCTATTATCTCTCGTTATTATTGTTGATTCGGTTGGAAAGAATCTCGCTCGGTTGGAAAGAATAATTATTGTTGCAATTGAAGATCGGTTGGAGATATAATTGGAAGTTGCTATCTGTCGGAATTTGTTATTGAATTTGTTAGAGAGATTTTCGCCCGCAAATATTGGTTGGAAGATCTTGTTGAAGATATTGTGGAACCACTTGCCCGAAGTGATTTCTTAATTTGTGGGCTGCCGATTCTGCACGGGATTTTAGCGAGCGTCCCTCCTTATCTACTCGGTGATTGAGGGGGAGCAGTGCATTGAACGTGTGTGCGGTTTTGCAGCTAGGGAGACTTTTGACGAAAGTTTGGAAGAACTCCGGGAGGAGGCCGACGGCTACGCACGTAGGATCAAGGGAGTTGATCTAGTCGGTTGTGCAAGGGGAGCTTGCCGAGAATACTCCATGGGTTGGTAGAGACCACCCATCACGGTTTGTATTAAGGGGGAGGTTGTTCCTCCTAATAGAATCGCGATAATTAGTGATTGTACTCATTGATTATTTTAGTGGAGTATTCTGATTTTCTGGGCGTGGCCCCGCAGATGTAGGTGTGCGCACCGAACTGCGTTACCAAGTCTCTTGTGTCACCTTGGTGTTTATGTTTTATCTTTGTGTTTTATTTGTCGTGCTTAAGTACTGAGCTTTCAATTGGTATCAGAGCAGGTCACCCGTGTTTCTTTGTTAACAAAGAAGGTGTGATCTTGGATTTCAGTACTTGAATCATGGCTACACGTGAAGGTGCCTCCGTTGTTCGTCCTCCACTGCTCACTGGTACAAACTACACTTACTGGAAGTCTCGGATGCGTGTATTCATCAAGTCCATTGATGAGAAGGCCTGGATCGCTGTTGTTGATGGATGGACACCGCCGATCGAAATTGACAAAGATGACAAAGAACACCTCAAGCCGACAAGAGACTGGATTTGTCCCCATACTAATGTAGCCGTCCCTTTTAGAGGGGCAAGCTCACCAAACGTGATTAGCCGTCCCTTTTAGATAAATTTAACAAAAACTTGGCAATTCGAAAATCCAAATGCTTGTCCATTGTAGTAAGGCTAACTTGTTAATTTAGTTCTTTCTGATTTGTCCCCATACTAATGTTTTTTCTTTAAGCTTCTCTCGTGGGTCGTCGTCAAAATTAACTCTCTTAGAAGCAAGACAAAACTTTCAAGCACTTGAATCAGTTCCTGCCGGGATACTAACACTTAATTATATACGTTATGCATTAATTTCCACGTCATTTTCGCCGATGGCTTCAGGTTCAATTGGTTGACCTAGTTACCGATATCTTGCACACAACAAAATTCCACACTCCAAAATAAGGGATGAGAAGGTCATGCCACATTCTTATCCATACAATTTTTTCATTAATTATTGAAAGAATTAATGAAGGAATTGTATGGATGATGATGTGGCATGCCTCATTGGAAGTCCAAATTGATCAACCAGTCGCCCGAAACACACCAAACAAGAGCAGAAACAAAATTGCTCGCTCGGTTGACGAGTCTTGCGAAATCTACCATCCTTGATTCAACAAAATAATTAGTAGAAGCTCACGTTTGTTTGTTTTGCTTCGGGGCTTCACCCACCGGCCATCCAATCACCAAGGAAGCCCCCTATTTTCTAATCAGGTTCGTTGCTTCACATTTACGCACTTAATCACGTGATTAAGCCCCCGATAAAGCATACGATAGAATTGATTAAATATTTATTGAGGGGTGGGTTGGTAGTGGGAGATCACATGCCTTGGATTGGGCTGGATGCCCAACGATCCACCGCCCAACTTTTTTGATGACTCGTGAAGTGGGTGCTTTGCCCTAACTTCGAAAATGTAAATTTTTGAATTAGAAAAAATCGCAGTGATTGACTGTTAGAGTGTAACGATGGGTAGTTCAAATTCGAGCAGTCGGAGGCCTCGCGGTTTATATATATAGGCTCGTTGTGACATGTTTTCAGTACGGGTCGTAAAGGTCGATTAGCATATGTACATTGTCAAGCGTGTTTCCGGGTGTTTTCATAAGCCTGAAGTGGTTGGATGGCTGGATTGTTGCAGTGACCGACCTAGGACGACGTGGACAGTTGACTGTGCACTGGGCGAGCTGACCGCGGTCTGAATTGGATCTGATCCGAGCTATTGAAGTCAGGTCCTTGCTATCGTTGGGCTGCCTGCAACACTGGAAGCTCGTCAAGGGGGTCGGATCCGAGTTCCGACCTAATCTCATCCGATGCTTAAGTCGGTAGATGACTCAAGGAGGGCTCGAAGTAACTATGTCCAATTGTTAGGATGTCAGTTTGAGGTAGATACCAGAATAAAAAAGTTTGGATGTCTGAGAATGTCTGAGAATGTCTGGAATTGGCCAAAAGTCCGTTCTTTGTTGTCTGAGAGGTTACTTGTAGGCAGTGGTCATTAAAGCGTAACGGCCGAGCCTTTATGGAGCGTTATTGCATCTGGATTCGATACGTCGCTATTGATGACGAGTTGAATGGTTGGTCATTGAATGCACGCATTGATGACGAGCTGAATGACCGACATTGATGATAGAGCCCAATGGTCAGCTCGGATGTCATCTTTAATGAAGAGTTGGTTAGCTTCATGTGCGGGTCTCTAAGCCGTTGGGCCGAAGCCATTGGCTTTACTGGGCTTGTCGCCTTATGAGAAATAATCGGGTTATCACTGGGCCTGCCCATGGCTGTATCAAAGCGAATCAATTATTGAAATGGGCTTGACTCGTAGCAAAAAAAAACCAATTAACTTTGCTTTTTTTGTTATAGCCTTGTACTCCGCAAAACTTGTCGGTGAAGAGCAATCACTAAAAGGATTACGTGTTACTCACAAGTTCGCCACAGGACACACCACTTCCGTCCGACTTGAGAAACTTCTAGCACATGAAAGTCGAAGTATATACTTTTCCAATGTAACTCCTATTTTTGTTGAAGATCCACTGTGATAATGAGAGACTTCTTAATTTGTCATGGCTACAGCCAACGTAGACATATCCTCGTGTGGTTTGCTAGCAACTGTGGTGCTAGACTCCATCAAAAAGATGTATAAGGATTTCCTTTGGGCTGACATTACTGAGCATAGGAGACTGTACAGTCTCTTAGGAGATCTGCAAACTGAAAGAGTAGTGCGTGCTGGGTTTTTGTTGCATCAAGCCTAGATGCACGTATTTGTTAGCGAAGAACCTGAGCAGAATTAGTGATCCAACTGTGCATCTTATGCATGAATTCGTGCTCAAAGTATAGTCTCTTACCCTATTTCCATTTAGGAAGAAGAAGTCAAGACGGAATCATTTAATGGTTAAATATTTTCATTCGCCCAAATCATGCCCACCCAGTAAAAATGATTCTCCATCTAATGATTTTTCAATTTCATACATGTAAGATAGCCTACCCAGCATGCTTATGGTAAGATAAGAGGACAACCCTACGAGTGGGTGAGGATTTCATCCCCCCTCGCGAGCATTTCACCTTTGGTATCAGCGTTTTATTTGTTAAGTTCAAATGTAAGATGGATTCAACATATAGAATAAGTGACAAACTCTTAATTAGGCACATGAGACACTTAGCAAAGGCGACACTCCACCAAGACTCATGGATTTATGCACCATCGATATGCTACATCTCATCTCTTTTTCTTTCCATACATTGGGTTAGCTACACGCCACCAAGCACCAATTAGAAAGAGCAAGAAGAAAAACTATATAAACCAAAAGGAGATTAAAGCAACATGGGCACTATTGGATATTGAGTCACCATATATTGTTTTGATAATGAGCAAACATGTCATCCAAGACATGAGGGAAGGAATTCACAGCAAATCAAAAAAGCACTCAAAGGATCGATGATCTAAACAAGGCTCAGAAGTTATGGAAGCAAGGCAAGGAGCTTGAAGCATAGAAAATACATCAAGGACTTCTATGTAATAATTTATATTTGAAGTAATTTTCTTTTCCTTGTTTTAAAATGTTAAGGCTTTGTTAGAAGCTCTCTCTCTCTCACTTAGGAACACAAATAAAATAATTTTAAAAATGTTTTAAAATGTTTTGAAAATATTTTCCAACGTTTTTAGAGTAAATACATATGTATCTGTAAAGGAGTCGACCACTCTTTAAATAAGAGTCGACTACTTTCTATTGGGAACGCTCTGTCCCTAAAAGAAGTCGACTACAGTTGTTTTGGGAGTCAACTACCATTTGTATAGGAGTCGACTATTTTTGCTCAAAAGGCATATTTGACATGGCTATGCAATTTTAAGAGATTTATCGATTTATCCGTTGGAGGGACATTTCAGTCAACTTCTTGGACCCGAATGTTCCTCTATATATGTGGGTTTGTTGCTGAAGTTATTTGACATATCATTGATCACATCTTCAAGGGAACAAGAGTTTCTAAAGTCCAAAGCTTTTAAGCAACAAAACCATCTCCACTTGGCCAAATTATTCCAAAGTTTTAATCACTTTATGGCCATTCATCTTGATCTTCCTAAATCTTCTCTTATATCTACTGGAGATCAAATTAAGATTGTCCATATAGCAACACTTCCGCACAAAGTTTCAAGGAAAGCTAAAAGTATTTGTAATAACTTCAAAAGCATTGTAAGTATTCTCATTTGGATTAGTGAGCGAAAAACATTGTTGGAGGCAATGTATTTGTATAAGCCTTCTTGTAGGGAGGCAAGTGCAAATCCTCATTGGAGGTGAGTTGGCAGTACTATTTTCCGAAATAGTGGATTTAAGCCTAACGGATATACACCGTAGTGTTGGGCCATGTGTCAAGCATGTAAGACAGGCATCATTAGTAAATCCACAGCCGCAGTTGGGCCCTTAAATTGCATGGGCCGGCCTCATTGTCGAATGAGGAAATCGTTTTTACGATGTAACAATTCTCAGGTTGTTTTTCAAACATTAATTGCAGCTAGTTTTCTTCTCTCACAGCCCAAAGCCTGACAGTTCATCCTCCAGCTTTCCTTCTTTTCTTGAGCCGTTCCATTTAATTTATATAGGATGCTTCTTTTCAGTTTTTTTAAGGCCACGGCAGCAAAATGCCAAACATTAAAAAAAGCCCATGAGGGTGTCCAACTTATTCTTCATTATCTTACAGAAACTTTAGCAGAGCTCTAGAAGACAAGACCCCATCACTACTCTCATTGTGAATGGAGATATTCTTTCTTAGCTAAGACAGGAGGGGGATTAGAGGTGTAGGCCCTAACTGTAAACAAGTGAGAGGACATCATGAATATGTTCTAACTTCTTTGAGTCTGGCTGGCTCTAGCAATAGAGGGCAGAGGTTTGAGACCAACAAAGGGTGAGTTTGTAAGGACAAACCAAAATGCATCATTCTCTATTCCCCTTCAAAAACGGAGCAACACCTCCTTGATTAATTGATGAATCATGAAGTTATAAACAAACTAAACTAATGATCAGTTGTATAGTTTTGAAAGAAGTGTATATTAGTCTTGCATGTAGAGTGAATAACAGCAGAGAGAAGGTGGAGCAAAGAAATCAAGAATCATTAGTTGAATCTCCCAAGTTACAACATACTTCTACCTCTCTCTAATAACATATATATGGGGAACTTTTCATCCCACTAGTTACTACTAAGCCAACCATAAGAGAAGACAGTATGACCACCATCCAAACATCACACCTTGTCATCTGCCATGCCTGACTGACTCATGGATCGAAACTGTTGTGCACCGGCCTCCTCCGCCTCACGCCGGCGTAGTCCTGCGACCACCACCACGGCATCTTCCCCTTCTGCCCCCTCGACGCCGGCCGTTGGTCCTGCGACCGAACCGCTGAGCACAAAAACAAATGATCAGTATACACACAAATGTGGCACAGTGCAGATGCATGAAAGACTTGTCACTTTTGTGTGTGTGTGTGTGTGTGTGTGTGTTACCAAGTGTATGCTGCTGTTGAAGCAAGAAAAGGCTCAACACCACCATCACAACCATCACCCAGGCCTGCATTTTGACACCAACACCACCCATGTCCCCTTCCCCTCTCCTTACAAATGAATTACAGGAGTCAAAGACAGCAGACAGAGGGAGAGACATGGTCAAGAGCTGAAGTGTATATTAATTAGTGATTAGCCTCCTCATTTCCCAAAGGAAGAAGATTCCAAATACAATACTAAGCCCCTTTAGTCGCCACATAAAATAACATATAGTATGGCTTCCTTCTTCCTAGGCTTAATTAAGGTGCGAAATCTCCCAGAATATTTTGTCTCATGTGAGCTCCACTATCAGCGCACAGCACATGGCAGCTCGAATAGTTTAAGCCCTCAGTACGACATTTTTTTAGGACATCAATATTAGAAGTAGAGATTTAGATGGTATGATTGTGCTACTGAATTAGCACGTGACCATCATTCTCCTTGGTTAAAGTCTTGCCTGTTTTTAAGCTTTAATCAAATTGGCAGCAGTTAATGGAATCGGCAGAGGATCAGAAAATGCTTTTTGTGGGGTGGAGAAAGGTTAGAGTATTGGTGTTGTTGTTGTTAATGTTTTTGTAACATTAGTAGTGACATCACAATTGCCTGATTATGATGTAATGCTGATGCGAAAACCGATTTACCGTTCCAAACCGCTGATGTACTATGAATAGGAACATGTGATTCAGATTGCAAAATCATAATTGATTTTCCATTTTTAGTTAACTCTATGTGGATCTCATGCCACACTGTTTACTTCGAGAGTATTAGCACATGATGATGTGGGCTTAAGGTGGAACTCCCATATGTTGTTGTCACGTCGTTGTGCTTTGGCTCTAGATTTGACTTGATTTGTCTCACGGTGTGACTTGGATTGTCTTTGTAGTTTGGATGTTGCCAACCTTCATCTTTGGGTGCGGCCTGATTCATCACATAATTTCGGAAAACTAATTCATACTTTTGCTGAATTTCAGAAAAATACATCTTATTTTGTTATACCCGCAAAACTACCTCATACTTTTCAGGTTTCAATAAACTCTCTCGTCCATATAACCCCCCTACACTTCGCCCTCTATCCATCGCCGCACATCCCCATTACACCCACCGCCGCCGTCCTCCCACTCCCCCCACCGTCCTCCCCCTCTCTCCCATCGCCACCCTTGGCCCTCCATCCATCGCTGCACATCCCCCTCCCACCCACCTCCACCCTCCGCCCTCCATCCATCGCTGCACATCCCCCTTCCACCCACCTTCACCATCCTCCCCCTCCCCTCGTCCTCCTTCCCCCTCCCTCCACTGTAGTCTCCCGCCCCCCTTCCCTCACCGCCACACTTGTCCACCACTTCCCCTCGCCGCCACCCTCCTCCCTCAACCATCTCACATATATCAAAGTATGAGCTAGTTCTACGAAATTAAACCAAAGTATGAGGTAGTTCTTTGAAATTAAGCAAAGTATGAGGTAGTACTACGAAACCAAAGTATGAGGGAGTTTATCGAAACCTGAAAAGTATGAGGTAGTTTTGCGAGTATATCAAAATAAGAGGTATGTTTGGAATTCAGCGAAAGTATGAGGTAGTTTTTCGAAAACTCTAGGGAGACACCTTCTCCCATCAGTGCTGGTTGGATTAGATATGAAGCATGGAAATGTGGAGAATTATTATTGACTGTACCATAAATCCATTCAAGCGATTAAAATGCAATGGTATGGCAAGGAATTTGAGAGAGCTCCTCGTCGTCATTTGTTAAGGAAATTCATTAATGTAGTTCTGGTAATTCCTTAAGTCATTTGTTAAGTCATTGATTTCCTCATTTCTTTGTGTTTTCGTCTGAGGTGTTTCGCGCGCTCTTCATGCGCTCGCAACTCCTTGCGACGTGTTTGTCTCCGCTCTAACAATCACGTGCTCGCAACTCTTTGCGACACGTTTAGATTCTTCTCCATCGATCACAACTGTTGTGATCAATGTACTCTCTAATGATCACAACCCTTGTGATCGAGATCACAACTTTTGTGATCAATCCCTTGTGTATATATCGCATATACATAAAGTTAGTTCTTTTGCTTTTCGTGATTAGCCATCATCTGTGTGAGACTCTAATGGCCTGATTCCTACTTCAATAGTGACATGATCTCATACTGTCACATATCGGTAGCGGTGCTATCTACACGTACCGACCCCCATTTCAGAATCGTCATTTTCTGGTTAGTTTGAGATTAGAATCTCATCAACCAAAACTTGGACCTTACAGTGACAGATACCGTATGTGCAATCCAGTCCATTCGTCATGATTATGTCGCTTAGGTGTCCATGGTATGTATATTGGCAAACCCTACTACTCCTTAAATACATTGAGTCATATGTGATCCCATAGTTCAACGGTTGGATGACACAAATTCATCGCTTACCCTGGCCAGGAATTTCACTATAATCACTTGACTCCCTGCGATACCAACCTCTCATATCAAAGGAGCCGAATCCCATCTAGATGGCCACTCCCTTTGCACACTTCGAACTATACCAATCAAGTACCTACATATCTGGCCTAATGCCGATGTTCGGTAAAAGCATAAGTATAGATTCCCACATGCAAGGTCCCTTAGCACATCTACGTTCGTAAGGACTACATTGCACATACTGCCACCTGAGAGCTTCTGCTTCCATTCAGAGTATGTTTACCGTACAGAAGCATCTCAGCGAGTCGTTCTGTGAACTTGTTTTCTAACAAGCACATGTGTATTATCTAACGATGTCCCCACGTCGAATGGCTATGAGACTAGTCACTAACATCCGATGGTATAGATCAACACATACTGGTTGGAATGTCGATGTCATGCCTCAATATTCCCATGACCAGGAACATTTAGGACATATGCTTAAGCGAACACATTGGACCTCATTATCACGATCTCATCATGATTCCAATGTTCCTCACACAAGTCCAAGGACTTTTTCCATGTGATTCTGAATACACCAACATACTTAGCAGTATAAAATAGAATCACATAGATAAAGCATACCAAATAGCATGCTATCATTTTAAATAAGATGTATTACAATAATTATCTGAAAGGGCATACATTCCATAATTATACATATGTACTCACTGGGTATAATCGGAAGCGTGCGAAGAGAGTAGCAATCAAGATGGGATTTGTCTCCTCTAGTATGGGAGGTTAGTGTCACAAAGAATCCAGTGTGATCCATAGTGAAGTCCTTGGCCAAGACAGGTAGATAAACTTGTTAATGTAACAAGTTGCATCTAACCTTAAACTCTGGGATCACATTCCACTCAAGATTTAAGGTGTAATGAGGTTTGACAGATGCTCGTATCCTACATACCTTAGCAATATAGTGTGACCAAGGGACCAGGCCGCACTAAATCCATCACTGTAAGGCCCAGGTTTTGATTCGTATAGATTCCAGTCTATATGCTAACCAAATAACGACAATTCCTTTGGGAGGATGGTGGTATGCGTGTCTAGCACCTCTGCTGCACCTCGAACACGATATGATTGTGCTCATTAAAATCGGGCTATTAGAGTCTCACACAGGTGATCAATGACCTATCACGAGAAATGAAGGGATGATCTTTATGCACATGTGATGTATGGGACCGATTACTAGTATTTTGATCAAGCTTACTAGAGAGAGAATGCATGTTGCAAGGAGTTGCTAGTGCGCATTAGAAAGATTCGTAAAGAGTTATGAATGATCCAAGCAAAAGAAGAATGCGTAAACTCCAAACAAAACCCCTAATAGGTGATTATTCGACTAATGATGTTTCAATAATCGATTAATCAGCATGCATGAAAAAGAGAACTAGCTAGTCGACTAGTGCTTTAGCACTAGTCGTCTAACTGGGCATTGGTCGACTAGTGCATAAGCACTAATCGACTAATTGGCCCAGATCCATAAAGAACTTTGGTTTAGCGTTTTGGTGAGGGTTTGATTCAATAGTTGGATCCAAAACCGACCTGAACTTATATAGTTTGATTCTAACAAGAATTCCTAAGTGTTAGAATATTCAATGTAGTTTTAGTTTAATTAACCCACCTTGTTTTAGGATTTGATTTGGATTCAAATCAAGAGTCCTAATTGAATTAGAAAACATACGTATATGACTTAGTCTAATGACGCGTCAAAGGATAGAGTTGTGTGACAACTAAATTGCAACAATACGTATTTGGTTTCAAGTAAAACTCTCTCATCTCTCTCTATAACAGGGGTGCATGGTTTTTTAATCCTATGGAAATTAAAAATGCAAAGGATTAGAGCCCTCTGGCCTATGCATAAATCACATGATAGATTATCATGCAACCCACATTCAGCCATGCGAAAAAAACCTTAAATGCATTATCATGCTGCAAGGGGAGTATTGCACATGTGCCACTCAAGCTTCATGCGTAATGTTTTGGTCCCAATGATTACAAATGTTGATCTTTAATAAAGGAGGATAATAATATGGTTATTTTCCACGATATACATCGGAGTTATTTCCTTCATCTTCTCTTAGGAGGAGCTCGTTGATTGTGACAGGGTGGTCACCGCTGTGTTACTTCTATAGTACTATAGTGGATGAGCGGCGACGCATGGACTTCATTGTAATGCTTCTAAGTGGTAATACTAGTATTTCCCTTCAAGTATGTGGAACATTCATACATTGACCACTCCTAGGTTACATTATATCCAACAAAGGGTGGTTATTAAAAAAAGAAGAAGAAGAAGAAATGAAATGATAAAAGGCAATGGCCTACTTGTAAATAATGGCAACCTTGTAATTACCATACTAAAGTGAGTGGTCTTTTTAATTAGAGGGTTTGGCATGGCAAGGTTGTAAATACATGAAAGCCTTAAAAAATCTTTACTCTCCATTATTCTACAAGCTTCATCGTTTAATCATGTTTGTTTTTCTTTTTATTTTTTTTTTATTTCCATGCAAATTTTGTTGGCACCCCACTAGTTTCGGCCTGGGCATAAAAAACAAAAAAAACAAAGAAAGAAAGGAGAAAAACAAAGAGAAAGAAGGAAAAAAAAAGAGAAAGAAAGAGAGAAAGAAAAGGAAGCTTGGAAGGAGGAGAGTGAAGGCTTGCTATTAAACCATTCATTAGCACAAGGAGGTAGGAATTCTCACCATGCTCCCAATAAGAGGCTTTGTGTTGGATTTTATGATTTGATCTTCAAATTGTAATAAAATTGCTCTTTTGATTAAATTAAGTAGCATGTCAAGCTTAAGCTGGTTAGACTTCCTTGTTTTGGATGTTGAAAAATCATTCCTCCTATGAAATTGTGAACAAGATTGTATTTTTGTGATTCTAGCTTATGTGTTCTTTATAAATCCTTATGTTGTACTTAGGGAAACTCGACAAATACAAGGGAAACTCTGCCGAATTTTTTTTGGAACATGGTGTAAGCAATTTCATAACATTCCAAGCTCTTAACTTAAGTTAGAAGCCTCACACTAAGTATCTCATGCTAACTCCCTTAGAACTCTAGGGTTAAAAGAGAATCCATTGAAAAGGGGGGTTAAATGTAAACTTAGTAAGAGGGTTTTTTCTCAACACCCAAAGTAGAAGCTCTTGATTAGTTTAGATAGTGCAAGAACCTCAATTATGAATACCTACAAGCTCCTACAAGTTTCCTCTAAGCAAAACTTTCATTTCCATATCAAATTGGGGTCATTCCTATAGACAAGTGTGTGTCTCCTTAAACTTAGTAAGAGGGACTCATGAATCTTCAAATCTAGTCAAGAAGTTAGTTTTTCGACTACTAATAGTAAGTCTAAGCCTCATTTGTAGGTATTACATAAAGTATTTTAAAAGCCCTGTGAAAGACCTAAGCTTAATGACCAAACCATGATTATTTCGTAAGAGGGTTTTGCCGACTATAGCAATAAGTAAAATGCTAAGGTAGGCATCTATAATTAACAATAAATAGCCCTTATGGACTTCCTCAGGATGAGCTTAAGAAGTTCACTTGTATTAGAAGTTTAGGCTAAACCCACTTCTAAACCTCAAAAATTAACTAAACTATTCCATTGCTTTCATTCTACTTTAATCGTCTTTTCTTTTCCTTAATTAAGATTAAAGCCCATGGTTGGAGTTGTTCCTTTATGGCTTGTTCATTCTATGGGTTGTTCACTTGAAAGTTACACGTAGTTATGTTTTCTTTCCTTTGAGTTTCCATTTAAGTGAATGATGATAAGTACACTTGCTTATACCTTGATGGCGATTGCGGAAATGGCTTCAACGCTCTTAGTGGCGTTACTTTTACATGTGATGTTGGTGTGACTTGTTACATTAAAGGACTGCAATTAACTTTATACCGATATGTTTCATATCAACCCGATGCCATGCAAGATGATGGGTAATTAAAATGAAGGCTGAGATGTCTCTTCCACTCTAAGGTGGGTGAGCGGCTCAGGGAATGGGGTGGGGGAACCAAGGCATTAGGTGGACATAGTGTGGACTGGACTTTCGAGATTGTTTCCTTTGGCCCTCTTACCGCGGGGAGTGGTCGTGCCCCCTTGGGGTGTGTGGTTTCTTTGGCCTTTCGAGGTCGTGACCCTTTGGGTCGTGGAGAGTGGTTGAGTTACGAAGACTCCTGACGAGCTAACACGCCAGAGAGTCGGAGATTCTTTCCACCCGCCTTATGGGTGAGGTCCAGCTCCCTTGTGACCCACTTGATGTTTCGGTTCCAAACAACGAACATTAATTGAATAATATTAGGATCTTAGTACAGTGTTGTGAATTTGGTTGTGTGGTTGAGTTTCCTACTTGACACGATGTGACGTGTCCCTTTCCCCCACTCTCCAGGTACAGGTTCAGGGATTACGGCTCACCAGTCGGACCTCCGACGCCCTGAGGGCGACTTTTGCAGGCCAGAAGCCCAGAGCAGTTAGTGAGGGCTTGGGTGTAGTGGGTCGGGGTGGTTTCTCTTGTGAGTAGTTACTTTTGTTTTCCCCCTCAGCTTTTGTACCCTGTGACTCTGGTGGTGGTATATGTACAATATATGTGGTGGTGGTGTGTTGATAGTAGATGATCTGTGGTGCACACTTGTACACTCCTGCTTGTTGTTTGTCGTCGTCTCGCTGTACCTTTTTGTGTTGTGCTGGAGCTTTACAGTTCGTGCTTTACTTTTGCACCTGTTTTTAATTGCATGTGTTGTTCTAGCAGTTGCAGTAGCCTGCTAATGTATTTACAGCACCTTAACGCTTGGTACCCCGTACCGCGGCCGTCACCCCCGTCCCGTTTAGGGCGCCGGGGCGTGACATTTATCGAAAAAAAATTTGGATCCACGTATATTGCATAAGAATATCCATGTCAGTGTAAGCATTAATTTCAAATACTGCCATAGATCTTGGTAGAATATACTATTCGTAGAAAAATTTGATTTTCAGTCTTCTGCTGCATCGCTAAATTGTTTAGCATACATAGCATATTCCCTAACACTCCCCAATGGCCAAGGGGTCCATAGCTAATATCCAAGGAGCTGCCACCCCTGGTGCTAGCCATCAGGCTCTGGTAGCTCATTTGGTTTCTTCCCAGGGGCCGCAGGGCATTGGCTGATATCCCAGTGGCGTCGCCCCTGGGGCTAGTCGTCAGGCCTAGTTAGCCCCTTCAGTTGCTTCCCAGGGGCCGTAGGGTCCCTGGGAGCTGTCCAAGGGGTCGTCAACCATGTTGCCTCCCTCGGTCACTACCACCATGGACCAGGGTGTGTGTTTTCATTACCTTGCTTCGCCTTGTCAGATCTATCAGAAGGTTGACTTTCTTCCTCAACAACGACCTTTCCCTTGATGTTGGCATTTTCTGTGGTCACACACCGTTCAGATTCATCTCCAATATTTGATTCAACATGGCTTCCATAGATGAAAACCTTTCCTCCATCATTTTGTGTCGTTCCTCGTTGTTTTGTATCGTTACTCCATCATTTTCTTGAGGACCTCCACTTCGTTCTCGAATTTCTCCTCCAAAGTGTCCACCTTTGTAGTCGTCATTGATTTCCAAAATCGACCGTTGATAGGATGGGTAAAAAACTAGGGCAAAAGAAATGATTTTTATTAGTTTTCGTGGAACTACAATATTCAACATCTAATTTGAGAGGAAGGCCAACTCTCTCAATAACCTAGAGCTAACTAATCTAAATATTAACTACTATTCTCTCATAACTTTCAGCATAATCCCCTCGTATAACACTTCCTATATTTATAACAAAATCCAATCTACTGAGCCGTCGTCCCGAAATTACAGAATTGCCACTCACTATGATTTTGAGTCATTGCCCCAAAATTACAAAACTGCCCCTAGGGTTATCGTGGTTTTCTTTACCGCTGCCCCCTATTACTGACCTAATAATTTTCTTTCCCTACCGAAACCGATATCATCATCATATATTCGAATTTAAATTTTCATAATTTGTTATATTAATAAATTATTTTTCTAAATTTAAAATGAATAACAATAATAGAAGAAAGTAAATGGCTGAAAAATTACTAGTATGATTTTGACACATGACGTATCAAAAAATTTCGTATAACTAACAGAATCTCATTCATATTTTTATATCTTAATTTCCATAATTTTTGTAACAATTAAACTAGCTTTCTAAATTAAATATAAATAGCAATAGTAAAAGAAGTTAAATTAATAGTAAAATACTTATTTGATTTTGATGCTCACGATGTTTAGATGTCTACGATAACTTGAAGAATTTTATAGTAATTTTTATTTATTTATTTTATATATTATTTTTCTCCTCCTCCTCCTCCTCTTTTTGCTTTTTCTTTTTTCCTTTCATTTCCTTTCGTTTTTCTCTATCCTCTTATTTCTTCTTTCCCGTGCTGCTCTGCTTTCACGCAGAGAGAGTGAGCTAGAGGAAGGTGTGTTGTAAAATTTCAGAGATAAGAGTATGGTGCTATTAAAAATCAGAGAAAGGAATGGACTTATCAGTAAGCCGAGGCATGCTAGGCACTGTTCTTAAGAGTAGATTTCCGCCCCCTCAAAGTGAATACTCAGTGCAAGGCAGGTCGAGCGGCTACCCTCCAGGATTCAAGGACAACGGCCTTGTAAGTGTGCACTCACAGTACAAGGCTTCAGCGAGCAGCAACAATTCTTCGATCGCACAGGAAGAGGAACAACTGGTCGCAGGGGGAGAAGTGAACAGCAGGACAGAACAGAAACAGCAACGAAGGAAGCAATTTTGTGGATGAAGGAAAATGATTTTTGCAGTGCTGATTCTTTTGACAAGCTGAGTTTATATAGATGAAAATGTGACTGTTGGAATTCAGCCATCAATGAGAAAATGGTTGTTGCGAAATTAAAAAGCGATTTAATGAAAATATGGCTATTCAGAAATTAAACAGCGATTTAATGAAAATATCGTTGTTGGGAAAAATATAAACGTAATGGGCCTTTTAAATTCTTTAAAGGCAAGTGGGCTAAATTTTGATGCAAAACTCGGGCACTCTGCGCGCGCACCCGTGAACCCCTCCTTGCGTAGGCGAGACGCCAGCGCACACACGCTGAGGGTTTTCGGATCCGTCGCCCACATTTTCCATTCGACCAACCAGGTTTGGGCTCGGCCCCTTGCTTGGGCTCATGCGCCCGTGAGCATCCACTCATTCCTAGCCCATATACCAAGTCCAATAGCCCATTAACAAGAAGTTAATAATAAACTCCAACAAGAGAGTTCTCCCATCCAATGTGGGACTAAAATACACTTTGAATTGAAGAAATATTGACCAAAAATCCAACAATCACCCACTATTTCAAAATTCAAAGATAAGGATATAAGAATCCAAGAAGAAGAACAAAATTGATGTGAAATCGAATACGACAATTTAATACATTAGCAATGGTGACTTTCGATCTTTGAACCATTACTTAGGGAATGAAAGTATATACTACAAAAAGTTTGGGAAACATCTAGTTTCTATGAACCAATCTCCTTTATTGTAAAACGTTGAATCATAACCCATATTGAATCATCAATGAATAATTACTTGCTCTTACGGGTTGCACGTTTCGGCCATGCGCCATACCTGAATTTTCATGAGTGCTCTAGCGAATGTACCCAAATTCGCATACGAAGCGGCCCCACTTCCACACCCATATAAGTGGACCCATCAAGTGTGCTCGACGATTACGCACACCACCCAACAAGGGCTATGGTTTCCATTAAGAGCCATATGATCATCCTCTCTCATCATCGATAGCACTATCTACACCATAGGAAATGGACATGTAATATAATGATAGTGATCCTCACGATCAACAAGTGACTTGTTGTTACCCATATGAACCTACTTTATGAGATCATCAATCACATAGGTTGGATTACCATCACTCTTGACCTATGTTTTATGTATAAGTCACATTCCCCTCGATGTACTTTCCACTAACTTCCTACTTAGTGGTTTTGTCAGAGGATCTGCCAAATTCATCTCTGACCTCATATAATCAAAGGATACTATCCCATGATCTAGCAGCTGCCTCTCAATAGAGTGTCTTAGGCGTATTTGCCTACTCTTCCCATTAAAAACTTTATTTTTGGCGTTTGCAATTGTAGCTTGACTATCACAATGGATGGACACATACGGTACCGGTTTTTCACAAATGGGAAGATTACCAAGAAGGTTATTAAGCCATTAGCTTCACTACATGCCTTCTCCAAGGCAATAAACTCGGATTCCATAGTAGGCCGAGCAATACAAGTTTGCTTGGATGATTTCCAAGACACCGCACCTCCACCAAGTGTAAAAACATAACCACTTGTGGATTTAAGCTCATCTGAATCAGAGATCTAGTTTGCATCAGTAAAACCTTCTAAAACTGATGGATCACCACTAAAAACAATCCATATACAAGAGTTTCTTTCAAATATCTCATAACTCTTGACAGTGCATTCCAATGATCACTATTAGGATTTTGAGTGTAACGACTCAATCTACTAATAGCATATGCAATATCAGGGCAAGTACAATTCATCAAATACATCACGTTACCAATGATCTGAGCATATTTAATTTGTGAAACAAATTCACCAAATTTTTTAGCTAAATGTAAACTAGTATCATATGGAGTAGATACAGGTTTTTGATCATGATATCCAAATTTTTCAAGCATCTTACTAATATAATGTTCTTGTGAAAGCATAATTCCACTAGGTGTCTTAGTTAATTTAATACCTAAGATCACATCAGCTTCACCTATGTACTTCATATCAAACTTAGAAGACAAGAATGACTTCGTTGCATTTATTACATCTAGATTGGTGCAGAGAATAAGCATGTCATCAACATATAAGCAAATAATAACACCAACATCAGTATCAAACTTTGTGTAAAAATATTTATCAGCATCATTAGTATGATAACCATTTGATTGCAAAACAGAATCAAATTTATTATGTCATTGTTTTGGAGCTTGTTTTAAACTATAAAGAGATCTAACAAGTTTGCATACTTTATGTTCATTTCCAGGAGTGATACAGCCTTCAGGTTGTTCCATATAAAGCTCTTCTTCCAAATCTCCATTAAGAAAGGCAGTCTTTATATCCATTTGATGGATAACAAGACTATGAATAGATGCTAAAGCAACCAAGACACGAATAGAAGCTATCCTGGTGACAGGGGCAAATGTATCAAAATAATCAATGTCTTTCTTTTGGTTGAAACCTTTAGCAACTAATCTAGCTTTGAACTTGTCAATAGAACCATCAAGTTTTAGCTTCTTTTTAAATATCCACTTGCAACCAATCGTTTTAGCACCTGTGGGGAAGATAACAAGTTCACAAGTGTGGTCTGACATAATAGATTCTAATTCACTATTGATTGCTTCTTTCCAAAATGTGGCATCAGGATATGTGATGGCCTCATGGTATGTAAGAGGATCATAATCAATAAGAAAAGTGAAAAGGCCATTGCCTAAATTAGTCTCCTTCCTAACTCTTTTACTCTTTCTTACTTCTATCTCATCATCATTATCATGTGATGGTGCATCAGAAGGGTGCGATCAGTGAGGTGCAGAAGTCAACCTAACATTATATATTTTCATTGGAAATATGTGCTTAAAAAATCAGCACTCTTGGTTTCAACAATAGTGTTAGGTTCCCTGATATTTTGCTCACTTCTAATCACTAGGAATCTATATGAAGCACTATTTTGAGCATAGCCAATAAACATGCAACCAAAAGTGTTTACAGGTGAATTTTTCTCGCAAATCGATAGTATGGAGGGTGCAGGGTCAACGCGGTCAAAAGGGACACGCGGGACCCCCGTGTTTTCGTGGCTGTCACGTGAGACGGAGATGACCCGAGGGGTCGGCCGATGGCGCGTTCGCTTGAGCAGGAAGGCACAGCTCCGTTCTTCGGCAGGCCGAGGGGTAGCCTCGACAGGATGACAACCTCCGGAATCGTTCGAAGGCGGAGTTGCTCGGTGAGGGACGCACGGATCTTCGCGTCGGTCCGCCGAAGGGTAGCCTCGGCAGAGCGGTGGCCTCCTGGTGGTGGAGATGAGCGGACTCGAGGACGAGGGCGCTCGGCTCCGGTTGGGAGGACGCTGAGGGGTAGCCTCGACGTCGCTGGATCTCCTGGACCAGAATAGACAAGAGAGCTCGTCAGGGGGGGTCGGACCTTGGTTCCGACCGATTCCCCTCCGATGCCAAAGTCAGATCGGGTTTGATGGATGCTCGGCGGGACCAAACTTGGTTTGCGGAGAGACCAAGCCCCGATCCTCGGACCGAGCTTTGGAGGAGAAATATTCAAGGTGGAAGAAGGTGTAAGAGTGTTAGTATATGATACCATTGTTGTAGATCACGAAGATCTGGCCTCCTTTGGATGACGCCCACCCCTCCTCATACAGGCGAATTGTCTTAATAATGTGCCATGATGTGACATCATGGCCATCATTCATGGGGACGTGCAAATGGGGAAGTGTTGACCCCCACTAATGGTGCCCATTTGATGAGGGAAGGAATATCATGAATGTGACCATGATTGGCGAGTTAAGGCCATTAAGTCGGGCCATGATGACTGAAGTGATGGCCATTTAAGTCGGGCCATTATTGGTAAGAGTGATGGCATTTGGGCGGTTGCCATATTTGGCGAATGCTTCCTTGATTTGGGCCCCGATTTCCTCCACTATGGAAGTGGGCAGTCTTTTGGGCCTTCGTCTTGGGTGGAGAAGCGCGGACCGCCCGTGAGATCCTTGGGCCGGGGCCCCAAGGCCGTAGTAGGCCGGTCGACTGGTTTTAGTTGACTTGGTTCCTCCGGGCCCGGTCAAAATAGTCCTATCAATTGCCCCCATCTTCTGAGCTCTACCGTTGAAGAGGTGGAGGTCGAGAGATGTAGTATAATGGGGGAGAAGTTGCTCTTTCTGTAAAATTTGGCCCGTCTTGCGGAGTTGGCTAGTGACGATAGATCGTCGTTCCGAGATTCGTTTGATTGCGAGGGGCGTCGCCCTCGACTTATGGCCGACGAAGGAGTTTGGTCGGCCAGCTGGAGGAGCTGCCCCGAGTCTTACGGCCGATCTCGTTCGTTCGGTGGCGGGGAGGTTGCCCCTTGACTTATGGCCGATGAAGGAGTGGGTCGACCTGCTGGGGGAGTTGCCCCAGCCTTACGATCGACGGGTCGATTGGCCTGCTGGGGGAGCTAGTCCCAGTCTTAGGGTCAATCGTGTGATCGGCCTGCTGGGGGAGTTACCCCCAGTCTTACGACCGATCCGTTCGGTTGCGAGGGGAGTTGCCCCTCGACTTACGACCGACGTAGGAGTGATCGGCCTACTGGGGGTTGCCCCCAGCCCTTCGACCGATCCGTTCGTTCGGTTGCGAGGGGAGTTGCCCCTCGACTTATGGCCGACGAAGAGGTGAGAACCTTGTGAAGACTTTCGAAGATTCTATGGTGGCGCTCTGCCACTTCTTCGTCCAGCTCGGGTGGATACAGGAGCAGTTCGCAAGCGGGGACCCAGCAGCACGATCGAAGGAGCGATCTAGACGCTCGAACTCAGACGGTGGTGCTTCGGCCAGATTGGCTCGGCCACGATTGGAGGAGCTGCTTGGTTGCTCGAACTCGGACCGTGATGCTTCGACCAGATCGGCTCGGTCGCGATCGGAGGAGCTGCTTGGTCGCTCGAACTCGGACGGCTGTGGGGGTCCGCTTGGCAATGAGGCCGCTCGGCTTGACCGGTAGCTGATCCAGATGACGAATCAATATCCTCGGCAGCTCGGGAGGAGGGCAGGAGCAGTCTGGTTCTCCAGCGGCTCGACAGGGTGGCCTCCCATTAAGATCTCTTCTTTGTAGTCCCGAGCGAAAAGTCCAAGAGGCATGTGCCTTCGAATTCAGGGACGGTGCCACCATTATGCTGGTACAGGAGCTCTTCCACTTGCAGCACCAGTTTTGTCAGGTCGATTAGCAAGGTCGACAGATGGATCTATTTGGCGTCGGGCTCGACTGATTTCACGTTGTTCCCATCGAGATTGCCAGGGAGTATGCGGCCATCATGGCCATCAGAATATTGAGGGCGAGTGAGTACGGGAAGCCAATGAGGATTTTTGAGTTGAAGGCTCTGTCTTCGGACGTGCTGGAGGCGGAAGATGGCCTCACCTCTGCAGCGATGGACTTGGCGACTCCTCGAGCCTTGGAACTTAGCTCGGTGCCCTGAAAAAATGGAAACCGTCCTTTCGGGGTCAAAAGAGCTAGCGAAGGTTAGAAGCTTCGGTCGATCTCTGACTTCGGCTGAAAGCGTCGGGCTCCGATGGGGCTTTGTTGGAAAGATCGATCGCCCCTTCAGATCGAGCCGCATTGGATTTGGGGGGGTTCTTGGGTCGAATGCCCCTTCAGATGATCGATCTCCCTTGAGTCACCAAGCCCAAAGGCTCAGAGTGCCTGTCTCCTGCCATTGGAGCTTGGTCTTCACATGACATGTTGGGTTGATGCCGGAGGTGAATCAGCGCTGGGCTTGATGTGTCATAGATCGACGTGAGGTCTCGGTCAATGCCATGGGTCAAGGTTGATCAAAGCAACGGGTCGAATCTCGGAGGCGATTCCACGTCGGAGCTCGATCTGCCATGGGTTAACGTGAAAGCTCCTCGAGCAAAGGTCGGAGGCTCGAGTCCAGCATTGACGATGCCTCATTGCTTGAGTCAACCACAGTTCTCCTCTCGAAGACAACGAAGCTGGGTCATCGGGTCGGATCGATCTCTGGCGACATCAGGCTGGCCTCCAATGAGACTCAGGAGTTCGAGTCAATCTCCGTCGGGTTTCAGAAGGTTGGGGTGCTTGGTCGGTGATCGCTTAGTCCAATCGGGACTGCCGTCAATAGACTCGTGCCTCGTGATCGATGCTTTGACGGAGTGGATGATGAGCATCGATTTGGGATGCTCGGCGCTCGATCGATGGTTGCCTGAGTTGATCGATGCCCCTCTGGATTGGATGAGCATTGACTAGGGTCGGAGATGTATAATTTGACCCAAAGGAAGATCTGGGGAGCTCTCTCCGATCAGTGGGGTGTCACAAGAAGCTGTTGTCGACCTAGGCGAGGGTCGGGGAAGCCGATTTCGACCCATAGGATGGTCGGAGGAGCTTTCACATAAATCTATAGTATGGAGGGTGCAGGGTCAACGCGGTCAAAAGGGACCGAGGGACCCCTGTGTTGTCGTGGCAGTCACGTGAGACTGAGATGATCCGAGGGTCAGGGAAGCCGATGGCGCGTTCGCTTGAGCGGGAAGGCGTAGCTCCATTCTTCGGCAGGCCGAGGGGTAGCCTCGGCGAGATGACAACCTCCGGAATCGGTCAAAGGCGGAGTCGCTCGGTGAGGGACGCGCGGATCTTCGCGTCGGCCTGCCGAAGGGTAGCCTCTGTAGAACGGTGGCCTTCTGGTGGTGGAGATGAGCGAACTCGAGGACGAGGGCGCTCGGCTCCAGTTGGGAGGACGCTGAGGGGTAGCCTCGGCATAGCTGGATCTCCTGGACTTGAATAGATGAGAGAGCTCGTCAGGAGGGTCGGACCTTGGTTCCGACCGATTCTCCTCCGATGCCAAAGTCAGATCGGGTCTGATGGATGCTCGGCGGGACCGGACTTGGTTCGCGAAGAGACCAAGCCCCGATCCTCGGACCGATCTTTGGAGGAGAAATATTCAAGGTGTAAGGTGTAAGAGTGTTACTATATGATACCATTGTTGTAGATCACGAAGATCCGGCCTCCTTTGGATGACGCCCACCCCTCCTCATATAGGCGAATTATCCTAATAATGTGCCATGATGTGACATCATGGCCATCATTCATGGGGACGTGCAAATCGGGAAGTGTTGACCCCCACTAATGGCGCCCATTTGATGAGGGAAGGAATATCATGAATGTGGCCATGATTGGTGAGTTAAGGCCATTAAGTCGGACCATGATGACTGGAGTGATGGCCATTTAAGTCGGGCCATTATTGGCGAGAGTGATGGCATTTGGGCGGTTGCCATATTTGGTGAATGCTTCCTCAATTTGGGCCCCGATTTTCTCCACTATGGAAGTGGGCAGTCTTTTGGGCCTTCGTCTTGGGTGGAGAAGCGCGGCCCGCCCGTGAGATCCTTGGGCCGGGGCCCCAAGGCCGTAGTAGGCCGGTCGACTGGTTTTAGTTGACTTAGTTCCCCCAGGCCCGGTCAAAATAGTCATATCAAAAAGTTTTAGGACCTAATTTTCTTTTCTTATGTTCCTGTAAAAGAACTTTAGCTAGGCACCCCCACACTTTGAGGTAATCAAGGTTTGGAGAGTGACCTACCCAAAGTTCATAAGGAGTCTTACCTGATTTCTTATAGGAAATTCTATTCTGAAAATGACAAGCAGAGAGAATAGCTTCTCCTTATAAGTAAAGAGATGCAACCGAACTAATTAGCAAAGCATTCATCATCTCTTTTAAAGTTCTATTTTTTTCTTTCTGCTATGCCATTAGATTCAGGAGAATAAGGAGGTGTAGTCTTACGAATAATCCCATGTTGTTCACAATTCTCATTAAACGGTGTATTCTTCCCTCCTCTATCTGATCTAATCCTTTTTATTTTCTTATGAAGTTGATTCTCTACTTTAGTTTTATATTTCAAAAACATATCAAAAGCTTCATCTTTAGATCTGAGCAAATATACTTCAGTATATCTAGATAAGTCATCTACAAAAGTAACATAGAATTTCTTACCACCTCTAGTTATATTGCTTTTCAAATCACCAAGATCACTATGAATTAAAGCAAGCAATTCACTTTCTCTGTGTACAGATCTACAAGACTTCTTAGTAGCTTTTGATTCAACACATACTCCACATTTGTCATTAGAGGAAGAAGAAGAAGCATTCAGCAAACCAATTTCTTTCATTTTCTTATTGTATGAATAATTCACATGACCTAGTCTATAGTGCCAAGTATCACATGAGTCAAACATGTAAGTAAAAGAAGAAGAAGATTTATTATTCATGGTTTCAAGTACATTCAAAATGAAAAGACCTGGTTACAATATCCCTTTCCCATAAACTAACCATTCTTGGTTATAACAATCTTATCAGACTCAAAAGTAACCTTAACCCTCACTTTTCCCAGAAGAGAGACAGAAACTAGATTCCAACGGATATCTGGAACATGAAGCACCTCTCTAAGAGAAAGGGATTTTTATGAGGTTAATTTGAGGAGAACCTTCCCTTTCCCGATTACGGGTGAGGGTCTTGAATCCCCCATTTACACATTCTCCTCACCAGAACTGATAGGAACATAGGAGGTAAAAGCTCCTCTATCAGCGCAAATATGCCGAGTTGCCCCGGAGTCAATCACCCAATCCTGAGCATGTGCCACCATGTTAACCTCTGAGATCACTGCAGCAATAATATCTCCCTCTACCAAGTTTGCACTTGGTTTAGGAGCATCTTTTCGGAAGCGACATTGAGCTGCATAGTATCCAATCTTTTGCAAACAAAGCATTCTCCCTTCTACTTGAAAGTAGTGTGGTTTTGGCCCTTTTGAAATCTCTGATTTGGTTTGTGGTTGGGTCTAAACTTCTTGAAATGTTTTGTAGGATGTGAAGGAGGAAAGGAAGAATTACTATCAACTAGATTAGCTTTGGAGACAAGTGTCACGCGCCGGTCACCCAAATACTTAAGGGAAGAGATGGGATTCCCCATTCCCCGAATCAGAGGGAATGAGATGCCCGACAGGCCACAGTATTGCACCAAGCGTAAGAGAATAAGTATAGTATAGCAGGACACTGCTCGCACTGGAACAACATAGAACATACTCAGGATATAAATACTAAGCATAAAGGAACTCTGAAAGCAACAGCATCAACAGAGAGTGGTACTAAGAACTACTGAATTAAAAACAACATAAGACGACATCATCATTTCAACATCAGTCGCAGAGAGAAACACCGTCCAAGAGTACACTGATCAAACACAACTACTATACATCTGCCCACGGTACATCATATCAAAGTCCGAGACTACTACATAGCCACCAAGTCTACAGAGTACAACTGCATGCGTCCGGTGGTACAACAAAACAAAACTACTCTATTGGCCACAGAAGTTGCTACAACAACTACCACCTCGTCTCTCACCAACCCCGCGTACACCCACATCATTTCCTAAAATACTCTCTCGACAGCTAAGAAGACTACAGACGTCTGTCAGTGTCCCGCGCTGCTCCTGGGTACCTACTCCCAAAACCACGGGGTGGGGTCACGTTAAAGCGTGTCTAGTAGAGAAACTCAACACACACAAGGTACTAAACACACCAACAATCATCACACAGTTCAATTACAGAGTTAAACATTCATTATTATAAGTTCATTATATTTTGAATGTTATTGAATTTGGAGACTCCGTGACCGAGACTAGAATACGAGGACTAAACCTCATCCCTAAAGTAGGGATGGAAAGCGGCACCTGCCAGCTGGTCGGGGCTACCCACTCCTCGGTAAACCTCGAGCAAGTGGAGTCACACTCCATGGCAAACATCGTGCGCGTGGCAGTCTATTGAAGCTCAGTGCACGGTCCTTGTTCCCACGGTCGCCACTTCTAAACCAAGTTTCATCCTCGTACACCAACCCGACATGGTACCTCCCCCGAACCCGCTTAGAGGGTCGACCCGCTCTGTGCAAGTGGACAACTCTATCATCATCATATACCCTCGGACTTAGTTGCTCCATCAATTCAGTTTTCATGGGCAAGCAAACACATAGTTTCATCATGCCAACATGTATCATTTACCAACAACAATGATACCAACAACATATACATCACTTTCATTATGAGCAAGGGAGCAACTAAAGCTTAGGGTTGAACATTTTATCATTAACACAACTGAGGGATATAAAATGACCACATTCATCAAAACCAAGAACATACTTTCAAGAATTTTCAAATAAACCATCCATATTTCAGTTCAGAATTTGGCTTCAGCACCAGGACAGAGCATTGCAATACGGATATCTCAAAATACTTAAACTGAACTTGAAAAACTAATTCAAAGGGGGTTGTAGCCCCATATGCCAGCATGTCAGATTTCAAATTTGAGGCCAAAAGACCAATTGGTTGATTTATTATGATTTTATTACTAATCAGGGTTTTCACTGATTTCAGTCAGCAAATTAGGATCACATATAGTAGTTAACTTGAGAGGCTGTTTTCATGCATTTCGAGTTTGAATTTGCCAACATTTTCTAAATGAAAGTTGTAGATATAGTAGTTCTGGATTCACATATAAAATTTCAAGCAAAAATATGAAATATATAATTTATGGTGAATTGTTTGGTGAAGCCTGTCAAATCTGTTTTTCAGACAGATTCTGAAGGCTGTAAAGATTACTAATTTATGGCATGTTTCAGTCAGAATTGCGAAAAATAAGCTCTAAGATGAAGTTGAAGAAAAACTTGTTAACTTTACAACGAGACAAAGAACAGAAAATTCCATAGAGTGTGCAGGTACTGGGCTTTATTTTTCTAAACTCTAGTTTAACTAAAAACAGGCAGCTGTTACACACTGAATTTTTATCCTAATTTCTAGGCCGAATTTGACAAAACACAAAACATAAAAGTTGTTAAGCATAACATGATATATAACCTCAAATTTTGGCTAGGATTTTTATGTAACCAATTAGCACCAGAAATTAGATTAAGCTTTAGCTATTCTAGTTACGTTTTCCAGCAAGAACAAAAGAGATGATTCAAGGGTTTATGCATGGATGTGCAAGTAAATCAAGCAACATGCACCATCACTTTAGTTATAATGAAGCAGAACCCTAACCCTAGTGTGTGAGGATCTCTACCTGAGCTCCTAGATGATAGGTTGAAGACCTCCAAGCTAGCTTCCTCCAAGGTACAAGCTCTAGCAAGATACAAGCCTCTAGTCACCTTCTAGCTCCAAACCCTATCAAACAAGCTCTTCTTCCTCAAACGCCTCCTCCTTCAACCTCTGAATTTTTTTTCACTCTCTCTCACAGGTGCTAGCCCTCAAAAAGGATGGATAGGATCAGGTTTTGGAGGATAGAGTTGAGGTGGATGTTGATTAGTGGAGCTTAGAGTGTGTAGAACCCTCTAGGGGTATTTAGGGAGTTCACCCACCCCACTAACTCTTGTAGCCAATGCATGGCAGCCAACCTCTCCACTAATACCCACTAACCTAATCAAAATGACCATCATAGCCTCCTTGCACTTTTACATAAAAACCCACACTTGTAGCAGATCCTTAGATATCTGTGTTCAATGCAGCATATATATATACAGTGCAATGTATATGTGTGTACAGATCCTTATATATTTGTGTTCAGTGCAGTATATATGTATATGCAGAGCAGTGCATATGTGTGTTCAGCATATGAGACAACTGTGTACAGAATATGCTACAAGTGTGTTCAGCTTATAGGACAACTGTGTACAGGATATGCTACAAGTGTGTTCAGCTTATAGGACAACTATGTACAGGATATGCTACAAGTGTGTTCAACTTATACGAAAATTGTGTACAGGTTGTCATCTATGTTTACACAGATACATAGAATACCAAGATTGGGTCAACATGAAAATGTGAGGGGTATTATTGTCAAACTCTCCAACCCCCAATGGGCACCTTGAAAAGTTGTCACTAGGGTCCCATGTCCTCAGAATACCACACCCTTACTTCCTCGATACCATACTTGGCCATGACACGTAACCCTACGCTGTATAGCTAGCTACGGAGGGTTACATCCTACCCCCTTAGAATAAATTTTGTCCTCGGAATTACAAAAATATCCACAAAGAGGGTAGAACAATCATGCATGCACGCACACACACGCATATATATATATATATACACCAGTTATATACAATTCATAAGTCCACTATGATACACGGATACGAGAGTCATTACACAAATAGATATGGATATTTCTCTCGTATCTCATCTTCACGTTCCCAAGTGGACTCTCCAGGTGATTCCTGGTGCCACATGACCCTCACAAGGTCCACTGTCTTGTTCCGCAGTGTCTTTTGCCTTCGATCCAGGATCGCCACAGGTTGCTGCTCGTATGTCAAATCTGGACGCACTTCGATCTCAGAGTGATCAACAATTTGATTAGGGTCTCGCACAAACTTCCGGAGCTGTGATACATGAAATACGTCATGGATTCCCTCAAAGGAAGGTGGAAGCACTACTCGATATGCTACATCTCCAACACGAGCAGATATCTCAAATGGGCCTACATATCTGGGACCCAACTTTCCCTGACATCCAAAACGGATCGTTCCTTGCATAGGAGATACCTTCAAAAAGACATGTCTCCTGTCTGGAATTCAAGTGGTCGTCTCTTCGTGTCAGCCCGGTGCTTGTATCTATCATGTGCAATCCGGAGGTTCTCACGAACTGTCCTTACCACATCAACTGCTTCAACAACCATATCTGGGCCCAGTTCCTCTCGATCCCCAATTCCATCCCAACTGAGTGGCGACCGACACTTTCTTCCATATAATGATGCAAATGGTGCCATACCAATGCTGGCCTGATAACTGTTGTTATATGCAAATTCTACAAGATGCAACTGATCTTCCCAGGATCCTTGAAATTCCAACATACAAGCTCGCAACATATCTTCCAAAATCTGGATGACACGCTCAGATTGACCATCAGTCTGGGGATGATAAGCGGTGCTAAAATTCAAATCTGTGCTCAAACTCGTTTGCAGGCTCTTCCAAAAATGTGATGTGAACCTCGAGTCTCTATTTGACACGATACATACAGGGACATTATGGAGTCTCACGACCTCCTCCATATACCTCTTAGCCAAGGTCTCTGTGGACTAACCAACATGAAATGAAATGAAATGCGCTGGCTTTGTCAAGTGATCTACAATCACCTATATCGCATCACGACCTTTCGGTGTCCGATGTAAGCCAGTCACAAAATACATCGTCATATGTTGCCATTTCCATTCAGGAATAGAGAGATGCTGAAGTAGACATGCAGTCCTCTAATGTTCAGCACTCACCTATTGACAGATGATGCACGATGCCACACTCTCAGCCACCGAACGCTTCATCCCATGCCACCAGAAATGTTGGCTCAAATCACGGTACATCTTAGTTCCTCCCGGATGAATAGAATAGGGAGAACTATGAGCTTCCTTCAATAACTCTTCTCTGATGGCACCTGCTGGCACACAGACTCGAGTTCACATGCTGGCTCACAGACTAGAGTTCCAAATCTCAAAGATACGTCGTCATGAATGCTGAAATCTGCCCGAAGACCAGCTTCTACTTGCTCACGAATCCTCTGCAACGTATCATCCTCAGACTGGGCTGTCTTTACTCTATCCACTAAGTCTGATCGAACTTGTTATCCCATATCAATCGCTTGCTCTCCTGGAAGCACAACTTCAACCTCCATCTGCTTCAATGCTCATCTAAGCTACGGTTGAAAAGTCAGCCTCATGATCGCTGGCATTTGACTGAGAGCATCGAGAACTACATTGAATTTTCCAGGATGATACTGAAGATCGATATCATATTCGGCCATCAATTCCAGTCATCGGCGTTGTCTCATATTAAGTTCCTTTTGCATGAAGACATATTTCAAGCTCTTGCGGTCTGTATAAATCGTCACACATTCGCCCAATAGAAAATGTCTCCATAACTTTAATGCAAAGATCACCGTTGCAAGCTCTAAATCATGTGTGGGATAATTCCAATCATGGACCTTCAATAGTCGTGATGCATATGCTACCACACGACCATGTTGATGCAGCACACAACCCAATCCTTTGCCCGAAGCATCACCGAAAATTTCAAACCCACCTGATCGATCAGGAATCGTCAACACTGGGGCGGTCATCAAGCGTCGCTTCAATTCGTCCATCGCCCGGTGACATTCTTCTGACCAGACATAAGATACATCCTTCTTGGTCAAATTGGTCAGAGGTGCCTCGATCTTCGAAAAATCTTTAATAAACTTCCGATAGTATCCGACGAATCCCAAGAAACTTATAACCTCGATGACTGATCGAGGAATCAGCCAGTCCATGACAACAGCGACCTTTTAAGGATCTACTGATATTCCTTCACCAGAAATCACATTACCGAGAAAAGCAATTTTAGTCAACCAAAACTAACATTTACTGACCTTAGCATACAATTGATGCCGCCTCAGAGTTTCCAAAACAGTCCTTAGGTGTTCAGCGTGCTCTACATCACTCTTCGAGTATACCAAGATATCATCAATGAAAACCACCACAAACTTATCCAAATAGTCAAAGAATACTTGATTCATCAATCTCATAAATGTGGCTGGTGCATTCGTAACTCCGAAAGGCATCACCAAGAACTCATACTGACCATAACAAGTCCGGAACGCAGTCTTCGGAATATCTGACTCACGGACTTTCACCTGATGATAGCCACTCCTCAAAACCAATTTCGAGTAAACTCTGGATCCACCTAACTGATCGAATATGTCATCGATATGAGGAAGTGGATACTTGTCTTTCACTGTCACCTTATTCAGCTCCCGATAATCAATACACAACCTCTTGGAACCATCATTCTTGCTTACCAAAACAACAGGTGCTCCCCCAGGAGACACACTGGGTCGTATCAATCCTCGACCCGACAAGTCAGTCAACTGATTTCAAAGTTCATCTAATTTAGGAGGAGCCATACGATAAGGTGCCTTTGATATAAGTGGGGTTCCAGGTATCAAATCAATAGTGAACTCCAATTACCTGTCTGGAGGCAGTCCATAGATATCGTCAGAAAATACATTCGCAAAATCTCTAACAACTTCTGGAAGTTCCGAATCTGTCTCCATGGCCATCACTGTGCCTCTATCGGGGTCGCTCTAAACTGTACTGGTTTACATGTGTTCGTCCCATTGTGATACACAAACTCAGCATGTCCTGGAACACGAAACACAATTCTCCTTCTTCCACAATCAATCTTAGCATAGAATTTTGCTAACCAATCCATCCCAAACACGACTTCATAGCTAGACAATTCTATTATCAAAAAATATGCAGATAACTTTAATCTAGCCAACTCCACCAGGCAATTCCTCATACCCATTGAACTAAGTACCACTCCATTTCCGGTGTGAATATTCCAATTATAAGTGAAGGCATCCACAACAATCTGGTTCTTACTCACAAATTCCTTAGACAAGAAACAGTGGGATGCTCCGGTATCAAATAAGGCTACAGCATGGAAAGATGCAATTCTAACAACACCTAGTGCAACAGAAACAAGAATATACTAACTATCTACTCACAGAGAACTAAAAGACAGATTGCACATAAATATCTTATAGGCATTCAAAACTCACTAATAATGACACCACTGGGAGTCTCCTCTGAGACTGCAGTCAACTGAAAAGTCTGGTGTGGGTGAGGAGCTGGAGCTGGAAATGCTCTAATTGCCACCGGTGCTGAGGTGGTCGAGGTGGTCTACCCTGACCAGCCTGCCCTGGCCTCGGTGGTGCAGGGAGCGCAAGCCGCTGAGGAGCCACGGGAAGCGCACGCTGCTGCTACTGCACCGGCCTCACTATCCCCAGTCCTCCTGGTCCCATCTGGAGACCTCTCGGGCAATCTCTCGGAAGATGCCCATGTCCTCCATAAGCAAAACATTGCCCCTGATGCCATAGTCTGCAACTCTGAGCCTCATGTCCCGGCTTGTCGCAGTCGAAGCATGCCGGCTGTCACTAAACCACTGGTGCTGAAGGTGCAGATCACGGCCTCTTGAACTGAGTCGACTGGACCGGTCTAGTACCAGGCCTCTGAGCTGGCCTCTGAGTAACTGTCGGTAGACTGCTAGCTGCTGGTATTCTCCCAATACTCTGCAAATGGAACGCATGCATCCTGGCTGTCTCAAGCACGACCGCATAGGTAGGTAGAATGGTAGTAGACATGGCCCCTCTATACTCCGAAGACAGTCCCAAACGGAAGCGTCTCGCTCTCTCGGCCTTTGAGGCTACTAACTCTGAGGCAACCTTGCTGAGCTGAGAGAACTCCTCATCATACTGATCCATGGTTCTCTGCCCCTGAGTCAACTGCTCAAACCTCTGTCTCAACTCTTCCTTTCCCGTGGCAGGCAGGTAAGTTACCTCAAAGTACTTCTTGAACTCCTCCCATTAGAGATCTGCTCCCTTGAGGCGTAGCTGAAGAGCTTTCCACCAATCCTTGGCAGCAAACGTAAAGCATCTACGGGCGGCGTCAACCCACACATCCTGAGGGGCACCAACTAAAGTCAAACTGTCCTTGATGTGGCTGAGCCACTCATCCACCTCCAGCCATGTCTCCTCTCCACAAAAGGGCCTCGGAGTGAAGTCCTTGAAAAGCATACATGTTGAAGAAATAGTCTACGAGAGCGCCGGAGACCCCTCCTGGAGTTCTGAAATGCGCTCGAGGATCCCAAACAACACCTAAACCATACGCTCCTCTCGGGTCGATGCTGCACCAGACCCATGACTCTCACTCGGCGGCTGCTCGCCTGTTGGCCGTCCTCCTGTACCCCCGTTGGACTGACCCTCTTCGCTCGCCATTCTGCAGTAGACGGATAAGATACAAATTAGTACCACATGCTAGTATCAGAGCATAATCTGTGTCGTTCTTACGTGCGTCACAGTGTCGTTCTGACCTGCATGGGCCACCACAAAACCTGTCACACCCCAGTCACCCAAATACTCAAGGGAAGAGATGTGATTCTCCATTCCCCGAGTCAGAGGGGATGGGATGCCTGACAGGCCGCGGTATTGCACCAAGCGTACGAGAATATGTCTAGTATAGTAGGCCACTGCTCGCACTGGAACAACATAGAACATACTCAGAATATAAATACTAAGCATAAAGGAACTCTGAAAGCAACAACATCAACAGAGAGTGGTACTAAGAACTACTGAAGTAAAAACAACATAAGACGACATCATCATTTCAACATCAGTCGCAGAGAGAAACACCATCCAAGAGTAAACAGATCAAACACTGCTACTAATATACATGTGCCCAAAGTACATCATATCAAAGTCCGAGACTACTACATAGCCACCAAGTCTACAGAGTACAATTGCATGCGTCCGGTGGTACAACAAAACAAAATTACTCTACTGCCACAGAAGTGGCTACAACAACTACCACCTCGTCTCTCACCAACCCCGCGTACACCCACATCATCTCCTAAAGTACTCTCTCGACAGCTAAGAAGACTACAGACGTCTGTCAGTGTTCGGCTCCAGGTGCTGCTTCTGGGTACCTACTCCTAAAACCATGGGGAGGGGACACGTCAAAGCGTGTCTAACAGAGAAACTTAACACACATAAGGTACTACACACACTAACATTCATCACACAGTTCAATTACAGAGTTAAACGTTCATGATTAGGAGTTTATTATATTTTGAATGTTATTGAATTTGGAGACTCCGTGACCGAGACTAGAGTACGAGGACTAAACCTCATCCCTAAAGTAGGGATGGAAAGCGGCACCCGCCAGCTGGTCGAGGCTCCCCACTCCTAGGAAACCTCGAGTAAGTGGGGTCACACTCCACGGCAAACATCGTGCGAGTGGCAATCTAATGAAGCTCAGTGCACGGTCCGTGTGCCCACGACTTCCACTCATAAACCAAGTCTCGTCCTCGTACACCAACCCGACACGGTACCTCCCCAAACCCGCCTAGATGGTCGACCCGCTCTGTGCAAGTGGACACCTCTAGCATCATCATCTACTCTAGGACTTAGTTGCTCCATCAATTCAGTTTTCATGGGCAATCTAACATATAGTTTCATCATGCCAACATGTATCATTTACCAACAACAATGATACCAACAACATATACACTTTCATTATGAGCAAGGGAGCAACTAAAGCTTAGGGTTGAACATTTTATCATTAACACAACAGAGGGATATAAAATGACCACATTCATCAAAACCAAGAACATACTGTCAAGAATTTTCAAATAAACCATCCATATTTCAGTTCAGAATTTAGCTTCAGCACCTGGACAGAGCATTGCAATAATGATATCTCAAAATACTTGAACTGAACTTGAAAAACTAATTCAAAGGGGGTTGTAGCCTTATATGCCAGCATGTCAGATTTCAAATTTGAGGCCAAAAGACCAATTGGTTGATTTATTATGATTTTATTGCTAATCAGGTTTTTCACTGATTTCAGACAACAAATTAGGATCACAGATAGTAGTCAACTTGAGAGGCTGTTTTCATGCATTTCGGGTTTGAATTTGCAACATTTTCTAAATGAAAGTTGTAGATATAGTAGTTCTGGATTCACATATAAAATTTCATGCAAAAATATAAAATATATGATTTATGGTGAATGTTTGGTGAAGCATGTCAAATCTGTTTTTCAGACAGATTCTGAAGGCTGTAAAGATTGCTAATTTATGGCATGTTTCAGTCAGAATTTCGAAAAACATGCACAGATGAAGTTGAAGAAAAACTTGTTAACTTTACAACAAAACTAAGAACAGAAAATTCCATACAGTGTGCAAATACTGAGCTTCATTTTTCTAAACTGTGTCCAGTTTAACTAAAAACAGGCAGCTGTTAAACACTGAATTTTTATCCTAATTTCTAGGCCGAATTTGACAAAACCCAAAATATAAAAGTTGTTAAGCATAACATGATATACAACCTCAAATTTTGGCTAGGATTTTATGTAGCCAATTAGCACCAGGAATTAGATTAAGTTTCGGCTATTCTGGTTACATTTTCCAGCAAGAACAAAAGAGATGATTCAAGGGTTTATGCATGGATCTGCAAGCAAATCAAGCAACATGCACCATCACTTCAGTTATAATGAAGAAGAACCCTAACCCTAGTGTGTGAGGATCTCTACCTGAGCTCCTAGATGATAGGTTGAAGACCTCCAAGCTAGCTTCCTCCAAGGTACAAGCTCCAGCAAGATCCAAGCTATAGTCACCTTCTAGCTCCAAACCCTATCAAACAAGCTCTTCTTCCTCAAACTCATCCTCCTTCAACCTCTGAATTTTTTCCACACTCTCTCACCGGTGCTAGCCCTCAAAAAGGATGAATAGGATCAGGTTTTGGAGGATAGAGTTGAGGTGGATGTTGATTAGTGGAGTTTAGAGTGTGTAGAACCCTCTAGGGGTATTTTAGGGATTTCATCCACCCCACTAACTCTTGTAGCCAATGCATGGTAGCCAACCTCTCCACTAATACCCACTAACCTAATCAAAATGACCATCATAGCCTCTCTTGCACTTTTACATAAAACCCCACACTTGTAGCAGATCCTTAGATATCTGTGTTCAATGCAGCATATATATATACAGTGCAATGTATATGTGTGTACAGATCCTTATATATCTGTGTTCAGTGCAGTATATATGTATATGCAGAGCATGCATATATGTGTTCAGCATATGAGACAACTGTGTACAGAATATGCTACAAGTGTGTTCAGCTTATAGGACATCTGTGTAAATGATATGCTACAAGTGTGTTCAGCTTATAGGACAACTGTGTACATGATATGCTACAAGTGTGTTCAGCTTATAAGACAACTGTGTGCAGATTTTTATCTATGTTTACAAAGATACATAGAATACCAAGATTGGGTCAAAATGAAAACTTGAGGGGTATTATTGCAAAACTCTCCAACCCCCAATGAGCACCTTGCAAAGTTGTCACTAGGGTCCCATGTCCTCAGAATATCATACCCTTACTTCCTCGATACCATACTTGGCCATGACACGTAACCCCACGCCGTATAGCTAGCTACGGAGGGTTACAACAAGTTCTTTAGCAGAATTGGTTTTCTCTCTTTTCCTATTCTTTTCCTCAATTCTAATATGAATGATTACATCTTCAAGTGACATTTGTTTTCTTTTGTGTTTAAGGCTCTTTTTATAATCTTTCCAAGACTCGGGAAGTTTTTCAATAAGTGAGCCAGAAACAATAGGATCATGGGGAGTGATGTTTTCATTTTTCAGATCATCTATGAGAACATGGAAGTCTTTGATTTGGGTGGAAACATATTTATCTTCGGTCATAGAGAAATGAAGGAAATTGCATATAGCAAAATTTTGGGTATCTGCATCTTCTAGGATATTTTTTTGGTAAGGCTAGTCCAAATTTCAGAAGCAATTTTAGTAGGACAGTAGACATCAAAAAGTTCATTAGATAGGGTATGAAGGATGGTATGTCTACAAATTCTGTTGGCTCGGTCCCAGGCAGGAATGTCTTTTTCTTCTGTAGATTTAAGATCAGTGAGTGCGAAGGCAAATCAAGTGACATCTAGAGTGCTAAAAACTTTTTCTTGCTAACACTTAAAGAAAGTACCAGAAAACAGTTCGATTTTTGAAAGATCGGGATGGTGTTTAGCAGTAATAATAGTAGCATCCATAATCTACTCTTAAGATTGTTGTAAAATTTCAGAGATAAGAGGATGGTGCTATTAAAAAATAGAGAAAGGAATGGACTTATCAGTAAGCCGAGGCGAGCTAGGCACTGTCCTTAAGAGTAGATTTCCGCCCCTCAGAGTGAATACTCGGTGCAAGACAGGTCCAGCGGCTACCCTCCAGGATTTAACGGCAACGGTCTTGTAATTGTGCACTCATAGTACAAGGCTTCAGCGAGCAGCAACAATTCTTTGATCGCACAGGAAGAGGAACAGCTGGTCGCAGGGGAGAAGCGAATAGCAGGACAGAACAGAAACATCAACGAAGGCAGCAATTTTGTGGATGAAGGAAAATGATTTTTGCAGTACTGATTCTTTTGACAAGCTGAGTTTATATAGATGAAAATGTGACTGTTGGAATTCAGCCATCAAGGAGAAAATGGCTGTTGTGAAATTAAACATCGATTTAATGAAAATATGGCTGTTGAGAAATTAAACAACGATTTAATGAAAATATGGCTATTGGGAAAAACGTAATGGGCCTTTTAAATTCTTTAAAGGCAAGAGGGATAAAAATATGATGCAAAACTCGGGCACTCCACGCGCACACCCGTGAACCCCCTTTGCGCAGGCGCGATGCCAGTGCACACATGGTAAGGGTTTTCGGATCCGTCGCCCACATTTTCCATTTGGCCCAACCCGATTTGGGCTCGGCCCCTACTTGGGCTAATGTGCCCGCGAGCATCCCCTCATTCCTAGCCCATATACCAAGTCTAATAGCCCATCAACAAGAAGTCAATAATAAACTCCAACAAGAGAGTTCTCCCATTCAATGTGGGACTAAAAATACACTTTGAATTGAAGAAATATTGACCAACAATCCAACAAGGTGTAGCCTACAACAAGTGGGAGGGATCAACGGCGAGAGGCGGTGGCGGTGTATGGAGGCAGACCACCGAAGAAGGTAAGGGGCGAGGGAGATTTAGATAGATAGATAATTGTTGATGATGAGGGCGGTGACAATTAATGATTGCGTATATGATGATGTTGAGGTGTTGATAACGAAGAGGCATTATTAGAGGTTGTAGTGATGATGCAATAATGGTTGGAGTTCGGCGGGTTATCTGTTATGGTGTCGGAACATGAGATAAGGTTGGGTTGGGTTTTATGGAGAGAATATGAAGATGGTGGTGGTGATGAATGTGGTAGCGATGGGCGTAGCAGTGCTCCTGAAAGCGGGGGGGGTGGCATTGTGTGGGGGATTGGTAGGTGATCAGATGAAGCGAGGAGATAGATGGAGGGAATTCTGAGAGAAAGAGCAGAGCTAGGAGAAAATAAAATAGAACAAATTAAAATTGTAGTTAAAAATAAATAGGTTTGTTGGGGTTGAGAGTGGATTAATTGGGATGAGGATTAGCTGAGAGAGAATTAGCCGGGAGAGGGATTAGGTGAGGAGCATATGGAAGATTGTTGTGGGTTTGGTTTAACAGATTTTCGGGTTTCGGGTTTCGGGTTTCGGGTCCGAAAAAAGAATTCAAAGATTTCTCAAAGAATAAATATAAATTCTGAAAAAATTAGAAAAATAATTGTTATATGTTATGATTGGGCTTCTGTAGGCCCATGTGGAGCCCACTTAGGATTAGGGTATCCACCCATTATGTAATCTTTTCTTATAAATATATGGCTACAGGTTCCGTAGCCGCTACCTTCATAACATGTTATCAGCACGAAAAATCTGAAATTTTTTGAAGATCCGATCTTGCGAGTGCGACGAGGAAGAGGTAGATCCACCACGCGCGGGTGTCATCTTCCACGCGTAGGCTTCATCAAACGTCGCTAGATCTGGAGGACGAATCTAGAGGCAATCATACATAAAACCCGATCTAAACCTATTTCTTTCATAGGATATGTTTAGATCTGCTTATTTGTGGACTAAAACTCGATATTTAAATAATAAAAATCAAATTTTTATGGTGAAAACATTGATTTCAATAATAAAAATCAAATTTTTACAACAAAAATTAGGGTTTTTATTTTAAAAAAGGTGTTATTATTGGATCTGTGTTCCCCCATCTCTGCCATCAAAATCACTGCCACCGTCGTTCTTAACGAGAAGGGGGACGAACCCCCCATAGATTTTTTTCCCCCTCATGGTGGACAACGGGGGGCCCTGTAGCCCCCCAGTCGGATCGGGGGGCCGATAGCCCCCCTCGCGACCGTCGACAGAACTTAGCGGGGGGGCGGTAGCCCCCCCTCCGCGGCCACCGAAAAAACATAGCGGTGGGGCCGGCAGCCCCCCTTCTTTGCGGCTGCTGACTGAAACCATCGGGGGGTCGGCAACCCCCCCCTTGCGGCCGTCGACTGAAACCAGCGGGGGGGGCCGACATCCCCCCCTCCTTTGTGGCCGCCGACTTCAACCCTAGGGGGCCGCCAGCCCACCACCCGGTGATTTCATCATGGGCCGGCAAACCCCCCAAACCTTTACCATTTTCGTGGAAAACGGACGATTTTCGTGGAAAATGGCCCCGAATGGTGATTTCACGTGCAAACCGTTACCACTTTCGTGGAAAACGGACGATTTTCATGGAAAACGGACGAACTTTTTGGATCACAGAATAGCATTTTGAGGCTAGAACTATTACCATGCTTTAGGTTTGCTGTTTACGGTTTTTGATTTGTTTTGTCCTCAGGAAAATTGTTAAAAATCACATGAAAATATTTAAAAAATTGTATAAACATTTTTAAAAATTATTTAAATTGTTTTGTCCTCTGCTGTGCGACCGCTTATTTGTCAAATTGGGGGATGAGGTCTCTCTTCACATTGTGGGGTCTGGAGGGGCCTTCTGAAGGGATGTGACCTGGCATGCCTAGCAATAGCCCAGTCTTCCATCAGTTTGGTGAAGTTCACGAAACTTTTATAAACATCGAGGGCCGCGTCTTGAACTGTGGCCGACCCCTCAAGGGGGTAGATCCATCAGAGGGGTTCTTTTAGGAGAGCGGTTCTCCTCCACCATCGGCTTCTTGCCACGACGGTCGCTGTGGTGACTCTGTGCAGTGTCTGACATGAGTGTAACCCTAGTTTCCACATATGGCACCAATTGTTGCAGGTCAAGTCTGCCAACAATGAAATTTGTATTGAATGGGAATCATGGGTACAATGATTACAGATTTAGGGTTAATGGTGAGGTTAGCACGACTCGAAACATGCTTCGGGGGTGAAGAATCCAAGGTCGCCTAAAGGTCGCCCAAGGTCGCCGTCTCCTGGTAGCTGAGGCGAGCTTCCTGCGACGATAGCAATCCGTCAGAAAGAAGGGGCTGGCCGTCTGCCCGTAGCCTCTCCGATGCTTAAGTCAGTGGACGACTTGTAATAAGTATATCGGACACACTTGGAGATCTTGAGGTAGATCTGCGAGGCGTGGCGAGCTTGTGATGAAGGCACAGATATATAGGAGATACCCAACCTTGAATATTGGAAAGGAGTTAAGGATTTCAACTAACCAATCCCCTCTATGGTGGCAGGATGGGGATATTTATAGGGTTGAGAGTCGATGGGTCGTCGTCCAATCATATGTTGCTTCTGATTAGCTGGAGCATTAATGAGGATGCGACGGGTCGGCGTGGGTGTCAGAGATATTTATCGGACCGCCTTACCCTAGCATTTAATGCATGTCAGGACGTGTCAGAGATATTTCTACATTAATGGGGGACGTGATGGAGACCATACGTCCTTAACCTCTGGCATTAATGGGGGTGTTGGTGGCCCTATGTCACCCTGTCAGATATGCTTGTTCACGGTAGGTCACCCATCGTGGCAGGTCGCCCTCAGGGTGAGCCAAGTTCGGTGTCAAAGCACGACGTCCCAAGTCTTCCTCTAGCCGCGCTTCTGTGGGTGGAGATGGGCCAGCTTCTTCCTGGTATGGCGATCTTATTGATTGGGAAGTCGAGCTTCCAAGTGTCGGGGCGAGCTTCCCGTTTAGACTTGTTTCCATTTGACAGAATCGGAGGGTAGTTCGCTTGGGCTTCCAGCATTCATGGGCCTTGATTATCTGGGCCGGCCTTAAGGCCGTAACGACAACAATAGAAGAGAGTAAATGTCTGAAAAATTATTAGCATGTTTTTACGGATGAAGTATCAAAAAATTTGTATAACTAACGGAATCTCATTCATATTTTTATATCCATAATTTTTGTAACAATTAAGCAAGCTTTCTAGATTAAATATAAATAGCAATAATAAAAGAAGTTAAATTACTAGTAAAATACTTATTTGAATTTGATGCTCACGATGTTTAGCTGTCTACAATAACTTGGAGAATTTTATAGTAATTTTTATTTATTTTATATCTATATATATACACACACACACCGTTTTTTCTTTTTCTTTTTCTTTTTTTATTTCCTTGCCTTTTTCTCTATCCTCTTATTTCTTCTTTCATGCGCTGCTTTGCTTTATCGGAGAGAGTGTGTGTTAGAGTAAGGTGTGGCCTACAACAAGTGGGAGGGATCAATGGTGGTGGCTACCCATAGCGAGATGCAGTGGCGGTGTATGGAGGCGGACCATCGAAGGAAGGTAAGTGGCGAGGGAGATTTAGATAGATAATTGTTGATGATGAGGGTGGTGACAATTAATGATTGCATGTATGATGATGTTGAGATGTTGATGATAACCAAGAGGCGTTATTGGAGGCGGCAGTGATGATGCAATAATGGTTGGAGTTTAGCAGGTTATCTGCGATGCTGTCGGAACATGGGTATGGTTAGGTTGGGTTTTATGGAGAGAAGATGAAGATGATTGTGGTGTTGATTGTAGCAGCGATGGGTGCAATAGTGCTACTGAAAGAGGGGTGGTGGCACTGGGTGAGGGGATTAGTAGGTGATCAGATGAAGCGAGGAGAGAGTGGGTGTGAATTTTGAGAGAAAGAGCATGGCGAGATGGCAAAAAATAGAACAAATTAAAATTGTAATCAATAATAAATAGGTTGGTTGGGGTTGAGAGTGGATTAATTGGGATGAGGGTTGGCTTGAGAGAGAGTTAGCTGGGAGAGGGATTAGGTGAGGAGCATATGGAAGATTATTGTGGGTTTGGTTTAACGGATTTTCGGGTTTCGAGTTTTGGGTCTGGTAAAAGAATTAAAAGACTTCTCAAAAATCAATATAAATTCTTAAAAAAATTAGAAAAATAATAAAAATGTTAAAGTTGGAAGAACTAGCTTATGGTGAAAACCATAGCCATACTAACATACTATCATACAGGAGTTACATTCATATGAATCCCAAGGGACACCCACTACTAAGTGGGTGTAATGGTGGATGGTTAGTGGGTGGAGACCACGGGTCTCCCCCATCCATAACACTCCCCACATCCATATATTCTTAGCATATGAATTCTTCAGGATCCAATACGCCAGTGTGGGGGTGGATACCGCTGGATCCAAAGTTACCGTGTTTGCCTTGTTAAAACCTTAGCTGTGAAAAACCCAGTGGGAAAAATCAGTAGCTTAAGGGAAAAGAGTACAATACACAGGTGACTTCCCCTGATCCGTACAAGCTTCTGGCTTGTAGGTCTTTCAGCTGTCGCATCTCTATATCTTTACAAGCTTTCTAAAAGTACATCTAGGCAATGCCTTAGTAAACAGATCAGTTAAATTATTACAAGACTGAATCTGCCGTACTTTAATCTGCTTCTGCTCTTGTAGCTCATGCGTCCAGAAGAATTTGGGAGAGATGTGCTTCGTCCTGTCGCCCTTGATGTAACCAGCTTGTAGTTGAGCTATACAAGCTGCATTATCTTCAAATAAAATGGTTGGCTCAAGGTCGTCTGTCTTCAGGCCGGTCGTCACCAGAACGTGATGAATGGCTGAACGAAGCCAGACACATTCTCTGCTAGCTTCACGGATCGCCAGGAGCTCTGAGTGGTTGGATGAGACTGCTGTGGTGGTCTTCTTCATAGATTTCCAGGAGATGGCTGTACCACCGTAGGTGAACACGAAACCAGTGTGTGATTTCTCGGTGTGTGGATCAGACCTGAAACCTGCATCTGCATAACCAATCAAAATGGAAGATCCACCTTTCGGGAAGTATAATCCCAGGTCAATCAACCCTAGGAGATAGCGCAGAAGATGCTTAACTCTGTTCTAGTGGCGTTGTGTGGGCGATGAACTGTATCTGGCTAGTAGATTGACTGCGAACGCTACGTCAGAACGCGTGCAATTTGCCAGATATATAAGTGCTCCATTGGCACTTAGGTAAGGTACTTCATGGACCTAATGTTTCCTCTCCCTCTTCCAGCGACCGGAAAGGGTACTTATGTACATTCAAAGATCTAACGACCATTGGTGTACTTAGAGGATGGCTCTTATCCATATGGAAATTTTTGAGTAATTTCCTTGTGTATGTGGATTGGTGTAATAGGATTTCCCCGCTGAGGTGTTCTATCTGTAGGCCAAGACAATATTTAGTATTGCCTATGTCTTTCATTTCAAACGTTAGTTTAAGGCGTGCAGACATATCATCAATCTCTACATGAGATCCGATGAGGTTTAAGTCGTCTACATAGACGGTGATTAATACGAATCATGTTCTCGTGGTTTTAATGAAAATACACGGGCAGATTTCATTATTGATGAAACCTTGTTGAACAAGGAATTCACTCGGTCTAATATACAACATTTTTCACGATTGCTTAAGACCATATAATGATCTTTGAAGCTTAACAGAATAGACGTCCCGAGGTCTATCTTTTATTTATGTCTGTATTTTGAAACCATCTGGAAGTTTCATATAGATATCTTTATCTATATTGCCATATAGATATGCAGTCACAACGTACATGAGCTGCATTTCTAGGCCTTCCTTTGATGTTAAGCTTATTATGAATCGAAATGTGATCGCATCCATAACCGGGGAATATATTTCTTCATAATCTATCCCGGTCGTTGGAAAAAATCCCTGAGCTACAAGCCATGATTTGTAGTGTACGGTCTGATTATTCTCATTTCTTTTCCTTATGAATACCCACTTGTATCCCACAGGTTTTACACCTCTTGGTGTCTGGACTACTAGTCCAAAGACTTTGCGTTTCAAGAGTGAGTCCAGCTCTACTTCTGTTACATCGTTCCACTTTGGCCAATCATCTCTGCATTTGCATTCAGCTAGAGATCGTGGATCGATATCATCGTTGTATTGAGCAACGTGAACAGCAATATCGAACGCGAAGTCGTCGTCGTCGATGGTGCTTTTTCTGTCCAGTACCTCCCTAATACGTACGAATGATATTTTTCCTATATTGTCCTCTTCAGGGGACTGAAGGAGGGGAGAGGTTACTGGTTTGAGTTCAGCATCCTGTGGTGGGATATTCATTATTTCTCCAGGTTTTTTCCACTTGCGAGGAATTTCATTGGAGCCGGGCGGTCGTCCTCTTTTTATTTGAGATAAGGCCGATTCCGCTGCCGGTGGATTGCACCCATCTTTGGAGATGCCAATCCTAGCTGATCTGATAATCTTCTGGTTCTCAGTGAATTTGTCCAGGAGTAAATATATTGTATTCTGAATGTGAAGGATCTTCAGGATCTCATCTTCACACAGATTAGTACGCGGATCATAATGCGACAAAGACTTAGTGTCCCAAGAAATGGTCTCTGAAGCTTCAGGCTTCTTGGTTTATGAGCCAAGTTTGGGAAAAGAATTTTCGTCAAACTCACAATCTTCAAGACGAGCCTTAAATGCATCGCCTGTTAGGGGCTCAAGGTATCTAATAATGGAGGGTGAATCATACCCTATGTAGATACCAAGACGGCATTGAGGACCCATTTTAGTCCTACGTGGAGGTGTTATAGGAACATAGACTGCACAACCGAATACTGTCAAGTGAGAAATATTGGGAGGTACAACATATGCAAGCTACATCGGCGATAAAATATGACCACCAGAGGGTCGTATTCTGTTAAGCGAAGCGGCATGCAAAATGGCATGTCCCCATGCATCCACGGGCAACTGTGATTGCATTAGCAATGGACGAGCAATCCATTGCAGTCTCTTTATAAGAGACTCAGCCAACCTATTCTGGGTGTGAACATGATCTATTGGATGTTCAACTTCAATGCCAGTTGCTTGGCAATAGTCTTGAAAGACTTGTGAAGTGAATTCCCCAGCATTGTCCAGACATATTTTTTAATCTGGTTATCTGGAAAATGTGCCCGCAACTTTATTATTTGTGCCAATGGCTTTGGAAAAGTTAGGTTGCGGGTGGACAAAAGGCACACAAACGACCATTTTGAAGATGCATCTATTAGTACCATAAAGTACCGAAATGGACCACTTGATGGATGAATTGGCCCACAAATATCTCCATGTATTCTCTCCAAGAAGCTAGGAGACTCAAACCCCACTTTCAGGTGGGATGGTCTCATGATTAGTTTACCCTTATAACAGGGGGGACAATGAAAATCACCCTTTTGAAGAATCTTTTAGGTTCTTCAAATTATGTCCACAGGATTGGGTCATGATGCGGTGCATCATTACCTATCCTGGGTGACCTAGTCTATAATGCCAGAGACTAAATTCTGGTGATGTAGAACACTGCTGGTGCACCATCAGATTAGCTTCTGTAGGTTGGATGTATGTTTGATAAAGGCCCGACGGGAGTCCTTTAAAACATTCTAGGATGGTTTTAATACCACTCTTATGATGAGTAACATACAAATATTCAATATTATTGAGATCATCTGTCTCCAAGTGATATCCGTTTAAATGGATGTCCTTGAAACTTAGTAGATTTCTGTTTGATTTTGGATAAAATAAAGCATGTTTTATTATAATTTGCGTTTGGTTTGGGAGCAATAAAATTGCTTCACCTGATCCTTCTATTATATTATATAGTACCGAGATTGTAGTGATGGGACCATGATAATTAATGATGCTACTAAAATAGCATATGTCTCGAAGGATCGTGTGCGTGGAGGCACTGTCCACTAGGCATTCACACTTAATCTCTAGAAAAGAATGTAATAACTTTTATGAAAATAAAAACTACATTCGATTCATAATTAAGATAAAGAAGGACATAATTGAAGATACATCATACATTAATAAAAAGGCTTTAAAGATAACTAAATCAGTTTCAATCAAGGAGGTCGTTATTCTCGAAATCCTCAATGGTGAACCAAGTAGGAGGCTCTATATCCACCAAACTTGTCTCAATGGAAGGCTTCAGGCTTGCCATATACAAATCTTGGAGGTGGCGTGGAGTACGACAGACCCTGGACCAATGTCTAGTCATGCCACATCTGTGGCATTTGTCTTCCCAGTTTTTCTTGGGAGTAGACGTATGGCCAGAGGTATTCCGCTTCCACGTATTCTCTTTCTTTCCCTCATTATTGTTGTTCTGGGGAGGAGCTCTGTCTGCTTCTTCGCAGCTTTCCCTTTGTTAAATCTGCTTTTGTGCTTGTTCTTCATCTTCTGGGAAGAAACTGTGTGAGACTCAGTGAGAGGAGCAGAGCCAGCAGGGCGTAGGTCATGAGTGGCCAGTAGGAGATCTATGTTCTGCTCTGCCATAAGAATGTAGGAGAATAAATCAGAGTATCTCGTGAACTTGCGTTCACGATACTGTTGCGTGAGAATATCATCCTTCGCATGAAAGGATGTATATGTCTTCTCAAGCATTCGGGTATCCGAGACTTGTTCACCACACAACTTCAGGTATGAGGTGATGTTATGGAGAGCTGAGTTATACTCAGCTACGGACTTGAAGTCCTGAAGTCGGAGATTTTCCCACTCATAACGTGCACGAGGGAGGATCACATCTTTCTGATGTTTGTAACTGTCCTCAAGTGATGTCCACAGTTCATGAGGGTCTTCCACTGTTAAATATTCAGCCTTCAGGGTCCGATCAATATGTCTCCTGATATAGATAATGGCTTTTGCCTTCTCTATATCGAAGACTTTAACAGTAGAAGTCCTTTCACCAGATGTCACAGGCATAGCTGAAGCTTGAATTGTGTGACTTAGGCCCTGTGATCGCATGTGGAACTCGGGTCCAGCTGCCAGCTTAAGTAATTGTTACCAACTGCATCGAGAACATCAAAATCGATGCTCGCAATCTTTGCCATTTATCTAAGCATGAAATAATCATGAATTAATTATTATTTTCAAAAATTAAAACATGCATAGTAGTAAAACAATAATAGTTGTGGAGATCGGCCGGTCACCACCAAAAATAATAAAAGTTCAAAGTCCATTATACAATCCGAAGTACGAAAATTTTAAAATTACAATTTGGAAACCCTTGGGGGTCCCAGCATTAGCAATTTTGCCTTCGTCTTCAGGCTAAGTATCTCCGGGCTTTGGCTTTTACAATTAATTCCTCGCTACATTTTCACTCAAAAGGGAAAAAGCAAGGAAAATAAATAGTGGTGACTAAAAACGGCCGATCCAAAAAAACACAACACAGTCTTACTAACATTCCAGGTAGTTTATATAACATACAAATAATTATGCAACATCACAGGCATAAACACTTTAATCTATTCAACATCGCAAGCAATTTTATTGAAGAAATATATTAAATTTACGTTTAATAATTACTTGGACCACGGAAAAACGACATTACCCGTTAGATTAGGTAACTAACGACAGAGTAGTCTCAGTGTCCTTGTAATTATTAAATCGTGAAATAATAATTTTAATCCAATTAAAAAAGGTGATTGATGATGAATTACACATAGAATGAATCAGAATTATTTTTTTAAAGAAATCCTAATTAATTTCTTAATTGCCCTTTTAGAAACATATTTATAAATTGCCCCCAATACCTCAAGAGGGCCTCAAGAGGAGTTATTAATACTCAATCTCCCCCCGAGTTTCCATGATTTTTCTGGATTTTTCCATAATTTTTCAGATTTTTTCCGAATTTTCCAAAATTATCTGGAAGTTTCAGGGATTTATAGGGTGTTTTCTGAACTATATATATAAATATATAATAATTTCAGAATATTTTTATTTCTTTTCAAAAGAAGAAAGAAAAATTGGCCTGCAGGCCAGAGGCCCGCGGGCTGGCTGCGGGCTTCAGGTCTGTCAGCCAAAAATACCATGATTTTTTTCTCTGGGCTCATGGCCCATCAGCGGAGGCCCATGCCTCTTTTCCCCCTCACCTAAGGTTAGGGTTTTAAGGGGGGACGCCGCCAGGGGCAGCGGCCCAGCCCCCCTCAATCGAGTGAGGGGGCCTGCCAGCGCCCCCTGCAGGGAGGGCGGCCTATAGGGCCGGTGCAGGCATCCCCCTGCTAGACCCGACCACGATTCGGTTCGAATCATGGAACCGAACCGGAATCGAACCGATTTGGAACCGAACCGAACCGGAACCGGCCGGTCGCTTCCAAGAACCGGAACCGGGCCAAGCCGGTTCGGTTTCGGTTTGCCCTTTTGTGGAATCGAACAGGAACCAGCGGTTCCAGTTCGCCGATTCACTGGTTCCCTGATTCGGTTCCCTGGTTTCGAAACTAGGGAACCGAATCGGAACCGATTCGGTTTTGGTCAATTTGCTCACATTACCCGGTTTGGTTTGGCACATCCTCAATTTTCTCATATGTAACTTGCATTAAGTTGATTAGTGACAAGATATATTTCTTTTTTAAATTATAGCCTTTAAATTTTGTTTACTTTTCATATATCTTTCACCACGACCAAACTGAAACCGACCCCAAACTGGAACTGGACCAGAACCGAAACTGAAAAGAAACCGGAACCGACCGAGAACCGGAACTGGAACCGAACCGCTTCTAAAGTGGTTCGGTTCTGGTTCCAGGTTTTACCGGAACCGGAACCGAACCGCGGTCGGGTCTCCCCCTGCAGGGGGCGGCCTGCTCGGCGTCGGCGCCGGTGTCCCCCTGCAGGGGGGTGGCTTGCAGGCGCAGGCCCCCGCTGCACTCTGCAGGGGGCGGCCGCCGCCGGAGGCGGCTGCTCGGGCAAAAAAACAGAATATTTTTTAATAATTAATCTATTAAAAACAGATTTAAAATGAGTTTTTAATAGTAAATCTGTGTTTTAAAAATTGATTTTCATGTAGATTTTAATAGAAAAATAAGATTTTGCTATAGATCTAAAAAAAATAGCACAGATTGACCAACATGAAAAATGTAGATCTAGGGGTTTCTAAGATTTTCATTTAGATCCTACCCGTCGGATCTAGCAAAATTTGGAGAAGGAAGCCCAATCCGTTTCCTCGCGATTCGTCCGTCAGTAGGGATTCGGCTCAGCTAACGAGCGTGCTTGATAACGTGTTAAAGTTAGAAGAACTAGCTTATGGTGAAAACCATAGCCATACTAATATACTATCATATAGGAGTTACATTCATATGAATCCCAAGGGACACCCACTACTAAGTGGGTGTAATGGTGGATGGTTAGTGGGTGGAGATCACAGGTCTCCCCTATTCATAACAAAAAATAATTTTTATTGAATTTTTTGGATCACAGAATAGCCCTTTTGAGGCTAGAACTTTTATCATGCTTTGGGTTTGCGGTTTGCGGTTTTTGATTAGTTTTGTCCTTAGAAAAATTGTTAAAAATCACATGAAACTATTTAAAAATTGTATATGTTATGAATGGGCCCATTAGGCCCAATTGGGTATCCAACCCACTATTAAAAGCTATAAATATGATGGTAGGGGGCTCTTAACCCTCTACACCTATTTCCCTACTTTTTCCTTCACAACACGTTATCAGCACGATCACGCTCGTTGGAGGAGACGGCGGCTCGCGAGGAAGGAGATCCATCAATCGCTCAGATTCAAGAAGATCGTAATCTTCTCAACGGGGAGCGAAAAGGGCATCCTTCACCAACCGTCGACTAGATTCCCTTGTCGAATCTAGAGGTAAAAATCAAAACTTTTTAGATCTAAACTTGCGTTTCACGTTAGATCTGCATGTTTTAGGATCAAAAAGTTTAAAACACGGTAAAAATCACATTTTTATTTAGATCCGCATGCCTAAAAACAATAAAAATCAGTTTTTAGCGATCTAAATGCTTGAAAAATCCGTTTTTACCCCCCGACCTTGATCCAAAAATCCGCACGCCCGTAGGGCGTAACGACGGCGCTTCACAAGCACCGCCGGCGGCGATAATACGCCGCGGCCCTGTGCCGCAGCCTCAGGCCGTGGCCAGCGGCCGCGCTTTGCGCGGCCAGCCGTCGCAGCGACACGCCGCGGCCCCCCTAGGGTTTTTCGGAAACCCTAACCCTAAACGGGCCAATTTTTCGGGGGAGGCCCAATTAACCCTAATTGGTTGTTTTCATGGCCCAAAAAGCCTGAAAATTAGCTCATTTACATAAATAATTTTTCTTCTTTTATTTTTGGCCCTAAAAGCCCAAAATAATTAAAGAAACTTTAAAGGGTTTAAAGCGGCAAAAAAAACATTAAAAATATGGATCAAATGTAAAAAGTTTTTCAAAAATAATTTTTTTAGCACGTCACACACAATTTAGATTATTTAATTAATCTTTACATGCCTGTGATATGATTATCTGCGTGGTTGTATGTTTTCAATATATTATGTGCGTGGATGTGCAATTAGGCTATATTTTTAGGGATCAGCCAGGTTTCCGACATTTTTAATTTCCTGCAATTTTTCTTATTTTTGAGAGAAATTTGTAGGTGAGGATATAAATGTAAAAAGAAGACCGAAGGACACCAAAAAGGAGCTGAAGGTGTATGCACAAAGAAGATAGGGGCTTCTCTCTGAAGTTCCCGAGTTGTATTTTATTCTTTCATGCAATTTTTGATGTAACTTCGGACTGTACTTCTTTTTATTTCGGTGTCGGCTGGCTGATCCCCATAGTCCTAAGTCATTTTCTTTTTCATTGCTTATACATTAATTGTGTGGATGTTAATTATTTTAATACCATGTTTAATGTTACAATGAAACTGTCAAATAGCATGCGTGAATGTTAACCTTTGTTAATTATTCACATTATGAAACCGTAAAAAGCATGTATGTTAAATTTCCTTTAATAGATCCATGCTATGACAAATGCTTGAAATACATGCGTGGATGTCTATTTTACTCAGTTTTAATGATACATGCTGTTTTTATATATTGCTAGATCATTCAATGGCCAGACTTGCGAATGTCGACTTTTCGGTCCTGAAGGCCGATGGGTCAAACTACCTGAGTTGGCAGTTGGACCTGAAGTTCCATCTGCGCTCTCATGGTTTCTGTCTTACAACGACTGAGAAGGCAACAACAAGTACTGCCTCAGCCGACAAGGATGCTTCAAAAGAAGCACCTCATACAGAGGAAGTTTCCGATATATTAAAGGCAAAAGCCATTATATATATCAGGAAACATTTAGACTCGACCCTGAAGGATGAGTACCTTACTGTAGAGTATCCTTACGAGCTGTGGGACGCACTCGAGGAAAGGTATAGGCATCAGAGAGATGTCATACTCCCCCGTGCGTAGTACGAGTGAACTCATCTCCGCATACAGGATTACAAATCCGTAGCGGAGTACAACTCAGCACTCTTCTGTATCACCTCACGCCTGAAGTTGTGCTGTGAAACGGTGACGGAGAAAATATTACTGGAAAAGACGTTCACGTCTTTCCACGAGAAGGACATGATCCTTATGCAACAATACCGTGAGAGGAAGTTCACAAAGTACTCTGATCTGCTTTCATGCCTGCTTATGGCTGAACAGAACAGAGACCTGTTGGTTGCCACTCACAACCTGCGCCCTCCTGGCTCCGCTCCACTGCCACCTCCTGTAGAGGCACACTTCCAGTCTTCCTATAAGAAGAAAATGGACAAAAAGGCAAAGTTCCAGCAATGGAAAGAACAAAAGCAGCGGAAGAAGGCCACTCCCCCAGCTCCTCCTCAGAACCAGAAGTTCGCAGAAAAGAAGCAAAAGAGGATGTCCAACAAAGGTGGCATTCCCAAGAAAGACTGGGAGGATAAGTGCTCCAAATGCGGAATGACGGGCCACTGGTCCAGAATCTGCCGCACCCCGAAACACCTCCAGGACCTCTACCAGGCAAGCCTCAAGCCTCGAGCTGAGACAAACCTGATTGAGTGCGCAGCGTTGCCAGAGACCTCATGGACTCCTGAAGACTTCATGGGAGATGACACTCTCTAGTTTTGGACCATTTTACTAGCAATGTATCTTCTTTTTATGCATCGTATCTAGTTTTTATTCCATGTCAAACAATATTTTGAGCATTTTTTTAATGAAAGTAGATCCTTTCTTTTCATATCATTTACTGCTTGAATGTCTTTCTTTTTAGATATGGAATTAATCTGCCTAGTGGACAGTGCATCGACGCACTCAATCCTTCAAAACATAGACTACTTCACGAGCATAAGTAGCTATTCTGGTCCACTGAGAACAATCTCAGGACCAGCTAACATAATCGAAGGATCAGGGGAAGCAATTATATTGCTCCCCGGTAACACACAAATCACACTTAAAAATGCGTTATACTCCCCTAAATCTATCCGAAACCTCCTAAGCTTTAAAGATATCCGTTTAAACGGATATCACTTAGAGACGGCCAAGGAAGATAAAAGGGAATACTTGCTTGTAACGTCTCTTACAAATGGTTCAAAAATCATTGTGGAACGTTTCAAGGGACTCCCCTCGGGACTCTACAAACAAGTATACAAACTCCAGAAACATCCATGGCAGAGCACTTGCAGTGCCACTAAACACCAGAATTCTAACTCTGGCACAGTAGACTGGGACACCCTGGCTCTGTTATGATGTACCGCATCATAAAAAGATCCAGGGGTATAGACCTGAAGAACCTGAAGATTCTTCAAAAAGGCAAATTCCCATGTCCACCCTGTTACAAGGGTAAACTGATTACAAGACCCTCTCCACTGAAAGTGGACGTGGAGTCCCCAAGCTTTCTGGAAAGAATCCACGGAGACATTTGTGGGCCGATACACCCATCAAGTGGTCCGTTCATGTACTTTATGGTCCTGATAGACGCATCTACTAAGTGGTCACATGTGTGTCTATTGTCCACCCGTAACCTAGCACTATCTAAGCTTTTAGCTCAGATAATCAAGTTACGGGCCCACTTCCCCGAGTACCAGATAAAGAAACTCCGTCTGGACAATGCGGGGGAGTTTACGTCACAAGTCTTTCTAGACTATTGCCAAGCTCAGGGAATTGAAGTCGAACATCCTGTAGCACATGTTCACACCTAAAATGGGTTAGCAGAATCTCTAATTAAGAGACTGCAATGGATTTCTTGTCCATTATTACTTCAATTCCAGATGCCAGTGAATGCGTGGGGTCATGCAATTCTGCATGCTGCATCTTTAATAAAATTAAGACCTTATGGAGGTCAGTCATCTTCTCCAATGCAACTAGCATACTTGAGAATATTTGGTTGTGCAGTATACGTCCCCATAGCACCACCACAAAGGACAAAGATGGGTCCACAACGTCGCCTAGGCATTTATGTTGGGTTTGACACCCCCTCCATAATTAGATTCCTAGAACCCCTTACGGGAGACGTTTTCAAGGCACGTCTAGAAGACTGTGAATTCGATGAAACATCGTTTCCAAGACTAGGCTCACAGACAAAGAAGCCCGAAGCTTCAGAATGTATCACTTGGGATACAAAGACATTATGTCACTTTGATCCGCCCACAAGCCAGTGTGAGGAGGAGGTCCTGAAGATTCTCCACATCCAAAACACTGTCCATCTCTTGCCGGATAAATTTACTGACAACCAGAAGATTATCAAATCACACGTCCCTGCTACTAACACTCCAGCTAGGATTGACTACCGCAAAATAGATGCAATCCGCCTGCAGCAGAAATGGTTGGACCTCTCAAAAAGAGAGAGCAACCACCGGGATCCAAGGACCAAGTCCGTCGAAAGAGTAGGACCCTTGGCAATGGTAAACAAATACCACCACAGGATGCTACTATAAGCCCTGCTACCCCATCTCTCCCAAACTCTCATGAAGAGGAAAAACCGGGAGAAAATGAAGTTTCGATACACTATGTATGAACTGGGGAGTATTGGGACAGAAAGAGCACAACCATAGATGACACATTTGCGTGTAATATTGTCATCAACGTCGCGTACTGCGATGATGATATTGAACCACGCTCTCTGACAGAATGTCAAAGCAGAGATGATTGGCCAAAGTGGAAAGCTGCAATATGAATGGAGTTGGATTCACTCACCAAACGCAAGGTCTTCGGACCCATAGTCCAGACACCAAAATGTGTAAAACCTGTGGGTTATAAATGGGTATTTGTTAGAAAACGAAATGAACAGAATGAGATCGTTCGCTACAAAGCAAGGCTTGTAGCGCAGGGTTTTACCCAACGTCCAGGGGTGGATTTTGAAGCCACATAGTTCCCGGTCATGGACGCGATCACCTTCTGATTCCTCATTGGCTTAACAGCCCAAGAGGGTTTAGATATGCAGCTTATGGACGTGGTTACTGCATACCTATATGGAAACCTAGACCGAGACATCTATATGAGATTGCCTAACGGTTATTCTTTGCCTGCAGCACTAAAAGAGAGAGAACGTGACATCTACTCAGTGAAACTGCAAAGATCATTATATGGTCTAAAACAATCTGGAAGGATGTGGTATAACAGACTGAGTGATTTCCTTGCAAAACAAGGATTCACAAACGACCCAGTCTGTCCTTGCATTTTTGTAAGAGCAAAGGCAACAGGATTTATAATCATAGCCGTCTATGTGGACGACTTGAACCTCATCGGATCTCCTGAAGAGATCGCAGAGATTTCTAGAAGCCTGACAGAAACCTTCGAGATGAAAGACCTCGAAAAATCAAAATTCTGTTTTGGTCTTCAAATAGAGCACCTTAACGATGGGATCCTGTTACATCAGTCAACTTACACATCAAACTTCTTGAAAAAGTTTCAGATGGATAAGTGCAACCCCCTCAGCAGTCCAATGGTCGTCAGATCATTGGATGTACATAAAGACCCCTTTCGGTCGTTGGAAGAGGGGGGAAGCACTAGGCCCTGAAGTGCCTTATCTAAGTGCTATCGGTGCACTCCTTTACCTGGCTAACTGCACTCGTCCTGACATAGCATTTGCAGTCAACTTACTAGCCAGATATAGTACTGCACCTACACAACGGCACTGGGCCGGAGTTAAGCAGCTTCTGCGCTACCTCCAAGGGTCCATAGACTTAGGCCTATTCTACAGGAAAGTGGCATCAACTGGTTTAGTTGGTTATGCTGATGCGGGATACAGGTCCGATCCTCATACAGAGAAGTCTCAGACAGGATACATGTTTACTTATGACGGCACAGCCATATCCTGGAGATCTGTAAAGCAGACCATGACGACCGTCTCATCCACTCACTCAGAGCTCCTAGCGATCTTCGAAGCAAGTATGGAAAGTTTCTGGCTACGCTCTGTGATCCAGCACATCCTCACCTCCACTGGCCTGATGACCAGCGTTCTTGCGCCTACTCCACTTCATGAAGACAATGCAGCATGTATAGCCCAACTACAGGACGGCTACATCAAAGGCGACAAGACGAAGCATATCTCCACCAAGTTCTTCTGGACGCACGACCTTCAGAAGCAGAAGAAGATTGAGGTACAGAAGATCCAATCATGTAACAACTTGGCAGATTTGCTTACCAAATCCCTGCCTACTAGTATATTTGAGAAACTTGTATATGGGATTGGGATGAGGAGAGTGAGTAAATGTAAACTGAGTCAGGATGAGAGGACTATGAACTCATATATACATAGGAGACTAATGTATAGATTCATAGGAAATCTGCAAGCCTGAAGCTTGGTCAGATGAGGGGGAGTCAACCGCAGAGTTGTACTCTTTTCCCTTGGCTATCGGTTTTTTCCCACAGGGTTTTCCGTAGTCAAGGTTTTGACGAGGCAACCTCGTTGACTCTGGATCCTGAAGTATCTACCCCTAGACACATCCCCAAAACATGGGAAGTTATGGATTAACTGTTCTTTATTTAACAAGGCAGTTATCCTAACTCGGATCCTGAAGAATCCACCTCTTATTCAATGTTGGTTGGATAGGGGGAAGTGTTATGAATGGGCCCATTAGGCCCAATTGGGTATCCAACCCACTATTAAAAGCTATAAATATGAGGGTAGGGTGCTCTTAACCCTCTACACCTATTTCCCTACTTTTCCCTTCACAACAGTATGAACATTTTAAAGAATTATTTAAACTTATTTTAATAATATTTACACTATGACATATGTAGTAATAGGTTTGGACTTTCACAACATGAGAGGAACTAACACATCCACGATTTGGGAGTTGGTTGCAACCATATTTGCTTTGTTATGTAACTATGGAGTCTGGAGACCATGTTTATATTGGATGAGTTGTACGATCTATATCAACCATTAAAGGAACTGAATATAACCACCGGTCCTTTGGCCGAGTGGAGTCCTCCCTCCCCGTAGTCTTAGTTCGTGGGATTGATTCCCGCTTGTGGCTTTCCGATGTAACAGAAAAAAGGAACTGGATATAAGGCAAAGACGATTACTGGAATGATGAAGTATTATATGATGAAGATATTGTATTACTTTAAAAAAGACGATGTTATCGCTGATGGATTGAGTAGTAAGTCAAGAGCTAAACCCACCTTAATAGCTTAAACTATTATTAATTCCATGTATACATAGCAACTATATCTCTGCTAATTTCTTCCTAACTTCATGTTGCAATTGTAAATGTCCCTCCTTACACTGCCTTTTCCCAAGCAATACACCAACAAATGTAAGCAGTTTTTTCCTGGGAAAGGAGGAGTTAAGTTCATACGTTGGTTGCCAAAATGGGCTAAATACTTGGTAAGTTACATGACTGGTTTAATAAACGGGTTAACATGTTGGGTCATTCATGGGGTTAGACAGATATCTCCCTGACCTGCACTCGTTGGCTATTGGTTATGTTTCGTTAGAGAATTGCTATATACAACTCAAAATGAGGTGTATGGCTATGATACTTTGCCAAATTTTTCAAAAAAAAAATGAAAGGGAGAGAGATATAGATGACCTATGAATCTATGATGGGATTTATTTTGTGAATTTTGACAAAATATCACATCCCTTCACATCCCTCCACCGCAACTGAGGTGTATATAGTCCAAGTCTTTCGTTAAAGTTCAGGTTTGAGGTCCTTGCCTCGAATTCTCTTCTCTGCATCCATACCCTTTAATGTAAGATTAGGTGCCTTTCATGTAAACACTAATTTGACGTCGTCTCGGCTTCTCACTATGTTCTTGATCTCCTCAATGTGACATTCTTATGAAATGATAAAATGCATGCATATAATAGGTATCAAATAATTGAACAGCTTAGATATATTCATTTCCAACTTTTAATTGAATGACAAGTTATTAAAGTTGTGTGTATTTACCTAGTTTTAAATTATAAACGTACGTGTACATAAGAGCATAAGATCGATCCATTCATTTTTTAGTCACATGTGCTCCATCATGTGATAAGATACATAATTGTAACAATTGACTCATGCATCTCTATTAAAATAACTGTTGACGGCTGGGTTCCGCCATTCAGTAATAGTGGGCCGACGGGAACGCCTTCGATGAGAGGGCCCTTCGTCGGCCCTTCGTCGGCTGAGAAGTGGGACCCGCAGAGATGAAACCCCAGGTCATAGAGAGATAGGATCACACAACTTTGAAGTATACGAACCTAGCTCCGCACTATCTACATTAATTTGCACCATAAGAAAATCGTCATGGTGTCGGGGCTGGGGCCCGACCAAATCCCCTCAGATGCTCAAGTTAGTCTTCCATAGATCAAACGTAAAGAGGATAAATAATGAATAAAATCGATCATAGTTTAATACTTAGCCTTCCTTAGGATCTGGACGCCTCCCTTCATTGTCCTTTGGGACTATTACCCTCTTGAACTTTAACTTCATCCCTCATTAAGTGGCCTTCTTCCTATAACTCCAGCCATGAATATAGCCCTTTATTGCTCCATTAGTGACTATTGAATTGGTCCATCATGGTATGTAATCGCCACTATCATTCTAGCCGTTACTTGCTTAATTCATGGTTATTGAAGTGGGCTATGATGAAGTTGTAACCTTCTCTCATTGATGGCTCTTTATGATAGAGGTGGAGGTTGACTCATTTAACCCAAGAGTAATGGGGTGTGTGTCGTGACCTGACAGACCATATTCTCAACAGTAACACATCCTCTTTAGGGCATTGATCTATGGGCTTGAATGTTCTTTTGTCGTCCCTCAAATCAATCCGAGACATCCATCTTTGTTGTTTATGCAATTGCACGTGTTAGAAAATCTAATCAATCATAATTGGTTTTCTTCTTTTTGTTCTCTCGATGGTGCTGCTAGCCACATTGCACATTTTGCTCAACGATGTTCATTAATTTACAAGTTCGCCATTCCGTTCGTTAAATTCTAAAATATAATAGCAAACTTGTAAATAAATGTAATATTGTTAACAAAATGTGTAATGTCACTAGCAACACTCTTCTCTTAACAGTAAATTATGTACACACATACCTACTTGCTTTACATACAGACCATTTTAAACACATCCAAAAAATATTTAAATTCAATTTTTTACTTTACACATGCATCCATATCCCCAAATTATTCATATCTGCCAGCCTCCACCTCTGCCAGCCTCCACCCCTCATCCTTTAGGAGCCACCAAAGTACATCCTCAAATTCCATCTAAAAAATTTTCATTCCATATTTTATCCCCAAATATAGAGAATTAATGAAAGTGGGAGAAATAAGGATCAAAATTGAAATTGAAACGGATGGAATTGGGAAATAATGAAGGTGATTTTAGATTGGATATTGTTGTTTTTGATGATGGTAACGGGTTTGATTCATCTTCATCAGCATCGTCTTCAACAGACATGGAATCTCCTTGTGATAAGCCAGAGGAGGCGGCATGGGAGAGGAGGATGAAGAGGCGAGGGTTGAGGGGAGATGGCGGCGGCAGCGACTGAGAAGAGGACGATGAGAGGTAAGGAGAAAGAGATGATATGGTAAAAAAGGAAAAATGTTAATGGTAAACTTGTAAATTTGGAATGGCAAACCTCTGTGTGTCTAGAAATTAGGTCAGTGTGTCTTGCAATTCTCTCAGTAATTCTATACAAACAGAGCTAATTGCCGTAAACACAGACCACTTTATTCTAACATCTAAAAATATTTAAAATGAGATTTTTTACTTTACACACCCAATATTTCCAAATTACCCTTTCATCCTTCCACATTTTTGACGACGTCGCCGCCGCCCGCAACCCCCAACTCCCACTTGCGTTGCTTCGCTGACCTATCCCCTTCCTCATCTCATCCCCTCTCCCTCCTCTTACTCATTCAATCTCTTCCTTAGGTCGACCGAGGCAGCGCAATGGGGGGAGGTCAGGGGCTGCGCCGTGGCAACGACGGAGGAGAAGAAGAGGAAGAAGAGGAGGGTAAAAGGAAAAATAATTTGAATGATACACTTGTAAATTGTGAATGGCATCCTTGTAAATAAATTGTCTCTGTGTATAGCATCTCTCCAACTCCCTCTCTCAAGGCAAAACTATACCGCCCGTTTCCCAAAAGGGAATTGCTATTTGCATAGACCCTTATGCTGAGTTCACAGACCACTTGTTTACAAGTTTGCCATTAAAAATTTTTGCTCGCATCGTCGTCCCCATTCTCCACCGCCGCCGCCGAGGACCCCCCTCGCCGTCGCAGCCTCCCTTCACCGATGAACCATCAAACTCTCTCTTGTGTTCTCCCACTACCTGGTCTCTTCCAGCCAAGTGGTTGTTCAAGATTCGTTGATCTGGGTCTAGTATCATTGCTGCTAGAAATCATCGAGGACTCCGAAAAAAGCATCTGCGAGAAAGCATTGGGGGATCTAGATGGAATTCTCAAGAGCGAGAGAGGGAGGTAGATGGCTTGTGATAACGCGTTGACTGTGCCGGTGCTAGTCAAGAAAATGTTTACGGTTTCGGATATGGCGATCGAGTTCACGGTCTCCGCCCTCTGGAGGTTCTGCAAGAGTTGTGACAATGACAAGGGGAGGGTCTTAGCGGTGTCGATCGTGGACATTGGACGACGAAGGGGAGGTGTGACGTGAGCCGGTGGCGGCAGCAGCAGTCTGCTTCTCCACCAGTGAAGGGAGGTAGGGGTGACGAGCGGGTATAGCTAAGTCAGCCAGTTTAGCATCTGCAGCTGCACCAAGGAAACACATACCCGACCCGTTTAGCATCCGCGGCCCAATACCCCACGTGCTCTTAGTGGGGTATAGCTAAGTCAGATAAATGGGTCATTCGACCGTTGGGCTGGCGCTGACATTCAGGAGGAGAGTTAATGGGACCAAGTAAATGGGCAGCCGTTAACTCGAATCCCAGAGAAGACCGTGTCCCAATCAATGAGGGACGGTTACACATCATCAAGGGGGAATTACCTATAAATAGACCGATGAACGAAGGTAAAGGGGTTCCATCTTCAAGGTACAAGGTTTAAGACACAGAACTCTATCTTCTCAACTTACCATTCTTATGCTTGAGCTTGCGCCACCAGTCTAACAACGAACCTCTATGGGTCGATCTCAGCTGCACTAAGCCTCCTCTCTACCTTAAGTTCCATATTAACTTAAGCATCGGAGGGGATTTGGGTCGGAACCCAGATCCGCCCCCCCTAACGAGTCCCTATGGTGCAGATCGATGCTCATCGTCCAATGCTGAAGGTAGACATCGAGCTTTCTAATCTTGAACGACCGACGTAACCATCGCTCAAAGGTCAATCGTATGTTGCATCATCCCCCGCTACTATCACTCAATCCTGGTTCTCCCAACCAAGGGTCCCACTCCAACCGCTGACGAGGCTCCGACTTAGCATCTAGAGTCTACGTCAGCTTGACAACTATCTCGGTCAATTTTGGCCTTAACAGTTTGGCGTCGTCTGTGGGAAACCACGAGTCGACATCCCGATTGACGAACTACTCGACCATGTCGACCTGTCCATCCACATCCTCCAAGGTTGCCACGAGACCTCCCAGCGTCAGACTCATCAGTATGATAACGGGAGGTCCCCTGCACCAGGAGTTATCAACCTCTCTCCAAAGCTCCTATACTGTGAGGTTGATGACAGTATCCATAGGGCGAAAACACCCCAGAGATTCTACACCCCCTATCTCCTTCTCGGATGAAGATCTAGAAGGTGTAGAACTACTGCACGATGATGCCGTTGTCATCATGACCACCATCAAGGAAATCACCGTGAAAAGGCTGCTTGTCGACACCGAAAGCTCGTGCGACATACTCTTCTTCACTACATTGGAGAGGATGAAAATGTCATCCGTGGAGTTGATGCCTTGTACGGAACCCCCGGTGGATTTCACATGACATTCCGCCCCGATAGCAGGTATCATCACCCTATCGGTGACCCTCGGTACGTGTCCTCGACAAATCACTCGCCTAACCAGTTTCATGGTGGTGAAGATCAACTCGACATATAATAGGATTATCGGAAGACCGCTGCTGAACGACATAGAAGCGGTGGTCTCAACCTTTCATCATATGATCAAGTTCCAGACCCCCGAGAGAGTCGAAAAAGAAAAAGGGAATCAGAAATAGGCGCGGTCGTGTTACACGCTGTCCACCGCCCTGAGGAGGATCGAGCAAGCGGATCCAGTCAATCCACCAATTGAAGATCGACGGCCTGCTGCTGTCGAAGAAATGGAGAACATCCGAATCTCTGAATATAACGAAAAAACAGTCTCTATTGGGTCACTGCTCCCACACGACCTAAAGGAACAATTAATCGCCCTCCTAAGAGAGCATGTCGACATCTTCGCCTGGACCCCAAATATATGCCTGGCATCGACTCCAGGTGGCATCCCACAAGCTGGAGGTCAACCCGACCTCCAGACCCATGAAGCAACGAATAGAAATATGGGAGGCGAAAAGATGAAATCTGCGATCGAAGAAGTGGATCGACTTCTAAAAGCTGGTTTCATTCGGAGAATCAAGTACCCTGAATGGCTCTCAAACATCATGATGGTCAAGAAGACGAACGGCAAATGGCGAATGTGCATCGACTTCACTGACCTCAACAAAGCATGCCCGAAGGATAGCTACCCCATGCCACGAATCGACCATCTGGTCGACAGTGCGTTGGGCCACGAGCTTCTCATCTTCATGGACGCCTTCCCAGGATATAACTAGATTCAGATGGCACCAGAGGATGAGGAGGAAACTTCTTTCATCACTGATCGATGTATTTACTGTTACACCAAAATACCATTCGGTTTGAAAAATAAAAGGGCCACGTACCAACGCATGATGAACGATGTCTTCGAGGCTTAAATAGGACGAAACCTGGAAGTCTACGTCGACGACATGTAGGTCAAGTCGAAGAAGCCAAATGATCACGTCGCAGACCAGTAAGGGACCCTACAGAGCTACACATACTAGAGGGGGGTGAATAGTGTAATGACAAGCAACGTGCTTAATTAAACGTTACTAAATTTACAGCACAATTAGCAACGTAAATTAAATATAGTGCTCAACAACAACAATCGCAAATACAAGGATTTTACCCTGGTTCTCCAAAACTTGTGTACGTCTAGCCACATCAATATTCACTATAATTCCCACAAAGAGAAGTGAATACAATCTCACACAGAGATACCTCACACAGGGGATTTGGATTCTCACACAGAGATATCCTTACTCTCACATAGAGAGACCTCACATAGAGGATTTGTTCTCTCACATCGGAAGAACCAAACTCTCACAAACAGAGTAACTCCCACAAAGAGAGTAACTAATTCTCACAAAGAGAATTAGGGGTATCACAAATGTGAAACGAAATAACACTTACCTATGCCTTGATATGATCTTACCAATGTGATGAAGAAGGCATGCAAGTGAATGACCAAGTGCTTGAGATTAGCTTTGATTGCACTTGATGATCTTTCTCTCTTCTAGGAATGAATCCTAACACTTCTCACTTGAGTGTATGAAATGAAGAGAAGAAAGATGATCTCCAAGAAAGGAATGAGAATTAGATCACTTGGAGAATTTTCCTATGAGCTAGCTTCAATGTATACAGAGGAATTTGCTCATGAGAGGGAAATGTGAGAGATTAGGAGTGGCTATTGATTCTCAAAGATATTCAATATTAACCAAGAGTTATAAATGAACTAAGCCATCTCCTATATATAGGAAGCCAAGAAGAGCCCATAAACCCAACCAAAACCCCAAATGGAAGAAATCTGCAATGGGTAGATTTTAACAGTTTACGGCACAGACAGTCGACTGATGAACAACTGACAGTCGACTGGTCAACGTCTAGAAAATTCCCAACGGCTATAATCTGAGCCAGGACATGCGACTGTAGAAGACTGCACATGTGACTGTAAATAAACAGGCAACTGTAAATGCTTCATCAGTCGACTGACTTGCATATTGGGATGAAGCTCAGAAAATGCAAGTTGTGCACAGATGATTGTAGAGCAATTCACAAGCAATTATAAATAGACAGGAGACTGTCACTTGGGATGGAAATGAGCTGAGAAAATGCAAATTTCGCACTTACGCCTTTCAGACGATAGGTGACCATTTCACATGCGACTGTAAATACTTCATCAGTCAACTGACTTGCAAATTGGGATGAAGCCCAGAAAATGCAAGTTGCGCACAGACGACTGTAGATCAATTCCCAGGCGCATGCTGGAAGACATGTGACTGTAAAATGAACTTTAGTCGACTGAGGTGAAAAGCTCAAGAAGAGTTAAGAAATAAGTTGCCTTGATCTGTGCATATAAGTCGGCTGTAGAAGGCTGACCAGGTGCCTGGATGTCATCCAGTCATCAGTCGTACCTTCATCAGTCGACTGTGGGAGAGCCAAAAACTCCAGTAAGAGTTTAAGGCATGGTGAACCTAATGGGATGATAACTATGATAATCTTAAGGCTCACTAAGATGGTTAAATACATATGCATGAGAGTATGATCATCTATCAAGGCATTACAATAATCATAGACTCAAAAAGAGAAATGCAAGTAATTGAAATTACATGGATTACATATTGCATCTCCTAGAGTCTAAGTCCTTAAGCTTATGATACCTTGATGCTCCCCAACATCATCCAAGCTTTGGCAACCCTTGATGAGCTTCCCTTCATCAAGCTCCAAGCTTTGGCATTGCTCCTCTAGAAGTCCATCCACCATCATGCACCAAGCTTTATGCTTTGTCTCATCAACATATAATCATTTAGATACACTGAGACTAAAACATAAGATTGATTAGCACACTAACATAACGTATTGATCATCATCAAAACAACGTTAGACTTGAACTTAAGAACTAACAAGACCTCCGGGAGATATTTATACAGATCCGACGATACAACCTTCGGTTAAACCCTGCCAAATGTACCTTCGGGGTTCGGTCGGGGAAGTTCATTGGTTTCATGCAGACGAATCGAGGGATTGCAGACAACCCCGATATGATCGCTGCCATCATCACGATGAAGGAGCCCTCAACTCTTAGAAAGCTTCAGAGGCTGAACGGAAGAATAGTAGCCTTGGGACGGTTCTTGTCTAAATCAGCCGAGAGGTCATTGCCTTTCTTTAAGGTGTTAATAAAGGCGATAGCCTCCGCGTCAAATGGCAGGAAAGTCATCGAATGGGATACAGATGGAAAAAAAGCTTTCTCCGAATTGAAGGAGTACATTCGCACCCCACCGCTCCTAACCAAGCCAGACAAGATGATCAACTCATCATCTACCTGGCCGACACCGAGGATGCCATGAGTTCAACGCTCATCAAAGAAGCCGCAGGGGTACAACGGCCCATCTACTATGTCATTCGGGTTCTCTGAGGTGCGGAGGTCAACTACTCGAGGTTCGAAAAGATGGCTTTCGCACTTGTCCAATCTGCAAGGAGGATGCGATTGTATTTCCAAGCACACACCATCTTGGTACTCACTGACACTCCCTTAGAGCAGACCCTGAAGAGGCTCGATTGTTCAGGAAGAATGACGAAATGGGAGATCGAACTAAGCAAATTCGACATCCAGTTTAAATCAAGGACCGCCATCAAAGGGCAGGCTCTTGCTGACTTTATCGTCAAACTCACCTACAATGATGGCCCCGAGAAGAGGTATATGCGACTAGCACACTACCTGAGGCTACCCCCCGTCCTCAACAAGCATCGACCCACTGAGCAGAGTGAAAGACGCAATTGAAGACGAGGAACCTGAATCGTACAAGTCGACGGTTCGACCACATAAGCTGGAAGTGGGGCCGGAATAATCGTCCATACATCCGCAGGCAATATATTCGAATACACCCTCTGCTTCAATTTCCAAACCATTAATAATGGTGCGAAATATGAAGCGGCCATCAACGAACTGTGACTGGCTCGAGCCCTAGGGGTGAGAGTGGTCTAACTACTCAGCGACTCCCGTCTCATTGTCCACCAACTGAATGGGACCTTCGAGGCACACGACGACTCAATGCAGAGTTACATGCAAGTCGCTAATGCAGATCTCGCCAAATTCACACGCATAGAAATTCATCACGTGCCAAGGTCGAAGAATTATCGAGCTGATGCCTTGTCGAAGCTTGCATCTCCTCCCCTGCGGGACTCGGTCGGACCATGTATGTACAACGTCTACCCCATCCCAGCGAGCCGACACAAGAACTACTAAACCTCGATAAAGAGATCACGTGGATGGACCTGATAATCCATTACCTAAACAAGGGGAGAAGCCGACCGACCCAGTGGAAGCACGAAAGCTAGAACGGATGGCCTACCAATTTGTCCTGCTAAATACTTCATTGTACAACAGGTATGACATCTTCCCCTATCGTAAATGTTTAGCCCCGCAGGAAGCGCACTACATGATCCAAGAAATCCACGAGGGCGACAGCGGAAACCACTGCAGAGGAAAATCCATAGGCTTGAAGGCCGTGAGACAAGGGTATTTTGGCCAACGATATTCAAAGATGCCGTCGAATACATTCGATGGTGCTCGACCTGCCAAAAATTCTCAAAGGTCGGCCCGGCCAGGCCACACCAATTAATCTCATCCCAATCGTCAGTCCAGTTCCTTTCACCAAATGGGGACTAGACCTCCTCAGACCATTCAAGCCAGCGAGTGGGCAACAGAGATACTTGATAGTGACGATCGACTACCTCATAAAGTGGATCGAAAGCTTCGTTTGGAAGTCCATCGTCTGTCGTTTTGGCATCCCATAATCCATATTGATGGACAATGGGACACAGTTCGATAGCACCGGCTTCAGAGACTTCTGCTCAGAGCTGAAGATCAGGTTACACTTTGCCTCCGTCGCCCATTCCTAGTCGAACGACTTGGCAGAGTCAGCCAACAAAAGCATCCTCTGGCCCCTGCGGAAGAGAATAGCCGGGCTCGAATGAACTTGGCCGGACGAAATCCTCGGTAGACTATGGTCGTATAGAACGACCCACAAAACCTCGACGTGGAAACACCGATCATGTTGGCCTACAGATGCGAAGCCATCGTCCCAATCGAGGTCAATGAGCGACCGCTTCGTCTCCAATACTATGATGAAGAAAGAAAATCAGAAGGCCTCGAGCTTAACCTACAACTGGTGGATGGGGTCCGCAAACGGGCTCTGGCAACCCTCATCAAGCAAAAAGGACGCATGGCCCGCTATTTCAACTCAAAAGTCTGCAAACACAGCTTTCGTGTGGGCGACTTGGTGCTGCGTAAGGTCGCTTTCACTCCCGAGATTCTCAAGCAGGGGAAGCTTGCTGTGAAGTGGGAAGGACCCTACACAGTGATCGCTGTACTCAGTCCTGCCACCTACCGACTCACTACTTTGGATGATATGAAACTTCCTCATCCCTGGAACGCGGAGCATCTATGGAAGTATTATCAATGATTGTACTAACGGGGTAAAGTGATCGATATACTTGGTCCTGCCACCTACCGACTCGCTACTTTGGATGATATATAACTTCCTCATCCATGGAACGCGGAGCATCTACGGAAGTATTATCAATGATTGTACTAACTGGGTAAAATGATCGTTCATCTTTTATCCTATGCATGTTCATTATGAATGCAAGGTAGATCCTTCTTTGACATCAGTCGAAATACTCTCGTCGGCCGTAAGTCGAAGAGGACTCGCCCCTCGCCACCAATCGCCCCTCGTCGACCGTAAGTCGAAGGGGCCTCGTCCATCGCCACCGAACGACCCTCGTCGGTCGTAAGTCTAAGGAACCTCGCCCCTCACCACCGAACGACCCTCGTCGGCCGTAAGTCGAAGGGGCCTCCACCCTCGCCACCAAACGATCCTTATCGGTCGTAAGGGAAATGGCCTCGCCCCTCGCCACCGAACGACACATGTCCTCAGTCGCAAGCCGATGGATCCCCCCTTGCCACTGAGCGACCCCCGATTCTCGTCGGCCCTAAGTCAAAGGGGCCTTGTCCATCGCCGCTAGACGACCATGGCGCATATGCCGAAAGAGGTTCGCCCCTCTCTACCTAAGGAAATGCGGTTCATGGTTTAAAAGGTTACATTTATTGATTGAATGCGCCTAACATATCCACGACATAACTTGCCTAAAGATTTCTATGAAATTTCAAGTTAGGTCGTTGAGGGGCCTTACGAAATGCGAATAAAGGAGAAAGATTGCAAAAAGTTTTTTTTCATGTATTCGAATAAACGAAAATTACAAAATTTAGCAAAATAGAAGGCCTGTCGGCCTAAGAGGGAGGGGGAGTGCTTCCGGACACTAAGACGCTGGTAAAAGCCTCTATCGACTTCACGAGCTTCGACGTAAGCTCCGTCTTCCCCTTTGCGACAACCTTGTCGGGCCCTGCGACTTTGGCCCGAAGCTCGGCCTTCTCCACCTGACAAGCTTCCGCCTACCTGTTGGAGCCGTAAACTTTGGCCCAAAGCTCGACCGTCTCCTTCTTGTAGGCATCAAGCTCCTGCTCGGGCTGGGACTTTTCCATCTGCCACTAAAGCTCGGTAGATTTGTAGATGTCTGATAGCGACAACAGGCTGTCCTTTGCCTCTGTCGACTCCCACTCGACCGTCGCCTTGTCTGCGAGTGCTTTCCCCAAGGCCTCCTCTGCCTCCTTCGCCAGTGCCTCAAAGCTGAGCACTTTGCGCTTCACGTCTGTCACTCGTTGACCTTCGTCGATCAAATCGGCAGCTTGGCAGCGTAGCATGGCCCCGCGAATGGACATCTGCAAACAGAATGAGGGTTGGTAAAAAACAACGACTGACTTGAACACCAAAAAACAAAGGCTTGGGTGACATGCCTGGTATCCGCTCCACATGAAGAAGTTGGCCACCCTTTCGAAGTCCAACTTCTACAGGAATTCCAGATCCTTGGGGCGGATCGAGTTCTCCACCAATCTGGCAATCATCCCAAAGTCCCTCAAGGCCGACTCCTCCTTGCCAATGGCGAATGGGGACAGATGAAACTCACCTTGGACCGGCCCCAAGGATCGAGACTAGAGCCGATTGAGCAGTAACGCTCGATCGAACTCCCCAGGGATTGACCCGACCAAAGGAGCAGGCGACACGATGTCACCCCACTGCCACTGATCTAGAAGGGGCGTCGTGGGGGCCTGAGACACTGAAGGGGTCTCCATCGCCTCTGGAGGCTCGAGAGGAGCGACCCTCCTTACCTTTCCCCATGGGATCCTCCTCCTCCATTCGCCTCCTCTTCGGAGACTCCTCCTCCAAGTGGGAGGGCATATCCCTTTTCTGCCCAACTGCTTCGATCGGTGCACCAACTTCGGCAGCGTCGACGTCGACTACCTCCTGCGGCTCCACGACCACGATGGAAGCCAAGGGCATAGAAGGCCGCACGGGAGCCTGGCTGGAAGCCTCCCTCGAAGAAGCTCGGGAAGAAGGCCGGGATGTCTGCCTAGTCTCTCCCCCTTCGGAAGAAGATCTCTAGTGGGTGTGGAGGGGAGACCGAGGGCCAGATCAGTCGACACGTGCACTCGACCGTTCGGCGTAGGCACCCGACCTTTTGACCGTCATCTTCTTCTTTCGCTACTCCCTCCAGACTCGGTCCAAACTGGACTTGCAACTGCATCGGTCTCCGTTAGTCATATCTGCAAATAGCGAATATAATTACCGTGAGTGGCAGAGATAAAGACGTAGATTCGAGATACGTTACCCGGTCTCCACAGAAGGATATTTAGCGTGTGATTATCCAACAAATACTGAATCGACCTATCTTGTCTCAGTCGACTCAAGAGAGACTTCATTGCCTCGGCCTCGCCTGGCGACAACCTGGCTCTGATCTCCTCCAAAGACAGTCGAGACTCCATTGCAAGCTCAGGATTCGGAGAACTCCAACCATTGAGCAACGGTCCTAGATTAGGAAGGGTGACAAACACGAAAGTATCTGTCAACCCAGGGTTGGAAATCAGAAGGTTGTATATGAGCCTCATACCAAGGCGAGCAACGATATGGTACCACACTCGATGAGGGTCTGCTATTATCATAAAGAAATACCTGAATAACCCAAGGGTCAGACTGACTCCACAAAGCACACACAACTCGATAAAGCCAATTAAGGGTGGGAAAGCCTGAGGAGCGAGTCTATAAATGGAAAGCTCCGAAGAGCACAGGACTTCCGCTATGAAGGGGTGAAGAGGGAATCGAAGTCATAAGCGAAAAGCTTTGAGATACACCCCAAAGTCACTTTTTCGTGGAAACCACACACTCTCATCCGGATTGGGCACTCTAATCCTAAAAGGATCACAGAAACAACCTCGCCATACCTCGGCAGTCAGGTCGATGGAAAACCTAGGGTCCATATCTAAGATGACTTCAGCGACCTTCGACCTCCGATCCCTTCGACGAATGGGAAGGCTTAGCTCAATCCAAATTCCTTTTCCCTTCTCAGGAACTTCCACGCATCGAGAGGGCCGGAGGCACGCCGCGAGCTCCTCGTGGGTCGGCACCTTGAACACGACCGGAGCAAAAATATCTGACGAACTCAAAAAAGATTAGATTCGAAGAAGGAGGACACCTTGAAATTGAAACAAGTGATCTCCTGGGAGGCGACGATGAAAGCAAGCTTATGAAACAAGGAGGAAGATGACGCAGGGAGATCTCTACTATCTTCTCGCTTCTTTTTTTACATGAAGAAATCCAACTGGCTGACATCCGATGCGCGACACGTGTCCAAGGCCAGCCATGAGAAACGATGGAGATCGACCCAAAGGAGAAAGGGTTTTGGTGGGACAAATCAAATCAGATATTTCGAAAACCGTGCGCATTTAAGGAGATTACTCATAATTCGGTCCCAGTCAGCACGATTTCTGAGGCGCGAATGATGGGGCCATTGTTAGTGCACGGGTACGAATCCAATTTGGATATTCGCATACCCGAACCGTTTAGCATCTGTGGCCCAATACCCCCCTGCGCTTGTAGCGCGGTACAGCTAAGTCAGACGAATGGGTCATTCGACCGTTGGACTGGCGCCGACATTCAGGGGAGAGTTAATGGGGTCGAGTAAATGGGCAGCCATTAACTTGAATCCCGGAGAAGATCGTGCCCCTATCAATGAGGGACGGTTACACATCATCAAGGGGGAATTACCTATAAATAGACCGATGAACGAAGGTAAAGGGGTTCCTGTTGGACGCAACGATCTAGGAACTTTAGTTTGATGATAACAAACGTGTGTGAACGTTCTGACGTGTTTGTTAAGTGATCTCAGGTATATATTGATCGAGTGGAATTCAATAGTCCAAGAGTTTGTGTTCCTTTGAACTTGTGCTTATCATCTCATTAACTGCCCCTTGGTTTGTGCATTGGTTAGAGAACATGGCTCTCAACAATAAAACCTCAGTAGCTAAAAGCCCATGTTTTTTGTTTCGCATTGGTGAACAACTTTTCATGTTGGTGGTCAATAATAACACAGGCCGAAAACAAAATAACTCCTCTCCCTTTGAAAACCTATGGGCCGCATGCTTATAAGATTGGTTGTTTTTGAAGTGCTGCCGAATTTCTTTTTTTTAAGTGTCAGCCGCATGTCTTGAGGAAACCAAAGAAAAAGTTGAAAAAACCCTAAAGCAACTGCCGCACCTCTTAAAAGGAGAGCAATAAAAATTAATTTGCCTTCCTTCCCCTTTAAAATTTTTCACAGCATATAGAGAAGGGAGCCGCCACTTTAAAAAAAAAATATAATGGGGTTTTTATTTTGGCAGTGCAGCCGAAATTTCTTTTGAGAATCAGAGGCGCCGCATGAATTTTTTCCTTTGAGGGGTTCTTATTTTTTTGTAGAATCAGAGGCGCCGTTCCTATTGTGCAATCTTTAAGAGATAGTCGCCTCCTCCAAAAGTTCCGCAACTTCCACAGACACGCATCAATTTCTTGAAGGCAGCGGCGTATTTTTTTTTGAATACACACAAGCCGCAGCCTTTGAATCAAATAAAAAGAAAAATACACAAGCCGCCGGCCATATTAAAATCTCCAGGGCTGAACTTTGGTGTGCCGAATTGTAAGAGTGCATGATTATTTTTTGCAAGATTTTTGTGTGTGCAAAGTTTACTTTGGTGCAAAAAAAATTGTGTTCACAGTTTTTTTTTCCTTTTTGTGCACAAGTCGAAACAAGCAAAAAGAATATTTTTTCTTTAATCTTGTGTGCATTGAGGTACAAACGGAAGTGCAGAGGCCATGGCACTATGATTCAAGGATTAAGCAAAGGTTAGTAACTTAATTTTTGTTTAATAAAGCAAAAGCTAACTCTGTCTTTTTGTTGTGTTATTGGCAGGGTAAATCACGGCCAGCTCCCAAGCATTTTTTTTTGTGCCGAATTCAGTTTGTGCCGAACTTGTGTGGGTACAAACTTTTTGTGCAGATTTTGTGTATGTGCCGAAACTTTGTGTGTGCAGAACTTTGGTGTGCAAGTTATTTGTGTGCCGTCACCAAAGGAGATCAAGGAGAAGGACGTAAGATTATAAACGGGTACCAAAGACCACAAGTTGTAAGTGGAGCTGCAGCTTGAGTTGCACGACTTGCGAAGACGACTACATCACGTCAGATACAGATCTGACCTACGCCTATTGACAGAGACGACTACGATACACAAACTGAGCATTTCTGAACTCTAGTATTATTTTATTTGTGTAGTTGTAGCGATCTTTGTAGGGGAAACACTTTTACCGTTACTTGTTACTTTTTGGGGACCTGGCGACTTTGGGAGTCGTCACGGAGGGAGAGCATCTGACTGGACTGATAGTGTAGAGCACGTGGTGTGCGTACGAGCTAGGTGAGAGTAGATTTGGGATCTTGACTCATTGTAGCTGTACTTGATTACATATCTATCTAGTAGTTGCTTTCGGGGGCTGGAGTAGGTCGTGGGGACGACCGAACCAGGGTATATATGTGCGTATTCTGTGATTGCTATTTTATTGCCCTGTCTGTGCCTATAACTGCGTGGGATTGTTCGTGGGTTGCACGAATATTTTTATTAGCCTATTCACACCCCCCTCTAGGCTACGATCCAGATCCAACAGTTCCATCTTCAAGGTACGAGGTCTAAGACACAGAACTCTATTTTCTCAGCTTACCATTCTTATACTTAAGCTTACGCCGCCAGTCAAGAGACGAACCTCCGTGGGTCGATCTCAGCTGTACCAAGCTCACTCTCTTCCTTACGTTTCATATTAACTTAAGCATCGGAGGGGATTTGGGTTGGAACCCAGATTCGACCCCCTTAACGAGTCCATGTGGTGCAGATCGACGCTCATCGTCCAGCGCCGAAGGTCGACGTCGAGCTTCCCAACCTCGAACGACCGACGTAACCATCGCTCGAAGGCCGATCGTAAGTCGCATCATCTCCAACTACTGTCACTCGACCGTGGTTCTCCCAACCAATGGTCCCACTCCAACCGCTGATGAGGGTCCGACTCAGTATCTCGAGTTTACGTCAGCTTGACAACTGTCTCAGTCAATTTTGGCCTTAACACCCACTACTTGGTCTCTTCCAGCCAAGTGGCCGTTCAAGATTCTTTGATCCGGGTCTAGTCTCATTGCTGCTAGAAATCGTCGAGGACTCCGAAAAAAGCATTTGCGAGAAAGCGTTGGGGGTTCTGGATGGAATTCTCAAGAGCGAGAGAGGGAGGGAGATGGCTTGTGGTAACACGCTCACCGTGCCGGTGCTAGTCAAGAAAATGTTTAGCGTTTCAGAAATGGCGACCGAGTTCGCATTCTCGGCCCTCTGGAGGCTCTGCAAGGGTTGTGACGATGACAAGGGGAGGGTATTGGCGGCGTCGGTTGTGGCCGGTGGACGACGGTGGAGAGGTGTGACGTGAGCCGATGGCGGCAGCAGCAGCAGTCTGCTTCTCCGCCGGGGAAGGGAGGCGGTGGCGACGAGGGGGTCGTCGGCGGCAGCGAGGTGGAGAAGGGGAACATCGACGTGAAGGGAGAGATGGTCTGTGAACTCAACAAATTTTTTTAGGGAATTTCTATTAGCACCCCTATGAGTAGGGGTGCATATTGGATTTTGTGCCAATTTTAACTTATAAGGGAAAATCAATGAAGATAGGGTAAGAGAGAGATTATAAAATTTCCAATTTTAGGATTAAAAAAGTTCATGCACCCCTACTCATAGGGGTGCAGATAGCAGTGGTCAGTTTTTAATGGCAAACTTGTAAATAAGCGGTCTATAAACTCAGCAAAAAGGGCTGTGCAAATATCAATTCCCTTCCCTGTCTCGATTCCGTCCAAAAAGAGCTATTGCGGAGGCCCACAAAGCGAGAGATGGGGATTGAAAGAGAGAGAGAGACCGACCGAGCCTGAGGAACAGCAACGTGCCGGAATCGTTTCGTATCAAGGGCGAAGGGAGCAAAGCAAAAGCAGAAGTTGGGGATTTTAACTAATTCATAATAAAGCAATAATAATACCAAGAGCGTGTGGATCCGCCATTGATCTCGATCGTCGTCGTCGTGCGTGCGCTTGAAGCAGCTTGCTGTTGATGTGGAAGTTGAGCGGCCGCTTTCGCTTGTGATCGACGCTGCTGATTTCGTTGGGATCGAGAGAGAGGCGATCAGCCGATCTCCTCGAATCTGTCTCGGTTGAACGAACACTACCATGAGCGGATGCCCTCGGGCCCTCTTGGATCTCAATCGCAGATCCGCCGCCGCCGCCTGCCGACTATTCCTCATCTCCTGCTCCTCCAATGGACGCCACTTCTCGACCCGCCGTAGTCATCGACAACGGCACCGGGTAATTTGCATGCTTTATCATACCTCATTTTTTTGTTATTGTTGAATCAATTAATTTGTTCTGGCGAGGCGCAATTCATGCTTGCAATTATTAGTGCTGCCATTATAATTGAACTAGTCTATAACCCGTGCCCGCGGGCACGGATCAATTTAGATATTTCCCCCTCAAAATCTTAATTCCTCCGAAAATGTGGGCACGATTCATTTTAGATATTCCCCCCTCAAAATCTTAGTTCCCCTGAAATTGTGTACATGATTCATTTTAGAAATCCCCCTCAAAATCTTAGTTCCTTAATCAAAGTCTTAGTTCCACAAAATTTCGGTGTAGGTGTTTTTTTTGCAAGATTAATGCTTCATGCGCTGCTTTAAAGAATCGGGTATTAATGCTTTAAAGAACCGGGTATTAATGTTTTTTGAGAACCGGGTATTAATGTTTTTTGGCCAATGGAGGAATTTGCGCTTCCGAAGTGGCGTCTCCTCAAGCCTACAAATTGGGTAGCTCTTATAAAAGACATTTAATGTCTAAGAACGACATTGCCAAAAAGCAAAGGGTATTTAAAACATCCTCAACAAATGTTGGAGAGATACTGCCAACGTTGTTTTTGGGTAATGTCAGGATTTTTTGAGAACTGCCAACAAAGTTTCGCCCAACAAAGTTTGATTGTGGGCCAGTCAAAGTTTCTCCCAACAAATTTTCACCCAAACCAAAAATTTTCCCCCCAAAACTTGATGTGACATTGCCACATAGGATAAGTTCAAAAACAGCTCTCAATTGTATAATAGATTAGGGTGGATATATGATATAATGCTATTGGGAAAAAGGACAAAATAATTTAAAGAGGAAACACTGGTCAGATGGGTAATTCTAATGAGACGAGGGAAAAATTAGTGACAGCTGCATTCGCCCCGTAACTCAGCATACGATCTCTCTCTATTTCGATATTCGGGTTGGTTACAATTTCAACTCTTACCATTTTGATCTAAAAGCGATTGCTTTTCTTTTTCCATCACAGTGATTGCGTTTTGCTAGACTTTCAACATTTTTGATTGACGATGGTATGATCTAGCTCGAGGTCATGTAAGATAATATGCTGATGGGTATATAAGCTTTCCCTTAAGAATACGGAGATGGTCCAGATGAAGGAAACTATAGTGGCTTTCAAGTATTATTATAAGTGCAAATTAAGCAAAACACACTTAAAACTTTCAACAGCACCTGATTTACCCATATATACTTCATTTTTTACGATTACCCTTTGGCAGATGGCAGGGTTAACTATTATGTTAAAAGTGGACCCTATCTCTATTCGAATTCCTAATTAATTATATTTTGATTCGCTATGGATGAATTTTTTTTTTTGGAAACTAGAGTTACAGTTAGGGGTCATGACTAGGGTTTGCGTTGTAGTTAGAGATGGTCTTGGGTATGGAAGGGATGGTGGTGGTGAGGATAATGGGGAGGGAAGAAGAGATAGTGATGTGTTGTGATGCAGAGATAAAAAAGTTACTCATGATGGTGGATGTGTTATGAGGAAGGGGATGGGAGACGGAAAGTGATGATAGTGATGTGTTATGAGATAAAAACATCAGTCATGATGGTGGATGTGTTTAAAGGAAGAGATACAAATGCTAAATGCTAGTAGTGACGGTGGATGGGTTATAAAGAAGAGATAAAGAAGTTAGGGATTAAATTAGGGCTTACATTACTTTACATTAAAATTGATGATAAGAAGGAAAAGATGATGTATTGATGGTGCTGAACGACTAATGTTTAAATTTTAGTTATGAATTGTGGTGATTATTAGAGAGAGAAGGAAGAGAAAAGGAGAAAAATGGAAAGATATGATAGGAGATTTAAGGCTAATGGAGATCAATGGTTATAAAGCCATCACGTGATCCCACTTTTTAAAGAAAAATTAAGAAATGGAAAGATATGATAGAGGATTTACGGCTAATGGAGATTAATGGTTATAAAGCCATCACGTGGTCCCACTTGTTAAAGAAAAAGTAATGTCATCAGTAATCAATGGGATACGTCTAGAAAATTGTTGAAGTGTATAAAGATAAAGTTGAGCAATTAATAGCTCATTAGTGTATCAGTGTTTTGATTAACTTGCCTTTATTCTAAAAGCTATTTCACATGGTTACCAAGGTAATCGACACGGGCAAGTTTGGTAGCATGGGTCAATGTAAGGTTGACCCATTACCCCCACTAAACGTAACAAAACAAGTGAAAATGAGTGGGTTTAGCGCGGGTAGGAGTTGCCTTGAAATGCCTCAAAACCGACTTTGTTTTTATAAACCGAGCTCTGAATTGAGGTTAGCTAGGTTACAATTCTTTCAGTCTCTCTCTTGCTCGTAACTTCTAGTCCTACCAAACATCATTTTAGCTACTAACCCCTACTTACTTGATCACACTTCCAAAATCTCATAACTCATGCACCTATACTCCCATGCCAAACAACCCTATAGTGGTTTTAACCTACTACATTGATAGGAGCTTCCTTGCATCATCGACATGCTTTTGTGGGTTGCCTTTTTGGCTTATGTAGCTTCCATAAACCATTGTTCATGGACTTCACCATCTAATGTAAAATATTGATGGTTTAAATGTTTTTTCCTTTCATTTATTAGGCTAGAGATAGTATTTCCCTCAATTACTACAAGATCCATTTGTTAATCGATTATGAAATTGTTAGATCTGAATAGGATTTAAGCCACTAAGAAGTCCATGATGCCTTTAGGCAACTGATACTTGTCAGCTTCAAATGTTGGATTATCCAAATCAAACATTTTCTTTAAAATTTAGACGTCAATGTTATCAAACAACTATTGAAGAGATTTTCTTGCTCTTATGTGTTTGTTTCTTCTACCAATTAGTATTAGACTTGTCAAAACATGTTTAATAAGCTTGTGTACATTGTTTTTTGGAATATTGTATGAAATAACTAGAGTACTAACTAAAAGATGGACATCATGGTTGTCGATTTTGGAACATCATTTAAATCAATGTTTAAAGTCTTAGCTTTGATCTCTTATTGGCTAGCATCATGATTGTCGATTTCGGATCATCATTTAAATCAATGTTTGAAATATTAGCTTTGATCTCTTATTGGCTAGTAGTTTGTAGTATCAGTATTGGATGTATTGAAAGTATTGAGTGCTATGTATCAAAAGTATCCGTCTTTGGGGATTAGTTTTGTTATAACATGGGTGTTTGTTGTTGGTAGTTTTTTTATCTTTAGCAACTACTTCGTATATCAATGTATCACTTCTATTATCCAGATACTATCCTCTCTTTTCTCTGACCCACTTGATTAATGTGTTGTCTTCATGAAAGATATTTTCAAATCAATCAGCTCAATTTTGATTTGTTTTTATAATCAAACTTTCATATTATAAATGACAAGTTTTGATGAGTTTTGAGCTTAATAAGATGAAACAATGAATAGCAATATGCTAAGTCACTTGAGATTTCAATTTTTTGAGTTTTTTATAATTCTAATAAATTAAATTATATATCAATAAAAATTTGAAATGTATAACCAATAGTACAATATCAAAAAAACCCTGATTTGAAGGGGAAAAAAGCAGAGAGACTGAGCTTATATAAATTTTCTTTAGAGAGAATATTCTTGATGCATTCATGCATAAACCTTCCTAATATATTTGTATGTATGTAACACATACATATGCAGACATAATAGATTCGCTTCTAATCGGGTGATTGGGCGTAGTTCATGAAGCTTAGAAAGCCCGGATAGTGCAATTGGGGCACTCTAGAGTCCATATATCAATTTTTGGGCATGCCATGTCACACACCATTTCATAAAATACTAATGCAAACGAAAACACGATAATCCTATTTAAGCCCTACATGATTCACCTATTTGACTTAACACCACTTACTTGACTTAAACATGTCAAGCATTTGTAATAAAGTTGCATGTTATTTTTCTTATAACCAATAATAGCAACCATAATATTTCATAAACAGTCTATAATTAGCAAGTAGGAATGATGGCAAATATGATACTAATGAGAGCATGAAGAGACTTGTAAGATATATGATGCGATAGTATGGAATGGAGCTAAAATGAGCCAAGATAAGAAACTCACGTACTGAACTCTATATTGTAGTGATGGCTTGTCCTACAAGGAATGTCTTTTGAAAAATCTTCCTACCTAATGGATATTACCAAGAAGAACAATAACAAATAGAAAAATAAATACATGTTAGCAAGACGATGCTTGTGTAGATTTCCTCAATAAAAGAAATAACATAAAATATAAATTACATGGTAAAATAGCAGCATTGATAATGTAAGACAAGATAATCATATGGAATGTAACATGATAAAATATATATTAGCACGAAAAGGTATAGATAACATTGCTTAAAGCTGAAACATGGAGACATAGTAGTGAACATATGTGTAAAGACTAAACAAGATAATTATAAGTCCGTGTCACTAATTATAACGTCAATAGTGTGATGTTTCTATTCTAGTGTTGAGCTCATGTTCTAAAGTGCGATATGTAACTTGGATATGATCAAGATCTTAGACTATGTGGTTGCACATTCGTAGGTACTAACATCAAATAACATTGTCACTATTACTGGAGTACGGAAAGCATGGATACAATCGTATAACTTCATCCCCAGTGTTTGAAGGTGAAAAATATAGATACTGTAGTGTAACTATACCACTATTGCTGGAAGAAAGAAAACACAGATGCAATAAGGATCATTATCATTTCTGTACCTTTGAGACCATGCGTTTCTCACATTAGGTGTCATGCAATAATGCACTGTCTAGTAGAGCGAACAAGTACAATATTATGTAATCAAGTACGATAATAGGAATATATGACAGACACAGTATTGTGAACATGTAATCATGCTTGGTAATTATATAAAGTGCTAGTTATTATATCATGATTACCGAGCGAACATGTAATCAATGACATAAGCGGTGAGTGTCTTACATTATATTTAGTGTTAGGTTCACTAATCATATGCTTGATATGGTGACGTAAATAGTGAGAAGTATATTATGAGGTATGAAAAATATGTAACAATTGCGGTGTCAATTGCAGCAAGGATGCATAATAAATAAAATATAGCAAGTATGTATGGTTTCTATTTCTATTATATATGTTACGTAATAAAATATCAAAAGTAAGGCAACATGCATAAATTATAAAGCTATCTAACTTACAACAATTCTTATTTTACGGTTTATGTCACTTACTATTTGTTATTATCATTTATCCTTCATGTCAAGCCATCAAATCAATAAAGATGCAAGGCTGAAATATAAAGTAGGGTCAAGACTTAGGACCTCGGTTAAGGACATGTATATCATATCATAGAAGAATGCGGCACAGTCTCGATATCATACCCAAGGAGGATAGTGATAGACCCGTCCGGGTCTATACATGGGCTGGGCCCATTAGTGGCCGCCGGCCCTCCTTTTGGGTTGCTTGTGCGCGCCCGCCCTTGAGCACAAAACCCTAGTTTATTTTATAAATAGGGGCTAGCTGTCATGTGTAGTTTTTATGCTTGATATTGAGATTATTCTATTGAGCGTCATTAGGAGTAGTTCTTAGATTAAACGAGTGCGGACGTCCTCTATGCATCTTGGGAGGAGAGCACACCTCTTTTGTGCTCAAATATCTTGTTATCTCTTTGAATTCTCTATAAAAATTGTCTTTTTATCTTGGTTCCTAACATTTTGGTATCAGAGCTTGTGACGATCCATGGCGGCTACGACAAGATCGCACGACAAATTTGAGGCTTTGGAGGCCAAGTTCACGAGCGAAATCGACGGGATCAAGAAATCATTGCGGCGAACGATGAATCCATGGCAAAGTTGACGGCTTCCATCAACCAACTGACGGCAAATCAAGCGAAGCACGATGACCAATTCGTGCAAATAATGGCAACCCTAAATCAATTGGCGGCGAACAACAAAGGGGAAGGAAACCCTAATTCGGGGAAAAGGCGGCACCTTTGAAGAAAGAGAAGGAAAAAGAGGAGCTTTTGACCCAAAATCAACCCTTTTTGGTGGAGGAATTGGATGATGAAGACGACAGCGAGCCATAGAAGGTGAACTACCGCGAGAAGGTACAGTGGAAGGCGTTGGAGAGCCAAAGAAGGGGCGGCGGCCCTAGCCGCCCCCACGAGGGGGGCCACGCCTATGAGGAGGGCTGGCCGAACCCCCACAGCACTCTAGGGGGTCGGCCGACGCGGGATACAGGCGGGAGGCCTCCCCCCGCCTTCGCCGGACCCCGACAGGGGCGGCCAAGCCCTGCCGGGGCTCGGCAGGGTCCGGCGACCCGCTAGCCCTGCCAGAGGCCCGGCAGGCCCCCGGAGGGGCTTGTTTCCAGATCACGAAGGGCCGGAGGCCCCCTGGCAGCCGCCAGGGGGCGGGGGATCTCACGGTTGGGGCCGCCAGGGGCGGGAACCCCCTTGGCAGCCTTCCGACGGACAGAGGACGCGCGGACAGCCACCAGATGATTTTTTTGAGCCACCCGGACAGCGGACAGTGAACGAGGAGGGCTACGGGCAGTTTTCGGGAAATTATTTTGACCCTTCGGAGCGGCGACCAGCATCAGAGGACCCACTATACGGCGACGGACGCGGGAGAGATTATTATTCTGACGGTAGGGGTGGCTAAGAGGCAGAGTTCAGCGACGACGCAGGTTGGGACGATTTTGAGGGCCGACGTGGGATCGTCGTGGGGACCACGGGGTCGCGGAGGGCCACCTAGGCGCCATGAGACACTGGATGAGAGGCGTCAGCACTACCGTCCGCGTCACAGAGACGATGGGAGGCCCGAGCAGGGGCACTTTGGAGGAGATTGCAGAGTCCAGAAGCTGAAGATGCCGATCTTTTTCGGGGAGGATCCACACGCCTGTTTGTTCACAGCGGAGAGATATTTCGCAGTGCATCACATGACCGAGGCACAGAAGCTGGAGGCAGCAGCCATTTGCATGGAGGGGAGAGCCTTGGGGTGGTTCCAGTGGAAGGAGAGGAGGCAGCAGATCTGGAGCTGGGAGGAGCTGAAGGACTTGGTTCTGGAGAAGTTTCGAGACCCCCGCTTGGGGAACCTACACAAGCAGCTATTTGCCCTCAGGCAGGAGGGGCCGGTGCGGGAGTACATTGAGAGATTTGAGACGCTGGCAGGACGAGTTCATGGTGTGTCGGACGAGTCGCTGGAGGGCACCTTTTTGAAGGGGCTGCGACCTAGTCTTCGAGCTGCGGTGAGACCATACAAGCCTCGAGGGCTTTCAGAGGTCATCGAGATGGTGCATATGGTGGAGGACTCCCGCACTGAGGATAGGAGAGGCGTGAGCAGCTACAGTGGGCAGTTACATCGGGGCACCACGACTGGAGCAGGGGGAGCAGGGGGCACGACTGAGGCAGTTCCGGCAGGACTTGAGAAGACGGGTGAGCTCACCAATCTACCACCGGCCGGTGGCCCATTCCGAAGGATGACCGACGCAGAGATGAGGGAGAAAAGGCAAAAGGGGCTCTGTTTCAGATGCGACGAGCGCTTCACTCCCGGACACCGCTGTGTGGATCGAAAGCTGCAAGTGTTGATAGTGGAAGCCGACGAGGAAGATGACGTGGAGGACGAACGGATCGACGAGGAGGACGACTCCCACTCGGAGTAGTACCACTGGGGCTTACACCACCTTGAGGACAAGGTGGTTCTTTGGGGAGAGTATTGATAGACCCGCCCGGGTCTATACATGGGCTGGGCCCATTAGTGGCCGCCGGCCCTCCTTTTGTGTTGCTTGTGCGCGCGCGCCCTTGAGCACAAAACCCTAGTTTATTTTATAAATAGGGGCTAGCCGTCATGTGTAGTTTTTATGCTTGATATTGGGATTATTCTATTGAGCGTCATTAGGAGTAGTTCTTAGATTAAACGAGTGCGGACGTCCTCTAGGCGTCTTGGGAGGAGAGCACACCTCTTTTGTGCTCAAATATCTTGTTATCTCTTTGAATTCTCTATAAAAATTGTCTTTTTATCTTGGTTCCTAACAGATAGATGATATATAATAGTTCTTACAGATATAACTTGGCATATACATATAAGGGGTTGCCAATTAATTTCATATAAAAACTGAGTCCTTACGTACAAAAGAGAGACAACAATAATAAGCAGTATGGACATAATCAAATTACTAATTTAACCAACATAGACGATCAACAATATTTGCATGACTCAAGTCATTACTGTAAGGGGGTTGATCCCAAACATCAATCAGTTAAATTCATGGAATCAGGTTTCGCCCGATACCCTTCGATATCGAGCGTTTCGTCTCGGTTTCGGAGCAGACCAAGACAAAACGTAGGTCGTTTCTCGATTTCGACCGGAACGACACTGTTCCGGCCGAAATGAAAGAGAAGAAACATGAAAAAGAAGATGAATTTTTTTGTTGAAGTAGGAAAAAAAGAAATTGAGAAAAAGTTGAAGCAACAACTTACTTGGATCGTCGTCGAGGCAGAGAGGCATGTCGCCCGCAATGAACGAAGAGGCTGAAAGCCTTACAGTTTTGTTTAAAATAGAGGCGAATGACAAACTTGTAATTTAACTTGTAGCACATCTTGCTAACATGTTACATTTATTTACAAGTTTGCCTTCTCTTTTACGTTTTAAAAGAAAGAGAATGTCAAACTTGTAAATACATGTAAAATGTTTATTAAAATGTGTAATTTGACTTGCATCACTTGTGGTGGCTGATTTTTGTTGCTATTCAACTCGCATTTTTCTAACCAAGTTTCGTTTGTTTACATGTTTGCGAATATCTTTTAAAAAGTATGATATATTTAGCAAAATGTGTAACGTGAATAGCAAAGCTCTTCTAAATTCAAGAAAATACGTATTTTTAATTTTTGATAGAATTATACAAATGTGTAAATACGTATTAGTAAACAAATTTGATAATATTTGATAGTATTTGTTTAACACTTTAGTTTTTTAAGTATTTGATGTTTTGGTATTTAATAGTATTTGATTTTAAGTATTTGATTTTAAGTATTTGATTTTAAGTATTTGATTTTAAGTATTTGAAACTATCGATACTGCCGAAACGAAACTTCGAAACCATCGAAACGAGCGACACTTGACCGAAACCTAAAATTCCCATAAGACCGAAGCCGAAATTGAAACCGAGACCTCTAAACTTGGTTAAATTATAATCATATATAGTCTACATGTTCTGAGGAAAGTCCCAAGAAATTGTTAGGCTGAGACCCAGTTTGGGGTCAAAACATGTTACCAGGGAGCAAATAGCCATAATAAGCATAATTTAACCAAAAATACAAGAAAACATGAACCCAAACAGGGAGCAAACAGCTCCTAAAAGCACATCCAAGTATAATTGAGGATACCATGAATAAAAACAATAAACATAGAGCAAAAAGAGCTAAATAGCCTCAAGAGAGCCTAACCGAACCCAACAGGGACAAGCATCCATAAAGGGAACACATCAAAAGTAATCCATGCTCAAGCATTAATGGGAACATGTGACATAGCTAAGTCCCAAATCATCAACCAAGAATAAACGTAATATAAATAATTAGGAGAACCTACGTGATCGGAAAGAGTGTGAATGGAGAGATGATCAGATGCCACCATTATAGCTATATTGCTATTTGTTTAATTGTAATGGTAGCAGTTGCTTCCATCGTTACTGTTGCCGTTCACAGGTAGGAGTCGGAATGTGAAGAAGTTGTTGATGGTGATGACAATTACTGTGATACGGATGACGATCGAGAGATGGAGAGTGATTGGTGAGATCAGGGTTAGGTTTAGTTAGAGGAGAGAGAGGTTACGAGTGTGGGGAAAGTGGAAGAGTGGGGGAGAGTTTCGGGGAGTGGGGGAGACGGCAGCGGAGAGGGAGAGGTGCGTATGGGGCGTCGGCATTTACGCGAGGAAAAGAGGAGAATGGATGAGCGGCTCATGGCTAGGGAGGGAGGGAGGGGGGGAGGGAGGGAGGGAGAGAATGGATTAGGGGTTGGGTTTGGATTTTATAAACATGGATTGTTAACGGTCAGATTCATGTCTGGAATTGGGTTAAGAATTGAATTATAACGTTAACTGGTTTGGGACCAAAAAAAGTTCAGGAAAAAATATATGAAAATATGAAAATATCGCTATAAATTTAGAATAATAATTTGTAACATACTTGATATTTTAAAAATATTTTTATTATATTAAAAAGCATCAATATAAGTTATGACCATTACATGTCATATGCTTGGACGCTTTACACTTCAATGAGATTCCAACATTGCATCAAGCCATTGTATCAAAGTGCTATACACATTCCTGTAATCTAATTTCCATAACAGATCTTAATCTAGCACTTTGGTTCTTGTGACTGCCACATATAGTTGCAAAGGACCGAGGGGTCTGAACTATATTAATCATGATTTTGGGTGATTGTATCTGGTTTTCTTTTCCTCTATCTTCTACTTTCCAAACTTCAAGCTTAGTGCTTTTATGGTCGATGCATGCTAGGTGTTTGAAGTGTTTGATGGCATTCCTGAAAGAGTTTCTACTTTATTGGACTTATGTTTTGGCACTTGAGAAACTTTCTTCTAGTTCATTGTAAGGGGCACACCTATACTCCACACTACAGCGAATGATTTATTTAATCGGGCAATATTATTCGTTGTCCTTAAACAACCTGATAGCTTTTGTCCTTTGATGCCTCTGATAAGGAAGTATGCTTGAACACGTGGCCTTGTTATCCATTCTCTACTTATCCAGAATGAAGAAAGATGACCACTCTACGGAAGAACATCATTAGATTACACTAAATGTGCAGTCTTAAAGAACAATGTACTCACTTAAACCTCTAGAAAATGGTTTATCTGGGAGAGCTGCATCCAACTGGATGTGACAAGCATTCCTGGTACCACGCCATCCATAACCTTAGCTTATCTTTTCCTCTTTCCTAATACAGTCCCCAATATTTTTTCAGAATTTTGAAGTAGAATCCTAAAATCGTTATTAATTGATTGGAGCCAAACTCGAGACATATTTCTTCAGTGAATCTTAGTCTACCAATAAATTCAAACTCTCCATCTTCATCTTGTATATTTAACATCCTGTTTTCTATTTGTCAAAAATGTGCATAGATTGAGGCAAAAGAGAAGATGTGAGATCCACTGAAGGGGGGAAATGGCGAGGAGAGGAAAACTTCTGTTTTGGGGGTTGTGACTTAAATGCAAGATACAAAGAAGGGGAACAAGTACATAAGAGTGCAAACGGCAGGAGGGAGATATATAGAGAGATATGGGAAACCTACTGTAGAAGGTAATTGAATTAGTCTTGAACATTGGGCCTCATCCTGTGTTGTGATGGTTGGTTTATAGCGTCTTAAGCAAAATTGGAGTTTGGCAGCAGCTCTATCTGTGAGTGTGTGCATGAGCGTATGATGTGCTGCAAGTGCGGGGATCACATTTCTTAAACATGCCATGAAGTGAGTCCAAATGTTTGTTCTGAGCATCCTTACCAATTTGAAACAGCTCAATTACTAAAAGTGCTCTCCATTATTTATTTTGGGGGCCAACTATATTCTTTTAGTATTATCGTGCATCTTTTTGTGTTGATGTGTCAAATTGGGGGGACCAAAATACACAAAAAACATGGACTTTGATCAATATTTTCACTGAGCTGATTTGTAAACTTATAGTACATTGTCGATGTATGCCAATCCTTGATGAACACGAGCACTGAAAAAATGGTCAATTGTTGTAATAGTGGAAGAATGTTATGTTGGTAGTTGATTCTTTTTGGAAGAACCCCCCCTTTCTATTAGGGATACAACATTATGTCTAACCAATAATGTGATAGGTCCTCGTTGTCCATGCTGTTCCATTATTATATTGATTAGAGAATTAAAGGGAAATCCAGCTAATCTTGATGTAGAGAGATGAAGTTGGAGTTCTTATTTTACTTTTATTATATCACATGTGTTAAGTGACTATCGTGAGTTCCTAAAGCTAAAATCGGTGTTGATTGTGCACGCATATGTATCCTTGTCCTATGAAGACAATTTAAACACTTTTTCGGATAACATAGTATGTAGAATTGATGAGACTATGTAATTCTAGAAAATACGAAAATTCATAAGTAATTAAAGGCTAAATACGGGTATGAGTTTGGTTTTGGAGAAAGTTCTTTAAGAAAGCAAAATTTTAAGATAGTATCATTTCAACAAATATTTTATAGGAGGCCTAGATGTGAATTATTTACAAACGTCGACCATTCTTGTGCCATGTTGGTGTTTGGGCATGTGAAGTATTTCATGCCTACATGTGTTAATTTATTATTTTTAAGTTGTACATGATTCCGGGTTGGCGAACACAACCTTTTTGTGGGTGATTAGTTCATCACCTATTAGAGGAGGAGGCGCATGACGGATCGTGCATCAACTAATTATGCCAGTGGCATTTCGGGGCATTTTGTGAATATTTTGGGCGCTTTTGCAAAGTTATGGGTTTTCGGGGGTTATTTGTAATTTGGGCCATAGCTGCCCTCTTTAATGTTTGAAAAAGAACTTCATCTCTTTGATGCTTGTTTTGAGAAGAAAATCCATAAATTAAAGAGTAGATTCCTAGCATAAGTGAGAGTAAGCTTTTTCTCTTAGATTCAAAGCTTGGAGAGTTGGTTTCTTCTCAAAAGAAACCGTAATATCTTTCTCACAAATATATAAAAATCCTATTTTTATCCTCTCAAATCCTAGATTTCTCATCAAATTGATATCAGATCAAAAATCCATCATGGCGACAACGAGATCTAAGGAGAAGATTGAAGCTTTGGATGAAAGGGTTGGGGAGATCAAACCCTAAAGGAGCAACAACAAAAATTGAGAAGTGATATGGAATCCATCCATAGGAAGTTGTCATTCTTGGAGTATATGTTTACGAAGAACAAGGAGATCCAATGCCACCCACGCCGCAAAGAGGAAAGGCCCAAATGTGATGTTTTGGTGGGAGATCTCTCAGATCTAGTGCAAAAGGAGCCAACTTTGAACAATGGCAATGGGAGAATGGTGAGTTTTGAAGGAGATCCGCTGGAAAAGGGGGAAGAATGGCGAGCGTGGGAGCAAAATCCCCCTCCACAGGCTTGTGAGGGGGAATCGGCAGCTGATAGCATCTGCAGAGGGACTGTCGCCCCCAAAACCCTAACTAGGGGACGTCAGGCCCTCAGCAGTCCTTGCGGGACCTCGCCAGGCCCCGACGCACCTGTTGGACCTCAGCGAGGGCCCGACGAACCCTTGGGGGGTTGCGTTGCCCCAACGAAGGCCTGGGTGCCTCGCCAGCCACCAGCTTGGCAGCAGGGAGGCCATCGGCTCCTGCGTAGCCACAGGGGCCATGCTGGCCCCCTGCGCTGTCATAGGGACCCCTGTGAGCCCCATTTGCAGCAGTAGGGGCCACCATTGCCCATTCCGGCTTGAATTCAGGCCGTTGGCCCTTACAGCCATCCAGGTGGCATCAGCACACATGGAGGAGCCTTCGAAGATCGACGGCTAGCTCGAGGGAATGATGACTACTTCCAGGGGTATGTTGTTTGCGAGGGTGATCATTGGGGCTTGGTGAGTGATGGCAGAGATCTAGATGGGATGAATGGTGGCTGGGGAAACCATGACAAAGCAGGAGGGGGATCGTGGGAAGGTGGAGGAGCCCGACAAAATGCATTTCAACAATTTCACTTTGGGCAACCGAGAGGAAGAGTGGGACATGAGATGTTTGGGTCCGAGAACAGAGTTCGGAAGATGAAAATGTCGGGTTTTGAAGGAGAGGATGCCCACGGGTAGGTCTATCGCGCGGAGAGGTATTTTGAGGTGTATCGGATGACAGAGCTAGAGTAGTTGCAGGCCGTGGGCGTGTGTTTAGAAGGGAATGCGTTTTCTTGGTTTCAGTAGAGACAACCATAGGAACTAGTGCGGTCATAGAAAAAATTTAAGTTCTGCATGCTGGCTCATTTCAGAGACACCAGAAAGGGGATTTGCACGAGCAGCTCTTGGCCCTACGATAGGATGGCGCTGTCAAGGACTTCAGGGAGAAATTCGAAGCACTTTCATGTTGCATGAGGGGTGGCATTGATGGGGAGCTTCATGAAGGGGCTCAAGCCCGACATCCGGGCTGAGCTTCGCTTGCAGAGGCCGAGTGGGTTGTTGGAGATGATAGAGCTAGCCTAGATGGTGGACGACAAAATCATGACAGAGTGACGGGTCAAGGGAGCTGGGATGAATCCACTTTTTGCAGCCATGCACCTTCAGGAAGGCAACATGCCCGTGTAGGTGGGTACAAATAGGGGGCCTAGGCAGGCAATGAGAGGAGCAGCGGTGCACAGCCTAGTGGACATTTTCAACACATGATTAAGATGGATATACAAAATAAGATTGCGAAGGAGTTGTGTTTCCAATGTGACAAGAAGTATACACCGGAACTTCGTTGTCGAGACCGCACCCTCCTGGTGTTACTAGTGGAGGATGAGGAGTTGTTGGAGGGGGACGAAGCAGAGGTATGTGATCATGAGCATTCCCATCTGGACGTAGTGGATGTGTCGCTCAACTCCATAGTAGTAGGGTTCACTCTGAACCACACTATGAAGTTGATCGAATGATGTCTGAGCATGTTGTGGTGCTGATTGATAGCAGGGTCATTCACTATTTTATATCCAACCGCATGGTGGAGCAGCAGATGTTGCAGTTGGTAGACACCAGGAGCTTCAGGGTGATGATGGGAACGTGGCAGATAGAGCAGAGCAGGGGAGTATGCTGAGGGGTGATTTTGACTCCCAGAGTACAGCATGTGGAGGATTTTTTGCTGCTCGACTTGGGCAGTACAAACGTGATTTTTGGCATGAGGTTGCTGCAGTCCTAGGAGAGACGAAGACCAATTGGAGTCTAATCAGGATGGAGTTCCAACACGAAAAAGGGTAGTGACACGTAAGGGAGACCCTAGCTTATGTCAATACAGGGTTTCTTTGAAGACCATGGCGAGGGTATTCCAGGTCAAGGGAGGAGGCTTCTTGTTAAAGCTACATGGGTTGTCAGTAGAGGAAATGGGGCAGGAGCCGAAGATTCCATCGGTGGTGCATCAAGTTCTAATTCAGGTTGAGGGAGTGTTTCAGGCACCTCGTGGGCTCCCTCCTCGGGACCACGAGCATAACATCGTGCTACGAGAGGGTGTTTCACATATCAGCGTGCGACCGCACAGCTACCCTCGGGTGCAAAAGGAAGATATTGATAGAATGGTAGCGCAGATGATTCAGGCAGGGTGATACAGCCGAGTGTGAGTCTTCTCTCTAGGCCGGTGCTGTTGGCTAAGAAAAAGGACGGGAGTTAGAGATTCTGTGTTGATTACATGGCCTTGAATAAGGACACGATTCCAGACAAATTTTCCATTCATGTGATCGACGAGTTATTGGATGAGCTACACAGCGCAGCGGGCTTCTCGAAGATAGACTTGAAATCCGGGTATCACCAAATCCGAATGAGAGAGGACGTGTCGAAGACTACCTTCAAAACACATGAAGGTCACTATGAGTTCTTGGTCATGCCGTTTGACTTGACTAATGTCACCATCACCTTTCAGGCACTGATGAATAAGGTGTTCCGGCTCTATATGAGAAAGTTCGTGTTGGTGTTTTATGGCATCTTAGTCTGTAGCCGGTCTATGGATGCACATGTGGAGTATTTGCCAACCGTGTAACGTGAGCTGCAGGAGTATTAGCTTTATGCCAATCAGAAGAATTACCTGTTCGGCCAGTGTGGTGTGGAGTATCTGTGCCATGTTTCTGCGGAGGGCGTGTAGACGAACTAGTCGAAGATAATTGTCATGGTTGATTGGCCACTCCTTACCATCCTGCGGGCATTGATAGGATTATTGGGGCTAACTGGTTACTACAAAAAGTTTGTCAAGAAAGTTTCTCAAGAGGTACAGTACCATTGCTTGGCCGTTGATGGAGCAACTGAAGAACATGTTCAGGTGGGATAAGGAGGCCACCTGAGCTTTTGAGGCCCTGAAAAGAGTCATGACGAGCGTTCCAGTGCTAGTACTTCCAAACTGTAGCCGGCCTTTTGTGGTGGAGACATACACATCTGGTTATGGATTGGGGGCAGTTCTGATGCAGGATCACGGGCCGATGGCTTACTTCAGCCAGATGTTGTCGGTGAGAGCTTGGCTCAAGTCGGTCTATGAACGCAAGCTGATGACGATCGTTCTGATGGTGCAGAAATGGATACCCTATTCATTTGGTTGGTGCTTCATAGTAAGAACAAATCAGAGGAGCCTTAAATAAATCCTAGAGTAGAGGATGGTCACTGAGAAGCATCCGAAGTGGTTGACCAAGTTGTTGGCGAAAACTTTGAGATCCAGTACAGGCTAAGGATGGAGAACAAGGCGGCGAATGCAGTATCATAGAGAGAGATGGATTCACAGATGTCTGCCTTGTTGGTGCCGGTTGTATTCGCTTAGGTGCCATTGCTGCGAGAAATTAAGGAGGATGCTGGTTTGGAGAAGATTCGATCTGCACTACTACAAGGTCCATCAGCACATTTATGGTATTTATTAGAGGAGCAACATCTCTTGTATAAGGGACGTCTAGTTTTACTGAGGGGTTCTGCTCATATTTCAAGCTTACTACAGGAGTTACATCGGAGCACAGTGGGTGGCCAGTCTGGGGTCCTCAAGACCTATCAGCACCTGGCTAGAGAGCTCTTCTGGGAGGGGAGAAGGAAGGATGTAGTAGAAATGATAGAAAAATGTGACGTCTGCCAGCGGCACAAGTATTTGCCGACAACTCTTCGAGGATTGATGCTGCCCCTCTCCTTAGCAGATAGGGTCTGAAAGGAGGTGACTATGTATTTTATTGACGGCTTGCCAAAATCAGAGGGCTTTTGCGTCATTATAGTAGTGGTTGATAGGCTCAGCAAGTATGCACATTTCGTGACGCTCTGACACCCTTATACCACGTGACAGTGGCGATGATGTTCATCAGAGAGACCGTGAGTTTGCATGTGATTTCGGGCTCTATTGTGACTGGTCAGAATAAGGTCTTCTATAGCCACTTCTGGAAAGAGTTGTTCAGGACGCATGTGACACTACTGAACAGGAGCACAACTTACCACTTTCAGACAGACGGTCAGACATAGGTCGTCAACAGGACCCTTGAGACATACATGCGCGCTTTGTCTCCGAGACTCTGAAGCAGTAGTGAAGTGGATAGCTTGGACGGAGTATTGGTACAACACGTCTTTCCACACTTGTGCTCAGACCATCCCTTTAAAGTTTTGTATGGGCGGGATCATCTGCATTTGCTTCGCTATGGTTACCATTCCACGCCAGTTTCTCAGGTGGACCAGTATCTGGAGGAGAGGGACCGACCGTTGGAGGAGTTGATGCGCCATTTGACGAAAGCCCATTAGCCTATGAAGAACCGAGCAGATGCGTATAGGAGAGCTGTGCAGTTTGAGATGGGTGGCATGTTGTATTTGAACCTGCGACCCTATCGATATCGCTCCTTGGCGCACAGGCGGAACGAGAAGCTATCATCCTGCTACTTTGGTCTTTATGCGGTGGAGGCGAGGATTGACCAGGTAGCGTATAGACCGATGTTATCACCAGACTCAACCTTCCACCCAGTCTTTCATGTGTCGCAACTTCGTCTGGCCATCGGAGACCATACTTCTTCATTGTCACTATTTTCGACGTTAACGATGACATGTATGTATTTTTGGAGCCGACCGAGCTGAATGGGGTTCACTAAGGAAGTTCAGGTGCATGGGAGGTGTTGATTAGATGGACCGGCCTTCCAGATTATAAGACATTGTGGGAACCTTATGGAGTTATTGCGCAGTGGTTTCCAGACTTACACCTTAAGGACAAGGTGGTTCTTTTGGGAGCAACGATGAGGTCATCACCTATTAGAGGAGGCGCATAACAGATCGTGGATCAACTAATTAGGCCATGTGCATTTCTGTGAAGACTCTGGACACTTCTGCAATGTTGTGAGTTTTCGGGGGGTTATTTGTAATTTGGGCAAGATATACTCTCTTTTATGTTTGGGAACGAACTTCTTCTCTTTGATGCTTGTTTTGAGAAGAAAATCCCTAGATTTAGATAGTAGATCCATAGCATAAGTGAGAGTAAACTTTCTCTCTTAGATCCAAAGCTTGGAGAGTTGGTTTCCTCTCGAAAGAAACCATTATCTTGTAATCTCTTTCTCTCAAATATATAAAAATCTTATTTTTATCATCTCAAATCCTAGATTTCTCATTAGTGGGCTTCTTTAAGGTTCTTGGTTGGGAAGCGTTGAGGTCCAAATCATTTGGGAAAAAATTGAAACATGAAATGTCAGTATGACAAAAGGAAATCATCTTTAATGTGTAGTACTATGTCAGCATAAAGAGTTGGATTGGGATGGAACTGATCAAGATTATGCTTGAACTAGTTATTTTTTATTTAAAGCTTTATCGATTGAAAATTTTGATCTAAGATTTAATGCTTATGCTTGTCTACTCTTTAAAGAATTCTTGGTGAATTATAAATACAAAGATGAGTTAGACATAATCTAAATTGTCACATGGTATATTTGATTTAGCTAGATCAATCTATTCTTATGTAGAGAGGAGAGGACGGATACACTTATTCACAAACATGAACCAAAGTGATTACCACATTATCTTAAAAGGACATCTTTAAAGAGAAAAGATACAGAGGTAATGATATCATCAAATAAGGGGAAAACGATAAATTTTAAATCTTTCGAACAACAGAGATTACCACAGGAGGTTCAAGAGGAACACGGAATAGGATATGTAAGTTATGCAATATCAAAGAAATATTAAGAGATTGAGAAACTGATGTCTAATATGATGTAAGGTTGGTTACCATGAATCATGTATAGCTATTTTAAAATAAAGAGGACGCACCATGTTAGCCACAGTGGTTGAGCAAGAAGCCTATGTGACATGTCAGAAGAAGTTGGTTTGTAAAGTTTTTTGGAGGAGGCCTATTTTTGTATTATTATCTAAATACGAATTTAAAAAAGTTACCTTTCCCTAAATGAATCCATTTATGTTTCATATCTGACAAACGTTTTTAATTTCCTTTTGTACGAGGGGGTGCATACATGAACATTTAACAGGTTTTGTAGTTTTTTTTTCAATTGATGCAACTTCAAGAGATACTATAATCTAGGATATGTATCAGATGTGCCACATTCACTTTTATGATCACATGCCAACGCCGCTGTCATAGCATACCCAATCCAATACATATTGGCATAAAAACGCATAGCGGTAACATGTAGAATTATGACAAAGTAGGTTACAGTGTGTTGTAAGTACTTGTGATAGTCTCTTCCATGGTTTGAGGTATCGGCCGAAACCCTAGGGTTTCGGCCGTTTCGTTTCGGTCTCGGAGGCTACCGAGACCGAAACACATCCTATTTCCGGCCAGTTTCGGCCGAAATTGGCCAGAACCCTAGGGTTTTGGCTTGAAGACGAAGACGCCCCAAAATTGAAAAATTAGACAAAGAAGAGGCACAAACAAGAGAAAATTGCAAAAAAAGGAAGAAAAAGAAAAAAGGAGAAAGAAGAAAACTGTAACTTACCTCGTCGCCTCGCCTCGCCTCGCCCTGCCTGCTGCATCGCCGCCCCGCCTTGCCCCGCCGCCCCGCCGCTCCGCCTTGCCGCCCCAGCTGCATCGCCGCCCGCGCAACTCCAGCGAGAGAGCGTGAGAGAGAAGACCACGAGAGAGAGAAAGATAGAGTAAATGGCAAACATGTATTTAATTATTTAAGTGGCAAACTTGTAAATAAGTAGAATATGAGTAGAGTAAAACAGCCCGATATTTTATGGCAAACTTGTAAATAAGTGGTATGTGTGCAAAGCAAAACGGTGGGTGCGCAAAGCAACTCCAAGCAACTTGCAAGTAAGTGGTATGTGTGCAAAGCAAAACGGTGGGTGCGCAAGGCAAACTTCAGCAACTTTAGTTTTTTACGTATTTAAGTATTTAAAACTACCGATACGGACCAACTGAAACCCACGTCCGAAACCGCCGAAACGGACGATACCGATACCAAAACCTAAATTTTCGAGAGAGCGATACCGAGACCTCAAACCTTGGTCTCTTCAGCCATACTCCCTTTGATTTGATTTGGAAAATTCTGTTTAAGTTCCCACCAATACCTTATCGAGATAAAAGAAATATCACATCTGTACTTAATGAATCGATATCTTTTCTTTGGGCTTATTGAAATTTATAGTGTTTAGTGTTTTGGAATGTTTTCACTTTGATGTTCTCATATTGGTTTGTACAATGCAAAATATGATAATTTTTTCACTGATCATTTTACCAGGTTTAGCAAAATGGGATTTGCTGGCAATGTTGAGCCTTGCTTCATACTCCCTACAGTAGTGGCTGTTAACGACTCTTTTGTCAATCAGTCAAGAAGTTCAAGTAAAGCAAACTGGTCAGCACAATACAGTGCAGGTGTTATGGCTGATCTTGATTTCTTCGTTGGCGATGAGGCGATCTCGCGATCTCACTCAAGCAGCCAATACAATCTAAGTTACCCGATTCAACATGGCCAGGTAGATAACACACACTGGGTGAAGAAGAACAAATTACCTTTCAAATCTGATTGACGTGTAAGGAGTGTTTAGGAACATCATGATTATAACATGATGAAGGTGATGCTCTATGAAAGTTCCTGCAAAAGATCAATAATTGAACACATTTTCACTGCATAAGTTGTGACATGTTATACAAAGTATTTGGTGTAAGGAAAATATAGATAGTACAACAATAACAGCACCACAAAAAATAAAAGAAATAAAAATTCTATCCCAAATTTTAGTCAATGAGAAATATTGAGATATCATTTCTAGAAGGAAATGATGTGTCATTTAGATGTGCCCGTGAAATGGGTATTATGACATTGAAGAGTCAGGTATTTTCTTCCAAAGTGCAAAGAGTCAATATTATAGAATTCCACTGAGTTGTCCAGTCACTCGCAAGTTACTCATATGCATTAATTATAATGCGAACTCAAGTTTGCTGTTTCTTGGCAGGTGGAGAATTGGGATACAATGGAAAGATTCTGGCAGCAGGGTATTTACAATTACCTTCGTTGTGACCCTGAAGACCATTATTTTCTTCTAACTGAGAGTCCACTTACTCCTCCTGAAAGTCGGGAGTATACGGGAGAAATCATGTTTGAGACATTTAATGTCCCTGGTTTATATATAGCAGTCCAGCCTGTTCTTGCCCTCGCTGCTGGATACAATACTTCCAAAGTTAGTTCAAATAGCTCAATTGATTTTTTTCTTAAAAAATTATGTTGTCCATCTTAAACTAATACTGCATTACATTTTCGTAGAGCTTTGCCAGTAAAGTCTTAAAGTCACACCATTAATTTATGTCTTGTTTTGTCATATAGTCAGAAATACCATGCTCTTAAGAAATTACTTCACAGCAACCTATGATGCATGAACATAGCTACTCTGACATGGACACACATGCCAACACACGGAAAATGCTTTAAAATACATAGAGCATGTGTGTACGGCACATTTCTAACTTGACATGGCTTCATGATAGGAGGGTCGATGCTACATAGACAGCAATGGAAGAAACTTGCAGCTGTTTTGATGATATTTTTTGGCCAACAATTCATGCAAGCACATGTTCTGTACAGAATTCATATCATGACAAATACCTGATTGCTAATAAGCCTTTGTTTTAATTTATCTGAAATTAAATTACCCTATTACTTTTTATAATGTTAATTAATACTAGTTTCTTCTGAAATATATCCATTGCAAGTTTTGGTATGGCCTGATTTAAATTACACCGTTAGGTATCTGGTTGAATGGATTATATTGTGGGTACACAGGTTATGAATCATTTATTTATTGTTTATTTTTGATATTTTACTTTGCATAATTTATTTGGACTTCACATGATCTAGTTGGATGAATCATATTGTTTCCAAGTAGTGGTATTGCATGATTTGTTTTATTTATTTATCATTATGTTCTACGTGTTTAGATTCAGTGCTTCATCTTCATCTTCATCATCTTCAACTTCTTCATCTTATTGTTCTTGCGCTTGATAATCCTCTTTTGGAAAGTGGCATCAGTTTTTAGATTATATGACTAAAAACCCTTATTTAGGGGTTTTAGCATATTTGTCCCTTAAATCTTGCGTATTTTGATATCTGTCCCTCAAATCTTCATATTTGCCCTCAAGTCCCTCAAAAGTTAGTATTTAACCTCAATAGTCCATCTTACTAACTATCTGTTAAAATCTTAACGGAAATGGGAATATTCCGTTAGTATTTAACCTTAATTTACCCTCAAGTCCCTCAAAAGTTAGTATTTAACCTTAATAGTCCCTTAAAATTTGAACGTTAACCTTAATAGTCCCTTAATTTAACGGAATATTCCCATTTCCGTTAAGATTTTAACAGATAGTTAGTGAGAGGGACTATTAAGGTTAAATACTAACTTTTGATGGACTTGAGGGCAAATATGAAGATTTGAGGGACGGATATCAAAATACGCAAGATTTAAGGGACGAATATGCTAAAAACCCTTATTTATATTGTATGTTATGCTTCAAAGGTTAATTTTTGTCTTCTTTACCCGAACCAAGTAATTCTGCTTCTGTATTATATTGGTATTTGCGCGCTTCTGTATTATATTGGTATTTGTGCACTGTTTAGTTCTTCTTCATGCATCATCTACCCCATTTCCTTCATTTTCCTTCTTTACTTTACATTTTAGTCAAAATGCCGTGCTAAATGAGAGCTTTATGGGTTTTCACAATGATTAAGCGAGGGCATGAAGCTCTCTTTCAAGCAAATGATCATCATCTTCTCTTGTATTTATTCTCTAATAAAACGGGGAAATGAGAAATAAATGAGTATTACGGCAGTATCTCCACGTGGCCTCAGGATTTCCAATTTGGGCTATTTTATCGTCATCACCAAAATGCTAATAACCAATTGGAATTATCACCTTTTTTTACAAGTCATTAAAATGAAACGACGATCATATATGCATGAAACTGAGAACACCTTAAATTTTGCAAGTGAATGACGACCCTTTATATTCTTGTTAAACACACAAGCTATTCATATGCTTCCCATATAGCGTGATGCAGAAATATTACCCTCAATATTCCAACTCCTAAAATTGAAAATAGGGTTGTATTGGTTCCCGATGATTCCCAACGGATGTACATGAAAGACTTATTGTAGTTGTAAGTCAAACAAGGATGCTTGATCAGTCTTCCTCTTGGTGGATACATAGATTTAACTAGGATTACAATGGTTTAGGTTTAGTTGGGGTTGAACATACTGACTGGATTTTCAATGGCAAACATTGTTTCTTACACATGTACAATGGAAAATAGAGGCAAAAAGAGGACTTGCTAGAAGGCTAGCTGGCAGGTTCAATGCCTCGCTCAACCATGGGGGCAACTTACCAAGATTCTTGTAGACGAAGATCATTTCTAGATGAATAGGAATGTAGGCTTCTTGTTAATCTATGAGGTGTAATATGCTACTATAAGTTAAATACCTAAAGTGAACAAACATGCCTAGCTGATGACAAGTTTGACTGTCATTTAAATTAATTTAAGGGCAATTTCAAAAATGCTAGATTTTGATATTAATTGTAAATATATACCAACTTAGCAAATATTTATAGGAATCAACCAATTTTGGGCCACATCAGCTGTCATATACCTGCTTTTTAATAGAATATTTTGCCGGAGGTTCAAAAGCCTAGATTTTTGGTTAAGCTCTTGGTTGGGTCCACCTGTGAGCAAAACAAAACTCCAGGGTTCTAAACCCACAGTATTTGATGGAGCTCTCAAACGTGAGCGTAATCAAAATCTCGGGGGTTTGAACCCCGGATTTTGATCTTGCAGCAAAATGTATAATCTCGATGTTCTGATCCCATGTTTTAAATCTGATCCCATGTTTTTAAAGATCTCTCAACCCCAAGTTTTTGATAGAGCTCTCAACCGACAGCTTAATCAAACTGATCACTCCCGGGATTTGATTTCAGTAAAATTAAACTGTTGATACCACCTTTGGGCGTGAAAGTTGATGTGACCTGAAGTTGGTTGATTTTTGTATTATTTTTCCGACTTGATTGAGTTTTAAAATTATTTTCAAACAATAGCTATTTTTTGAAAAATTATTCTTAACTCGATATGATCATTTCAGCCATCCTTGTTCTTTCATTTCAGCTATCATTGTTCTTTCAGTTCATTTCTCTTGCTTCAAACTATGCCCTGGTTATGCTATGCCTAAAACATAGTGCATGAAAAAGAATATTAAATAATGTAATTAAGGTTATACTTTACAAATTATGTTGACACGGTGTTTTTATTTTTTCTTTCAGTGTGAAATGACAGGGGTTGTAGTTGATGTCGGTGATGGGGCAACACATGTTGTGCCAGTTGCAGAAGGTTATGTTATAGGAAGTAGTATAAAATCTATTCCTATTTCAGGCAAGGATGTCACTCAATTTATTCAGCAACTTTTGAAGGTAACAACTTCTCAGTCACCTGTTTAATGGGCTTTTGATTGATGTAATTTTGTGATATATTGACTTTTGTGCACATGATTGTATAATTATTGTTTTTGCGGAAAACATTTTCCAACATGCATGTTGTATTTCACCATTATGATGTACTGTTATATGTATTTTCCTTTTTTAAAAACTCTTATACAGCCAATTATCGTCTAAAGCTCAACTGGTATCATCTCTGTGTGCAATTTGCTGCTTGGATGCCCAAAGTTCTGCATCTTATTGAATATACATACATGATATTGGATACAGAGTAAATTTCATCAGATGACCGGACATTAATGTTCTTTTGATGAAGCTTTCACCATGATTTACTGTTAATTAAAACCCTTGTCACTTGTTGAGATGATTAAATAATTGGATGCGGCCATTCCCTACGAATCGAGTTTCCAGCTCATATTAGACGTTCTGCTGCCCAAATGATGGTTGCCGGCAAGCTATATCTATTACATTTATTTTGTAGTTCTATTTTTGACATTTAAGATTGTGACAAATACAAAATCACATTTACGGACCAAGACTTGGACCGATTTTTTGCTTAATTTCAAACCTATTTGGTATATGACCCAGTCTTCCCAAAAGGAAAGTCAAATTAAAGCTTTCTCTGGAATTAGAGCGTTTTAAGATTTCTAGAATATCATGATTTTCTTGTTGTTCCATACTGTAGCACAGTAATACAATTCTCCAGAGTCCAGACTTAAGCGTGTTTGATATTTCCGAGGCATAATAACTAATGTAATAAAAATTCGTGCACCTTGAGCACTTCTTTCCTTGCATAAAGTGGTATCAAAAAGGATGGGTTTTCAACAGTATAATGAGACAAATTTTACCATCCAGGACTCCTAAAAACACATGACTTTTCATGTTTAGATGATTTAAGAATGTGGGTCATGCATACAAAATAAATCATCCAGTGAGATAATTTATACATGAATCACGGGGCCGCATTTTTTATCTAGTAAAACACATTATTCACTTAGCAACAACTTCGATGCCTCTTTATAGAAAAAGAGAAATATTATTCCGAAACCATCAATTTTAAATCGGGCATTGATGTTGTTTATATATCCAAAAATCAAGATGAATACTATTTGAATTATTATTCCTATTGGACTATTTATTGACTTCAACTCTAAAACTGAAAATTTAATTACAATTTCTTAGCTATGAAGTCTCCTGATTTTAATATAAATTTAACCTTCCTTCTCAAGCTGGAGCACACAAATCATATGCTTTCAATTTGGTACAAATATACTTACATTAGAACCACTTAAAGGTTTGGTAAATAAGTCAACCAACCGAACATCCAATTGATATGTGTCATTTCAATCATTTCACCCAAAGCATTCTCTCTAACAAAGTGGTAATCATTCTTTATATATTTTGTTCTTCCTTTTATAGATGACAGTTTGATTGTCACACTTAAGAGTCATAGGCTATGGATGTTGAAAACTAAGTTCTTCTAATAAATTCTTTAACCATGCGAACTCATGTGTCATTTGATATGGCTTTGTAGTTAGATTATGAACTCAATTTAGAGACTACCAGTTGCTTCTTATTTTTCCAAGCTATCCAGTTTCTTTTAACAAAAACACAATAATCAGAGATAAACCGTCGATTATTTGGACATTTATCATTGTGGCACTCAATGTAGTGTTTCTTTTGATCTTTAAATTTAAACTCACAAACTGAAGCACTTTAAATATCATAATATGTGAACTACAACATCCCAATGAGTTGTACAAGAAGCATCAAGAAACTATCAACACTCTTAGTAAAAGATATAAATGTCGAGTAATTGTAATATTATTAAGTTTGCCCACCAACCTTCTATACCTGTTCGGAAACTCTACCAACGAACATGCATCAGCTATCAGTTTGGTAATTGGATTCGTATGAGAATCGATCTGTTTGCTACCCAAAATATTTGTCTCATCAATACATCAAATACACTTTCTTTAAGATAATGAAATACAATGAGGGTTCGAGCAACCTTAATTCCCAAGAAATAATATATCTGGCCTAAATCCTTTGTTTGAACCTTTGATTGCAAAATAGTCTTTAACTGATGTAACCATTGTTGTTATTTTCTGTAATGATTATATCATCCACGCACACAACTAACAAAATAGGTAGTCTGATGAAAAAATAAAATGATCCATAACATATTGCTTTATCCGAAACTCCATAACAACATTGTTAAATCTGATAAACCATGCTTGTGAAGATTGCTTATAACCATACGATGACTTTTAAGATTACAAACTACACCGACTTACCTTGAGCAACATACCTAGGAGATTGCTTCATGTACACTTCTTCACAAATATCACTATGAAGAAATACATTCTTGATATCAAGTTGATGCAATTATCAATGATATAAAAAGTCGAATAGTAGTTATCTTCGCAACTGGAGAAACATCTTAGAATAATCAATGCCATAAAGCTGATTATAACTTGTTATAACTAGTCATGTTTTTAACTTAACAAGAGTACCATCTAGATAAACTTTGGTTGTATAAACCCAACAACAACCAACAATAGACTTTTCAGGATGAAATAGAATCCGTTTCTAATATCAGAATGGCACAAAGCAAGTATCTCATAATCCATTTCAGGTTTTCATCCAAGATGACAGTTCAGAAACAGACTTAGGTGGAAACAGACTTAGGTACAGAAATGTTATCAAGATCAACAACAAAAAATTTATAGGATGAAGACACATTATCATTGGAAACAAATTCGAAATGGGATGTGAAATGCATGCTCCTTACTTTTCTTTTTATGATGGGTTGGTCTAAAGTTGTTGCTTCTACATAAATAGAAGGCAATGTGTCATTAGCTGGCATATAGTCCAAGTCTTCACGATCAAAAACAACCTTCTTCATTATACTATAAATATTATAATCAACCACATCTAAAAGGAAAAAGAGAACTTAAGAGTGAATTATGTAGAAGATTCTGGTGGTTGTAAAGACTTTGTTGATGGTCGTGAAGATTGTGATTATTGTGAAGTACAAGGTGGCATGTGTTGAAATAGGGAGTGTAAGTAACTTAACGAGATCTGATGAATTATATGAAGAAGAAAAGTTAGGTGTGGCCTCAAAGAAAAGGAGATATGCACTATTAAAAAGCGATGAAGTGCGGAACTATTACACTTATATTCTTTGTGTATGTGCATATCCTAAGAAGACATATTTAATAGCTCGAAGGGTCACCTTATTGATTTTTAGATGATGCTTATGAACAAGACATATGCAACCCAAGATTTTATGAGGTAAAAGATGTATGTTGTTGAAAGAAAGAACCGAATGGGGAGATTTACCATGAGTAAAAGAAGATGCCATCTGATTCATCAAATAATAAGCTGTAACAAACACATCACTTCAAAATTTTTTTGGGCAAATTCCACCAACACCACATGAACTATTGCATCTGTTTCGCTAAATATTTTTGAACTATAAAATTAACAGAAACGTTTTAGTTAACAGAAAATGTTAAAGATGGTTAAAACTTAAATTTCCTCCTTTGCCCTTTTATGTTTCTTCTTCCTTCCTTTTGCTGCTACTCCTCTCTTCTCACCTTCTCTCCTTTTTTGTCTCATTTGCAAGTTTGAGGAGCAGCAAGTTTGATAGATGATGGAGGTGAAGGATGATAGGATGAAAGAGAAAGAAGAGAGAGAAAGTGAGGACATAGATTAGCTGTAGAGATGGGGAAAAGAAAATAAATAAGATTTAATCATCTTTAACATTTTCGATAATTTATAAGGTGCCTCTGCTAACTTCATATTTTAAGTGTGTTTAGTAACACACACACAATAGCACATGAGGTGTTAGCAGAATTTATCTAAAATTTAAGAACATTTATTTGAAATAATAAAGATATAGTGACTTCTAAAAGATGATTGTTCTTTGTTTTACCACCTTATTTTGCTATGCATTATATAAATAAGATGACCGATGAATAATTCAATGCACATCATAAGATCACAAAAAGGTTAAGAAAAAAAATACTTTTTTATAGCATCACTTTGCAAATTTCTTCCATGTACTTTAAATTGAGTTTGAATTTCAGAACAAAAGGCACAAAAATTGAAAATATCTTAGAATAATCTTTTCATTTAATAAATCTTTGTAATATGAGAAAAAGTATCAATAAATGTGACAAAATATCTAAAGGGAGTTGTTATTAGCACAGACCCGATTGCTGAGTTCATAGACCACTTATTTACAAGTTTGCCATTTAATTGTTTTTGACGGGCGATGGCTGGGGAGGGGATGGCGACGACGTCGGCCGTAACCCGACTCTGTGCATGATCTCATACTTGTCAGCGTCCAAGGTGGTCTCCTCCCCAATGGAATCCAAAAGAATCCAACTCCTCGACACCGCCATCTTCTTCTTGATCGCGTTCTGCGCTTCGACGACTGCCACCAATCCGTCGCTCGCCATATCTCCACCAATCTGAAGCTCGCACATCCGAATAAAATCGAGAGGCAATTAAAAATTACATCGTTAAGCGAAATCGCAAAATAAACCCTAGAAATGAACGAATATGGGCTGCTAAAGACAACGGCGGGGAAGAGTGACAACAAGAATAAGAGTAATCGAATTCGAGTTCTCCCTTTTTGGAATGAACTTGCAAGAACTCAAATTTGTTATCGATAGCCTTTTTTAAATTTTCCCATTTATCACGGCAGGCGTCGTCGCCGTCGCCGTCCCCCTCCTCAGCCCTCGACCATCGGAAACAATTTAATGACAAACTCGTAAATAAGTGGTCTGTGAATTCAGCAAAAGATTTTTAATGGCAAACTTGTAAGTAAGTGGTCTGAGAACTCAGGAGTCAGGTCTCTGCTAATAGCAACTCTCATATCTAAAATCCAACTTTAAAGTGCAGTGTGGATCTTAAATGTCTAATGAACTAAAACAGAAGGACCATATGCTTGTTGATTGACATGGTAAAAATGACACATAATGATTATGTACTTATATGATTCACACTCTTAAGATTTTAAATGATCTAAAATGAGAAACGAGCTCTTTAAATTTTTAATGAAGGATGGTGAATGAATCTGCAATGGAAAAACTGTGGCTGAATATGTAACAAGAGAATGAAAGTAGTAAATATGATTAGACTCACATCATTCTTTAATTGTCTTCTTTGTCTTCAAATCTTGAATAACTACAGAATTAAAAGTACAAGTAACTAAAAACTAATGATTTTTAGTAATTTTGTCTGACAATAATAAGGAAAAAGGAGGACATATAATGCTAACGATGAAGGATGTATCACACCTATGGTCCTAAGTTTGCTTCAAGTTCCATTAGTAAAGATACCAAAAGATAATAGGGATGGATGATCCATATATGAAAATAGGCTAGGTGTAGCTGATATATGTTCAGTTTTTTCTGAATCTGTGGTCCAAGGTTAAGAAGCAGAAGAATTGGATGAGAAGTAATTCTATCTTTGCTAAAAATGAAACATGAGTCGATATCTTTCGTTTATTTTGATATTGTAAGAACTGATAATATTCATTTATGTATAGAATGACTTAAGATTTTTTAGTAGAACCAAATATCAAACTTATGTTATATCATGGATTATAAGGGCTATAGAAGTTGTTTTAAATTTTAATAAATCCTAACAATGGGCACGAGTGTGATTTGTCTTTTCGCAATGAGTGCAACTTCAAGGTCTACCAAGATATTCATTATGATATTATTATTATCTACAACAAAATCCACTATGATAGGAAGCATGATCAGCACTTCTAGAAACAAGCACAGACTTCGATTCTCTATTAACTCAAACACTACTTTTGACCAATGACAATTACTGACGAGTCTTACGATAATCAATCACGAACGACAACCAATAAAATAACCAGTAATCATCATAACCAACTTCCAACCAATGAGTGATTCTTACAACAATTAACAACCAATCAATGAGTGAGTCTTACGACAATTAACAACCAAGCACCAATGAGAACTAATGAAACAGCTAGCAACTATCAACGACAGCCAACTTCCAACCAACAAACAAGTCTTACAACAATCAACTACACCCGAGCACTAACATCAAGCAATGAAGAATACTGATGGCGTAACCATATGATGTTAAAAACGATGAATTTAAGATATTATTGAGCATATACTATAGCTGTATAGTAACTGCGTTATTGTAGAGCATATTGTAGTGCCATCGTATTTTTTTTGTAACTTGTAGGAAGAGAACGAAGAAATTAAACAAGGAGAAGGGAAGATCGTTTAAGGGTCAGATTTTATGCTTTGGGTTTTATTCGGGTGGATTTAGGGGGTTTGAGAATATGAAAAATAAGTTCCGATACAATGTTGATAGAAAAAAGGAATTATTTGAAACATCCCTACTCCAAATTGAGGCATCGATGTTATTTATATAGCTAAAAATACAAGACAAATACAATAGAATTACAATTTATATTTAAAGTTTTTGTTGACTATAACACTAATGCTAAAAAATATAATTGTTAGTTCTAAAATAGAAATTATCTCTATTTAAATATAACTCTAACAATGCCTAGTAATGTAAAAAAGTTTTTGAAATGTATGAATCTTATAAACAAATCACTTATGACACATAGATAGACATGGATGAGGTCGATTGTCCCCCTTGATACCACATCATGCACTTTGTTATGTTGGCATAATAAAGTTAGTATACCTTGAGAGTCTTCATGCCATGTTCGTTTGTATAAAGAATTGGTCGGAAAATTTACTGGTTACTTCATTAATGAGTGCTTAGTGAAACAAAAAACAGAAGTGCTACTGATATTTTAGGACATGTTGAACATGCAACAAGAGGTTCTATTATTGTGATAAAAGCTTGAAAATCCACATGGGTACAAAAGGGGATGCAAATGTCACTCCTAAGTAAGATTCACAATCTTGTGCTTCCTATTTTAGTCAATAACACCTGAATTGATATCCTCTTTTGTTTGGTCTGGGCTGCCAAAAACCTTGAGCCAGAACTAAAGAAAAGTAGAAATAACTACTTGATTTCATGAGTTAGATAGAGTATTTAGCTTTTCCTTATTTAACTTCTCTGCAGGCTTTTTGGACTTGGAGTACTAACTTGGATTTTGCCCTTTAATTATTAAATGCAATTAACAATTATGTCCATTTTTCAATGGAAACCAGTTCCTTTGCATTCTCTGACCATGTTAGATGAGGGCTTCTTTTTGTACATATTAAACAAAAGTAAGCCTATGTTACTGTAACTGCTACTTTTGCATGTTCTCAATTGTTTACTGTATACATGCACACATATAACATGGAACCCACTGTATGGATGCGCTTAAGCCTACCCCATTTGTACTGCATGCTGTTTGGGGTATCATACCACTTGTATCCATGCCACTAGCCAAAGCGCGCACCATTATTAGCACTGACCTGATCTGCCTCTGCATCCTGATCTGAAATGTCAAATTCTATGCAGCAGAATCTAAGTTCAAGAAGAATCTAAAAATTCCTGAACTTACTACACACAGGGTTTGCACAGAATAATATAAGATCTCGTGAGATCCTTTGGGATTCACCTACTTTTTCATCTTCTAAGAACTTGGTAGTTCTCAAGCATATGGCTAGATGATCCATCATATGAATGAACATAAGATCTGCTTTGATGAACCATTACTGATGCTGTTAGATGAAGAATATGGGTCAATCCAATTTGTTACAAATCCATATAGTGGTTTTTTGTCATAATAGTGAAGGCCCTGGAATTCTACAGAAAATTAACAATCTGCCGTACACAAGTAAAATATAAAGTTTCTTGAATCATAATTGTGTCATAAAGTTTTTTTTTGGTAATGACTCTTTCAAGCATGCCAATGCCGATATGTATTAGGCATATAAAGGGGTACAAACAGGTTGGGTCGGGTAGGTCAGTGTTGGGTCAGCGCTCTCACCCAAACCCAAGTGTGCATACCCGGACTTGATCCGTTAAATATTCGGATAAGTATTGGTTAACCCGTACCTGACCTGGCCGATTGTCGGTTTACTTGGCCGGGACCTATTTCCTCTTCAAATTAAAAAATAAAAATAAAATAAAACGCTTGATCGAAGGTCGAACCCATAACCTCTAGATTGAATTTATAAAGGTGGTGACCCTTAGACACGCAAACTGAATGGCTAAAATGGTGACATTAAATTTATGTATTGTTTCAAACATAACAATTCTTTTTAAAAAAGAACTTTAACTTTGATACAGAATGCAAGGATTGAAAGTCACTGGCCCTAAAAAGATCAAGGTGTAGCGACCAGCGCACCCATCCATGACATGTAAGTTTTGATGAAACAAATTGCATATATATTTTTTGCCTGGTTGCATTCAAGACGATTTGGGTCAGGGCTTTAAACCGTAACCCAACAAGAGTAGGATTTGAGTCAAGTGCGTTGACCCGAATGCAACGCGAACATGTTTATGGGGTAAACCATACCCAAAAATTTGGGTTGGATTCAAATTTGACCCGTTGGGTCAGGTTAAAATTGCCACCCCTTTGGTGTTAAGTGTCAGGTTTGGAGCATGCCATTACAAACCCAACGGAAACCACCCAATACAACCTATACCTGCCAATAATGACTGAGATAGGATGAGGTCTGGGGTTCTAAGTACCAAAAATTGATTTGATGTATATTGTTGGGATAAAAGCGAAAGGAAGAACAAATTATTGGATAATAATTTGTTGATGAACTTGGATTTATTCCATGTAAGGGTGATTAAAATCATAATTAACTGCCAAACATAATATCAACCAAATCATTACTAACAGTTGTAAGATCCAATTAATAGTCTCAAATGTTTTAACTTCTCTAATTATTCATGTAAGTTAGAGTAATAGTTTGATTATCCTAATTATTTATGAATCTATGTTGCATTGACTATTGGATTATACAACTTTTGACTGACAGATAATCAATGTAATCTTCATTAATTCAAATTAGATGTTGGCATTGTTAATTACCTTCAAAAACTTTTTGTATTTTTAAAAAGAATTTTTAGCTTTTTGTTGTGAGTTGAGGGAGGCCTTTGGCCTCCCTCCCCTCATTACTCTCCATTACTCCCCACTAAGTTAGTGGGGAGACCCTTGGACTCCCAACTCAATATGAGATCTTTATAAATATAGTACCATGGCTATTTGCCAGGGTTGATTTTCTCCAATGCTCTTCTAACACGTTATCAGCACGAGGTTGCTTTAAAAAATTTTTTTTAGCCAACAAAATCTCCCCACAAACTTTCCCTCTTGCAAAGGAATCTTATAGTTGCGGCAAAGTTATCGCGGCAAAGCTTTCTTTCTTGGATTGCGGGAGCGGGGATTTTTATCTACGAATTTTTGTTCTTCCCTAGATCTTTGATCTAGAGATAAATGGCAAAATTGGCAAGCTTCGATTTCGAAGTCCTTGACTCTGCAGGAAAAAATTACCTGAGTTTGCGAGTGGACCTGAAGTTCCACTTGCGTTCAATGGCCCTCCTTGGCTCCATTTTGGCTCCTTCATCGGCCCCATCAGCGGCTGATGCTTCTGCTACATCTAGCAGTAGCACTTCTACCACTGTCTCCGTTGTGGATAAGGCGAAAGCCATAATCTACATTAGGAAACATATAGATCGGACCTTAAAGGCCGAATACCTAACGGTAGAGAACCCAATGGAGCTGTGGACAGCGCTGGAAGCACGGTATAAACATCAAATTGATGTAATATTATCGCGTGCCAGTTATGAGTGGGAAAACCTCAGACTTCAGGACTATAAGTTCGTCGCTGAGTATAATTCTGCACTTTATAACATCACCTCACGCCTGAAGTTGTGCGGTGAAGAAGTGACAGAACATCGCATGTTGGAAAAGACATTTACCTCGTTTCACGAGAAAGATGCAATCCTCATGCAGCAGTATCGTGAACGCAACTTCACGAAATTCTCTGATCTGATCTCATGCCTACTTAGGACAGAGCAGAATCGAGACTTACTGCTCGCCACTCACAATTTACGTCCATCCGGCACTGCCTCTATCCCTGAAGCCCACCACATTTCTCCCCAGAAGTGGAAAAACAAAAGGAAGGCTAAAAACAACAAAGGGAAAGCTGTAATGAAGCAACCAAAAGGTGCAGCTCCACAGCCAAACAAAAATAATTCACATGGAAGCAAATGAACACCGAGCCAGTGTCACTTCCTCAGAAGAACTGGGAGGATATATGCCATAGATGCGGCATGACTGGCCATTGGTCCAGAAACTGCCGCACTCCTCGCCACCTCCAGGATCTATACCAGGCGAGCCAGAAGTCTCTACCTGAAACAAACTTGGCGGCTGTTTAGCCGCCAACAATGTTTACGGCAAAAGACTTCGAGAACGACGACCTGCTCGGTTAAGCTTCATCCTTTATCTATGCATTTAGAATTCTATGTTGCTTCATCTTTATTTGCTTTAGTACGAACTTTTATGTCTTTTTCATTGACTTAAATAAAAATTCGTTTTACTTATAGATGAAGTATGGAATATTGTGGACAGTGCCTCGTTGCACTAGCGTAGCATTGATATTGCTCCCACATACAACGAGACTATAAGATGTAAATTCTCCTTATAAACATATAAGAAATCTCTAATTTTCAAGGATATTTCTTTTAAAGAAAACAACTTGAAAATTTTGGATAATATATATTGAATATCAATATGTAACTCGTCAAGAGAATGGCCAGAAGACCATCTACTTACGATTTCATTGGACCCCCGTCGGGCCCCTATAATTACAGATATTCATCCTATAGAAGGCCAACTCGACTGAGCACCAGAAGTGCCTTTCTTTGCCATAGTTTTTAACTCTGGCCAAATGGACTTGGTCATCCTGGATCAGAGATGATGGACGCATCATCAAATGAATCCATTGGAGAACCTGAAGATTCTTCAAAAGGTTGAGTTTCCTTGTCCCCTTTGTCATAAGGGAAAACTAATAGAGAGACCTTCCCTCCTGAAAGTGGGTTTAGAGTCTCCTGGCATCATTGAGAGAATACTTGGTGACCTTTTGCGGGCCTATTCACCCCGTAAATGGCCCATTTTCGGTACTTCATCATTGTACTGATATATGCATCTACTAAATGGTCTTTAATGTGCCTTTATATTCGCTCGCAACCTAGCTTTCTGAAAAGCTTATAATGTGGGTGAATTTACTACACATATCATTCAAGACTTCTGTCAAGCAACTGGCATTAAAATTGAACATCCTGTAGCATGTTCAAACTCATAACGGGTTAGCAGAGTCTCTGGTAAAGAGACTCCAATGGATTTCACGTCCATTGTAAAATCGCATTTCCCTGTTGATGTTTAGGGACCATCACACTGCATTCAGCATTGCTTATCACGATACGGCCCGCTTGTTGCCATATCTTATTACTGATGCTGCTTGCTTATGGTTTACCACCAAGTCTTGATAAATATGAATTTGATGAGCAAAATCTCATTGAAATAGGCACGCAGTCTAAAAAAGCCTGAAGCTTCTGAGACCATATCATGGGACACATAAGTCCTCATCTCGTTATGATCCGCATACTTTTTCTGTGTGACGATAAGATCCAGAAGATCCTTCACATTCAGACTAAAGTACATCAATTGACGGATAAAATTGCGGACAACCAGAAGATTGTTCGTTCACACGTCCCTGCTGCCAACACGCCAGCTAGGATTGACATTCCCATTGATGGATGCAATCCACCGGCAGCAGAATTGGCTGTACCTCATTTGAAAAGAGGACGCCTGCCAGGTTCAAAATATAAATTTCCTCATAATAGGAAGATTCCTGGATATATAAAAATGATCCAACCACAGGATGCTGAGCTCAGAACAGTAACCTATCACCTCCTAATTTCCCCTGCAGAGGAAACAACAGGAGAAACATCATTATATTACGTACGTACTGGATAGGTACTGGACAGATATATCACAGTCGTCGACGACGGTTTTGCTTTCGCTATTGCCGTTCACGTCGCTGAATACGACGATGACGTCTACCCACTTTTCTATAGCGTAAACGCATAGAATGGCCAAAGTGGGACGATGCAATAAGAGTAGAGCTGGACTCACTCTTGAAAAGCAAAGTCTTTGGACCAGTAGTCCATTCACCTGAATGTGTAAAAACCTGTGGAATATAATTCGGATTTCATAAAGAAATTGAAATGAAGGAAATGTGATCATTTTCCTACTAAGCCTACACTTCTCTGCAAAAGCCAATACATGCAGCTCATGGACGTTGTGACTGCATATATATGGCAATATAGATATATAGATCTATATAAAACTTCCAGAAGGGTATACTCTACCCCCAGAGATGAAAGAGAAACGAAGAAACGTCTTCTCCATAAAGGCTACAAAGATCATTAGTTGATCTTAAGCAATATTCTGCCCTTGTATCTTTTTCGAAATATCGTTGACAGGATTTGTTATATTTGCACCTAGGTATAACTATCATCCTGAAGATGACATTAATCATCCTGAAGATGAACTATCATCCTGGAGATGAACCATCATCCTGAAGATGACATTAATCATCCTGAAGATGAACTATCATCCTGGAGATGAACCATCATCCTGAAGATGACATTAATCATTCTGAAGATGAACTATCATCCTGGAGATGAACCATCATCCTGAAGATGAACTATCATCCTGGAGATGAACTATCATCCTGAAGATGACATTAATCATCCTGAAGATGAACTATTATTAATCATGCCGAAGATGTCTCGGCTTACATATTAAACACCTTCGTGGTGGAACCCTTTCATATTCTTCATACACCTGGGTTTATGAAGAATGATGTCCTTTTGCAACCTATTAAAAATGGATGCTTATTTATGACAACTTCCAGTAGCTGGAAGAGGGGGAGGACATCCTAGGTCCCGAAGAGCCTAGCTCTAGTGTATTATCTGGCCAACTGCACGTATCTTTGATAGAACGTCTCCAGTAAAGTTGTTAACCAGATACAGTGTTGTCCTGGAGAGCAACACTAGACCAAGGATAAGCTGCTTCTGCGCAACTTCCAAGGGTCAAGGAATATATATTGCATATGCAGGTTTAAAGATCATAGCAATGACTGAAACACAATAGACCGGCCACCTCCTAAATATATACACATCATCATCCAATGTCTACATCTTCGAAGCAGCTCCTCATCCAAGAAGCAAGTATTGAAAACGCTCAGCCAGGTCTAGCAGTACCTTACAGACACACTGAAGACTGATTCAAAGAATACTTTAGTGGATTCATCTACCAACTTCGAAGAGCATTGGACTCCAGAGCGACTCTGCCTTCCAATAGCCGCTAGATAAGTGAAACTTGTATAGATGAGTGATAATGGTATTTTCTTTCAGAACATGATGGATGTATAGACGAATAGGAGATGATTGTATAGATACATAGGAGATCTGCAAGCCTGAAGCTTGTACAGATCAGGGGGAGTCCCTCGATAGTTGTACTCTTTTCCCTTAAGCTGCTGGTTTTTCCCACGGGGTTTTCCACAGCTAAGGTTTTAACGAGGCAAACACAGCGGCTCTGGATCCAGAAGTATCCACCACATTAGCATATTGAATCCTGAAGTATTCATATGCTTAACCCAAGGTAATGGAGAGATGAGGGGGAGTGTTGTGAGTTGAGAGAGGCCTTTGGCCTCCCTCCCCTCATCACTCTCCATTACTCCCCACTAAGTTAGTGGGGAGACCCTTGGACTCCCAACTCAACATGAGATCTTTATAAATATAGTACCATGGCTATTTGCCAGGGTTGATTTTCTCCAATGCTCTTCTAACACTTTTGACCATTGTTACCAATCTGATAATTCTGATCCAAAACTAGTGAGATACCAAATTCTCAATGCATATACCAAAACGGTGAACAAAAACCGCAATTAGCATCGAACTATTCTTTCAAGTGTCCCCCACCCCACCCCACCCAACTGGCATATGTCATTCTCAGATGAAGCCACTTTACCAACACTACGACTATGATTGAATCTCACAAGTTCAGGCTTTGTTGCTGGAGTTGAGGTTGAGACTGTTCTAAGTTTCAATGTGTGGTAGATTGTATTCATGGTACTTCATGGTTCAATAGAAGTAGAGGTATCAACATTTGGGTTGGGCAGTCTTTTGATTACTCTTGTAGTGGACTCCAAAATATCTTGTGGGTTTTTGGGAGAACAAAACCTGATCATAAGGTTTCAGGCAGGTTTGGTCTTCATGCCAGGACTTGGAGAGTCGGGTGGGATTGGTGTATTATGCTTTGCCTTTGGTCGATTTCTGCCATATGGGTTGTAGATTTAAATTTTATATTTTTGCGCAAAGTATAATGATCTTGTGGTATGAAAATCATCATTTGTTCTATAGCTTTTGTAAAGCATTATCATTACGATCAAAAATCTGCAACTTAAAGATGCATTCATAGCGAGCCTATTTACTTAAAAGACTTCTTACTAAAGTATAAGTGTCATAGAGGATACAAACGTTTGAGTGCATCAATGCAAAGTAACATATACTAATATTTATTAGATAAAAGATTTGCTGAATATGTATGGAAATATATGATGTATGATTGGGCAGGTTCTGTTACAAGGATGATTTCGGGATTCTTGTGATTGCGTTGGGCGGGTTTCAAAGAGAAAAAACAAAAACAAAAGCCAGCAGCCGGGTATAAAGCGGCTTCAAAATCTCATAGGAACCTGTAAATTTTTGTTTTGGGTTGAGCAGGTTCATGTTCAATCCTATCCAATTGATACCTCTAATTTCAGCCAAGGCCATGCTAACCCATTTGTTTACTTGGTTCAAGAGCATGGCATTGTGAAGCTTTATTTCAAGTTCTCACCTGATATCAAGTTTGGTGCTACATTTCAAGTCGGGAATTTGGGTCTCAAATTCATGTTCAGCCTAAGTTTAATTAAAAAGAAGTTTAGGAGCTTTGAGCTATTCATGCATAATGACTCCTACTGGGATTTGATTAGCTGGCACCAACACATTGCTAAAGAAGATGGATTGCATCAGTTTTCATCACATGGACCGGCATATGATGCCAAATTGAAGATCTTTATCTATATTGTGAAACCAAAGAAGCATGAAGATTACTAAAAATAAAAAAAGGTTCTTATTTTATTTTGTTATTCTTTGAATCTGATCGGAACCAAACAAAGATATCTGATTTTTATTAGATAAAAACTGAAAATAATAAGATAGATGATCACAATTGAAGAGGTGATCGCTCTCACAAGACGTCAATTGTAGAGGACATCTACATTCTCCCAAATAACGAGGGATAATCTCACCTCTATACGAATAATTCACTCAAAAATAGCCTAAGAAAATCCTTACCCACCCATGGCCTATAAATACTAATCAAAGAAATTACAATTTCACAGAAACCCCCAAAAGACTGGAAATTCCCAAAACATCCCTAAAAATCTGAAAGTTCTCAAAACGCCAGAATTTCGGATTTTTAGTGGCGTTTTGTGAATTTTCGGTCTTTTTGGGGTTTTCTGCAAAATTGTATTATCTTTGATTACTATTTATACGCCATGGGTGGGGAGGGATTTCCTTAGGCTATTTTTGAGTGAATTATTCATTGAGAGGTGAGATTATCTCTCGTTCTTTGGGAGAGTGTGTACGTCTTCTACAATTGACATCTTGGGAGAGCGATCACCTCTTCACTGTCTCCTCCCAGGTACTCCTCATAAGTTAGGGGTGTGCATCGTCGTCTCTCTGCGGCATATCGAGGGCCGTGGGGATCTCGAAATTCGTCACCGTCATCGCCAGTCTCCCACAAGTACTCTGGAGGGTTGTCGTCGTCATTGCGCATTGCTGGAGAGACTCATCGGCCTCCTGAATTCACGCCGGACCAGGCCCGCTGCATGTGAAGCTCAGTCCGTCACTATTTTGGGGCTAGGGAGGGGTGCCCCTACTCAAATCCTCCCTGTCCTGTGCCCAGGGAGGCTCTGTGCCCTTGTTGGAGGGGTAGCAGGCACTGTCCTGTGCCCAGGGGCCTGCGCCCCTATTGGAGGGGCGGTAGGCTTTGGCATGCGCCCAGGGGGGCCTGGCGCCCCTGTCCAACCCTTTGTAGTGGGTCTGGCAGGGGCAGCAACCCTTTTTTTGCGGCCGAAATTGTCTTTAGTCCCTGTTTTGCTTTCCTAGGGGTTGTGGGGTTGATTTCCTCCATCATGGGCTCATCTTCTTCCTCCGCATAGTACTTGTCGGCCTCGGAAAGTAGCATTTCTTCGTATTCTTTCATCTCCCCCTTCCCCAAAAACGCCACTAAAAATTCGAAAATATCCAAAACGCCGATAATGTCCCAAACTGCCCCTAAAGGGACAAACATGCATATCTATCAGAATCTTGTGGCATATCCTTTAAAGGGTAAGTGTGTTAGAGTTAAGCTTCTTTCCTTATTCAGTTTTGTTTAGTACTTATGGAATTTTGTTTAGTACTTATGGAATGTAGTTCTATAAAGGCTCGTGCCTTATTTGGAGGCATAATAAATGATGTGTATTGTGCTTGGGTCTTTGGGCTTTCTTTATGTGCTCTTCTATATTGTGGAGATCAAGTGATTTGTTAATGATGGTGTGACAACAATTGAAGGTGTGAAGCCTTTGCCTTAACCATATATTTCTTCTCTTATTTTTTTCGTTTGGAGAAAGACCTTATCTTCTCTTTGTTCCTTCTGGCTGAATCTTGTTCCTTGTTAGCGACAACCACCCTCCTTTTTTGTTCCAAACCCTAGTGGTCTTTCCTATTCCTCCCTGTGCATGATTCTGGTGAAAATTCTGAGCTTATCTTATTGTTTTCATTTTAGAACCCAACCCAGATTAAACGTGAAGCCTTTCCAAATATATTTCCGACGCGCTGTGGACCTTATCTTGGGACAAAATTGTCATTATTTGTAATTATATTTTAGTATTTAATAAATAAATTGGTGCTCATTTATTGCACATTTATATTTCTTGATTAACCTCTAAATGGAAACATGCAAAATGATTGTTTTTTGTTTTGGGAGGGGGCATTTCGCTTATGTCATTAGCCAACTACTTATGCATGAGTCCTTCTAAAACGATTAACATTCAAGGAAGGTGATATTGCACTAAAATGAAAACCTAGATTGAAAGTGAAAAAAGAATCATCTGATTCGAGCTTACAAAAATCTGATAATCAAGGGATAGGATCTTCTGAAGATTCTTGACATAACAGGAAGCAATTAATTTATTACCCAAAAAAATATGTAGACCCATGGTGTTCGCTGAGGATGTAAACCAAACAATTTGCACACTCTGTCATGAGGAACTCAGCCAAGCAGTAATGATGGCGAGGAACCTTAGTTTGATAAAAATCTGATTCAACCGTGACGTTGGTATCATTGAAGTATCAATTCCATGAATCTTCAGCATTATTTCAGCAGCAACAATGTCTCTATCTATACTGTGGGAAAAGCAAACAAATATAATAATACAGTACTTGTTTCATTTCTCCAAACTGTACACTCTCTAATAATCTTGATGGGGTTTCCGATGCATCATGCATATTCAGTTTGAAACGTGTGGGGGTAAAGAACATAGAACAATCTATATGATAAGTCTTCTTGTAATGGTTCTAAGTGGCCAAGTTTTTGTTTAAACTTTAGTAGTAATCTATGAGATATCTTGATTCTCTCGGTAATAGCATTGGAGAAAGGTTTCAGGTTTGAAATTTTGGGGTGTCAAGTCCTTAAAAGGAATGAGATGAAGGGTTAAGCTGGAAAACATTTTCTTGAGCAAGAATGAGAGGGATGTTTAAACTCATTGCTATAAATGGAAAGGCTTCAAAAAATCCATGGCATGCCTAGCACTTGGATGGAGTAAGATTGTCTCGTGACTTGATTGGTGTCATGTCCCGCTTTCCATTAAACAAGAGAAATGATATGAGATAAGCCCACTATGTATAACAAAACAAGAAAAGAGTAGCCATGGTACAAACAGATGTCTTTTTTCCTTGGTTCAAAATACGCCAAGTGTATCACAATTCGCAGATGTTGCAAGTTACTTGTGCACAACACAATTACATTACAACTTTACCAAATAATCAGTGAAATAATTACATTAAATCTCAACTATTTAGTTAAGAAATAAAACATCAAAATTAGACATATGGCCTCTACAATTTATTGGAAATAAAAATGATATAAAATAAATACTACTATCGCCTTACTAAATCACCTCTTGGTCCTGCTCAGTGATATCTTGTCCCTCGAAACTGATGTCTTTGATGAAATCATTTCCAACACCTAATTGTTAACAAAGCAACTGCTAGAGTATGGCCTGTAGGTTTATATACACATGAATAAATAAGTAAAATCCATATAACAATATCAAATGAAGCAGGAATAGAGAATATATAGATATTATAAATGGTGGAGATGATGGTATAACTATCAAGTACATGATGAGATCAATGAATAGTAGAAACAACTAATCTAAGTCTAGCATGTTATGGCTAACCGTAAGGTGACCCTATTCTAATAACGTGACTCATGTTTAAGTGTACAATATGCAACATACGACTTTATCTTTACCACATGTGGTGCTCATCTGAACTAGATTCAGTCAAATACAGTAAACAAATACAGTCAAATACAATATCAGAGACGGTGAAGAATAGTAAAGGATTGACTTCAGCCACTCATGTATCATCAATAACATGTGTTTTTCTATCACCGTTAGCTAGTGCAAAGCCTAAATCAGTGTATGAGTGTAATATCATATTTTTATGATTTGGTATCTAGTAAACAGATTTAGTAACTATTTTAGTATTCCAATGCAATGTAAGCATCAAGTACAGTGATTTATAATGGATAATCTCAAGTGTAATGTTATATATGGGTTCAATAGCCGGTCAAATAGACGTACATAGTGCAAAATCATACGACAAATACATGAAACTATCCATACATTGGCATGTCCTGGGAAGATCATTAAAACATGTTAAAGCATAATATATTGTTTAGAAAATTACCTACACAATTAAATTGTCAATTTGTCAATTTATTTAAGAAAACATTTCAACTACACGTACTGATTCATTTTTGATAGCATGGTTGTAAGACAATTGTGCATTTCATTAAAAGGGTGAGATGTAGTCTCAAGTCATACATAAGATAGGTAGATGGTATATGGTGATCCTTAAAGATATGACTGGGCATATGCATATTAGGGATTGTAAATTAATAGTATATATGTAACGCCCCAGACACGGGTGCCGTCACACTCTCAAGAGTTTTGTAGGCCTTGTCTATACCAGTGAAGTCAATATAGTTTAAACATAAAATATTTAAGAAAAGAATAAAGAAAATACTCATTTTATTCAACCTTGAAAAGAAATACAGTGTCTAGGCATAAAAGAAAACTACAACGCTTAACTAAATAATACTGTAAGAAAAATGACAAATAAAAATAAAAACTTTCCTGGTAACACAAAAACTCAGAAATCTGCGTTCTTAACAAGAAAGTTAGATTCCTCGTACCGCGGAGCCTCCTCTTCAAGCTAGAATTCACCTGATAGAATTGAGCTACCATTAATAAAGTAGATTGAATCCATATTGAACAGTTAATCAATTTATTTTGCAGGAATTTAAAAGGCACAAAAAGAACGGTAAAGGAAAACTACTGACCTGTCATGATTTTAAGTAACAGGAGTATCAAGCAACTAACTAAAAGAATTATTGTTGTGATGTGACTTATAAGAGGAGAGCACGATGTGCAACATGAAGTCCACCTTGGACCGCGGGGTGCTACACCGGGTCGAGTATAAATGTCAAACTGTACCGAGAACTCAGGATCCATAAAAGGACATCCTCTTAGATAGAGGCCATAAGCATGGCTTCAATCGCTCCCGCACCCTCTCAATTATAAGTCACCTTATACCCGTGATGTCATATGTAGTTGTTCTAGTTCTAAGGTGTCAAGTATCATGTTCATCTAGTTGTCCCCTCTTAAATTAGATAATTAGATTGTTATGCAAATCTATGTTCAGGATTGTCATGTCTTGTGCAAGAAAACAGGTGTAACAAATGTCATTTTATAATCTCATTGCATAACTTCTAATCATATAATTTAGTGTGATCAACAGTTAGATGCACATGTCCAGTTAACATTCAGGAATAGTTATCCATTTAACAAATAAGTTCAACAATTACCAGGAGCACTTTTAAAACGCATGATAAAAAGAAAACAAATACTATAAATGGCAGAAAGTAAATGGAAGTGATACGAGTCTACGAAAAAGTAAATGAAAAGTTAAATAACAATATATGAATGAATTAGATTCATATTGGCATCTTTATAAGTTGTGGTCTACCTGTCTAGAGGGGTTGTTGGGACCAAAATTTGCATAAAAGGGGATAACAATTTACGCCAATAACATTGCAATAAAGGAGGTACAGATTTACTACTAAATTTAACTTATAATGCCAAAATTGAACTGAATTTATAAGGCGAAATGTAGGCGAACAGAACTGAATTTATAAGACGAACTGTAAGCAAAACAGAACTGAATGTATAAGGCAGACTGTATGGCAAACTGACTGAATGTATAAGGCGGATTGTAGGCAAAACTGACTGAATGTATAATGCGGACTGTAGGCAAAACTGACCCCTTAACCAACACGAGCAGCAAGCACATGACCCAACTTCAAACATCATACAGAAACTGACCCAAACAGCTTACAAAAACAAGACCCAAATTGGATATTATGAGGACCCAACATCATGCAAACAGACAACCAAAACAGCATGCAACTGAGCATAAATCAGCAAGCAAGTTAGGACTCAAACAGCAAGCGATAACCGACAACCCATGACAACTACCGTCGTCAAAAAGGGAAAACCGAATAGCCAACCAACCGACCGCCCACGGTCGAGCCTTCCACCCCAACGACCAACCACAACCAAATGAATAACACAAAAGTCCAACACGAGGACATCGAACATCGGCAAAATTACCGTAAACTTAGGGTGGTGCCAAACGATTTCATCGGGGACAAATCCCCTTTAAGGAAAACACATGAATCATCATTTTCATTCTCTATCAAATACTTAGAAAATAAACAATTAAAAATTTAATAGGGATCAAATCTACCTGAACGAAGTTTGCGAAGGAAAAATAAGAGATTTGAAGCCAAACGAGCAAATCCTAAATCCCAGAGCAATCCGAAACCAAAAGAGCAAAAATCGAAGCCCCCAATAGCCACCGAAAACCAAAAGAGTAAAATCGAAACCTTTTGAGGAGAGAAAGATGATTTTCGCATGACAAAACCCTAGAAAAAATCTCTTCGTATAAATAGAGGGAGAGAGGACTTATCCCGCATGATTCGGGATTCGAATCGATGAGAATCCCTCGCGAGAAGATCACGCGGTTGAAGATAGGATTAGGGGTTTGAAACAATATAACTGAGCTCTCATGTATATATAGGGCAAGCAATCATAATAAACATGAACATATTCATATTACTAATTTGACCGACATAACCGATAAATTAACAATAGCATGGTCCAAGTCAACTACACTGTGGTTTGGCCCATCGAAAAATAGATCGATCAGGTTTTAATCATCTATGCGACTAGAATGTCCCAAATTGAATAGCATCCCAAATACCATATTAGACTGAAACCATCAATGGTCAAATATAATCATATCTCGAGAATAGCTCCAAAATTATATTGAGGTCAAATCCTTAAACTCACCTAATAACAAATGAGCAAGATTACTTAGAATGTAGCAAGGCAATCATCCATCATATATCAGTAATACAAACATGCGACAGAATGATTACGTCAAGGCACGACTAGAGGCCAAAGATCACTGTTAAGTATAACCAGAGACCAAAAGTTCATTAAAGAGCACAACCAGAGACCAAAAGAGCTCGATAGTACACAACCAGGGGGGACAAAAGTCATGGCAGAGCACCACCAGAGGCAAGGACCTCGGTAGTACTAAATATGGGCAAAAAGAGACCATGACGCATCACTAAAACAGAACTAAGCTGAGCGCTAATGGTATAAGCTGCTCAAACAGAGGACATACAACCCCTTGCGTAGGTTCAAACGCTACAAAACAGTAGGAAACCTAAACAATGGTTAAGAACAACCTTCAGGGTAAAGCCAAACTGACAAATGGTAGCAAGAAGCCCCAACATAGCAACCAAGATTCAATACAACCCGAATAAAACAAGCTGAGATCCTAAACAACAACCAAAGGGCAAAACAATCCCAAAAAGCAAACCAAAACCCTCAACAGCAAGCCAAACAATCCCAAAAAGCAAACCAAAACCCTCAACAGCAAGCCAAAAGGACAGAAAAATCCCAAAAGGTAAACTGAAATCTCTAACAGTGAGCCAAAAGGCCAGGGTATCCACATAAGCAAATGGAACCCCAAAGATCCCAATACTCCCAACAATAAAATACTTGAGCTAAATTTATCGAGGCCTTAAATCAAGTTAAGAAAACCTACTTGATTAACGTAGTAATAAAGGATGGAGAAAGAGATCGGATGATGCTGCTTCGCTGCCTCGCCATTTAAAGCTGTTGTGGTTGCCGCTACTGCTGAAGAGACTAGAAACAGGGAGTGAGAGAGGAACCAAAGCAAGAGAATGATGAAGATTTGTGCACGAGAGAGATCAGTGAGGATTTCTAGTGTTTTATTGTTCAAATCTAGATTTTATAAAGAGAGGAAGCAAGTAGTTAATGTGAAGGCGGTGGAGAGAGACATTGTGGGGAACAAATAAGCTTCGAGGAAAATTAAAAGGAGATTGTGGAGAAGAGGAGCAGTCAGATGTTGGGGAGAGAAATCATCACTGGTTACGTGCTAACCAGCCAAATTCCATGTCGAGAGAGCGAGAGAGGTGGGTTGTGGAAAGAGGGGGCTGCTGCATCTAAAAGGTGAGGAGGGAGAAAGATAAGTAAATGAAAAAAATTAGGATTTGAGAAATATCAAGGATGTAAGCGGGTTGGGTTTGGGTTGTAATTAATAAATGGATTAACGGATTGAGGGTTAATGGGTTTGATATTAAAATGAGCAAAAATCTGAAAAAGGACAAAAAATTATCAAAAATCTTAACATGATATTTGACACCAAATTCATTTTTAAAAAACATTTAAATTGGTTAAAATACATGGAAATAGATGATGTCCATTACAATCAGAGAATTTGTGAGTCGTCGGTTTTAAGAGTTGACTCGTGATCCCTCTGAAGGGGTCCTTGCCTCATTTGTCGTATTATGTTTTTAGAAACCAAAATTAATAGTCCTACATATTATGTTTTTAGAAACCAAAATTAATAGTCCTACGTCAGAATTGATGTCAATTGTACATATTATGGATTGCATGTCGCAACTTGTGGAAACCTTAAATTTGCACATCTTTATTTTGGTTTGTTAGAAACCAGGGGGCCACCTGATGCAATCAGAAGTTGGGAGGAGTTAAGGGATGTTGCATTGATCTAGGAGGATGGGGCATTGCTCAAAGAAATTTGGAGACATTAAATGTGTAGCTGTAACAAAAGTAGAGATGAATATCTCTAATGAACCAACAAGTCCCATTCCCAAAAGCACAAACACAAGTACATGTAGGATCTGCCGAATCCTCAAAAGATTGAGCATGCTCAGTCACAGCTGTATATGCAACATCGTAGGTCTGCCAGCACTTGCGCATCATGTGTGTTCCATGATAATTGTGTCTCCGTCAATGAGAGACAGAGACTTCCACCGCCGGTGGTGGTGGTGAGTAAGAATAAGGTATCTATTGGTTTGCTGACTTTGGTATTTGGACCTGATGCAAGACACATCATCTAAACCAAAGTTTTAGGTCTCGGTTTTGGTCTGGGTATCATTCTTCCCAAAATTTAGGTTTCGGTATCGGTATCGCCCGTTTCGACTGTTTTGGAAGCAAGTTTCGCTTTCGTCCGTATCGCTAGTTTCGGCAGTTTCGTTTCGGGTATCAGTTTCGGTTTCGGAGATACGTTAAATATGTATATACTATATACACAGTGATGGTTTCGGAGATTCTTAAATCTAAACCTATCAAATACTATTAAATACTTAACAAACTAAAATATTAAGTATATACTAGCAAATACTATTATATACTATAAAATACTAAATACTAAATAGATAAATTAAATTTGAGTTCGTAATCATATCAAATACTAAATACCTAAAGTTTGGTACTTAAATACTAAATATTAGATAAATGAATAGATCCTAAAGCTTGCCTTGCACACCCACGGTTTACCTTGCGCACATACCACTTATTTACAAGTTTGCTAAAAAATCACTGGACGTTGCTTTGCACACCCACCATTTTGCTTTGCGCACATACCACTTATTTAGAGGATTGCCACAAAATATCCGCTTGATATGCGCATCGACTGTTTTACTTTACGCACATATCACTTATTTACAAGTTTGCCTTTTTAAGAACGCAACATCTCCTGAAAGGCGACTCGGGCATCCTCTCTCTCTTTGCTCTCTCTCACGCTAGATGGTCGAGGCGGGTTCGGCGAGGCAGGAGGCGGGTTCGGCGAGGCAGGAGGCAGGTTCGGCAACGCGGCGACGCGACAAGGCGAGTTCAATTTTTTCATCATCTTCTTTTTGTCCTTTTTCTTCTTTTTTCAGCAATTTTTCTTGGTTCTGCCTCTTCTTCGTCTAATTCTTCATCATTTTTAAGCCGAAACCTTAGGTTTTCTCCTCTCTTTTAACCGAGCTTTCTATGCAACCTATTGATCCACGAAATTTTTTGGGTTTTTATTTGATAATTTTTATTTAACTACACATTCTTCTTTCTCTGTTTTGACTAGTACTGAACGGTATCGGTCAGTTTCGGTCGGTATTGGTCAGGTTCGGTAGGTATCGGCCGAAACTGACCGATACCGTTCAGTATCGGCCGATACTGAAACTAATCCTTGGTTTCGGTATCATCAACTGCCGATACCGATACGATACGACTGATACCTAATGGTATCGACCGATACCTCAAATCCCTGATCAAAACCATGTGCTTTGGATAAATTTAGGTAGTTTTTGAGTTTTGTTTATGTAATCTTACTAAGACAGGAAGTCCGATTCGCGTAGTGAGCTCAGAGTTTAGCATATCTGTATTAGCAGATGGGAAAAACTTGGAACTGAATTTCTGAGAAATTTGAGTATTGTGTACCCAAGCAATCAGAACACAAGAAATAATATTTTGCACTGTCATTCTTAATCTTTATAAACTTATAGTAGATTGAAGCACAGAATTCGCCTCTATGTTCTGGATCAAATATAGGATGTGGTGGAGAGAATGAGAGAAGAAGTTGTACGTCGATGCGGTCAATTGCCGAGTGCATGGGCATAATATAACCGTTGAATCAGACTTCTTATGGGGATGGACGTGATGTGTCTCCCTAGATTAACTAGAAAGTTACCTTTACTATACAATCAGATAAAGCCTTCCTTCCAAGAAATGGCTTATTAAACCATTAGTTGCACCAAGAAGCTTGTTGAGGTGCTTCTTTGTTCGTTGCATCATTCTCGAAAGGTGGGTAGTGGCACATAGAGTGGAATGCCAGAAGAATATGACAGCAATCATAGTTTTCATTTATTTTGAAGTTTATGGCACTAAGGCCAGCCGTTTAGTACAATGTCAAATTTATTGTGGTTTTTGTTGAGTAACAAAAAAATTATTTATTTATTTTTAATTTTCACTTGCATTGGCCAAAGCCAGTCTTCTACAAGATGTATTGTTTATGTTTATGTTTAGCTTACAACTTGTCCTCTTTATGTAGGAAAGGGGGGAACATATACCTCCAGAAGACTCTTTTGAAGTGGCTCGGAAGGTGAAAGAAATGTATTGTTACACTTGTTCAGACATTGTGAAGGTAATTTTATTGCTTTAACTCCTCAGTAAATGCACTCTAACGTTATTTGTAACAGCTGAAACAGATCATTTCTATTGGTAGCTAATGTGGTTTTGTTGAAAATGTTACCATCTGTGCAAGTTAATTATACATGTTTTAGTCATTCTGAATGTCAATATTTATGCCACTGTGCTAACATAATGCAAATTAACTACTGCTTTGGTGCAATGGTAAGGAATATCGTTGCTTCACAAAGAGCATAGAAAAAGAAAATGGGCGGACATACAATCTGGAGCAATTCTAGCTTCCATTTAAAAGATTTAAAATATAAAAAGCATTTAAATGTATGCAATGATCAGTTTTAAGAAGTCATCAGTGATATGATGTGAAAATTATATCCGAGTACGAAATATTTTCATTGGGAATGCTCTCTGTTTGACTCTTGGCTTTATGTGTAGTTGAATGAAATCCTCTATAGTATATTTATCGTGTTTCCCTTTGAGATTGTTTTCCACCACTCATTGAGAATTTGGAGGAGATAGTCTAAGTTTTTAATGATCATGGTAATCCCTTTTCTTGCTCGATGATTATTCCATGTGACAAAACATGGCACCAATTAAGAAGCATTGATGTCAGGTCAGCAACTCGTTGTTAAACCTTGTCAAACCTTTCATGAAGCCTTGGTTTTCTTTTTAACTAGGGGTGCATTTGGATAGTATACAGATCAGATGAAGGTATTACCCAAGGTTTTAGGTCTCGGTTTCGGTCTCGGTATCGCTCTTCCCAAAATTTAGGTTTCGGTATCGGTATCGTCCGTTTCGGTGGTTTCGGACGGTAGTTTCGTTTCATCGGTATCGGTAGTTTCAGATACTTAAAACTCTATTAAATACTATCAAATATTATCAAATATTAGCACAAATACCTTTTTACTAGTTACACATTTTGTTAAAAGTATTATGCTAAATATATTACATTTTTTTATTAACAGGATTGAAAATAAATGAGAATGGCAAGCTTTTGAATAAATGGAAGGGTTTGGTGGCTGAAAATGATAACTTTGTAAATAAATGGAAAACCTTTAGTGGCTGAATGTCAAGATTGTAATTAAATGGAAAGCCTTTAGTGGCCAGCTCACTCAAAAGTTCAAACTTGTTAATAAATGCTAGCATGTGTTGGACAATTGCACTTGCACCGTGCAAACAAAATTTAAATTAAATGCTAGAATATGCTACCATGTAAGACCTCAAATTGCAGGAGGCGGGCTTCTTCGGGGATGCGACGAGAGGCGGACGACCATGAGGTACGTCCATCTCTTCGTTTCTTCTTCTTTTTCTGGATTTTGGTGATGTTTCCTCCTCCTCCTCCTTCTTGTTTTCATTTTTTTAAGTTTCAGTCAGTATCAGACAAGTTTCGGCCGGTATCGGCCAATACGGCCGAAACCCTGGCCGATACGACCGAAACCCCGGTCGATACGGCCGAAACCCGGACCGATACGGCCGATACGGCCGAAACCGAGAAGTAACGTGTGGTTTCGAATCGGTCCCCTCCGAAACCGATCCGAAACGGTCGATACCGGTCGGTTTCGGTCGAAACCTAAAACTATGGTATTACCTATATCACTGGTTGTTTCTTTTAAGTGTATGCAGATCCCGGTATGATATTGCTGCAATATATATCTCGATATCATACTTGGTTAAAAATGGATTCGTAGTTGTATCAGACATGGATATTAAATTGGATGCTGGTCAGATACCGACGGACAGTGCGAAAAATTAGGAGTTAGACCATTAATCATAATATTTTGTATGCAAATGATTTTGAGACTTGTGATGAATCAAAATATTACATCATAGTATTTAGATGTAATTTTAATATGCGAATAATGGGCACCATTTGTTTTATGATACAATTTTCTCATATGCTAAAATTTTTATGAACTCCATGCCCCCCCCCCCCCCCGGCGCAATGATCGAGTGGTTGAATATTGTCCTACTATTGAAAAATCATTAAATTTCCAACCGCTTGATCCTTGGGCAAAAAATACTGGATTTGGAAGATTTTCTGTATATTGGGGTTATAGAACGGGAGATCAACATGAACGTGCAGGTCATCCGAAAATCAACTGGAGAGTAGAGATTTTGGCTGCCAAGTGAGAAAATTGTTTCATATGACATATGATACCCCATTATTCTCTTTTGATATACATGAATTGATATATAGTTCACTTGGTAGAATTCTTAATTGAGTATCTTCAACACTTTTACCAATACCATTTCTTATCCACATTTAAAGTGGACATCAGATGTCTAAGTTTAAAAAACAAATATGTATAAGTAGCAGATTATCCATATCGGTTTTCATCCCTAATTCTAGCTGACTTATGGAAAATCCACTGGTGCTGCTACCACTGATAGAAGTATTTCATAACTCATGAAGTATATGTTCGATTTCTACTACATTTGTTGGCTAATTTGCAAAGCATACGCCGAAAAGGAAGAAAAGTTTCTCCCTGTGGTGTTTAATTTTACAGGCAATTAAATGGAATGATTCTCAGCTACAGGTTATAATTCCTTGATTACCAATCATTTGTAAAAGGTTTACCTGCTTATCTTTTATTTAGAGGATTCTCCCTATTTTGCCATTTGCGTCGGGGCTATGGTCCTTTTCGTGGTGTAAGATTTATGTATACTAGATTGACTCTTTGTATTTTATCCTAAAATTAACGGTATAAGATCAGTGCATCTCTGAAACATATATCCATCCAAGCAATCTTTTGTCTATTTATTTCTTGACCTTTTGCATATGTAAGTCCTTTCGCTGTCTTTTCTTATTGAGTAGGATTTTATCTGAACTTGTTTATAGTTACGGTTAGTGGCATCCTATGCAATTTTGAGAAACAAGTTGATAGGCCATTCGTAAGGTTCTATCGAATAGGTCTCAGAATTGTAGATTATAGCAGAAAGTTTGGAATCATCGAGCATTGGAGAGAATTTCCGGTCTCATGTATAGCGTTGTGGCAAAAGGAACAGAGAATTTTATTCCAAGAACGACTGTAAATGCTCTTATATGAGTTTAAACATGACTAGTAACTCAAAGCATAGAGGAAAAGATCCAACAAAGGCTAACTGTTGCTTCAATATGATTTATGATGTGATGTATAGACAAAATGAAATATAAATACAAAAATTGAACATTGAGTTGTCACCACAACAAACAGTGATTGGTTCTGGATGACAGATAAAAGTCAAGAAGGTTCCACTAGACTAGAGAGACTTGCCCAACCTTCTATGATCAAGATTGAGTGTTTTCCTCCTCCTCCTGTTTTTGGTTGCCAAACTGTGATTGGCTTTGGAGTTTGGTCAACACATGAAATTCAAGAAGACTCCATCAGAGAGTTTGCCCCTTGCCGCGACATTAACCCTCGCATCTTGTTTGTGCTGAATTTTAGGCTAGATATCATGATCAAGATTGAGTTTTGTTTGGAATCTTCAAATCCACTTCATTGATAAATAGTTCTACCATTCTCTATCATGCAATTTATGCTTATGCGCCAATGATTGAGATTCCAGTTTCCCTTAGAGAAAGGAGTGTAGGCATAGACTACGTTGGAAAATTTTTCTCAGGAGATCTGTCCTTTTGAGGCTACAGCCCCAAATGACAATTGGAATCACATGGGCACGTAGCATGTTTTTTAGGGGGGGAGGGGGTGTTTACATGCGTACATTCATTGGCTAGACCATGCACTTCCCGTTGGGTTTAATACAAGTATCCATGCAAATAGGTTTAGCAGTTTTACATTGCCTTTACTGATTGTCTACATTTATTTTGTTCACGTGCTGATATTCTCAATTTAGAAATTTTTTTGGACTGCATGCTTGATAGATCTGGAATTTTGGTCCATCATGGGCGTTTTTGTAATTTTCGGGTTTCTAGGGACTTTTTCGTAATATTCAATTTTAGGGTTATATTTGTAATTTGGTTATTTTCAGCTTAGTATTTACATGGGGTTAGGGGGATTAGAGAAGGGGTGTGGAATATTGAGTGAAATCTTGTGTGAGGTTGAGATTATCTCTCTTTTCGTTGGAGAGTGCGACCTCCTCTCGAATCGGTGGCTTGGGAGAGAGTTCGCTAAAAATCTCTTTTGTCTTCCAAAAATCATATTTTTATCAATCAAAACATAGAAAAATTCTATCAAATGGTATCAGAGCAACGATATTGGCATTCATGGCGGCGGCGCGAACGGAGGTTGATTGGAAGGAAGTGCTCGCGATAGTGTAGCTCAAAGCCTCGATAAAGCAAGAAATTTCCGAGATCTTTTGAGAATTCCGCCTAAATCTAGATCTAAAGAAAGCTAATGTCAACAGTACAGCTCAGAGGTCAAAGGCGGTGCCTTTAGACGAGGGTAAGGGAAAAAATCATTCATTTTGAGAAGATCCATCCCAAAGGCGATCTAGCTTCAGATCTAAATGACGGTGACAACTCTGACGTGGATCAGGACGAGAAAGGACTTTGAGGCAGCGGCAGACAACCAGATAGGGGCGGCATGCCCTCCCTCACCAGGGCTTCTGGTTGCCCCTGTAGGATGTGTTGAGCCCTTGCAGAGCTCGATTGAACCTCTGCAGGGCCCTGGTGACCCCCTGCATGGTCTTCTCGAGCCCATGCAAGGCTTCATAAGGCCTGCAGGGCCCTGTTGCTACCCTGCAGGGGGTCTGCAGGGACCACTGTGTTCCCCTGCGCACTGACCTTCAGGACCCGACATGGCCTGATGATGCTCTTCGAGACCCACCATGGCCCGACAACATCCTTTGTAGCCCGCCATGGCCCGACGATACTCTTCAGGACTCGCCATGGCCTGTTGACACTTTTACAGGGCCCCATGGCCCATCTGCACATGGACGACCTCCTGAGCACGGGCGTTTCTATTTTGGGTGAGGAGGACCTCCAACCGGGATACGTGATCCACGTAATGACTATTCAGACGACGATGAGGGTGGTGGAGACCAATCATATGCTTTTGACCCAGGAGGACCCCAATAACCCACTTGGATTAGCGTCCCCTTGGATTTCATGCACTACATTGTGGACAATGTGTTTTTTCGGGACGGAGTAATGATAGATCTGGTATTTTGGTCCATCAATGGTGTTTTTGTAATTGTCGGTTTTCTAAGGGCTTTTTGTAATTTTCAGTTTTAGTGTTATTTTTGTAAATTGGTTATTTTCATTTTAGTATTTGCATGGGGTTATGGGGATTAGAGAAAGGGTGTCGAATATTGAGTGAAATATTTTGTGAGGTTGATAAAAAAATTCCTCTTTTATTGGTGAGCGCGGCTCCCTCTCGAATCGGCGGCTTGGGGGAGAGTTTCTCTTGAAAGAACTCACATTTATCTTGTTTCCCTATTTCGGTCTATTATTAATAAAAATCCAATCTTTTCTCCCAAATCCCACTTTCTATCCCTAAAATGCCTACTTTGCTCTAAAAATCTCATCTTTCCCATAAAAATCCTCTTTTTATCCAACAAAACCTAGAAAAATCCTATCAAGACTCTACCAAATCTAGAAATTTAGATTTAACTCTTCCACCATCATAAACGCACTACTTTATTCTTAAATTATATATACTAGCATACACGTTTTAGAAGGGACACGAAAGTATATATATGATTTATTCCCCTACCAAAGGTGTACCAGTATAGGTACTTAACCCATCAAATTAAAAAAAATTGATAATGATAATAAACAGTATTTTCATTAAATAAATAAATGAGAATGTATTTATAAATTGACAATAAGTAAATAAATAAATAAATAAATAAATAAAACAAAAGGTTTGAGAGGAAAGAGGTGGCAGCATAGGAGGTGATTAAACCCCAAAGGTCTAAAAATTGGACACTTGTCCAAAAAATAACAAAATGGGAGGAGAGACCCTCGTCTCATTCTCTCTTTCTTTGTTCTATCAGCAACAACAAAAATCCCAAATCAAAATCAACAACAATTTTAAACACATTCTCTGACTCCCTCCAAGAATACCATTAATGTTCATCTAAAGTATGATTAAGCTCCTTTACATTCTTTATTTAACATAAATATAATTGCTTGGAACAATAAACTAAACTTAAATATATGATAAAAGGAATTGAATTAGAGTTAAGAAACTTAAGATTTTTAAGGGAGGATGAACGGTTTTCTGGTGAACCTGTCACTGGAGACGACATGTCAGTTGCTGGCCATTATAGGTATGTCGACTGGGTTCGAGCAGTCACCGAGAGGTTTTCCCCAAACCCAAACACTTTTGGATTCGGATGAACAATAAGAGGAAGAATGAACAAAATGGAAGGATGAAAATTTTACTTAAGCCCCTGAAGTTTTGTTTAATTAGTTTTTGTTCCAAAATTTACACAAAGTCCAAGAAAATGATTCCTTTACAAAGATAGATTATAATATAACCATAAGGTTAGGGATTGTAATTAAATATTACCGTAATGAAATCTAAAGTTTGCAATTTTGTAGAAATACCATTAAATATGGCATAAATTGCAAAAAGGGTCCTTTCATGATTAAAAATATTCTAAAATTTTGTAAAATTTATAAAAAATCAGTATTGATAATAATAGGAACTTGGGGGTTAATATAAGGGATTAATTGGCTTAAATCATAGATTTGAAGGCTTATTAGGCATAAATTGTTGAAATTATGTAACACTATTATTGACGAGCCTTGAATATCGCGTTTTAGGAATGTGTGAATCAATTGGGACTGTGAGTGAGAAAATTTGCTTGGATCCAAGGTAAGTGCAATCACTCACGGGAATGTTTTTATAAGAAGTATGTGATTGAAATACAAGTATTCATCGATTATTTTACATAACAAAAAGATTTGTGAAAATTATTGTGCAATTGTTTAGCTTATTTGATGTTTATAAAATAATAGTATTTTACAACTTGTATGCATGTGGTTATTTCACGCTTATTATGGTAAAAGAGAAATTGTGCCTGAATATGAATTTTGTCATCATAGTTTCTCTATACAACAAATATGAAAATGCTTAATATACATGCACATCCAAGAATTTATTGCTTTATAACAATAATGAAAAGATTATTTAACATGAAATCCAACTCAAACGTATTTTATCCTTATAATTATGCCAAACAAATGGTGTGAAAATTTTCACAACAATAAGTATGTTATTTTCAATATGATACCATTGTAAACTTTTAAGAACTTCTGCATTTCATCTGTTCGCATAGAAATTATGAATTTATGCTCATCAAATTATCTGTGATTGCATATGATATGAAAAATAAATAATTGATATAAGCATAATTGATCGTACTTTTTTTGAAAATGATGAGCAATAGTTTTCATATTTACAAACCTGGAAAAAAATTTGTTTGAACAAACTGATTAATTTATGAGCATATGGTATGAATTGTATTTGTATATATGGCATTCGGGTGGGTGTTTAGAGCTAAGTGTCATGCCATGCAATTGGAGGGGATCACCTCTAGAGTCTCACGTCCATATACGTCACTGGCTTTCGTGTAGATATTAAGAGTTAAATGCCACACCATGCAAGTGGTAGGGGGCCATTGTTAGATTCTCTCATCCATATATGTCATTTGGCATTCTGGCTACCTATAACAAGGGTTGATTCATTGTCCATGATTAACTTTTGATTTAATTTATTGATTGATTCGCTTGCACATTTCTATACTACCTGGTCATAATTTGTGACCTTAATCAGACATATGAGTGGATTTAAAAACCAATAAGTAAAATGCTATCTTATGCTTTCTAAAGGTATTTGATCAAGAAATCTCTTATATGTTCAAACCAAAAATAGTTAACGCTCTTGATACCTTTTTTCAATATAAATGAAGATTTTATAATGCTGTAATGTGTTTTAATTAATACTATTTAGGAAGTATTGCCATTAAATTGATACATTTCACATATTTTGTAAAATTATTAATCAGCTGATGAGAAATCTCATACTTATTGAGCCGTGTATCCCATGAATTTTTACAAACCATTTCAAATATTGCTTACTTTGCAGTTCAGCACTAGTGGGAGCGACATGAGTTGATCGGATAGAGTCCTAATTTTTGTGATTAGTACATTAGTTTACTAGCAAGGTGTTTTATATTAAAAACTCTATTGTATTGTAATTTTTGCTAAATATCTATTATGTTGTAAATTTTATTTTGAACCTTCTTAAAGTAGTAAACTAACTTCTCATGTGATTTGCAATGCGTGTGTAGTGACCATCGAGGCTTTTCGTGTGTATGGGTTCATTCTCGTATATGTATCACTGCTGTTGATCACCCTCACTCCCTTAAACTCTTCCGTATTTTTTCTGCTACAGGTTTGAGAGGTGTTATAGAATAGTGATATCTGAGCTTAGATTAAAATCATTAGGGTATAAGAAGAAATACAAAATATATGTTGGTACGTTGATGTTAATGGAAGGTGGCAGGATTAAAGGACGGTATATTGAATGATGTTCCTATGATAGCAATATAGTACATATACATCGTGCATGCTATCAAGTTTTATGTAAGTTATGGTGCTTATATAAACTAGAGGAGCGTATGCAAACTTGAGGAGCCCATGAAATGCTTCGCCATTAATTCAAGTCACAGAGACAGAGATAAGTTTTGGTGCTTATATAAACTAGAGGAGCGTATGCAAACTTGAGGAGCCCATGAAATGCTTCGCCATTAATTCAAGTCACAGAGACAGAGATAGATTAAAATAATATATATACGTATGATTGAGTTTATTTTCTCTTATTTGAAGCTAGTGGATGGTGCTATGATTTCTTAGATTCTTTATTATGCCAGCCACCATGGGGTTAGGATGCGAGGATTTAATGGATGAGCTTGACTTAGGTACTAATGGTGAACATGAGGCTAAGGAGGTGCCCATAGATAATGAGTGGCATATGAAAGAGCTTTCGTATCTAGAGGAGTTGTTTAAAGGCATGACATGGAGAGTCAATGAAGATGACATGGACTATCAAACCCTGGATATTATAAAATATTAACTCTAAACATTGGTGATAATTTATATATATGATTAATGTTAACAATAGGTTAATTTGACATGAATGAGATTATCCAATAGCTCAATCATTGGGCTGCCTCATGTCCTAATGTCGTTTCATCTAATTCTACATCCTCCAAATCCATTGGTACTCCCACTGAACTGGTCTGGGTCCTCAAAGTTGACAACATCTAGGGGCTGATAGTCGAGGTCATTCTCCTTAACTGCTTATACCATGTCTTTAGACAACTCTTTTAGACCTGAAGGCTCCTCATGAGCTCCTCATCCATGGGTTCCTCCTCGGGCTCCTCTTCTCAATTAGCCCTTGAGATAAACTCATCGCCGCATTCGTAGGTCTTACACCCATACTGGCTGACATAACAAAGAATCCATAAGAAATCGTGACAACATCCATTAGCTCCAAATAAGTGGAAAGTAACTCAATCATATGTACATATACTATATTACTCTATTATTGTGACTTGGCTCAAGGACGAAGTATTTCATGGGTTTCTTGGTTTGCATATGCATCCCTAATTTTATATCAGCCATATAACTTATATAAACCTTGATAGTGTGCAAGGTCTTTGTTACCAAGTCGCTATCATAGGAACACCATTCAATATTTTAGCGTTTAATCTTGTCACCTTTTATTCACATCAAAGAGTTAAAAGTTGTTTTGGATTTTTTTCACGTCATTATGGTCTTAACCTAAGCTCCAATACTATCATTCGGTAATGCCATTAAACCCGCAGCGAAAAACTTATGAAAGAATTTAAGGGAGTGAGGGTGCGCAACAAAAATAATACTTTTATGATAATGAATTCGTACATGTACCAAGCCTTGGGGATTAACTCATACATAGCAAATCACATGAGAAGTTTGCTTGTTACTTTAAGGTTTAGTGCAAAATTTACATCACAAATATTTAGCAAAAATTACAACGGAATAAGAATTTCTTAATAAAGAACATCTCACTAGTAAACTAGTATAGTAATCACAAAAAGTAAGATTTCTTTTGATCAACAACTCCCGATGCTCCCTAGCGTCAGACTGTAGTCTAAGTGGTATCTGAAATGGTTTGTAAAAAATCTTAGGGTAAGCTATGTTGCGTAATGAGTACAAGATTTTTCACAGCACATCAGATCATTTTATACAAAATAAGTGAAATATATCAATTTAATGTTGATACTTTTAAAAAGTATTGATTATTTAATGAAGAATGGAATATGCAAAACATATTATGGCATTTCAGAATCTTTATTTATATTGAAAATAAGATAACAAGAGCATTAACCCATTTTGGCTTGAACATATACGTGATTACTTGAACAAAAACCTTTGTATTTCATAGAAAGCACAAGATTTCATTTTACTTATTGGTTTGTAAATCCCATCATATGTTCGATTAAGGCTACAGAGTATGATCTAGTAGCATGAGAATGCATAAGCGTAGCTAATAATTAATTCATCAAAAGCTAATCGGGGATGGTGTACCTAATCCTATCATAGGTAACCCGAAGGTCAAATAATGTATGTGTGTGTGTGACTCTAGAGGTGACACATGCCATTTGTATGGCATGACATGTAGCCCTCAACACATGTCTGTAGGCCAGTCACACGCCCGTGAGTGTGTGTGAGACTTTAGAGGTCACCCCACAATTCGTGTTTCATGGTACTTAGCTCCTAACACTCGTCTAATAACCACATAATAGGTACACTTAATACAATATGACAGTCTCACAAATTACTCAGTTTGTTCCATAGCATAGCAAAGTTTTTAGGGTTTGTAAATACGAAAACTATCACATTATTTTTCAAAAAAGTGTTATTATATATACTTATATTAATTATTTTTTATTTTTCATATCATATATAATCTCAGATCATTTGATAAGTATAAATTCAAATTTTTATGAGTATATGAAATATGCAATTTCTTAAAAATTTACAATGTTATCATATTAGAAATAATTTGTTCATGATAGTCAAAATTTTCACAGTACCTGTTTTGCATAACTCTTAGGATAATATACTTTCTAGCTGGATTTCATATCAAATAATCTTTGGGTTATTTAGTACCGACACCCTATGGTTTCGCCGTATTTAGTAACATCCCCCTGATGTATTGAATATTAGGGAGACCCCTCGCCCCGTTAACCTCCGTGCACAATTTGGACTCCAAACAGGGGCGGAGGAGTCCAAATTGGATACATCAAGGGGGGATCTTCCTAATATTGAATACATTAGAGGGGTGTTACTAAATACGGCGAAACCATATGGTGCCGGTACTAAATAACCTGTAATCTTTTCATCTTATCGTATCGAATCAATAAAATCTTGGATTTGTATGCATATTAATAATTTTCATATTTGTTGTATAGAGAAACTAGGATGGCAGAAACTATATTCATGCTTATTTTTTCTTTTATCGTAATAAGAGTGAAATAACCACATGCATACAAATCGTAAAATACCAATTGATTCATTATTTTATATACATCAAATAAGGTAAATGATTGCGTAATAATTTTCGTAGATCTCTTTGTTACATAAAATAATTGATGAGAACTTATATTTCAATCACATAATTTTATAAAAAAATATTCCAATGAGAAGATTGCAACCACATGGGACCTGCGCCCCGACAGAATTTACTCACTCAAGGTCCCGATTAATTCATACAAATTCATACAATACGATTTTAATGTTCGGCAATAATAATGTTACATAATTTTAACAATTTATGCCTTTTAAGCCTTCAAATCTTATGATTTAGGCCAACTAATCCCTTATATAAGCCTTCAAGTTTCTCTTTTTTTCATTGGACAATTTTTGCAAAGAGGCCAAAAAAATTAATTAGGAACAACGATCAAAAAAATTAATTAGCAAAATCGACCTCTTTTGTCACAAGCAGCAAAAGAGCTGCTGGCTGGGCCCGTCGGACGTGTGCCCCACGGGCCGCATCTTCAGAGTGCGGCGCTCGGCCGCACTTTCAAAGTGCGGTCATGGGCCGCACTCTACAGGTGCGGCCCCCGCAAAGTGCCATTACAGCTTGCAGGCTGCTGTTGTGTTTCTTCTTCGAAATTTCCCCATTTCCGTCGCATCTTCAAAGTCCGGCGATCGTTTTGTGCCTTTGGTGATAAATCGGCACTGTTTTCAGGTAATTTCTAGACTCAAACTCTCAAGTATTGAATGTTTTTTGTGTTTATTGTACAATCTAGCATGAAATTTAGGATTTATGAGATGATTTCTATCATTGGGGAAATTTGTAGTGATATATGATAATTAATTGTATGTTGTAGGGTTTCATAAAATGGATGAGGCTGGACCGATAACTTATGTGGTCTTGTATGATCAAGCACATCATCGTTCTGCGGATGTAGTGCAAGGACAGTCATTTAGAAATAATTAATAGTAAAAGTAATTAATTATGATTGGAAAGAAAATAATTAATCTGTGCATTATTTGTTTGCAGGGATCGATAGGAGTTGTGGATCATGGGCAAAAACATACATCGTGGATATTAGATGAACATTCGAGAGATTATATCGAAGCCGCCAGATTACACCTATGTGCGAGATTGCGTTGGGTACGGTTGGACCATGCACTGCTGACGTCTTTGGTTGAAAGATGGAGGCCAAAGACCAATACATTTCACATACGCCAGGGAGAGATGACAATCACGTGATATGGTCATAACCTAAGTAAGGTGACAAATGAGGCGCATAAATAGAGGCGCGATATCAGCGGAACAAAATTAGTCATCGGACATTTGTGGAAGGTTTTGGGCTGATTTGTGCCTCCATTTGTGCGTCACTTCCTTCAATGATAGGTTATGACCATATCATCACGCTTTAGGCCGTGGCAGTCATCACAGGCCTATACATTGATGTGGAACCCATATGGCAATGTGAAATACGAGATAACAGCTGGGGTGCATTGTTGGAGGGGCTACTTGGCCAGGATACCACATCAAGGATACCACATCAAGGAAAGCAGCTAAGGTGAAACTTAGTTGGCTACGTGATACATTTAAGCAGTTGCCTGAGGATGCAATGGACGAGGACATTCAGCATTATGCACAGGCGTATATGCTTCATATGATTGGAACCTTACTGGTTTCGGATCCAAGCAAAGGATCTATAAACCTCCGTTGGTTGACCAAGCTAGAAAATTTTGAGGAGGCCGGTGCATATTCATGGGGAAGTGTGGTGCGTGTGCACTTGTACTCTGAGCTCAGCAAGGTGGCATTAAAGGAGACAAAGTCTATATATGAATGCGGACTCTTGTTGCATGTATAAATTTTTTTGTTAGCTAAAATGGTGATAATATCTATATTTATCTATATATATTTCACATCTGGGAAAAATTCATATTTATAGGCTTGGTCATGTGAGGGAATGTATGTAGGAAGACCAAGGCTCCTGTAGGATGTATTCGTTGACACCGTTTCCTATGGGTTCAGATGGAATGCAGGGAAAATATTCATTGAAACTGCTCATGGGAACCTCGATATGTATAGAGACCAGTTTGACATGTTAGAGAGTACACAGGTACGTATATGTAAGTTTTATAAAGTCAGGTGAACAATTGATATATAATGTAGTACACTGATAAATTTGTGTCATTCATGCCTAATAGGTTACCTGGGAGCCTTATGTAGAGCGACTCGAGCAGTTGCCGGCCTTATGTCACGAACATCCCGGGTTTTGGCGTGCGAGAGTACCCATATTCTGCTGGAAAGCATGGGTGATGCATGCACCAGACCGTGTCATGCGGCAATTTGGTTTACGTCAACACATCCCAGCTGCACTCCCAGTCTTGTCGGGAAAGACAAGACCATCACAGCCAACAGGTGTTCCTATAATCAGGGATCCACTTGCGCATTGGATCAACAGAGCAGATCACATTGTGCATGAGGGGGATGTGGTATCGGTCATTGCCCATTTGGATTGGTATTGTGGAATTACCAGGAGGTGGATTTTTCAGAGGCAACAACCCCCGTTCGTACAAATGCCCAGCGGACCCATTGAGCGCTAACATGTAAGAAGATGTTCAATTTTTTTGTTTTTATAGTATTTTTTATAACTAATATGATTAGTACTTAATTAGTTTTACAAGTTGGAGGATATGTTACATTATATGATATGGCGGGCCAAGGAATGCAAACATAGTATCATGGGTATTTCTTTACGATGAGGTCCCATATCGATGATGTGCTACATCGTACACGCCATCTGCCAGAAGACGTAGATACGAGCGAGCTGAGTCGTTTTTATAGGATGAGTGAGGGTGGCGCCGACACTTCTCAGCAGGAGCAGATGACGCCGACACTTCTCAGCAGGAGCATACCGGAGCTGATGACGCGGCACTTCTCAGCAGGAGCATACCGGAGCTGATGACACCCCATATTCATTCAACATATTCATTCATACACCACATGTTCATTCATCACATATCCATACAGGCTGATACGTGCCAGCAAAGTTGATTCTTCACATATCCATACATATCCACATAAGCTGATACAAATTGACTCACACATATTCCCTAGAGAAAGGTTGTGTTAGGGCTTGATGGAGGTATTCAGTTAGCGGTTTGGGCTATGCTCCAGTCGAGAACTTCCTCCTCCTGAACTCATATATGTGCCCTTTTGCTGCTTCGGTGGCAGTTTGAGCAGCTGGATTTCTCCAGATCTTACATGAGGAAGACATCAGCTCAAGCGGCCAACGAAGCAGCAAAAGAATATGTATATGAGATCAGGAGTAGAAAATTCTCAACTGGAGCAGAGCCCAAATCATTGACAGAATACCCCCATCATTCCGTCAACAATCTTTCTCCAAATAGCGTGACCATGTTATCCCCGTCGAGCAAGTGCCATCAGTCCAACTGCTTCCGGCCTGAGCACGTTATGAAGTTGGCGGGTGTGGGATACGTATCGTATCACTCTGCTAGAAGTTCCAACTTTATAGCCCCAAGTGCAGCAGTCCACAGGTGCGGCCAAGATCCGCATCTGTGGAGCGCGACCTCAAAAACGATAGCGACTGCTTGTTTTCTTGTTGCTTGTTTTCTTGCGTGGTCTTGTTTTCTTGCGTCGGCGTGTTTTCTTTTGCACTTCGATTTCGATTCAACTCAGCTGAAATTCGACCCCATGTGCCACATGGGAACCGATCCGTTCCGATAGAGCAGATCTCCTAATAGGTATTCATCGTTTTTTGTTCATCACTATGTTATAATTTAGGGATTTATATTGGTGTGTGTGCAGGTTGGATATGGCAAGTGATTCAATTTTTGTCATATGCTATTTTGCCAGTGAATTATATATTGATGGAAATCACGGACCACAATATGTCGGAGGGAAAGTTAAATCGATGAAGCTGAGACGTGGTTCGACGTATAACGATCTAGTAGATCGGATATACAATGTCACGAAGATCCGTCGAGAGGAATATGTGTTGAATCTGGCGTGCAATTGGCCAGTAATGGGAGGAATATGTGTGGTTCTAATTTATGCTTATCTTTTAGGTCTTCATCTCAAGGCCGTGGGTCTTCATCTCAATGTCGAGGCAGATTCTGCACATGCTGCAATGGTGGATGTTACTCTACTGAGAATGTTGTGTTAGGGCCATCAATGTTGTGTTATGGTCATTTTATATATGTTTGCTATATGTTTTATGTAAGTTTGTTGAATTCGATGTGATATGCATTTTGAAAATACTATGGTTGTTGAATTCAATGTTGTTTGATATATGTGTTATATAAGCTTGATGAATTTGATGTGCTGTGTGTTTTGATTTGTATGAACTTTCTGATACCGATGTGATGAGTTGTGATATACTATTTGTGATATTTGTGAAACGCTATGGCTGTAAGAAGTACGAGTGTGAGCATTATTTGTGAGACGTTTTGATTTATATGTATATGCTGTGATGAATCAGGAGTGAAGTATTGGGGGAGTAGGAGTAGAAGCAGCTACTGATATTGAGAGGAGCAGTAGCAATATTAGCAGCAGCTGCTGATATTGTTTGCAAACAGAGAAGAGGGAGCAGATTCTGCTACTCTGTTTTGGCATTTTGCGGGGGCCGCACCTGTAGAGTGGGGCACATGACCGCACTTTGAAAGTGCGGCCGAGCGCCGCACTCTGAAGATGCTGCCCGTGGGGACACGCCCCACGGGCCCAGTCAGCAGCTCTTTTGCTGCCTGGGACAAAAGAGGTCGATTTTGCTAATTAATTTTTAGGGCCATTTTTCCTCATTAATTTTTTTGGCCTCTTTACAAAAATTGTCCTTTTCATTATTGTTTTTAGTAATATTATAATATTTTTAATCATAAGAGTGGCCCTTTTATAGTTCATGCAAATTTTAGTGATCTTTCTATAAAGCTTAAAGTGAAAATTTCCTCTTCATCTCTTTCTTTCCTTCTTACTCGTGTTGTCAGCCAAACCCAAAACGGTTTGGGTTCGGTGCAGCTTTCCGGTAACCGCTGAGAGCTGGCCACCGTACTTATTGTAACCGGCAGTCGACAGGTCGTCTCCAACGATGGGATAGCTGGAAAACCATCTATCCTTGGGTATTTATTTGATAAAAAATCTCAAAATTTTCAACTCTAGTTCAATTTCTTTTACCTTAAATTTAAATTTTATATCGTTCTAAACTATTATAGTTATCACAAATGAAGAATGTAAATGAGCTTAGGCATGCCTAGATGAAGATTGATGATCTTCTTGGAGAGAGGGATAAAGAATGTGCTTTAAATTGTTGATTTTTTTGGATTACATGGGATTTTTTTGTTGTTGGTTGGAGAGAGAGGGTGGGATCTATCTTCCCCTTATTTTGTTATTTTTTTATAAGTGTCCCATTTTTGGACACGTGGGGGTTAATCCCCTCCAATGATGTCACCTCTTCCTCTCCATCTTTTATTTTATTTATTTACTTATTGTCAATTTATAAAAATACATTTTCCCATTTATTATGTTTGATAAAAGTCATGTTTATTATTATTATCATTGTTATTTTTTAATTTGATGGGGTACTACAGATACAACATAATGCGTTTGCATCCAGATCCTAAAAATTCAGTATATGTGCAAGTCTTGTTTATTGCATGAAAAAATTTACATTTAAAATTATATATTATAGACCATAAAACATCAAAATAATAATTGTGCACGATAAGCCATAAAATAATGGCAAAATTCCAGAACTACATAGTCAGCAAACAAAATAAGCCTAAAAACACTTCATCCTCAAACATGAATTAACAACTGAATTTGAATATTTGAGCAAATGTGGAGGGTAGGAACTTAATGGCAAACCTCTAAAAAATTCAGACTTCCCAAATTATACAAAGATGAAACACGACATAAGCGATCACCTCATCTAACATTTGTTAGGGGGTGACTATATCTAACAAATGGATTAATCTTTTGGTGATTCAAACTAAGCACCTTGATCTCTTTCCCTTAAAGGCAAAACTTTCAAACAATCATACAATTTAAATATCTCTAGCTCGCTCATTAAGCGGTCACAAATGGCAGTAAAATGAATGGTTTTCCAGCATTAGAACACATTGGACTGGTTGAAGAGTGGATTAAATATCTTTATATTGTATGATGTTTTTGTAGATTTACATTTTAATGGATGGATATCAAGGTGAACGGGTTGGATCGCCCAAAAATCATCCATTTGATAGATATAGCCGCCCCCTCACAAATGTTAGTTGAAATGATGGATTAGGCCCCGTTTCCTCTTGAACAAATTAGAGAATTTTTCCTTAACAATTTGTTGCAATAAACATCATAGTAACCTGTGTTAAAGTGAACATACCCATGTTGGTAAAAAAATTCTCTGTATGTGGGGCTCTAATCTCTTGTCAACGAATTCATTTAATCCTGCCATGCCATCGATGATGTCAAGGTCATCAGAAGTTGTCAAGTTCATCTCTATTTACACGGAATCCCCATAAGGGTTGTCAGAAAAGACTAGTTTTTATGCGGTTTGCACGTTGAACTCGTTTTGGGCCAGGACTATATGTGGATGCTTTCTTTGGAATAACGCTTGCAAACTCCAAGAGCACAACATGTATAAAGTGGCGTGAGTGTGAAAAGCTACCACTAAATGTGTTTCAATGGTTCAAAATGCTCAGCTCACTTTAAATTTAACCAGCTCACCGTCTCAGCCTATCATTAGTCTCTCCCCCTCTCTCATATATATACTTAGATACATATATGTACATACATATGCATATACGTCTGAACCTGTACTGTGCATAGATGTGTATGTCATGGACGACGCGTCATCGCCTAGGTGGCTCCTATTTGGCATGTGAAGTGGCATTCTCTTGAATATTTTCATCGCATGCTTGTAAATAATTGTATCTAGAATGTTCCTGGATATTCATGTTTATTCCTTAAATGGAATGAATAATGGAGAAGGATCTAGAAACTCATCTTAGCCATTGGATATAGGAAGTCTCTAGAACCTTAATCTCCACCCTTATTTGTAAGGGAGCCTCACCTATAAATATGGGCAAGGGAAGGCATTTGTAACCATCCAAGTATTCAAGCAATACAAGCAAGACATTCTCTAAGTTCTCTTGTGCTCTTAAGTTCTTTCTTGAGAGAGTGAGAGTGAGAGTTAGGCTGACTTAGCTATTCCAAAAGAGATGCAAGTGAGCTAAGTGCCGCACGGGATTGGAAGAGCCAAGTATGTAAAAAATCCGCCCGTGACAGTTCGTACCGGAGCTTGCGGTTCGGGGAAGGATGTCGGCTAGCGATGTTACGGTTGCCGTTGGTGAGGCCGAGACGTCAAAGGACAACACTAGGCAGCCTCGCAGTGAGAAATCCAGGGACATTATGTCGGTGTTCGAGGCACGGCTGGGCAAGGCGAAGCTCTGGCTGAGGCAAAGGAACAGTTCGAGACCATGGAGGAAAGCATCGAGAAGCTACTGTCCGGGAGGGACGAGCTTCGGGAGGAGATGCTGGCGGTCAGGAACTCGACCGTCGACATGCTCTAGAAGAGGGACGATCTCTTGGAGCAAAGGAATACTACTCTGGAAGCACACGTGGATGCTCTCATGAAAAAGTTGGAAGAGCTCAGTAGCGAGTTCAACCAACAAAAGATTGCATGGGCGAGTGGAGCGGTCGTCAGCCATCCCTTCTTCCCGAAGGTAGACATCCCTAAACCAAAGCCATACGGAGGTACACGGAACGCTCGAGAACTCGATAACTTTCCTATGGAATTTAGAGAAATACTTCGATGTCATGAGAATCAAGGACGATGAATCCAAGCTCATCACGGTTCCACTCTACCTCCAAGATGTTGCTACATTGTGGTGGTGTAGAAGGTCCAACAACATGAAGAATGAAACGTGCACTATCAACACTTGGGAGGAGTTCGAGGCGGAGCTCAAGAAGCAATTCTACCTCGAGAATGCGAAAAATGAAGCGCGAGGTAAGATTCGCCGCATTACTCAGAAGGGATCTATTTGGGATTATGTGAAGGAATTTTCAGTTTCTCCTTGAGATTCCCGACATGAGCAAGAAGGATTCGCTCTTTGCCTTTATGGACGGCCTCGCGGGATGGGCCAAGATAGAGCTTCAGAGGTGGGGAGTCCAGGACATCGTCTCGGCATGGCTGTGGCGGAGTCGTCGATCGAGTTCAGGAAGATGGACTCCGGTTCCGGTAAGCCAAAGGAAAAGAAGGTGAACCATGACAAAGATGTGGGAGAGAAAGAGAAACAGTCCAAAGACCCCCACCCAAAGCCAAGCCAGTGGAAGGGCAAGTCCACTGAGAGGTCCAAGAAGGATCGTCTGAAACTCCAATACTACTTTTGCGATGGTCCCCACAAGGCTCGAAAATGTCCGAAGAAGTCCAATCTTGCAGCCTTGATCCAGAATGAATAAGAGAAGCAACAAGAGGAAATGCGGGTGAACTCGTTGCGGCTACTCAACGCCATTCATGCCAAGGTGTATGAAGGGCTAATAGGGCAAATGTTCGTGGAGACGGAGATCGCTAGTAAGATCTTCAAAACTCTTCTTGATACTGGTGCTTCCCACTTCTTGATTTCCGATAGGGTGGCCGAGGATTTGGGGCTTGCGGTGGCTAAGAAAAAGGGGATCATCAAGGCCGTCAACTCGCAGCCCACTCCTATTGTTGGCCTAACACGATAAATTCCAGTGAAGATGGGAGAATGGTCGGGACCAGTGGACATGACGGTGATCGGGATGGATATCTTTGATGCAGTCATCGGCCTAGAGTTCTTAGATCGGATGAAAGTGTTGGTTCAGTACGCCAATACTATGTGCTTTCTCGAGGGCAAGGCTTGTACGATCCCGATACAAAGAGAGAAAGTCTTGTCGAACAAGATCCTCTCGGCTATACAACTTTCAAAGTGGGTTCATAGGAATGAACCCACATTCATCGCTGATGTGAAGATGGACGAAGGCCCAACCAAGGCTGAAGAGGTCCCTTTGAAGATCCAGTCGGTCTTGCATGAGTACCAAGGCATTATGCCCGAGAAGCTTCCTAGCAAGCTACCACCAAAGATGGAGGTGAACCACAAGATCGAACTGATGCCGGGTGCGCAACCAACCGCGATGGGACCCTATCGGATGGCTCCACCAAAGTTGGATGAACTTCGAAAGCAATTAAAGGACTTGCTAGATGCTGGTACATTCGGCCATCGAAAGCTCCATACGATGCACCAGTACTTTTCCAGAAGAAGCATGATGGGTCTCTTCGATTGTGCATCGACTATCGGGCGCTCAACAAAGTCACGGTGAAGAACAAGTATCCAATACCTTTGGTGGCGGACTTGTTTGACCGACTGGGACAAGCGAGGTACTTCACCAAGTTGGAGCTCAGATCGGGATACTACCAGGTGCGGATTGCCAAAGGAGACGAGTCCAAGACGGCATGCATGACGAGATACGTGTCCTATGAATAGCCACGCCTTTTGGATTCACAAATGTGCCTGCTTTTTTGCACAATGATGAACAAAGTGTTGGAGTCCTTGGATCGCTTTGTCGAGTCTACCTTGATGACATTGTGATGTATAGCCGAGACATTACAAAACATCAGGAACACTTGAGGCAAGTGTTCGCGGCCCTTCGTCGGAACGAGCTCTACGTGAAGAGGGAGAAGTGCTCGTTTGCTCAGGAGGAATTCGTGTTTTTGGGACACGTTATTGGCAAGGGCCAGATACGGATGGACCAAAGGAAGATTCGGGCCATTCAGGAGTGGGAGCCTCCCACTAAGGTGACAGAGCTACGATCATTCCTCGGGCTGGCGAACTACTACATAAGATTCATTCGAGGATACTCAACTATCGTGGCTCCCTTGACACACTTGCTGAAGAAGAATCGGGCTTGGGACTGGAGCCCGAAGTGTCAAGAGGCATTCGAGGGTCTAAAGAGAGCAGTGACGGAGGAGCCGGTTCTCTCCCTTCCAGACTTCAGTAAGCCCTACGAAGTATACACCGATGCAAGTGACTTCGTCATCGGAGAGGTATTGATGCAAGAGGGGCACCCCATCGCCTACGAGAGTCGGAAGCTGAACGACACCGAATGGCGGTACACTGTACAAGAGAAGGAAATGACGGCGGTAGTCTACTGCTTGCGACTTTGGAGACACTACTTACTTGTGTCCAAGTTTGTAGTGAAGACAGATAATATGGCCACTAGCTACTTCCAAACGCAGAAGTTGTCCCTCAAGCAAGCAAGATGGCAAGACTTTTTGGCGGAGTTCGACTATATGTTGGAGTACAAACCAGGTTGAGCAAACTTGGTGGTGGATGCACTAAGTCGGAAGGCGAAACTTGCAGCAATGGTGAGCTGGCCATAAAGTTCGTTGCTCGACCGCATAAGGGAAGGCATAACGCAAGATCCAACGGCAAAGTCCCTGATTGAGTACGCCAAGGAAGGAAAAACTCGGAGGTTTTGGCTTGAGGACGGTTTACTCTACGCCAAAGGATTGCGGGTGTACGTGCCATCATTCGGGAACTGAGGCATGAAGTTATGAAGGAATGCCACGACTCCCCCTGGGCTGGGCATCCGAGAGTGCATCGGACACTTGCATTACTCGTGGATGCTTATTATTGGCCTCAGATGCGGGACTATACTGAGGCCTATGTGAAGACTTGTCTTGTATGCCAACAAGACAAGGTGGACCAGAGAGCACCGACTGGACTTCTCGACCCACTGCAGATTCCGGAGAGACCATGGGAGAGCATTTCTATAGACTTCATCATGGGGTTACCAAAGTCCAAAAGGTGCAATATTATCATGATTGGTCGACAGATTCTCGAAGTACGAGATCTTCATTCCAGCACCAGTGAAGTGTCCAACAGAGGTAGCAGCCCCACTGTTCATAAAGCATGTGGTGAAGTATTGGGGGCTACCGAAGACCATCGTGAGCGACTTGGATGCTTGCAGGGATATTTTGGTTGGAGCTCTTCAGATTGCTGGGATCTGATTTGAGCTTCTCCGCCAGCTTCCACCATCAGACGGATGGCCAGACAGAGAGAGTGAATGGTCTAATGGAGGTGTACCTGAAGCACTATGTGAGTGCCAACCAGCAGGAGTGGACAAAATTGCTGGATGTGGCGCAATTTTCGTACAACCTTCAGCGAGTGGGTCGACTAGGAAGAGTCCGTTCGAGATCGTGATGGGATAACAGCCACTCACTCCGAACGACATTGCTACGGGCTACAAGGGGAGTAGTCCGGCGGCCTACAAATTTGATAAGGGATGGCAAGAGCAGAACAAGATGGAGAAATCGTGCCTTAACAAAGCCGCAAAGAGGATAAATAAATGGGCAGACAAGAAGAGGAGACATGCAGAATACCAAGTGGGGGACTTGATACTTGTCAGGCTTTCGACACTAGACCAGCACAAAGGACTACATAAGAGCCTGATAAGGAAGTATGAAGGCCCATTTTCGATCATCAAGCGAGTAGGAAACGTCGCTTACAAGGTGGAACTTCCTCCCAACATCAAGTACCATCCAGTCTTTCATGTGGGTATGCTAAAACCATACCATGAAGACCCGGAGGACTCGAGCCGAGGAACGTCTTCTCGCGTGCTGGCAGGAGTATGGACGGAATTCAACAAGGTGGACGGGGAGATCATCACAAATAGGGTGGTTCAAGAGGCCAACAACCATCCACGGCTAGAGTACTTCGTCAAGTGGAAGGGATTATCGGAAAGCGAGAGCAGTTGGGAACCTGCGAATGTGATTTGGCAATTTAGAGACTTGATAGAGAAATTCCGCAAGGAGAAGGCTAAGAGATGAGGGCATCACTGGAATAGGTGGGGGAGAATGTCACGGACGTCACGTCATCACCTAGGTGGCTCCTATTTTGCATGTGAAGTAGCATTCTCTAGAATATTTCCATGGCATGCTTGTAAATAATTGTATCTAGAATGTTCCTAGATATTCATGTTTATTCCTTAAAGGAGATGAATAATGGAGAAGGATTTAGAAACTCATCCTAGCCATTGGATATAGGAAGTTTTTAGAACCTTAATCTCCGCGCTTGGTTGTAAGGGAGCCTCACCTATAAATAGGGGCAAGGGGAGGCATTTGCAACCATCCAAGTATTCAAGCAATACAAGCAAGACATTCTCCAAGTTCTCTTAAGTTCTCTTGTGCTCTCAAGTTCTTCCTTGAGAGTGAGAGTGAGAGTTAGGCTGATTTAGCAATTCTAAACGAGGGGTGAGTAAGCTAAGTGTCGCACGGGATTGGAAGAGCCAAGTAGCTAAACAATCCGCTCGTGACACATACACACATGCATATATTCATGTACATGTATGTGTGGATGAGCAGTAGCTATCACAAGAGGAATTCCCTCCTTTGCACTCGTTAGAAAGTCCACTCCATTATTTTTTATATCATCCATTCATTTTGATTTTCATATTTTAAAATCCAATTACACCAAATATCTATTGAACTAAAAGTGTATTGCTCATTATCATGTCGTCGCAAATTTAATGGTTTCGTAGTAATAAAACTTTTTAAAACAACTAAATCAAGGAGCAAGACACTTTGGGTTCACTGGATCTTTGGTATATTGGGATTTTGGAATATAAAAACTAAAATGAACAGTTTCGATCATCTAAACATAAAAATGGAGAGTGAACTTTTTAATGAGTGCAATGAGGGAATTTCTCCTTGTGTAGCTAAAGACAACATTTTTGATATATATACTCAGACAATTGCAATTGAACAAGAACAAGAAAAAATGATGATGAGTTCATCAAGGGAAACTCTTTTTGCTGCAAGATTACCTTTTCCAGTAAACTTATGACTTTTGGTGAAGTGATTGCAACATTGAAACAAACCTTTCGAATTATAATTCACACACTATGGAAAGCAAATGTACTAGTGGAATTTAACCAAAACAAAAAACAAAAAACCAAGGTTTGAGGTCTCGGCTTCGGTCTCGGTATCGCTCTCCCCGAAAATTTAGATTTCGGTATCCGTATCGTCCGTTTCGGCGATTTCGGAAGTGAGTTTCGGTTCGTCCGTATTGGTAGTTTTAAAAATTGTAAGTTACATGTAACTAACAATATTAGTTAAAATTTGTTACTAATAAGATAATGGCAAACTAATAAAGATAATTTGTAACTTATAATATAGTTATGAACAATATTAGTTAAAAATATGTTATTCACGTTAACCATTTAGTAAAAACACTCTCCGTTAGTTACAATACGGTAAACTTGTAAATAATGTGTAATATGTTTAGACAAATGTAGGGTGTGAATAGTGTGTAAATATCTCATATTTGGGGTTTTTTGAGAATTTTTATTTAATTACATATTCTTCTTTCTCCGTCTTCGACCGATACTGAACGGTATCCGTCAGTATCGATCGAAACTGGCCGATACCGTTCAGTATCGGTCGATACCGAAACTGACCCCTAGTTTCGGTCTCGTTACCCACCGATACCGAAACGATACGGTCGATACCCAAGGGTATCCGCCGAAATCTCAAACCTTGCAAAAAACAAAAAACAAAAAAACCGAAGGGAGTATGACAATCTGTTACCTGTGGATGATAACTTATATGGAAGCAATAAAAATCCAACATGCTGTTGTAAGAATTTGCTAAAAACAAAGAGCAGAGCCATAGTAAATTTGAACTTCAAAAGTTCCCAGAAGCAGCTGCTGCATGAAATTAAGTAACCTGAATTTGCAGAATCAATTATGTGAATATTCCAACCTAATGAACACCCTTGACAGAACTCCAAAACCAGAAGTACAAATTTATGCCTGCCGAATTATATTCCTTCAGTGATAATTGCCTGAATGTTCAACGTAAATGTCAAAAGATACACAGGACAGTACTTACTACACCAAGTCACTTGGCAAATGGTATTGTTGTTAATCACCTGGGTGTTGAAGGTTTGGAACATGTCCAACAAAGTGATCCTCAAATAAGATAGGCGGGCATGTCATAATGCATAAGATTGTATGGAAATATGTGCTTCTGTATTTAATGATTGAACCACTTGACCTATTTGATCAGTAAGTTACCAAATAAATTTATACATTTTCTTTAAACAATCTAGCCTTCTTTGGCATAAAGGCATTGTCTTTGCCATTGTGTGGTGATCTCATTATGTTTTTTCGTACTGGATTGCCAGCTCATGCCCTTTCTAAAGCATCTAGGTGGCCAAGTATAGCTTGTCTCAGTAGCACTGGTTATAGGTTGTTTTAAGTAGTTTTAAACCAACCACAGTGTTATTCTGTAATAAATAGGTTTTCTTAATTCAAGAAGTTCGAGAGCCACATAAATTTTTGTTTATGTCACCGCCCAGAATTAAAAAGGACTATTCTTGTTTATTTTGTAGGAATGTTCTTCTTTTTCCAAATTTTTGGATGTAGTAGGAAGTAGTGCTCCTTGTTAGGGAAAGTGGAACTTGAGTTACCTTTAACGCCTCGTCCTTGCTTGTTTAAATGTATTTTCAACCCAATATAATCATGAGGGCTGGCTGTGATCATACTAAAGCTCCAGCAAGGTTTGTTATTATTGGCTTGATGCTATGGAAGTAGATGGTGATGTGGTTTAGTTGTAAAACTTGCATATCCGCCTGCATATATCTGCCCATTGTCATGTCTAATCCCTTGTCTGTGCTGTCTTGACATTACGATTAAGTTTTATCATTTAGCTGTACATATTGCAGAGCTATTGTTAGCCTCTTGCATTGGCAGATACATTGACTTCAGACTCCTTATTGGTTATACTCTGTTTATTTAGCGCTTGCAGTGGTACTGGCTGATGAGGTTTATCATTACTATTTTTTAATTTTCTCAGGAGTATAATAAGCATGATAAGGAACCCTCCAAGTACATCAAGCAGTGGAGTGGAATTAAGCCAAAAACTGGAGCACCATACTCATGTGATATTGGTTATGAGCGTTTCCTTGGGCCTGAGGTTGGTTTTCCATCGATCACACTTTGTGCTTTCCTGGTCATCTGATTTATTTTGATCTGGGCATCTGTTAATTTTTAACAATTGATTAATATTGCTGTTTATTGTACAGAAAGCTTTTAATGTTCTCTTTTGAATGAGAATTTTCATTGCATTTTCTTTTGTAATATTCAGCTCTAGCATTCATAATGATGTGAACATGCTTTTTATTAGACCAGTTAAGATCACATTTTTTTCCTTATACCATGAATTGTATACAGTGCCACTGATGTATAGATGGAAAATCTCTTGTGAAACATGACAAAACTTTCAGATGTAAACGTGAAGATGTGAGAATGCCCAAGTTATTTGCGGATTATTGCATTCTTAAGATGTGCATGCAACTGTACTTTGCAACCTGCTTGTGTAATTTTCCTACCAAAGCTTTCATATCTTATTGTCATTCTGGTCACGTGTTGAAGCGTATCCATTCCAGTGATTTTTTTTCTTTTTTCACGTACGCATTATTAAGGTGCATAACTCCTGCCCTCAACCCAGATAAGACAACAATTTCTCTAAATTGCAAATCTAGGGCGGCTATCCATCTAAATTGCATTGGTTGCACCTTAAACTTGTGACTTTCCCCAATCACCAAGTAGATGTTCTAATCACCTGTTGGATGTTCCTTTATTACTCTTTTGTATGCCTTGTTTTCACACATGTAGCTAGCCTTTTTCATCTTTTCTTTGTGTGTCATACTAATGATAACTGTGCAACTAACATCTTGTTTGGTTGATGTTGCTTTTTTGCCTGATTATTGTGAGAGATATTCTTCCTTCCTCTGAACAAATATGGCAACCCTCACTCCTCTTGGTAAATAACTTGCACTACTGAATAATCTAAATCTCAAATTAAATTCGTTCCAAAACTCTGTGATAGCTTACTCTCCTAAGGTTGTCTCATCAGCAGTTATATGGCTTATCTCTTGCCTCATTTGTCTCCACTCAAGATAGATGTATCAGTTAATATGAACAGACTGATGTCTATGTCAGGGTTTCTAATATTATTAACAGAATTTCAGGAAATAAGTATGTGTGTTTGTTATCTTTTAATTATTAAATTCTCTTGTTTCACGGCACTTTTGCTGCCAACTATATCCTGGATGTTCCACTTGTGCAGATTTTCTTCAACCCTGAGATTTATAGTAGCGATTTTACCACTCCTTTGCCCACTGTTATTGACAAGTGCATCCAGTCAGCACCAATTGACACAAGGAGGGCGCTGTACAAGGTATGTGGTATAAAAATATCTGTGACAGTAAAATTACCTTCTTTTGTTCTTTTAGTGTTTATGTTAATTTTCTTGTCTCAGAATGTAGTGCTATCTGGAGGATCAACTATGTTCAAGGACTTCAATAGAAGGTTACAACGAGATTTGAAGAAGATAGTAGATACTCGGATCATTGCATCTGATACCCGACACGGGGGTGATGTAAAAGTAAGTGTAAGATAAAACCTCCATTTATATAAAATTCCAAGACTGACTTTAGCATCTTTAAATCTTGGTTTCAGTCTCAACCCATTGAAGTCAATGTAGTCAGCCATCCTATCCAGAGATTTGCTGTCTGGTTTGGAGGTTCTGTACTTGCATCGACAGCAGAATTTTATGGGGTATGTCATCATGCGGTTTCAAATATTTTTTGTTTTCTGCTGAATTTTGAATAGTAAAGGGGAACATTGGGTCAATGGTAGTAGAAGGAACACTGCTTATCGTTAACGATTTACAACTAGATCTGGGTAATATTTGATTTACTATATTATTGAAATTAAACTTGGGAATGATAAGTTTCTCTTTTGTCGTAGTTCGACATTTATAGTTATACTAGAAATTGCATGTGCCCTCTGGGCAAGGAGGCAGTCGTCGCCTGGGCGCAAATGCGGAGAGAAGCAGGGACAAAAGCGAAAAAAAGTGACTGTGTGTGAGGGTCGGGGAGCAAAATGATGAAAAGCATGTGCTAAGCCCGAAGGGCACAGAGGCAGTCGTCATCCGGATGCAAATGCAGAGACTAGGAAAAAAAACCCAATGCACATGGTGCACGTGGAACAAAAAACCCGGGCAGAAGCATCGGCCAAAGCGAAAAAAATGTGGATGTGGGAGGAGCGGCGGTGGATAAAAGGAGGAAAAGCAGGGACTAAAGCGAAAAAAACACGAGGTGCAAAGTGAAAAAGGAGCGATGGCAAACCCGTAAAAAGGGTAAAGATGATGGGTCTGTGGGTTTTATGAAAAAAACAATGACAAACTTGCAAATAAGAGGAATGTGGTTGGTTTTTGTTTGGGATTCCTCTAAAACACCCAACCCCTCACCCACACTCCATTGCCCCCCCCCCCCCCCCCCCCCCCCTCCCCCCCCCCCCCCCACAAAACAAAAAAACACTTTGTCCTAGTAGGACAAAGGGGTGCCACATGGGACAACGCTTTGTTCTAGTAGGACAAAATTCAAAAACATCCCCCATTTGTATAATAGATAACCATTACTTTTTTTCCCGTTGATGGGGGGTTGGGAAACTTAGGAATCCTGAGTTTCTCTTTTGTCTTAGTTCGACATTTATATTTATATAATTATATGATAACCACTACTTTTTTTGTTGTGGGTTGGGGTTGGGATTGGGGTAGGGGTATGGGCCTTGAATCTCTCATCCGTGTAGCTCAATTATCAGTCATCCCTTTGGAAGTTAACTACTATGGTGTAATTTTAATTGCCTCCATCCATGCTCATTATGCCTATTGCTAGTCTTGTTGCTCCACTAACCATGACTGTATCACGTCTCCCAGCTGGTGTACTTCTGGCCTTGGTCGCACATGCCTGAACCATCTCAATTGGTCCTTCATTTTATAAAACGGAATCAGTAGTAGATATAAAAAAGAAACTAGCTGAAATTTGAGCTCTTTGACATCAAAGGGTAGGACATCCATAAAATTACAAAGGGTTGATTTTGTGAGCAACTAATTATAAATATGGCTAAGAAGGATAGGCAGGCACACTTCAAAATGGACAAAAGATTTCCACTGTTGTTTGTTGTTTGACTATGAGTGAATGAACTGTTGCTTTTTCATCCAGATATTCTTGAGATTGTACAAAGATTTCTTGCTATGTTCAATTTCTCTTCCTTGGCATGTAGACACGGACACTGGTGTCTGATGCGATCATTACTTTATGCGCAGGACAAGTCAGTGAGTATTTACTTTATGCACTACGGGGTGGGAATAAAAGAGGTCAGTCGGCCCTAGTTTTTTTATCGATGTTTTGAGTGATTGTTTCTACCATTTTTCTAGAGAGAGATCTAGAATAGGTTTAGCCTTTTATCTTACAAAAGTTAGGAGAGGGGGATCTACTCTAAAAAAGAGATCCATTTATCTTATTGTTGTCTTTGAGTGATTATCATAATAAAAATCCCATTTTTACCTAATTTTGTGCCCTTGTTCATATCAAATTGGTATCAAAGTATCAGATCCATGGCGAGCACAAGGTCGATGGAAAGGATCGAAGCATTGGAAAAGAAGATCGGAGCCAAAATCGTGGAACGAAAGAAAGATATCGAGTGATTGAGGGCTGATTTGAAGTAAGATTTTAGGGCTTCGATGGAGGCGAACAAGTTGGAGATGAGGAGGGAATTCAAGGATGCGATTGCGTAAGGAACAAAGGAGATCTTGAGGGCCCTTTTGCAACGAGATCCATCGTCATCTACTTCAGATCTGAATCACCAATCAGATCTGGCTTCGAAAGCACATCTGACAGCGAAAGATAAAGGGAAGCACGAGATCTTGAAGGACGGAGATGTCTTGGATGAAGGATTGATTTCCGATGAAGAAACCCAACTCATCATGTTTGGCGTAAAGACCCATCGACATCATGGAGCCCTAGACGAGCCGCATGAGACCGGAAGAGGGAGAACATAGGCCTGTCGACTGCGCCAGGGGATTCCGCCGGCCCTGGCGCACCACCAGGCCACCGGCATTGCACTGACGGCCCGCCAGGGAATCGGGAAGCCCTGGCGGCTTGCCAGGGCCATCGCGAGGCCCTGGCGAACCGCCATGGCCCTGGCGGCTCCGGGTGAACCCGCCAGGGCCCTCACGGTCCCCAGGCGGGTCGCACGGTGGATGGAGATGCCCCAGCTGATTGTTGGGGCCCTGAAGAGGGCTGGGCGGGCTTCGATGGGGCCCGAAGGGCCTCGGAGAGCGATGGGAGTTCGAGCGGGGCATATGGTCTCGTCGACATGAAGTAAATGAATTTCGGGTTGCTGATTTTGAGTTCGGAGGGCGTCGCGGACACTGGGAGGCTGATCTTGTAAATGGAAGGGGTCGAGGACAAGGGCCAGAGTACGAGGAGTTGGCACGATACCATGAGGATGGCGATGAGGGTGCTTATGACGTTGGCGGGTGCGAATGGAAAGATGTCGGGCGACTAGCCAATGAGAAGGCTTGGGTTGGAGATCCCCACAGACAGCGGCACCAGGATCGTTATAGAGGAGGGGATCCCCGTGCTGATGAGATGATACGAAAGCTGAAGATGTCCATCTTCGAAGGTAGTGACGCATCTGGGTGGATCCACAAGGCGGAGAGGTATTTTGAGATGACACGGCTGACGGAGGCAGAGAAGTTGAGGGCGATCAGGATCTGCCTGGAAGGAGAGGCTTTATCATTGTACAGGTAGAGGGAACAAGAGAGACCTGCTAGGACTTGGGACGAGTTCAAGGAGATCATGGTGCACCATTTCAGGGAGACCCAGGGGGAGGTGCGTACGAGCAGTTGCATGCCATCAAGCAGTATGGGTCTGTGCGTGACTACATCAAGCAGTTCGAGGTGCTTGCGAGCAGGGTGCGCGGGATGCCAGTAGAGTCTATGGAAGGGTTTTTTGGATGGGTTGAAGCCTGCTATCAAGGCAGAGCTTCGTACTCATAGACCCATAGGATTATTTAAGCAGATGGATTTGGCACAGTGGATGGAGGATAGATTGGCCGAGGATCGCAGTAACAGAGGGACTTGGGGAGGGAATTATACTCGTCATCAGGCCGTGGCAGGTGGCCAGCAGGGAGCGTCAGGAGGGACCCCCGCTAGTGGGGGAAGGGCTGGCGAGGCAAGGTCGGCGGGACCCTATAAGAGGAGGACAGATGCTGAGATGAGGGATATGAGGACAAAAGGGTTGGGTTTCAAATGCGACGAGAAGTTCACTCCGGGCCACAAATGTCGCAACCATGATCTTCAGGTGTGCGAAGTATTTGTGGGAGATGTAGAAGAAGAGGAGGTTGTGGAGCTGGAGGCCAAGGGAGAGGTAGATGTTGAGCCACTACTTTTGGAGGCAGCGGAGGTTTTGCTCAGTTCTATAACATGGTTCACACAGGTCCACACCATGAAGTTGGCAGACAGAGTTCGAGACTTGGATATGGTGATTCTGATTGATAGTGGGGCTACACACAACTTTGTGTTCCCTAAGGTGATTGAGAAGTAGTGGCTACATCTCACTAATACGGATGGATTGGAGTCATGTTGGAGAATGGCAAGGTGAAGCAGAGTAAAGGCATATGTAGAGATTTGACGGTGTCCATTCAGTGGGGTGTTGGTTACTAGAGACTTCCTGCCCTTAGCATTGGGCAAGTTGATCTGCTTTTGGGGATGCAGTGGCTTCAGACATTGGGAGAGACTAAATTCAATTGGAAGCTGCCGAGGATGGAGTTCCAAGTAGAGGGTAGGAATGTGGTGTTGCTTGGGGATCCGAACCTATGTTGCTCATCAGTATCATTTAAGACCATGGCTAGGACCCTCCAGATGAAGGGGAGGATTTTTAGTGGAGCTTCAGGGATTGGTGATGGAGGATGCAGCTGGCACGACAGAGGTGCCCAGGAACGTGGAGCATGTGCTGAGAAGTTATGGTGAGGTGTTCCAGTCTCCTAACGGTCTTTCACCACCCCGAGATCACGAGCACTCCATCGTTCTGAATGAGGGAGTCTCCCATTAGTGTGCGTCCTTACTGGTACCCTCGGGTGCAGAAGGACGAGATTAAGAAGCTAGTGGAGGAGATGTTGCAAGCATGCATCATATAGTCTAGTGTCAGCCCATTTTCGAGCCCGGTGTTGCTGGTAAAGAACGAAAGCTGGCACTTTTATGTCGATTATCGGGCTCTGAATAATGAAACTGTACCAGACAAGTTTCCTATTCCGGTGATAGACGAGCTGTTGGACAAGCTGCATGTGGCTACGGTGTTCTCCAAACTTGATCTGAAGTTTGGTTACCATCGGATACGCATGAAGGCAGAGGACATACAAAAGACAGCCTTCAGGACTCATGAGTGCCATTATGAGTTCCTGGTTATTCCATTTGACTTGACAAATGCCCCTGCCACTTTCTAGTCCCTGATGAATAGGATTTTTCGGCCCTACCTGCGGAGGTTTGTGCTTGTGTTATTCGATGACATTCTGGTCTATAGTAGATCTCTGTAGTAGCATGTGGAGCACTTGGAGGTGGTGATGAAGGAGCTTTGGAAACATCAGTTGCATGCAAACCGGGAGAAGTGCCTCTTCGGTCAGGCGCATGTGGAGTACTTGGGACATATTGTGTCCGCTGAGGGGGTGGCTGCAGATCGGGGGAAGATTGCTGCTATGCTAGATTGGCATTAGCCTATGACTTTATGAGCCTTACGAGCATTCCTTGGACTGACAGGGTACTCTCGGAGATTCGTTAGCAGGTATGGGACTATGACATGGCCGCTAACGGAGCAGCTGAAGAAGGATAGTTTTAATTGGGGGAGCATTTGAGGCCCTTAAGCGGGCTATGACGACGGTTCCAATTCTAGCGCTGCCTGATTTCAGTAAACCATTTGTCGTAGAGTCGGATGCTTCAGGATCTGGGTTGGGGTCGTCCTGATACAAGAGCAGAGACCCATTGCTTACTTTTGCCAGGTGTTGTCCGCCAGAGCACGGCTGAAGTCTGTTTATGAGAGGGAGCTGATGGCAATTGTCCTTGCGGTACAGAAGTGACGGCCGCCGCGACCCTACTTACTTGGCAGGGCATTTGTAGTCAGGACAGATTAGCGGAGCCTGAAATACCTACTGGAGCAGCGCATTGTGGCGGAGGAGTACCAACGATGGTTGTCTAAGTTAAGCGGATACAATTTTGAGATCCACTACCAACCCAGCTTAGATAACAAGGCGGCAGATGCGCTATCTCGCAGGGATGAGGGTGTACAGATTTTGGCCATGTCGGGGCTGGTGGTGCTTAGTGGGGATTCCCTCTTACGATAGATTGAGGCAGACGGGGAACTGCGGCAGATTCGGGAAGCACTTGCACAGGGCCTGAGTGACTCCCCGGTTACTCAATAGAGGATGGGAAGCTGCTGTTCAGAGGGTGTATGGTGATTCCAAGGGGGTCGTCACACATTCCACTCCTTTTTCGGGAGTTCCACGGCAGCGCAATGGGAGGACATTTGGGAGGTACCCGACGTACTAACGGATGGCACGAGAGCTTTATTGGTCGGGTATACGGAAGGATGTGGCTCAGCTGGTGGCAGGTTGTGACGTTTGCCAACGTCATAAGTACCGGGCAATAGCGCCCGTGGGACATTTACAGCCCTTGGCACTACCAGATAGGGTGTGTGAGGATATTTTGATGGACTTTATTGATGGGCTGTCGAAGTCTGAGTGGTTCACGGTCATTTTTATTGTAGTGGATCGACTCAGCAAGTACGCTCATTTCGTGCCCCTCCGACATCCCTACACGGCGATGACAGTTGCCGCAGTATTTCTGAAGGAGGTTGTTCGGCTACACAGGTATCCAGCGTCCATTGTCTCCGACAGGGACAATGTCTTCATGAGCAACTTTTGGAAGGAGCTGTTCAGGATGCAAGGGACCGCTTTCAGACGGAGCACATCCTATCATCCCCAGACCGATGGGCAGACAGAGGTGGTAAATAGGAGCTTGGAGACCTACTTACGGTGCTTTGCATCGGAGTCACCTAGGTAGTGGGCGATATGGCTATCATGGGCGGAATATTGGTACAATACTTCGTACCATTCCGCAGCACAGATGACTCCGTTCAATGTCATGTATGGTTGAGAGCCTCCACACTTGATTCATTATAGGGGGTGCTACACTGGTGTCTGAGTTGGAGCAGCAGTTGACGGAGCATGACAGAGCGCTGGAGGAGTTGAAGCAACATCTGAGGCGGGTCCAGCAGATCATGAAGGGTAAGGCTGATAAGCACCGCAACGACGTGGAGTTCGTGGTTAGAGACAATGTATATTTGAAACTGCGTCCTTACAGGCAGAGTTCAGTAGTGCAGAGGCGTAACGCTAAGCTAGCAGCACGCTACTATGGCCCTTATGAGATTGACGCTAAGGTGGATAAGGTAGCTTACAGGCTGTGGATGCCTCCTACTTCTGATATTCATCCAGTATTCTGTGTGTCGCAGTTACGGAAGGCAATTGGGGACCATTCAGCATTTGCTACCTTGTCACATACGTTGACAGATGACATGGAGGTACTGCTAGAGCAGAGGTGGTAAGGGAGTTGCGCTAGATTCGACCGGGATCTTTGGAGGTGCTGATTCAGTGGAGTGTGCTACCAGATCATGAGGCGATGTGGGAGCCTTTCGATACGATCTTCCGGCAATTTCCAGACTTCCACTTTGAGGACAAGGTGGCACTTTGGGGGGAGTAATGGTGTGATCATTACTTATGCGAGGAGGAGGAGGCGCATGCATGAGGTTCACGAGCCACGGAAGCCCAAGGAGTAAAACTACTATGCGCACTACAAGTCTGTGAGTATTTACTTTTTGCACTACGGGGTGGGAATAAAAGAGGCCTGCCGGCCCTAGTTTTGTTTATCGATGTTTTGAGTGATTGTTTCAATCATTTCCCTAGAGAGATTTAGAAGAGATTTAGGCTTTTACCTTATAAAAGTTAGGAGAGGGTGATCTACTCTACAAAAAGAGATCTATTTATCTTATTGTTGTCTTTGAGTGATTATCATAATAAAAATCCCATTTTTACCCAATTTTGTGCCCTAGTTCATATCAGTGTTATAATCCGATAAAGACACGATGTGTCGACACGGCAATCCTTCAAATCTTAGACATTGAGACATGGTTATGTATGCATGTTTTTAGAGTACAGACAAGTAGCTAACTCATAAAGTGTTTGTATTTGGTTGCATCTGAGAACACCTAACAGTAAAATGATCTATAACCCTTCTACTTTTGTCAAAAGGGGGCATGATGACTTCATGTCAACAAATTGTTTTAGGTGAATAAATGTTTTGCACTTTTAGAAGTGTCCAACACAGATGGACGCACGTTTCGTGTCCAAAGGCGTCGGACACGCCAAATTCGGATTGTGAGAAGTGTCAAATATATCATAGTTTTTAAGACAACAGAATGGAAGAAACAAATTCATGCAGCTGATCACAAACATCTGGGATGAGTGTCTTGTTGTTGAGAGCCATGTAAGGACGCAAGATATACCAATCGCGATGCCTCTTTCCAATTGATATCATGTCCATTTACACAACACCGACCTTTTTAGATGCATAACCTGTTTGTTTGTTACGCATGAATATCATGCTCTCGAGTCATACATTTACATGTGATAGAAGTCTTTCTTTATGCAGGCATGTCACACCAAAGCAGAATATGAAGAACATGGGGCGAGCATATGCCGAACAAATCCTGTCTTCAAAGGGATGTTCTAAAAGTGGGAAACAAGCATTTGCTCCCCTCCATTGGTGCGCCCTACATGCAGAATCGCCACAGCAAACGAAGTGCCTACTCATTGTGGAAGCTCCCCGAAGTTCATCCCTGAACTTGCGGATGCCTTGGTAATCGAAAAGTTGGCATTGTACAATAGATGTATAAATTTTGTAACCATTAGACGCACAATGCAGCCGCTTTATTCTTGTATTCTTTACTGTGAAGAAGTTCATTCTTAGATCCAACAGAGAAATCGGACGATGCTTTACAACCAGGGGGTTACTTTAAGGTTTTTTTTTTTCTTTCTTTGGGGGCTGGGGGGGATGTGAGGGTTACTTCTAGTTGAATTACCAATGGATCAAAGATCTGAGCCGCTGGCATATTTAATGGTCAACTCAAGTTATTCAGTAGACTCACGATTTCAGTCATTGATTAAAAAATTGCCATCTAAGCAACTTGTGTATTTTTACTGCATTTTAACTCTGTTGTTGTTGGTTTTTTTAAAAAAAAAATAGTAGGTAGCAATTCGGGTCGGCCCAGGCCGGGCTGGACTGGTCCGGTTTTCTAAAAGGACCGGGGCCCGGCATGACCCGATAAAATTCGGGCCCTTTTGTCTGGTTCGATAGGGTTGAAAGAATACATACGTTTACGAATTTAGTATGTTGCTGCGGTATTGTACAATGATCGTCATTTGGGTTTTTTTTTTTTTCTGCTATTTTTTTTTGGTCAAAGAAGTTGTTAGATGCTTTTCCATTCGTTTTGTTATCCGCTGGTATGAATTGCGAATTCTGAATTCGGCATTTGTGTTGCATTTTGTATTCAAAGGGCCTGTCATGGAGGTCACAACAACGATTGATCTTCACTATGGCATTTTCTTGCCACATGAAGTAACGAGGAAGCACACACTCAAGTTTGTGCGTTATATAAATTAAAGATTGAGCACATGAATCAAAATGCAAGCTCATGTTTGTTTATTCTGTATATTTGTCCATCTGTTTAGATGATTGACAGCAACAGTAGATATCTTGTTTCTTATTCATGAAGTCTTTTGCTTATTTTTGTTGCAGTCATCAGCAGTTGATATGCTTAGCACTTCTTCAAATCCATAGGTATACCATATCAGAAAGAGCAGGAATCTTTCGATAGGAGTTGGTGTTTAGTGGAGCGGTCAAGCAAAATCAAAAGGATTATGTGCTGTGCAGTTGCACAAGGTGCCGAACAGCTTGGCCCAAGCCCGACACGAAAATGAACCAGTCCGGCCGGGCCCGGCCCGATAAAAATCTCAGGCCAAAATTGTCGGCCCAGGCACCGTCTTATCGTTCCGGACCCGTGCGGGCTATCGTGTCGGGCCAAAAATTGTCACCCCTACTTGTGCCTAGTAATTTGCTTTCTTATTGGGATGTTCATAACTGTTAGGAATTGTGATCAATTTATTCTTTTTATTTTAACAGATGCTGATCCAAGAGGATCTTTGAAGGATTTGAATTACATATTATTCTGAACGTTGCCATCGGTAGAGTTCGGTTTTGCTGTCCATAAATTCTGGGATAAGCTGTAACTGTATAACTCGATGCCGTCCTAGCATGATTAGGAGTTCATAAAGAAGATACTCGTTAAGTTTTATTACCATTAGGAGTTCTTGTAAGTAACAAATAAATCTTACTTTAAACAGAACCATAGAAAACTGAGGTTCTCTCGCTTCAAAGTTCTAAAGTTGGTTCTGCTTGGCATCAGAAAGGAACACAGAATGGAAGAACATAAGCGTGCATTGTTTTAGTTGAAGGAACATAAGCAAACAATGAACGCTGATGTGGCCGAGCAAACATCTATCTGTTAGTAATGACATACAATCGTCAAATGCTGCTAATTTAGCATAAGCTTTTACCAAACAAGTCTTGCATGAACTTCAGACTTCCTCGGCTTCACATTCTTTCGACGAAACAGCCCTAAACAATTTCACATGTTAACAATAAGCACCCTTCAAATTGAAACAATCATCATTCTTCATTCACAATGGAGTAGGAAAAACATTGGGGATCCATGACATAGGGAAGTCACAGGGTCGATAGCTAGAAAGAATTTTCTTTACCAACAGATAAATAGTTGGAGAGAATTATTTTTGTGAAAATCAAGCACCGTTCTTGCCACAGATGCTTGGAAATACAGAGAGAGAGCAGGTGCTACGAGGTTCGATGAGACCAAACATAGCACTGGTTGGTGAGTAAAAAAATTGTGGGGAGCCAATAAATAGATCCTATCTGGAACCCAAAAGGTGCCTTTCTCATGTGCTCTCTGCATGCTTCGTTGAAGAAGACGAGCAAGGCTTCTCGAATCAACGGACTACATGGATTGCATTAGCATGGTTCATGGAGCCCTGTCGAAAGGGTATGTGTCATTGTAGCAGATATCCCACACGGCTTCAATGGCATCCTTTGCAGCTGCTTCTGAGCAGTAAGGATTATTTCTGACCGACTTCAGTGACCGCCTCTTCACACACTCCTTCACATATTCCAAACAGAATACATTAGCAGACTATCATAATAAAATTGCTTTAAAGCTAATGAGCTGTTAACAACAGATTTCAACCTGCTACGGTACGAATAACAGAAGTGAACAAAAACAAGGAGGAGACTCACAAAAGCTTCCTTTATGAAATTGAAGTGAACGTGAGAAAGTCCAACTTGAGGCAAATGAAAAGCCGTTTGAAAGGTATGTAGAAAACAAGAAGTAGAAGCGACATAAAAAGCCTCCAAAAAGGCTTGTGTACATTTTTCCCAATGCGTGAGAGACCCCCCTGGGAGGAGGGGGTGGGATGGGGGATGGTTGGTGTAGGTTGGTGTGTTCGCTGGTTGGCTAACAAAGACTAATTTCTGATAATCTGGATTGCAGTTGAGCCGCAAAAATTGATATAATACCCATTGAATCAACGTCAAGCAACAAAAATGACAAAAAAAATATTTACCCCAACTTGTAAGTCCAGTTACATGAATCACTTCTTCCGTTTTGCCCTTTTAAGAGGCATCTCTTACGTTATATTAACAACCGCAGCATCCTTTTTAATTTCTACCATTCATGTATCCTTTCTAATTTCTACCATTCATGTTTGGTGGGGCCTACCTCTAGTTCTTGTTGCACCACTAACCCTAACATGTGCATTTATTGGCCTAGGTTAATCTCCGTGATTGGTTCTACCTCAATTTGTTGTCGGTGAGAGCAATCTCTACCATCTTATGGATGCACTTATTTCTCATTCTATTTCTTCCCAGTTGATGTTCGTCACTTGCATTCTTATCTAATTTTCAGGCAAGTTTCTTAACCGCCAAACACTCCGACCCAAAAAGAGCTGCTGGTCTAATGGTGATCCTATAGAATTTCCATTCAATTTCAACGGTACAATCAATATGCTATAATCCTCTTACGACCTTTTCTGACCTTTCTGACTAATACTCAAGAAAAATTCAGTTTCCCATTCTGCGTTCATTTACAAACATGGACTTATCAATTATAATTGCCAATGTTAATTGCAAGATCTTTTTGGAATATTTATGAGGACTTGAATGGTCGAACCTAATACAATTTTTGGAATATACTAGTTCCTTTTGGTACAGAAATTCATGGGCAATAAGTTATTAGTTTTTATTTGGAAGATCCCATTTGGAATAGTTACATATAATTGTCAATTTGCATGGTTTATTCATAAAAATGTTATGTTGGCAGGAATTGTATTGAAGGCAGTAATATTAACCGGAAAAAATGTATGTGGAAACTATTTTCCGTTGATTAAAAAATGAGTTGTATAAGAGATGTTATTTGAATAAAATATCTAGAGGGTATAAGTTCAACCCTATCATGGTTCCCCAAGTAATCCATTTGACAGATTTTCTTCACCAATTTCCCTAGTAACGAATCTTAAACATTTTCAGTGCCAGCATAATAGTGCGAGAGAGCTTTTAGTGCCTTCTTTAAGAAATCAAACTAAGAAAATATGTGATTCAGTGACACTATCCCAGTGCAAGTGTGCAACATCTCTTTGGCGGTGGGTTAAAACAAGAGATGAAAGTATAATTTGTCAATGTTAAATGTCCCCATGGTCCTACATCAAGGACCAAACTGCGCAAAGCGTTGACTATTTTTCATTGCCCCTTCATTAAATCCTTCACCCTCAAAAATAATGAGTGATGATAGTAGGGAACCATATCACTGTTGATGGATTCTATCTAACCCTTGCATTAGCTATATGACAATATACAGCTACTTTGGTAAAACATCTTCAAAACACCTTATGCCAGCATTATCGCGCTGAGTGGTCCATGGAGAAAAAAGACCTCCATAGATCATGCTGGCACATAAATGGAAACATTGTTTCTCTTGGAAGCCTTTCCTTGCAAACCAACTTGGTCCAACAAGAGATGACTGCTCTCGTCCTTCTTTATTTGAAGGTAGATTTTAATCTGCTTGGAGAAGCAATGATAAAAGATTACAAAAAAGGATGATGGGTGGGTGTATATCCCCAAATCTTTCATGTTCAGAAATTTATCCACCAAAAATTCATATTTAGGAATTTATCCTCGAGCTATCTTAAGTCACGTGGCGTGTTAGTTAATGTTAACTTTAAATGTTTTTGAAGGCAAGTACCCAAATTGCCCCACGAATCCACTCTTGATTTTCCCTTTTCTTCTTGTTACTAAGACCCCCCCCCCCCCCCCCAACCTCCCCCCCCCCCCCCCCCCCCCCAATCCTCACTGATGAAACCCTCAATATGGTCGTGCATGGGATCTGGCTGGCAACGTATGAAAGATCATGCAAAGGGTGTGTTAGGCCGGTCATCACCTATAGGTGGCAGCGGAAAACACAAGGATATGGTAATTTAGTCTTTTTGGCTAATTAACTAATTAGGAAGTGTAATGTATAAATAAGAGGGAATATGTCATTAGGTTTTTTTCATGCTGAATATTATGATAGATTAGTAGTCTATTAGTTATTTTAGATTATTTGGAGAGGACTGACTATCCTCTCGAATTGGAGGCCGTATCGATCCGTTCTATTAAATACAAATCCCTTTTTGGTCCTAATTTTGCCCTAATTCCTATCAAATTAGTATCAGCGCACTCAAATCTCGGATCAATGGCGGCCAAAAAAAGTTGATGTGTTGGAAGAGAAATTGAAGAACAAGGTGGAAATTCTCAAAACCACGATGGAGAAACGGTTCGCAACCGTTCAATAACAATCTTCGGCTCTGTAGACCATGATGAAGCAGTTGATCGAGATGACCAGCTACACCCCACCGACGATTGTTCCGACAGAGACAGAACAGCGCGGGGGAGACACCGGAGATGACGGCACAACGACGAAAAGAGCGAATCTCAAAGGAAAATCCCTCACATACGAGGGGAAGCCGAAAAGGACGGAGAGGGACCACGCGCGGTGACGGGAAGGGACCCCGCTGCTGAATCCTCATGGATTGACAACACATCGAGGTCGATGGGCCACCCTGGCCATGGGGAGGGTCGGATCTGACCAGATCCAGCATCGGCTACTGGACCTACACAGGCGTGGGCAAGCCCTGGCGGGGGCGGGGGCTCGCTACGTCACGGGACGGCCCGATCTGGCTAGATCGGATCAGGTCGGGACCGGTGGAACATGGGAAGACGTCGTCGTCGATGGCTGGGCGGCACATGCCCCGGCACAGCACAGGCCCACACAGCTCGCACGCGGGGGGCACGAAACGATCGGCGACGAAGACAGGGGCACGTTGGGGGTCGGCAACAAAGCCGGCGACGTGCGCTTCCTGCATGGGCCACGAACAACCCATGTACCCTTGGGGGTGCGATGGAAAGTGGCAACGGGGCCGCGAGGGGTCGATAGGACACGTTAGGAGGCGGGGCCCTGGGGAGGCAACGAGCGGTGTCCCGATGGGTGAGTCAGGAGGAGGCCTAGGAAGGTAGTGACAGGGCCCCCGGGCCCGATGGGGCACGTCGAGAGACAGGGGACCCCTGTGGAGGTGACGATGAGACTGTAGGGTCCCGACGAGGTACATACATGGGCGGAGCTATCGACGAGCCTTAAAGGGCCAATGAGCCTCATGGAGGTCGGGTTGCTCTGGGGAGACGGTGACAATGCGGAGGGTGGCCGGTGCGGAAGGCCTTAGGGATGTGGTGACGATGTTGGGGGGCGATAGGACGCGTTTAAGGATAGGAAGCCTTGGGCAAACGACGGCGCAACTGGGAAAGCTCTGATGGGTGATTTCGGGAGTCCCACAGCCCTCAATTTGAACGCTTAGTATAAATGTCATTATGGGCAGCCCCGAATCAGAGCCGGGCAGGGAAAATTCGGAGCCGACTTGCGAATTCAGAAGCTTAAGATACTGATCTTTGAGGGGGAGGACGCCAGTGGATGGGCGTACCACACCGAACGATATTTTACAGTGAATAGACTTACAAAGAAAGAAATTGATGGCGATGGTCTTATGCTTGGAAGAGAATGCACTGGCCTGGTTCCAATAGAGGGAGCAGCGACAACCCAAACGTTCTTAGAAGGAGTTTAAGGATCGTCCACTGGAACAGTTTTGTGATACTCATGAGGTTATCTGCACAAGCAGTTGTTCGCACTCAAACAAGAGGGAACCAACATGACGTATATGGAGATGTTCAAGTTGTTGTCATGACGAGTGAGAGGAATGTCGGAGCAGTGTTGGAAGGGAAGTTTATGAAAGGACTCAGGGCAGACATTTGAGCCAAACCTAGTCTTTTGAGGTAGAGTGGGCTAGGTGAAACGATGGAGATGGTACAGATGATCGAGGACATGAACATAGCGGAGCGGCGTGCCAAGGACACATCAAGCGGGTTCGCTTTCAGTACCAATACCATGATGGAGGGATAGAAGACAGCCTAGGGTTCAGACAAACTGGGGCAAGAACAGTGAGACACGGCCCGAAAGTAGGTTCAAATGCCGCACGGAGACGGAGATACAAAATAAGTGGATGAACGGGTTGTGTTTTTGTTTCACGAGAAGTTTGCTCAGGGACATACTGTCGATATCATGCCCTCCATGTTGACTGTCGATAATGATGAAGATGATGGTATATCAGCTGAGGAGGAAGAATGAGAGGACGAAGACACTCACTTAGAATAGGACGCAACATGAAAGCCAATCGGCGTGATCTAGCAGCAGTTTTTGGAATTTCACCTTGATAACAATGTGTCTCATTGGAAGGGCAATAATGTTAGGCCAGTCATCACCTATGGGCGGCGGTGGAAAAACACAAGGGTATGGTAAGTTAGTCTTTTTGGCTAATTGCCTAATTAAGAAGTGTTATTGTATAAATAAGAGGGAAGATGTCATTAGAGTTTTATCATGCTGAATATTCTGAGAGATTAGTAGTCTATTAGTTAATTTGGATTACTGGGAGATGCCACGCCCTGTTTCCTGGGAACGGGACTGTTTTTCACATGTGATGCATGTCATGTTGTTTACCAATGAAAACAATATAGTTCACAAGCAGATATGTACCAAAATACTCATACAGAAATTTTCATTAATACATGAGAAATACAAAGTCTGATACATTACACATGCGGTTACTGATGTGTAAGTTTTGCATTTATACCGCAAGCGCACAGTGTCGTAGCTTACGGGTCGAACACAGGGAGGTGGCTGACCGAGTACTAACCGATCCTAGGTTATAGTTAACGTCGTGGATATTTGTGGAAGGGTAAGATAAGATAAAAGAAAAGGTATATGGCTAGGTATCCCCTCTATTGCGGGTTGAATATGAAAATGAACTCATTCGTCTAGTTATTGAATTAATCCTAGGGTGGGTGTGTTGCACCTGATGTGGACACATATCCCTTACTTTACTGTTGTAGTGCATGATAGGGCTACCCATCGTGTGGCAAAACAGTCATTGTGAATCAACACACGACAGATGCATGACGCACAACAATATATCCACAACCTTCTTTTACGCTACTGTCGTGGATAGAAGTTAGGCCATTGCCTATAAGCTTTAACCTAGGCCCAACTATCATTGGCGCCATAGATAATATGGATCAATAAAGTGATTAAAACCCTAGATCGACCTCAACTATCGTTAGCCGTTAGATCTAATTAACCCTGAAGGGGAAAACCAATGTTTATTGATAATAATACATCCAAGGCAAAACCCTAATTGACAATTCAAAAGCTAAACCAAACAATTCAATCCATACTCAAACCGCAATAGGATTCAACCCATGCTCTAGATGAAAAATACTCCATATACATCAAATAAATCATCACAAAGATTGCACAAGAACAAATAGAAAATATAATAAAAGAAAGACAATACTTATCTTCCAAAGTTCGCAATCCAAAGGTCTTCAATTCATACAAGCTGCTTCGGAGGAAAGAAAAGCAAAATAAAACCTAATCTACTCTAATCTACTCCTAAACTAATCGCTATGGAAGAAGTATGAAAGACCCCCCCAAAAAAAAAGCGGTGCACAAACACGCTTAAATACATCCCAAAAACCCCAACGGGTTCAGGTGAAACCCCGCCCCAATAGTCGCTACATGACCGTGTCTAGCAATCGACACGATCGTATCGACTCAACTCATAGCATGGCCCTCTTGTAGCTCTAGATCGACACAGTCGTGTCGGGGGACACGACCGTGTCATTGAAATATCCTTGTTTTTGTCGTTTCTACCAAGACAGTCGCACGGTCGTGTGGCTCCTCCTACACGACCATGTCACTGTAATGACATGATACACTTCGGCTCCTCTTGGCAACATGGTCGTGTGAGGGGTTCTACACGACCGTGTAAGTGGTTGTTGCTCTCTTCTTTTGGGGATCTTCTCCACAGGTCGTGTGGAGTAGCACACACGACCGTGTGATTGCTGCTTGCTTTGGTCTGCTCCAGTGTCATGCACACGGCCGTGTGTGATGGCTCACACGGTCGTGTATGGTCTAGTCTTCTTCAAATCTTCTTTAATTTGATTCCTTTGCTTCGAATCACTTTGTCTCTTCACTTCTTGACCTCAATTAGCTCCAAATAGCTGGATTCAACCTGAAAATGCACATAAACATCCAAAGAGTGAAAAGGAACGAAAATATGATGAAATGATATAGAAAGTTGGAATTTATATACTGAAATGCATGAATAACTCCCACTAAAAATGTGTAAAATAATCACTCATCAGTTACTTGCATACTCTCAAAATACACAAGGAAAATATATGAAGGATACACTCAACAAAGATTTTAGGTCTCGGTTTCGGTATCGGTATCGTCCATTTCGGTGGTTTCGAAAGCAAGTTTCGGTTTCGTCCGTATCGGGAGTTTCGATAGCTTCGTTTCGGGTATCGGTTTCAGTTTCGGAGATACTTTAAATATTTATATAGATATACATTAATTTTTCTGTAAGTTTCTGGATTTCGTAAATAAATGTAAATAATAAACAAGTGTGCAATATTTTAACAAAATGTGTAGTGTGTAGCAAGGTGGAGTGCAATATTTTGTAGCAAAATGTGTAGTATGTGTAGCAGGTATTAGTGGAGACTCCACTCCACTTTAGTGATGCTACTCACACTCCACATTTTGCTAAAAATATTGCATTTATTTACAAGTTTTCTATTAAAATGTTGAGAGAATGGCAAACTTGTAAAAACTGAAACTATGTTTAGCAAAATTTGTAACGTGAGTAGCAGATATTTACATCTTTATCTCTCGAGAATTCAACCGCATCCCCTCACTTCAACTTAGAGATCATTCGAAGGCGGCAGTAGCGAGTTCTGAGGCATTCGGAGGCAGCGGCGGCGAGTTCCGAGGCATTCGGAGGCAAAGTCGGACGCATGCGGAGGCAAAGTCGGCGAGATCGAGGTAAGTTCAAGTATTTTCTCTCTCCCTCTTCTTCGTCCTCTTCTTTTTCTTGTTATTCTTTTTTTTGATATTTCTGTAGTTTTTTGTTCATCTTCTTTTTTTCTGTTTTTTCTTCTTTTTTGCCGGTTACAGCCGGAACATTGGCGGAGGCAAAACCGGCCGAAACCAACCGAAACGCCAACGTTCCTGCCGAAACCGAAACCTTCCCTCTGGTTTCGTCACGTTCTCCTCCGATACCGGGACGAAACGGCCGAAGCCCTAGGGTTTCGGCCGATACCTCAAACCTTGCTCACAACCTCACACTCAAAAGTCTGTGTTCTCCGCAGCAAACTCAGAATCTCAAATGATAGGGTCTCATTGTATTCATGTTCAACGCCTAACGGTGCAACAAAACGAAGAGCCGCTAGCCATTAGGTGTAAATCACAATAATTCTAGAATTTAGAATTTAAAATAGTGTACAAGAGCATAACTGATAATAAAGCAGAAACTGGAGATAAGTAAACAGAGACAGGCATGCAAAAAGACAGTTTACAATTTAAAGTTATGCTAACCATATCCTAGCATTTATATCAATCCTAGGCCGTGACTTATATTTGAGAGTACCGTAAGTAACCAGAAGTCCACCTTGCAACACGGGTTATCACTCAGGCCAAGCATAAATATAGGAACGGGAGGGACTCTTAAGTCCAAAATAGAAATGGGAGGGACTCAAAATTATGTTTGCCGATAATCTCAAGGATCCATCGGATACATAATGAGACCCAACCAGAACACCTGATGCGGTCATGCAATCCGAAGCATGGATCCAGTCGCTCTCGCACTTTCTAATATGAGTTATCCCAAAACCCAGTGAGTCTGAAGTGCCAAATGTCGTTTAAGGTGTGCAGCTCACAGTGTCAAGTGTTGCTGTTCAAGAGATATTCTAAGGTACCACTATTTGTTTGGTCAAGATGCATCATTAGACAATGTATCTAAACAAGTCCACGGGTCACATTAAAACTAGTTACTATGGTTGATGTACTACGTGAGTTAAATCCATTTATGTTTCATGATTCTAGAAATTTCAGGAGTCATTATGTCAACAGTCTCAATTCCAATAATATACCACTTGTAATGGGACATAAATAACATGTCATGCATGGGAATAATGACATGGTGTTTTAAGATCATGTTTTCATCATAGCACATCCAAACATATTACTAAATTTTGATGTCCTAAGATTTCTAGTAAAATCAATAGCATGCATCAAGTGATTCCATAACAATTTAAAAATGGGTGGATTTAAAATAGAGAGAGGAACAACTGTATTGATTTCAGAGAAGTCTCATCATCAATTGCATAAGAGTTTAATCCATATGTTCATGTTTTTTCATGTCATTAGCCAACAATATCATGAAAGATGATTTCAGTATAAGCATGAAATAAAGCCATGCATGAATCTAATGTACAACCACCAATAGGACAAAAGCTCGTAATCTAACCAACAATGGCTCATGGCCACACAATTGGACAAAAGCCCATGGGTACAAGTCAAGGGCAAAGCCCAATTCCAACAACAAAGTCCATCAAAGCGCATCATTAACATCCACGGCCAACACCAAGACAAACAACAAAGTCCAACACCCACGGCCAACACCAAGCCAAACAACCAAGTCCAACACTAACGACAGAGTCCAACACCAAGCCCAATCACCCAACAAAGGGCAGAAGCCCAAAGTAAACCCACGGCAAGGCCCAATAGCAATAGGGCGTAAGCCCTGCAAGCACATGAGCAAAAAGGCCCAACCCAAACACAAGGACAAGGCCCAATCACGCAACACAGGACAACCCAAGGGATAACCGCAACGACAGTGATGGTCGCCAAGCCCCGAGAAAAACCCAAACATATGCTTAGAAACATCGCAAGGAAAAATAAAATTTTAAAGCCAAAAACTAGAATTAAAATGATTTACTGAAACCAAGATCATCGAAAAAGCTCGTCGGAGCCATGCCACGCCATTGGCGACTACGTTTGTTTCGACTGAGGGAGGGGTGAAGATGAAGCCACGGACAAATTTCCAACCCCAAGCTTCACGAATAACCAAAATCGAAATCGGAAAAAAATTGAGGAGAAAATTCTTGAATTCTTTGTATGAAACCCCACGAAGGGGGATGTGGCTAAATAGAGTCTTAGTCAGGCAAGAGAAAGGGGGGAGCTTTGCTTTAATGGCAAGTGATGAAGGTTGGCGAAAAGCCTACCATTGCAGTAAATGGGTGGTAAAAGACTATTGCAGAGGAGAGGGAATAGTCAGGGCTCTCGAGTAAAGAGGCGAGGGGTGTCAGTGAATTTTCCGTCGAGCAAAGACGAGCTGTCGAGCGAGGTTGGGGTGACGAGCGACGAATCTTTCATCGATGGTTGTGGATCTGGTCAGGGAGAGAGAGGAGCGAGACAGATTTGAGGGTACAAGGGGCAAGAGAGAGAAGAGATAGAGATAGAGACAGAGACAGAGAGATTTGAGGGTTTGCCGGATAAATGGGGGGCGCATGCGGCTCGTGTGAGGGATGAGGGGGATAAGTGGGAGGGGAAACCGGTCGGGTGAGGAAAAATGAGTGGGTTCGTGGGATGGGCTTCGTTGGGCTAACGAGCTTGTAATATGAAAAGAAAAAATAAAAGAATGTGGCAGGAAGAGAAATGGGCCGATGGGCCAAGGAAAAGAATAAAAATTGAGAAAAATTATCTCAAAAATTTGCACAGTTTTGAGGCCATTACAGGATAGAATTAGCCTTCCTCTCGAATTGGTGAATGTATCTTGTTAGATTTATTCTATTATAAATTAAAATCTCGTTTGCCCTAATTTTACCCTAATTCCTATCAAGGCGGCACCATCCCTTAAAGGCAAGAAGTCTTATCAACTATCTCTTCTTTAATTTGGGGAAAAAGTTATCGTTTTCTATGTTCCTCACTTTGATGGAAGTTCGGGGGGAGCACGTAAGAACTAGGTTGGGTTTGGGTGGCTATTGAGACATGTACTGGGAGAGAAGAGTAGATACCCTTAGAATTAATGGGCCCTTAGAACTAAGGGGTGTATTCTCAATGACTTAGGATGATTTGGGTGATAAATTGTTAAATATCAAGATTTAGGATGGTTAAATTTCTAAGTATGAAAGAATTAATGGGTAATATCTAAAAATCATAATGAAAACCAGTCAATTTATGTAAGCTCTTACAAATCTACTTCGACTTATAATTATTGTAGCTTATGTTTTGACTGGGGCCCACCGACAGTGTGGACCTGCTGAGCTTGACAGATGGGACCCACCATGCGTCACCCGCGTCCTCAGGGACGTTCTTAGACTGGGAGGTCGGCCTGACAAGACCCCGACAACACTCCACAAAGACGACCTCAGCACCTGAGGTAGGCCCCACATATGCATCACTCTCAAGGACGACCTCGGCACCTGAGATCAGCTCTCCTTTAAAATAACGACATCCGCGCCTGAAGTCGACTCTTTAGCATCTATACTCTACCCAAGACAGCTTCAGCACGCACCTAAGGCCGACCCCTAAACAGTGTCCCTCAACAGGGACGACCTCGATACCCGAGGTCGGCTCCTCAGCAGCGGACTCCCTACAGTGACGACTTTGACACCCGAGGTCGGCTCCATTGACTGCATGATCTCAGGGTATGCCCGCCTGGCAATATCAGCCCGTACAATCAAAGTGACACGATCTTAAGCAGGCGAGTTGCTCTCTTTCCATGTTGTTACCCACGGAATGGCATTTGTGCCCATTCCAACATGTGCGTAACCGTCGAACATATCTGGAGGAACCAACTATGCCACCAAATCAGGGATCCTCATAACTCCCTTAGCGTGGCGTTACCAACCCCCCAATTCTACAAAAGAGTATCACCTTCGTGAACATGTACCTCTGAATTAACACGCTCATCTACTACACACTTGCAATTTTCTCCTTCCTCCTGCTTGGAACTGAATTAAGCGTCGGAGTCGAATCGGAGGGCCACCCCTCTGTTTTCTCTGATGTTCTTCCTATCTGTTTCAGGGGGCAGTGAAGGAGTTTCTCGTCCTAGCAAATCCCTGCACTGGCTCCCTGTTACGGAGATACTCGCCTTAGCAACCTGATCAAGTTCTACGAGATCCTTGCATCAATAACTATAAATCCATATTTGTGATGGCCGGCATGATAAAGGCCCTTTGATTTTCAGTGGCAGCTTCTTCCTCATGTAACTTTCTTAGCACGCTATTGATCTATAGTCATTGTAGGGCACACAATATAAAGTAACATCTAGCTCCACGCATCTCTCCTCATCTTCATCGCTTGTATGCTTGTGTTGCAAAGGTGGTAGCAGCAAGTGCAAGGATGCGAGTAAAAATGACACTCCGCAAACTGCATCTAAGATTGACTTCTACGAAATCTTTACACAATGGTTCAACACTATCGCCTTCTAAAACCACAGTGGTTAGATCCAGGAAAACAACTTGCTTGTGTTGTCCAAGTTAAGACAATAGATATATGTTGAGTTGCTTACACACATCCATGCGATAATGATAAAGGTCATTCAACAACTTGCTTTTTCTCAAAGTTGGTGAGGGATAATTGTGGTGTGCGAGCATGTGTAATGTGTTTTCCCTTTTGGTATTGGTGGAAGGTGGGATGCAGAAATATTGAATATTATCGCTCAGTTTATCTTGATAATTAAGGTGTTAAACCATGTTGACAAAAGAAACTATTTTATGAATAATAAAAACCATGAGGCTCAGAGCAGTTTTATCCATCACTTGCCGCCATTGTCGTCGTCATCATCATCATCATCAAAGCCTTCTTCCATCAAAAGGGGCCAGTGTGGAGTACAAGGGCTTCATCAAAGACTACAAAAAATGTCACAACCAACTACTAACTTGACGTCAACATTTCTCTAATTATTGCTAAAGCCCTAGCCAAAGCAACAATGGACAAGCGAGGGGCTTACCATCATAATGTTCATCTAGGGAACATGAAGATGAAAGATAATAACCTTACCATACGAATTAGGTTCAACTTTGAGGCATGGATAAAAGAACAAGAACAACAGAAAACATATTCCTAATGGTCAGCATGTCACGCCCCGATTCCCGGGAACGTAACTATTATTACATATAATGCAAATCTCGTTGTTTATCAGTAAAAACAATAGCAGAGATGTACCAACATACTCATATAAATTTCTTCTTCAAATATGAGAACAAAATCCGAATACAATATGAAAGATTCAATGTCTCCAGATACACGAAGAATTACATAAATGAAATCCATTTATGGCATCACTCAGAAATTTGCGCCTTGCGCAACAAAGCCGATATCCTCATATTTAAGGAACTACATATATATCCTAGATATGAAATCGCTATAATAGATATATCCTCATATATTGAAGTCTCCGCGTGGTATGATCAGCACCTAACTCTAGATATGAAATCGCTATATTAGAGTAAATTTACAATAACTCTAGAATTCAAAATTTGAAACAGAGTGTGGATATAACTGAATTAAAACGGGAATATGTGTATATATGAGTGACAAGCATGTGAGACAGGAATAATAAGAATAAACAATAAGGCAACAGTGCCAAGTTGACAAACGGTACATTCCTATAGATGTAGTGATATCTCTCAAGCAAGCAACCAGGGTATTAAGCATTACTATGATCATCCAGTCATAATAAGGAACTATAACAAAAGACCAAGCAAGAATTAGAATATACTACAAATATTATCTTGTATGCAAGACTGATACCATATACTAATGTTGTGGCTCATATTGGAGAGTATGATATATAACCAGGAGACCACCTTGTACCACAGCCGATCTCCCCGAGCCAAGTCTAAACAAAAAAAGATAAAAAGGACTCAGAATCCATCCGACATAACGGGTTTGGGCTATAAACAGATAATGTGAAGGATCTGGTTGGAACAAAAACTGTGATGTGATCCTACTAGATACGATCCGAAAGCATGACTCTAGTTTATATCATACATTCTAATATAAGTTATCCTAAACCCCAATGGCTACAAGTACCAAGTGTGTGATGTGTCAAGTCCAGTGTCAAGTCCAATATAGTATCTGATATTGTAATGCTTTCCGAATATAATTATGAGGGATGGATTCTAGAGATAGCTCACATGGGTCCAAGAGGTGGGCCTCGGTGTCTCGTGGCACTGTCCCATCTAGCACTTCGTTCCTAATCAAGAACATGTACAATGTCAAAAGCTTGTAGTTAGTGTTCAATATCCCGATACAATATCAAAGTATGTGATCATTGTATAATATCCATTGCAAACATGTCATGTAATTGGATCATGTATCTTATCGTTGCCAATTGTTATCAATTTGAGAATATGTGCTTTATGAACTGTGAAGTATGAGCAAATCAATGTAATGGTATATTGTGACAAGAACTATCGAAATGATATATATATATATGATTTAATGTAGAAAAGCTGCCACCTGATCCACTGGATCAGGTAGCAAGACACAAAAAAGGTGGAGAGTACAAGCCCCCACATGGGCTTGTACTCGTTGGGGCCCACCCCTTTGTGCCTTGCACCTGATCCTTTGGATCATGTGCCACCTGCTCTACATTAATCATATATATATATATATATATATATATATATATATATATATATATATATATCCAAATACTAACATACAGTTTTCGGTACCAATAAGTGAGTTGTTCAAATAATGTTCTGATGTCAATCTAAAACATAGCTTTCATAGTTTTCATGACATAAAATTGTAGCAGTAATTATTTAATCATGTAGTAGTCGTGATACTTTCAATTTTCTTATTGTTGGTGATTACTCTAGCATGCATCATATAACGTAGAAAGGAGAACAAAGTCTCTGTAGTCACATCATGATTAGTCTACATGGTAAGGAGCTATGCATTCAAAAACACATCCAAGTTCATGATCCTAACGTTTTTAAGTGTATTCATATCAATATGACACATGAAACAATAGCAATTTCCCATAAGTCCATCATTCATCAATATGAGAACAATACCAAACTTTCAACAAGTCCAATTATCCATCAATATGCTACACATAGAAGTAATATCAAGATCACGTCTCATCATAACCTGAACCTCAACCATGTATCCTAATTGATGTCAGAAAATATTATCTGATTATTTGTATGCATAAATGTAATTTCCACAATAATTGAGGGGCATGCCAATTGGTGACTTCAGAGGAAAACTCATCTTTGATCATTCTAAAGGTCAAATCCATATATTCATTCATTTCTAGCTCACATAATATCATCAAAGAACCATTTCAGAGATTTTATCAATTTAAACATGCATAAGGGCTTGAAATGAATTTCAAATTTCAGTGAACAGTAAACCAAAAGCCCACGGTCCAACAGATCCAAAGCCACACAACCCAACAAAGCCAAACAGCAAGCCCACACCAACAATACAAGGGCAAAGACCTCTGGCCAATAGAAACAGGGCAAAAATCCAACTGCCACATGAAGACAGGGAAAAAGCCCACAGCCTCAAAACTGGGGCAAAGGCTCATGGCCAAAACAGCAACAAGGCCCAGGCGGCTGACTGAAGCCATGCCCAGGTGGTCAACAGGAGAAGCAAGCCTGCATGCCAACAGGAGAAGCAAGCCCCACGCAGGTCAATACAGAAAAAGGCAAGGCCCAAGCAGGCCAACAACAGCAAGAGCGGCAAGTCTTAGCCAACTGAGAGCAACGCGCCCAACAAAGGCAAGTAAAACAACGACAGGGGTGCCGTGGAAAACAGTGGACAAGGGGACAGCGACATGGGTCTCCGCAAGCCCGACGATGGCCGTAAGGCCCCGAAATCACAAGGGATCAACCCCTAATCAATTAACAACCCAAAACAAGGAATCACATGCTCAATTCATCATCGCATTCAAGAGGAAAAATCCCTCAAAATAATTCTAATAATAAACCTGAAAGCAAAACCAAATAATAGAATCTAAAGTAAATTTACCGATTTCGAAATCATGTCAAAGCTGTCGGTAAAAGGGCCAATCCTTGTCAACTTACCATCAAGCGGTTGTGGCTGCTCGCTGAAGGGAGGAGGCGAGAACTTGAGGAGATCGAAGCCCCAAAACCGAAGATCCAACACCCAAAGCAAGAAACCAAAAAACCCTAGAAATTTTAGAGAGGACAAAGAAATTTTCGCATGAAATCCTTGAAGAAGAGAAGTGCATTAAATAGAACCAAAAAGAGGACATGAGAGGGACCGATCACGCGAGGGGGATGGGGGTTGTCGAGTTACAGCGAACAACGGTGATCAGTGAAACTTTCACCGAAGGAGTTAAGAGCAACGAAATTTGGTCGGGAGAGAGTGGGGAAGAGATGAGATTTTTTGAGGGGGTGAACGAGGGAGTGGGCTAAGGGAAAAAGTAAATAAAGTGGAATTGTGTCATGGGCTTGGGATTTGAATAAAAAGACGAAAAGAAAGGTGAAAAGTGGATGTGGGATTTGAGGTTTTATTTGGCTTTCGGGCTTTTTGGGCTTGAGAAAGAAAGAGAAATGATGGAAGATAAGAAAGAAAATAGGACAATAATTAATATATAATGAAAAATTACAAATTAATTTCTAGAATTAATATGTAAAATACGAGATATTACATTCTACCCACCTTACAAAAATTCTGTTCTCGGAATTTCTTAAAGGTATGGTAACTAATAGTGAGAAAAATGGATTGCTAGAGATAAACAAACAAGCAATGGAAGGCACTCAAAAGGTAGCAAAGATGATGATAAAGTCGTCACAAGCTGAGGGGGATGTGATGGCAAAGGAAATAAATGATTCCATACATGAAAGATTCTTCTAATTGTCAACAAAGAATGATAATGTGGGATGGAGTATCACGTTACAAGCAGTGGATGGAAGTGTGTGGAAACAAAACTGTTGAATCAAAAGTATATGAGATAAAAGAAGTCCTCACCTGTCCGTCATCGACGAGTATACACTTGGGACATCATGCATTCAAAGTGTAATATTAGTTGATATGAGTATATTAATGGTACATCCTACTCAACCTATACTGTTAATGAGATAGTTATCGTGGACCTGCATGTGCCACCACAAAACATGTCATGTCCCGATTCCCAGAAAACGTGATCGTTATTACATGCAGTACATGTCATGTTGTGTACCAGTGAAAATAATATAGCCAATAGCGGAGATGAACCAACATATACTCGAATAAATTTCTCCTTTATATAAAAGACCAAAATCCGAATATAATATGAAAGATACAATGTCTCCAGTTACATAAAGAAATACATAAATGAAATCCACTCATGGCCTTTCACTCAGAAATCTGTGTCCTGCACAACAACCCCAGTATCATCGTATACTGGAGTCTCCTTATATTTCTGATCAGCACTTGTTGTGCAATAAAACATGAAACCGCTATGTTTGAGTAAATTTACATTAATTCTCGAATTCGAAATTTGAAACAGTGTGTGAGTATGACTGAATTAAAATAAGAACATGTGTACATAAGTAACAAGCATGCGGGACAGGAATAATAAGAATAAACAATAAGGCAACAGAGCCAAGTTGACAAATGATACATGGCTAGAGGTGTAGCAGAGTATCTCACTAGCAAGCAAACATGGTATTAAGCATTACTATGATCTACTAGGTATAGACCAACATGAATTGAATATCTTACATATAATATCTTGTATGCAAGACTGTGATACCTTATACTAGTGTCGTGACTCATATTAGAAAATACGATATACAACCAGAAGACCATCTTGTACCACGGGCGAGCTCACCGGGGCCGAGTCCAAACAGAAAAGAGAAAAGAGACTCAAGATTCATCTGACATAACCGGTATGGGTCATAAACAGATACAGCAAAAGGACACAGACGGAACAAAAACTGTGATGGGATCATACCATATACGGTCTGAAAGCATGGCTCCAGTCGATATCATACCTTCTAATATGAGTTACCCCAAACCCCAATGACTATAAGTACCATGTGCGTGATGTGTCAAATCCAGTGCCATGTCCAATATTATATATTATATTATAATGGTTTCCAAATATAATGATAATGAAGAAATTCTAGAGGTGTCTCACATGGGTCAAGATGTGCCCCTGGTGTCCCATGACACTTTGTCATATCTAGCACTTAATTACCAATCAAGAACGTATACAGTGTCAAGAGCTGGTAGTCAGTGTTAAATATCCAGATACAATATCAAAGCATGTGACCACCGTATAATATCCATTGCAAATGTGTCGTGTAATTAGATCATGTATCTTATTTTTGCCAATTGTTATTAGGTTGGGAATATATGATACGTGAACTATGAAGTATGAGCATATCAATGTAATGGTATATTGTGACGAGAACTATGCAGATGATATTAATATCCAAATACTAACATACGATTTTCAGTTTCAATACGAGAGTTGTTCAAAGTGATGTTATGTTGTTAATCTGTCACATTGCTTTCAGAGTTTTCAAGCCATAAAATTGTAGCAAGCCATAAAATTGTGGCAGTAGTTATCTAATCATATAGCATTTGTGATACTACCAATTTCCTAAATTTCCTAATTGTGGGTGATTACTCTAGCATGCATCATATAACATAGGAAGGAGAACGTCTCTCAACAAGACTAAGGGCTCACATTATGATTAGTTAGTCTACAAGGTTGAAGAGCTATGCATTCTAAACATATCCAAGTTCATGATCCCAACAGTTTTAAGGGCCGGTTCATATCAATATAACACATGAAACAATAACAATTTTCAACAAGTCCACCATCCATCAATATGAGAACAATACCAAACTTCTAACAAGTCCGATTAGCTATCAATATGTCATACATGGGAATAATATCAAATTACTTCAAGATCACATCTCATCATATAGCCTAAATCCCAACCATATATCCAAATTGATGTCAAAAAATATTATCTAATCATTTGCATTCATAAATGTAATTTCCATAATAATTTAAGGGGTGGGTCATTGGTGATCTCAGAGGAAAACTAATCGTTGAACATTCCAATGGTCAAATCCATGTATCCATTCATTTCTAGCTCACATAATATCATCAAAGAACCATTTTAGAGATTTTATCAATTTAAACATGCATAAGGGCTGGAAATGAATTTTAAATTTCAGTGAACAGTAAACCAAAAGCACACAGTCCAACAGATCCAAAGCCACACAACCTAACAAAGCCAAACAGCAAGCCCACACCAACAGTACACATGGCAAAGACCTCTGGCCAACAAAACCAGGGCAAAAAGCCCAGGCCACGGGAAGACAGAGCAAAAGCCCACAGCCTCATGACAGTGGCAAAGGCGCTCAGCCAAAATAGCAACAGGGCCAGGTGGCCAACAGAAGCAAGTCCCAAGTGGCCAACAGAAGAAGCAATCTTGTAGGCAAGCCGATACAAAAAAGACAAGGCCATGTCGGCCAACAGCGGCAAGATGGACATGCCCTCAGCCAACTGAGCAGCAACGCACCTAGCCGGGGTGAGTAAAAGAACGACAAGGGTGTTATGGAAAACAATGGGCAAGAGGGCAGCGGCAGAGGTCACCGCAATCCCGACGATGGCCGTAAGGCCCCGAAATCATAGGGTTCAACCCATCATCAAATTACAACCCAAAATAAAGAATCACATGTTCAATTCATCATCGCATTGATGAGGAAAATATCATCAAAATAATTCTAATAATAAACCTAATAAAAGCAAAACCAAATACTAGAATCAAAAGTAAATTTACCGATCACCGAAACCACGTCAGAAAACGATCGAAAAAGGGGTCGAGCCTCGCCGCCATACTGTCGAGCGGCTGTGGCTGCTTGCCGAAGTGAGGAGGCGAGAACTTAATGAGATTAATGCCCTAAAACCAAAGATCCAACAGCCAAAACAAGAAACCAAAAACCCTAGAATATTTTAGAGGAAAAAAATTTCGCATGAAATCCTTGACGAGAAGGGGATTAGATAGAATCGTAGAGGGGACATGATAGGGGTCAATCACGCGAGGGGGGTGGGGTCGTCGAGTTACAGCAAACATCGGCGAATGGCAAAACTTCTGCTGAGGGAGTTAAGAGCGGCGAAATTTGGTCAGGAGGGAGTGAGGGGGAGAGGAGATATTTTTGAGGGGGTGAATGAGGGAGTGGGCTGACGGGAAAAGTAAATAAAGGGGAACTGGGCCATGGGCTTGTGCTTTTAATGAAAAGAAGAAAAGGAAAGGAGAAAAGATAGATGTGGGCTTTGGGATTTTATTTGGCTTTTTGGCTTTTTGGGCTTGATAAATAAAGAGAAAGGATGGAAGAGAAGAAAGAAAATGGAAAAGGAATTAAACTACATAAAAATAATGAAAAATTGAAATTGATTTCTAGAATTAATATGTAAAATACGGGGTATTACACTGGGGTATTACACTGCCTATGAATCATAAGCTACAAACACTTTAATCGTCAACATTACTACAAAACCCTGGATAGAAGAATTGTGGGAAAGAGAGGTGATTTCCATAATAAGAAGACCATTAAAAATCTCCAAGATCTCGTAGAATAAGAAAATAAAGACCATGAAGACGGAAGTTAAAAGGGAAAAATGATATAGGCATTTAAAGTCAACTTTTAGACATGGATAAAGATAAGAATCGACAAGAACATGTTCCTAATGATCAGCTTGTTAATTATCACCTACAAACAAAGTGCCTTTATCTTGGTCTATGATACGATCATTACGTACAAGAGAATGAGGAGGCGTAAGCACGAGGTCCACGAGCAAAGGAAGCCCAAGGAGTAAAATTTCTATGCACACTACTAGTCATGGAGTATTTACTTTATGCACTACGATGTGGGAATAAAAGCGACCAGCCGGCCCTAATTTTCTGTATCGAATATTTGAGTGATTGTTTTCTACCATTTTTCCTAGAGAGAGATCTAGAAGAGATTTAGGCTTTTACCTTACAAAAGTTAGGAGAGGTGGATCTATTCTACAACAAGAGATCCAGTTATCTTATTGTTATCTTTAAGTGTTTATCAAATAAAAATCCCATTTTTACCCACTTTTGTGCCCTAGTTCGTATCAGTCTGCCAGTCAATGTCATTTTATTTCTTATAAACTAAATTCACAAAATCGTCAGCCTGTTTACCAAGCCAAAAAGATTACCCCCACAAAGTGAAACCTGCTAACCATAATGTTTTTGGGATCACCTCTTTTATGCCACTGCCTCCTATATATCATATTACTTTCCACTATCACTCTTTATTATTCCCAATCTCAAGTGCATACAGCCATAGAACCGTTTATTCCTATAAGAAAAAATGAGTGTTATTGTACTATAAAGGGCCTAGATAAATCTCTCTGAAGTCAAGAGACCTGTTAGCTGGCTATTTGCTGCTGTCAACAACGTCTACTGCATCATCAAGTAACTCATGTCGAAGGCCCTACTAGTACAGATTTGTCAGCCTCAACTGCAATGTTGGCACTTCCACATTCGATTCCCCACATCTATCAAGAACCATGTTCACTCTGCTTATTCGGGAGTTGCATCTAACCTCTATTTGTTCGGGTCTTGATGTTTCACCCTTTTTCCCTATAAGATTAATGATGTTTCACTCATAGGTTTGGGTCTTTTAATGTAACTAGTATCTTAGCCAAAAACTTTAAATGATAAAATTTGAATTAGGATTTAGGTTTTCGATTTTTAACTAGAAAAGCGAGAGGGAGACATAAATGGGTTTAAAATAGGCCACTTAACAAAAAGGGTGAATATTCTGATGCAGGAAAAAATTCAATGGAAACAGACAACGCTAAGGTTGGAACTCTTTCCTAATTTAAATATAACCTGATGCATTGTATGGATGTACATAAATTTAGCTTCGCTGACCATATTTCATTATATTGAACTAGTATTATTTTGAGTGTTTTGTTAGTTTTAAAATACTACATAATTTTTGTTGTTAGCTTTTACGTATTTGGTATATATTTTGTATCCTCAATGATAAAAGTGAACTTAAGAAAGCATAATAGTCAGTATATGATAATAAAAGTAAAAGCAAAATCTGAGTATCGAATTCCGTGTGTTGAATTTACAGTATATTCCAAAGTCCATAAGTTTAACTGCATAAGCACTAACCACTAAAAGTTGAAAAGACATCCTACTTCTCTCATATTTTTTAGGATGCCTAGGATTAGAGTTTCTCATCTTACAACGTCATAACAATGGTTACTGGTAGAGACCTAACCCATACTATGCCCCTAACCTAGTCCATTTGTTAGAGACCCAGCCCATACTAGACCCTCAACACTAGCCTTGCTAAGAACCCACCACATACTAGGCCATTAACACTGGGCTCATACCCTAATTTTTAAGTATTAGCTAGCATCCAACCCAAAACAAATTGGTATTAGGTCAAGAGGACAAGCGTTTCATTTCTTTTTTCCTTATCCGATGTGGGACTAAGTGGGATCGTAACATACCACCACGCTTCCGACACAACCGCCGTCCACGGCGGCCCACTCTGGGTGCCCACTCTGGCCTTTACCAGGTTACCTCCTCTTAGGTCGCTCTTTCCCCAGGTCGTCCCTTTCACAACGTGGGTTGTAGTATGAGGCTTGCTTTGATACCATTTTGTAAAAGACCCAGCCTATACTAGACCCCTAACCTAGTCCATTTATTAGAGACACAGCCATACTAGGCCCCTAACACTAGCCTTGCTAAGAACTCATCTCATACTAAGCCCCTAACACTAGCCTTGCTAAGGACACATTCCATACTAGGCCCTTAACAATGGGCTTACACCCCAATTGTTAAGTATTAGCTAGCATCCAACCCAAAACCAATTGGTATTAGGTGGAGAGCCCTCTAATACTTAAGCGTTTCATTTCTTTTTTCTTATCCGATGTGGGACTTAGTGGGATCGTAACAGTTACACAAGCAAAATTCATCAATTTCAAGACTAGAATTGTTGAATGACATTGAATAGCAACCCTTCCATAGCAGTCGACATCAGTGTTATAAAAGACGGTTTCATTATGTGCGCGGTCTATGAGCGCATAGCGCATAAGCGGATTATGCGGCCTATTATGCGGTTTACACGAAAATGAATAATTTAGTATATAAATAAGCAATAAGTTTATGTGTTTGTGTATATTAAATTAAAAAAGATAAGAATTATGGGAATAAGGAAAAAAATCATATTACCTTTTAAAAATATGGATTAATTCATACTAAAACATCAACGCCATTATGACGATCAATACATAAAATAACTAAAATCTAACGTCTAAAATAATCTACACACAAAACATAACTATTTAGTTTTACGTCCAAATCAAAAGCATGTCAAACATAAGTATTTTAAAATTAAAAAAAACTGATTTTTATGTTTAACGGGTCGTGTTTCTTAATGGGTTGGGATTTTTTAATTGCCGATTATGCGCCCGCATATTCGCATATGCGGTCACATACCATTTATGCGGTCGATTATGCGGCCGACCGCATAATTCGACCGCATAACTTAATTTTCATGCGGTTAAAGGCTGCATCCTTATATGCGGCCGCATATAACTTGTTTTAGAACACTGGTCGACATGGAGGCAGATTGCAAATCATCATAAGAAGTAAACATAAAGCCAACGGGGGCCCAGATGCAAAATTATCGGTAGCATTAGGCAGTTTATAACTTTGAAAATGAGGGGGAGGGTGAAAGATACTTCCTAATGCAAGTTTCATGTTATTATAATTAGCATATCAGTGGTTATAACTTGCACCATAACAGCAACACCAAATGACATGCATTTTAGAAGTCTTTGAGAAGTGAAAAAGATTACAATGACTGGAACTGTAACCAACAAACTAATCAAGTAGAGGTGTAGAATAGAATAATTTAACCAGCCCCATTTAGGACAAAGCAATAGAAATGCTTACCTGTTCGTGGCCTCGAATTTTCATGAAGCCTCGCAGCAATTCCCGTTTATAATGGCAGTCTCCACTAAGATGGTTAGCCCTAATCTGAGTCAAAAGACAAGTAATGCGAAAAACAATTAACAGCAAAGAATTAAAGCCACAGCAACCAGATGCAATGTTAAAGAAATTCCATTACATAACTAAAGGCTAATATGATGCTACCAGCTTGCCCACTACATCAAATGTCTATAAATTCTAGCCATTTAAAAGCTCTGCATTACCTCGGAGCAAGCATGATGAGCACAATTCTTCCAGTCCATGTTCTTAGCACGACAATCATCATAAGCATGTATCAGCTCATGAATTAAGACTTGGTTTATCTCATCTTGGTAAGTCATGTGATTACAACACACTTGGATCTGAAGTAACAAAAAAGCAGAGTGAGGGGCCTAGGTACAAAGGAAAAAAGAAAACAGAAAGCGTTGGTTAGGTAAAACACTTTTCCCAAATTAAAACAACCCAACTGCAGGACAATGTAACATTATAAGTCTACCGTACTGAACAGAAGATAATACATGTAAGGACAAGGAGTGTAACTGCAATTGTTTGATTATGCACTAATAATATAAAACTGGTGGTGCTTGTATAACTGTGGTACAAGTTAGCTCTTGGCTTGTATTTTGGGCATTGAAGGTGAATGTAATTCCCAATACAAAAATGTTCGCTTCTTTTACTTGTACTGTACCGGGTATCTGATGTGATTTAGTGTTCCTTTTAGATGGATGTTTACTTGCGATCACATCTGTGCTGACTATTTGTACCTTGTAATTTCAAGGGAGTTCATCACTATTTTATGGTATATCAATAGGGTCATGCTCATCAAGGTACCCTGATACAATTCCACAGGGTAAGGCTAAAGACCCAAAGCAGTACAACAGAAAGTCAACTTTACAAAGGATTGCCTAGATGAAGCAGTATAGCAGGCTTCACAGCAAGGTACAGTAAAGCTGAAAGGGACAGGTAGTAGCACAGCTCCTAGCACTCAGAAAGCCAAGAATCTGCCTCAGCCAGGAAGAATCCCCAACTCTATTGGCACGTCAACAGCCATCAATGCCAACAGAAAGCGTCAAGAAGACATGAAAGTTCATTGAAGGCTGCTCGAAGGAAAACGCTAGCTCAGGGAATGCCATCAGAAGTTAGATAGTTGTTAATCATTAATTTTTGGCATAAGTTTGTAGGGATGACATTTTTGAAAGTAGGTATTCTGAATTTGTGTGCTTTTTTCTATCAACTGGAATTGTGTGCTTTCTATCCATGCTGCCATGATGTGCCTTAAGATTGTATTCTTGAATTTGTTTATCCTGCATTTTGCATCTTAAATTTGATACCCAACATTTTTCATCCTGAATTTGATATCCTGAAAGTTTGAAATTTGTTATCATTAATGTTTTTTAACATATCTGATATATCATATACTGAAGATAAGTCTGGTAATGAAGATGTGTTTGGAATTTTTACTTGGATCATAGATTACTTGCATCCTGAATTTCGTTTCTTGCATTTTGTAGCATGTATCCTAAATTTGGTATCATAAAATTTTGGATATGCATGTTGGGTATATTGATGTTGGTATATTTCATGATATGTGATATCCTGAAGTTTGGTATACATGATTCCTGATCATTGAGTATCATGTGGCGATGATGATTAGCCCTGATTACCCGTATTTGGTAATTGATGTATTATGTCGTTGCTGCTTCTTAATTGGGAATTCTATGGGATGACAAGGCAATTTGGGGGTAAGCAAACCGTTGCTGACTACCATTGCTGACTACCATTGCAGCCATTTAGTAGGATTCAAATTTGGGGGTATTCAAAAAATTTAGTTATGTGGCAGCACCATTTTGCAACATTGTATTGATGTGGATGTGGATAGGACAAGTCTGAGCTTTAGCTTTAGTATAACATAATTGGATGTTACTTAATGTTCTTAAGAATTCCGATATATCACGAAATTGGATATGGATTTTGGATACTGGGTGATGGTGCATACAGGTAATGGCACTTAGATACTTGGTTATGCTTTTAGATACTTGGTTATGGCGCATACATGAATTTTGATTTCTTGGTACTTGGATACATGTCACATACTTGGTATTTGGATACATGTCACATGCTTGGATACAGGTATATTATGCTGGGGCCTGTGGTGCATACAGATATCACATGTATCATACAGTCTATGTCGCATACATGTATATTATGTCATAGGATATTATACAGGTGTCATAAAGGCTGCCAATGTCGCATATGTCAATGAATCATATGTATCATTGAGTCTCATTATCAAGCTCATCAATTTTCATTGTATTTTGTTTAGGAAATGAAAATAGAAGCCATGTGGAGCTAAATTTACTCATAGAGATCCATATCCTTAGGGAGACTTGTGGAGCTACATAGAAATTGCGAATTATTTTCTTTGAATCAGTTCTAAGATTTGGATTTCATAGTTCTTGGAATCAAGTTTCATAGTTCTGAAAATCTAATGGATCATATTTCTGTGAATCAAGTTGGGTCATTCTGAGAATGTATTTTGGATTCATTTTATATTTATGTCAAAATTTTATATCCAACGTGCATTGTCTTACCTTTTTGCCTCTAAGAACTGTGCCAATACCATTACCTACCCGTCGATGTGGAAATTTAGAATTTGGTATACTGAAATTGGTTGTATGCATGATTGGGTTTCCTAAGCTTGGTATCTTGCTTGATGTGTGGTATCATGAAGTTTGGTATCCTGCAATTGGTATCCTGAAGGTGTTTTACAGAATTAAAATTTTGTGTATCCGCATGTTGGTAACTTGGTATTTTTCATACTGAATTTGTTATCCTAGATTTGGTATCATGAAATTGTAGAATTTGGTATGCTGAAATTGGTGTTATGCATGCTTTGATTTCATGAACTTGGATTTTGCTTAATATGTGGTATTTTGAAATTTGGTATCCTGTAGGCGTTTTGCAAAATTAAAATTTTTTATCCTCAGTTGGTATCCTGGATTTTTTGCTTCTTGAATTTGTTATCCTGAATTTGGTGTCATAGAAATTTGGAATTTGGTTTTGCCTCTTGAATTTGTTATCCTGAATTTGGTGTCATAGAAATTTGGAATTTGGTGACCTGAAATTGGGGTTATGCATAGTTGGGTATCCTGAACTTAGTATCTTGCTTGATGTGTGATATCCTGAAGTTGGGTATCCTGAACTTGTTATCCTGAAGGTGTTTTGCAGAATTAAAATTTTTTATCCTCAAGTTGGTGTCCTAAATTTTTTCATACTGAATTTGTTGTCATGAAAATTTGAAATTTGGTATCTAGAAGTTGGGGTTATGCCTGCATGAGTATCCTAAACTTTTTATCTTGCTTAATGTGTGGTATTTTGAAAATTACTCTGCACATAACCAAATTACTCACCGCGCACATCCGCTCAAAAATTACTCCCCGAGATACCAAATTACTCGCCGCGCACATCCCTCCCAAAAAAATTACTCCGCAAATTACTCATCGCGTACGTCCCGTCCCAAAAAATTACTCCGCACACATACCAAATTGTCATCACTTACCAACAGTGGAGGCACGCGCCGAGGCGAGATTTTCTGCTATTAGGGGCATTTTTGTAAGTTTTGAAAATTCTGGATTTGTCTCTTGTTATATTAGAGCCGTCTAGGGATTAAAGGGATTATGCTTGAGGATTGTAAGAGAATTTGTTCTATGCGTTCACGAACCCTAAATTGAGAAATTTAGACTATATTTCTCGAAGATAAAGCTGGGAGAGTGGTCTTCTCTCCTAAAGAGGCCAATTATCTACGTTATTTACACTTTTATTCAATAAAAATCCCATCTTTTCCCTTTTCCACAATAAAACTTCACTTTTTATTCTGATTTTCCATCAAGATCGTATCAAATTGGTATCAGAGCTCTACGATCCGCATGGAGACCACAAGATCAAAGGAGAAGTACGAAGCCTTGGAGGAAAGACTCGAGATCGAGGCAGCGAATTGGAAGAAATCGATTGACATAAAGGCATTAGAAACAAGGATGAACAAGAATTTCGGCTCGATCACGCAAACCAAACAACAGACCATGCAACAACTCGTTGCCCTAACCAAGGTGAAGACCTCAGATCTAAACGACGACCCAAATCTAAGGCAAAAGTAGAAATCTTTGTCGAATGGGAAGGAAAAGGTCAAGACTTTACGCGAGGGGCTCCTTTCCGATGCAGATCTGGTGTTGGAGGAAGAAGAATACATCAACAAGGGGATCAGAAGCATGCTGCAGCGAGGAACGAGACACGCGACAACCGGGGAGGGGCGCCAAAGATCGACAAGGTCCAGCGAGGTCGCCAGGAGCCTCACGGCTCCCTGCCTGCCTGCCAGGACCTTGCCGACCCCCTAGCGGTTTGCCATGACTCTGTCGCTCCCCTAGCAGGCCACCAGGACCCAGCCGAGCCCCGGCTGGGCCGGCAAGGTCACCGCAGCCCCCTGGTGAGCCTTGGCCAGCGACAGGCAAGCCGCCAAGTGGCTGCCGGGCCCCTTGGCAACCCAACGGAGGGCCAGGGCCCACATTCGACTTCATCGGGACTTCGACGAGGGTTTGAGGAGATCCGGGAGGACTTCAGCTCTGATTTCTTCAGGGACAGACCCGACGGCTCGACCTGAAGTACGAAGAGTACAAGCAGTACCATGAAGATATTCCCAAGGATGTGGGAGATGGAGGGTCAGACTGGAGAGATGTCGATTGGAAGAATAAAGAGGGAGATGACAGGGCACGATTCGAAGACTATTATGCACCACAGGATCCGTACCAGACACGATACCACGACCGATGTCGGGGGAGAGTAGCACCTTGAGATTTCAACCCGACAACATGGTCATAAAGTTGAAGATGACAATCTTTAAGGGAGAAGACTCAGATGGGTGGATATACATGGCAAAGAGGTATTTCAATGTGACGCATCTCATTGAGGCAGAGAGGCTGAAGGCCATAAGAGTTAGTTTAGAAGGTGAAGCTATAACTTGGTACCGATGGAGACAGCATCAATACCCGGTTAGTCAGTTGGATGAATTCAATGAATGTTTTTTAGACCAGTTCCAGAAGACCCAGTGGGAGACTGTTGGATCATGTGGATGGCAAACAACACTAGAAGGGTGTTGAATAGGGTTGTTAACAATTATATATCTTTTTCGATTAAACAACTATCCTTCTCAGTGTTGCCTAAGTATCAAATTGAGTTGCCTCATATTTTAACTTAATCAACAAGTATATGCTTGTAATAGATAAGAGTTAGTAACATCGGAAATAAAAGCATACAAGCAATAATAAATAAGGAATAATAGAATCATAGTCACAACGCAAACACACGATAATTTACACTGGTTCGGATATGCAAGTCTTACTTGCCCACTGTATCCTACTCCAGCAACAAATTCACTAGCTCTCAACGAGAGCAAACCTTGCCTCAAACGAAGAGGACTTCGTACAACCACCTAGCTTCTCTAGCTAGGAAGTTCAGCACATAGTTACAACACAACTAGGATTTCCACTATTCCCTTATAACACGGAAATTTACAATCCAAAGTCTTCTTCAAAGACTTACAACAAATATGAAATGAAGTACAACAATTTTTCCTATAGCCAATAGTATTTGTGAGTGAGTGTGGCTAAAGAAAAAATCTCCTTTAATCAAATATATGATATGGAATATAAACACGATCTGATCAAAACTTTACCTTGAAAGTCGATTCTCTAAAATGTAGCACTCTGGCTTTAGAGATCGAAACTTCAAGTATCTTAATCTTTGAAAAAATATAAGATTTAAAATAGATACAAAGATTAAAATAAGAAAGCTTGTATTTTGAATCTCAAATAAAAAGCAATTAGAGCTTGGAGATCAAAATATCAAGTCTAACAAAAAAGGCTAAAAAGATTACTGAAATAATAGATCTTACAAAATTAGAACTCATATTAGCCTTTTGAACTTTGAATCTCAAAGATTGAAGAGAGAGCTTTTGAGCAATTAAAGAGTTTTTCAATATGAATGATTGTATTTAAAACATATAAAAACCTCTTCTATCTATAGGCAAATAGAAGCTTGAATTCTGCTTAAAATTAGCATAAAATCAGCTCTCAAAGTCAACTCTAACGGCTAGCTCGAATCAAGTCAGATTTCCAAATCTGACATGTGTTGACCCAGATAGTCGGTTATCTTCTCCAGATAGTCAGATATTATAATGAATAGTCGGCTATTATTTTGACAGAGTTTTTACAAAATCTCTGTTCAATATAGTCGGCTATCAATCAAATTAGTCAGCTATTTTGAGATACTACATAATATATACTTCAAAATATTTCCAAATTAATTTTCAACAATTATATTTATGAAATATACTTACTAATGTAATTTAAAAATATTTTTAGAGGATTTTAGAGTGTGTGTGTGATATACTCTTGGCTTTACAAAAATCTAAGTAGAAACTCACACACTATATCTATGGTACTTCAATTTGCTCATTGATCTTGAGCTAACTCCTCTTGTCCTCGGATCTTCATTAGCTTCACGATCCAAAAACATTATGTACGTCAATTTGTAGTGTTTCTTGATCGTAGCTTGAAGTCTTCAATTTGCGTCACAATGGCTCCAATCATTGAATGCGTCTATACACACTTGAAATAATATTGTTAGCCCTTATATCACTTATGCACATCATCAAAACCACTGGGGTGGGTCTCAATATCCCAACAGAGACATACGAGCAGCTCTACGCACTGAGACATGATGGTATGGTCAGATATTACACCAAGAAGTTTGAGATGCTGGAGTATCAGGAAAGTCCTTGGAGAGATGTTTCATGAAGGGACTCGTACCCAGTATACAGGCAAAGTTGTGCATACAGAGATCCAGTGGGATAATAGACAGGATGTGTCTGGTCAGTATGGTAGAGGACAGACTTGTAGAATAGCAGCGTGCCAGGGGAGCGTGAGGTGGACCTTTTCACAGCCAGGCACCTACAGGAGGACAGAAGGCACCTACAGAGAGACCACACCCAACAGACAGGACGGCGACGAGGCATGGCCAGGAGGACAATTTAAACACATGATGTATGTCGAGATGAGAGACAAGCGTGCCAAGGGTCTTTGCTTCAAGTACAACGAGAAGTTCTAACTAGGTCATGACGTGACGACCGTACGCTTTAGTTGTTAATAGTGAATGACAAGGATGAAGTCGTGGTGGAGCTTGACGTAGGTGATGACCAGGAGCATCTACATCGTGGTTTGGCGGATGTGTGGCTCACTCTATGGTGGGTTAACACCGAACCACACCATAAAGGTAATGGAGAGGGTAGCAGAGTAGGACCTTACAGTTCTGGTTGATAGTGGTGATACCCACAATTTCATCTCCCATAGAGAGGTGGAGCAGCAGGGGCTATAGATCAGTGACATGGGGAGCTTTGGAGTTATGCTGGGAACGGGTCAGTGAAGCGGAATAAAAGAGTGTGATGTGGACTTATATTGTCTAAACAGTAGGGTGCAGATTGCAGCAGAAATCCTTCCCTTTGAGTTGGGGAGCACAGACGTCATCTTGGGCATAAGGTGGTTACAGTCGTTAGAGGATAATAAGATTAACTGGAAGCTATTAAGAATGTAGTTACAAGAGAGGAGAGAGTCATTCTGCAGGGTGACCCCAGCTTATGTTGTTCCATGGTTTCATTCAAAATCATAGCAAGGGCTCTTCAGGTGGAGGGAGGATGCTTCCTTGTAGAGTTTCGGGGATTGACAATAGAGGGGAAGGAGAAGCATGACATCCCAGCAAAGGCGGAGCAGATATTGAGTCGCTTTGATGGTGTATTCCAGACCCCCGTGGCCTCTCGCCTCCATGGCCTCCCTCCCCCATGGGACCACGAGCACGCTATTATCCTACGATAAGGGGTTTCTCCTATTAGAGTGCGACCTTATCGGTACCCTCGGATACAGAAGGACAAAATCGAAAGGATGGTAGGGGAGATATTACATGCCTGCGTGAGCTAACCTAGCGTGAGCCCTTTCTGTAGTCTGGTCCTGCTAGTGAAGAAGAAAGACGGCAGCTGGCAGTTTTGCATCGACTACAGAGCTTTGAGCAAAGAGACTGTGCCGGACAAGTTCCTGATTCCTGTAATCGACGAGCTGTTGGACGAATTACATGGTGCAGCCGTGTTATCAAGATAGACTTGAAGTCGGGTATCATCAGATCCAGATGAGAGCTGTAGATATTCCGAAGACCTCCTTCAGGATGCATGAAGGTCACTACGAGTTCATGATCATGCCCTTCGACTTGACTAATGCGCCAGCCACATTTCAAGCCCTCATAAACAAGGTTTTTGGCATTACTCAAGGAGGTTCGTCCTTGTATTCTTTGATGATATTCTGATTTATAGCCATTCTATGAATGAGCATGTGGGGCACCTGGAGACAGCTTTACAAGACCTGCATGACAATCAGTTATATGCGAACAGGAAGAAGTCTCTTGTGAGTTGTGGCAGCTGAAGATGGAGTACTTGGGCCACGTGGTATCTGCAGAAGAGATGGTTGCGGACAGATCGATGTTCGCAACTATGTTGGACTAGCCACACGCCTGTACCTTATGGGCTTTGCGGATGTTTTTGGGGTTAACATGATACTACCGAAAGTTTGTCGAAGGATACAGCACAATAACATGACCTTTTACTGAGCAGCTCACGAAGGACGGCTTTCAGTGAGTGGAGAAAGCAACCAGGGCTTTTGAGGCCCTAAAGCGGGCCAAGTCTACGATGCCGATGCTAACCCTACCTGACTTTAGCAGGCTCTTCTGGTGGAGATGAATGCCTCAGGGTACGAGTTAGGAGCGGTGTTGATGCAGGAGCATAGGCATGTGGCAAATGTCAGTCAGGTCCTAACTGCACATGCGGGGCTTAAGTCAGTATATGAGCAAGAATTAATGTCGATCGTGCTAGCGATACAAAGTGACGACCCTACTTACTTGACAGGAAGTTCATAGTGTGTATTGATCGGAGAAGTCTAAAATATTTATTGGAATATCGCATGGTTACGGAGGAGCACCGGAGATGGCTTTCTAAACTTATTAGATACACCTTTGAGATAAAGTACGGGTCTAGTTTGGAAAATAAGGAATCAGACACACTATCCCACAGAGAGGAGGTGATACAGATGGCGGCTATCTCAATGCCTGTGTTGGATTGGGAACCCATGTGGAAGGAGATAAAGGCCGACAATGGATTGGCTCAGAAACGGGCTGCATTGTTGCAAGGTTCAATGAAGCATCCAGGATACACCTTGGTGGGACAGAGACTATTGTACCAGGGACGGCTGGTATTACCCCGTGCTTCGCCACATATTCTACTGATCTGTCAGGAGTTCCATGGCAGTGCGGTTGGAGGACATTCTGGAGTGCATCATACTTATAGGATGATGGCAAGGGAGCTCTATTGGACGGTGATGAGGAGGGACATCACCCAGATGGTGGTAAGTTGTGACGTCTATCAGCGTCACAAATACTTGGTGATGGCTCCTGCATGGTTACTACAGTCGATATCTCTGCCTGACAGGGTCTAGGAGGAGATTAATATGCATTTTATCGAGGGGCTACCGAGAACGGATGGATTTTCTGTCAAATTTGTTGTGGTGGATCGCCTCAGTGAGTATGCTCATTTTATAACTCTTCGGCACCCCTATACGGCGGTGATAGTGGCGGCAACTTTCATGAAAGAGGTGGTGCGCTTACATGGTTTTTTAGCGTCCAGTGTTTCTGCATGTATAAGGTGTTTATGAGCTACTTCTGAGAGAGTTATTTAAGTTGTATGGAACGACACTTAAAAGAAGTATAGCTTATCACCTACAGAATGACGGTCAGATGGAGATTGTCAACATGAGTGTTGAGACGTACATGCGTTGCTTTACATCGGATTCACCCAAGTTGTGGGCCAAATGGTTAATGTGTGTGGAGTACTAGTATAACACTTCCAATCATTCAGCAGCGCAGGCCACACCCTTCCGGATTCTATATTGGTGAGATCCTCCGCACCTTATCCAATACCGCCTCAATTCGATCCCAGTGTTCCAGGTGGAGCACTACCTTGAGGAGAGGGATAGGGTGCCGGAGGAGCTAAAACAGCACTTGACGCAGGAGCAACAGATTATGAAGGCCAAGGTTAATGATCATGGAAGAAATGTACAGTTTACTATTGGGGACAAAGTTTACCTGAAGCTGAGGCCGTATGACAGAAGTCTGTGAAACACTGAAGAAATGAGAAGTTAGCAACTCGCTACCACGGACTATTTGAGAATGAGGCTAGGATTGGAAGGTGGCTTACAGATTGAGATAACTGCTGACGTCGACCATACACCACGTCTTCCATGTGTCGCAGTTGCGATAGGCTATTGGAGATCAATCTCTCTGATACTTCCACCTACTTTGATGAACGTCATGGAGGTGCTACTGGAGCCGTTGGAGGTCAAGGGGGTCCGTCAGGGGGACTATGTGTGCTAAGGATGTGCTAATCTGCTGGAAATGGTTACCAGACTATAATGCGACTTGGGAGTCTTTCGAGACGATTAGACGGTAATTTCCGGATTTCCACCTTGAGGACAAAGTGGCACTTTTAGGGGAGTAATGATGTGGTCATCACTTACCGACGGAGGAGGCGCGCGGTGTGATGAATACGTTTTTCTCATTTTCTGCTATTAGAGGCATTTTCATAAATTCTAAAAATTCTGGATTTGTCTTTTGCTATATTAGGGCTGCCTAGGGATTTGGGGTATTATGATCAACAATTGTGAGAGAATTTGCTCTATACATTCATGAACCATATATTGAAAGATTTATGCTTTACTCTCGAAGGTAATGGTTGGCGAGAGGCCTCCTCTCCTAAAGAGGTCAACTATCTACGTTATTTCCACTTTTATTCAATAAAAATCCCATCTATTCCATTTTCCACAATAGATATTCCCTTTTTATTCTGAAAATCGTATCAAACCCATCTCAATTTGCTCAACGCGAACAATTGTGAGTTCAGGTAAAAGATTTTCTCAACGCCCACATACCTAGTTGATACGCATGAAAAGCGAACCATAAGGTTTTGAGTTTTTCCAAAGAATTTCAAAGATTTATTGAGATCCATCATAGATCTGATTCCTTGTTGAACGAGTTCGTGCCCTAATATTGTGTGCCCTAAAATTGATCGTGCTCTAAAATTGTACTGTGAAAACAAAAGATTTAGGTATTTTCATGTCTTGTTTGACGAAAACTTAACACGAATTGGATCATCTTGCAGTAGGTAAGTATATGTAAGAAATTTTTTAAGGAATTAAAATGAATTGATTCAATGTTATATGCACTGAGCAACTTTTGTTGAAGAAGATGAAAATAGGTTAATTGATTTAGTGTTTTTTTTTGCCTTGTGGACATTTCCGTTAATCTGGTATTTGTACTGAGTAAAAATATGATTTTTCAAAATTTTACGATATGTGCACTGAGCAATATTTTAAGCGGCACGTGCACTGAGCAAAATGGTATGTTCGCAAAGTAACTCACACAATAAATAGATAGGTAAATAATTGTATTGAGAAAGAAACTACAGTAGAAGCCAAAAATAAAATTACCCCATTTCTACTGGAGTAGCCGCCGGCCAAGCCCTGGTTCTTGCAATTGGCGGCGAGAATCAGCCGCACCCAAAAAGGGCATCCGGCCTTTTCCATGTGCTCTCTTAAGAACTTCACAGTCGGGTCTAAAATAACCACACAAGAGGGCAAATGGAAACAAAATTGAATCAAAATTAGAGCTAATCAAGAGGGGGGGGAAGCTAGGTTGATTTTCGATACGTTTGATGCCCTTGGCGATTCTCTCCATGCACTCCTTTTGAGACATCCCACCGGCCGGGTTCTCCTTCTCAACGCCAGTGCTCGCCTCCGGCGTGCCGCCGGCAGAGTCCATTGTCGCACGCTCGCTCGCTCGGCGGCTAGGCAATCTCTGTCTCTCTCTACACTTCAGTGTTGTGCTCTCTCTCTCATATGAAACGGGGGTTTTGACTGTAAACGGGTCGCATTTAGGTCGGATCATAAGAGATCCACATGCGCATCCGTACTCACTAAGAAATCTGGCATCTATTAATTTGAGAATCCAAATCCACGAGAGTTGCTATACACACAAGCCAAATTGCTTCACGCCTCCCATTTATTGACAAGTTTGCATTCAAAATTTACAAGTTTATCATTCAAAATTATTCCTTTTTTTCTAACGGACTATAATCCAATAGCATATCCACCCGCTTCGCGGCGGGGTCGATAGGGTTCGATCCACGCAAGACGCAATCCCTCGCGCACGTAACCAGCTTTTCGAAAAATCAAAAAAAAAATTATTCCCTTTTAATAATAGTCTGACCATCGCCTCATCCTCTACTTGTTGCTGTCGTCTGCTCCTCCTACATCCATCCATCAAATATCCATGTATTTGATGGGGTATACAAAGATGAGACGGCGGCGAGCGAGCGACAACGGCCTGCCCCCATCATCTTCATCTTATTCTTCCTTTTCAAAAAAATATGACCATGTATACTTGAGATCAATGGCAATGAAGATAAAATAACGAGGATGATGAGGGGCTCCCAACTGTCATCGCCGCCGTGTTTTCCTCCTGACGTCTTCATCTCCTCTTCATCATCTTCGTCTTCTTCAAACTCTTCAACAATAAACTATGCGTAAATGTAGATGAATAGGAAGATTATGATGAAGATGAAACGGATGGGGCTGACAATTAGAGGATGTGATGGGGCTGACAATTAGAGGATGTGGCGAAGGCGCCAAATTTTTCAGATAGAAATATAAAGAGAATAGTGGTAATATAGGAATTCAGGCGTGTGTGAAAAGTAAAATGATAAGTTTTAAAAAATATTGGGGGTGCGTAAAGTGGTGTGTGTGCAAAGCATTAAGGTCTGTGAGTATATAGTTCCTCAAATCCAATGGTTTTACCAGATACACATTCGAATTTAGCCTTTAGGCACGTGCCTTGAGTGTGCCTTGAGTGTGGTGCAATTTTAACAAACAACTATCTATTATACAAATGAGGTGGTTTTCTTATGTGGCATGTTTGTCACATGTGGCAGTGTCACGGCGCCACATGGGCGCCACATGGGACATCCACATTACACACAACCCAAAAAATCACCACCACCCATGCTCACTTGTTTACATGATTGTCATTCCCTCCTCATCCCAAATAATCACACCCCCCAAACTCACTTATTTACATGTTTGCCCAATGAGATTTTCCCCCGATAACCCGCAAGGTTTTTGCATTTATCCTTTTACTCCCGGCGATACCGACACATACACCGACACTTCTTACTACTTTTCGTTTGCGCTCGTGCACTGCATCCTGTTCGTATGGGTTTTTTTGGCTCCATGCACTGTGCACACTAGTTATTTCTAGTACATTAATAATCGTCGTGATAATATAAATAACAACAACATGTGATGAACTTTCATATCTTAAATCTATTATACAAAACGGGAGCTATGTTTGAATGATTTTGTTGGATAGGATAATGCTTAAAAGTTTTGAAATTTTTTGCAGGTAACCCTCGATGATTTTAGGGTGGAAAAAATGTTGAAATTCGTATAACATTAAGACGATTATTGTAATTGAAACATTTCATTCGAAATAATAGTAATCTATTTGATAATCTTTGTGGGTAACACTAATACATTCGGATCATGTGGATATCAGAAAGAAACAATGGATGGGGTGAATAAGGATAACTAAAACTCAGTAAAATTTATGTCTTCTGCCTAAGAAATCAACTAGTGTTACATGGGTTGATTCTTAATCAACAAATAATGAACTTACAAATAATAGATAAATAACAAAGCAGTTGAAATGAAACTAAATTTACAAAGCCAACGCAAACACAAAATAATTATCCTATTTTGGTCAACCATTGAGCTAATCCAATCCCCAGTTTCCACTTGAAATTTCCACTATCATCTTCCAAACTAAAAGACAGGCATAACTACTCCTCTACAACACACCCCGGTGCAAGGATTAAACACTCCGGTGCGAGGTTTGCCTATTCATGCATTAAACTTGGGAAAACAATTAATTAAATGGTTACTTACGATGCTAAAACCATTGTTCTTGAATGCTTAATCATCGGATCTCCATACATTAGCCTGAATGTGAGATTGAGTCATCTACGGAGAATGAATAGCATAATGTACCATAGCCCTAACGAAAGCATAACTCTCTCTCTCTCTCTCTCTCTCTCTCTCTCTCTCTCTCTCTCTCTCTCCCCCCTACTCTCTAATTACCCTTCCGATCCTTCAACCCTAGTTATAGTAGAGTAGGTTGATGGTTTCACCCATTTTCCCCACTAATATCCTGTTAGTTAGGTGGTTGCATTCCCAACATTAGCCTTAGTCAATCGAAACTGTGAGTTGTAGAACGACTTGTCCCCGTGATTCGGCATTGGACTCACTATGACTTTACTGCTTGACGACCTCCTATACTTGGGAGTATGATACAATATTTTGCTCATGTCAACTAGTTAGACTATAAAAACAATGTTTTGACTTTGAAAACTTAGGGAGTGCTTCCAAAAAATTTTCAAAATATTTTCAAAACTTATTTAATGTTTTCATAAGTGAGTGTGTGAGCTCAACAAGGCTTTAACATAAATAAAAGACAAGAACAAAATTACATCAAAATTACATTTACTTGGAGTTTATTTGATGTAGGCATTTTATATCCAAGTCTTATATTGATTCATTGAACTCTTAAGACAATGAGTTAGCATCACTTAAGTTTCATTTCTTTAGTACGTATGACTACACTCAAAATTCATTAGCTCATAAAGTGTTTGCCCATCATCAAAACTTATCTAGGTGTGACTCAATACCCAGTAATCTTTATCTATGCAAATTCTTGATGCATTTTGAGTACATGTGTGCATATTCATATAATTTCATAGATAAAGTCCTTGAATTATGTGATAACATTAGTTTTATGATGAGATCATGAAAATTCGACCTAATCGATTCACTTACACACAAATCCAAATTATCATCAGTTGTATGAATATCAAGACATGACATTGATGTTTCGAGCAGGGCAGTGTGCATTGATCTTTACTATTATGATGGCAGTGGATGGTTTCATAGCCATTCGATTTAGAGACGTCAGAAGATTGTGTGCATGTATTGTTGGAGAACAAGAACATCGAACGACTCACTGAGAAGCTTTTATATGATAGACATAGTCAAAATAAGCTATTCGATGGCAGTTGGTGCAAATCAGTCCATTCCCTAAAGACATGTTAACGAACCTGCCAGTGTGAGGCTATGCTTTAGCTTTTACCCACCAATGACAAATGTAATTATTGCTAGGTACTCGCTAGATATGGTCCAAATCATGTGAAAGGGAGGCAACGATCAAGAAGAGATTTGTCTCATCGTGTATGGGAGATTAATGTCTCAAGCTGTTAGTATGGATAATTAGTAAGTAACGACCAATACATAATGGACAAACTTATTGGTGTAATAAGTTTGTCCCATCTTTGACTATAATATCGCATACATGACTCAAGACACTAACGTGTTATTGGGGTTTAATGGATTTCCATAACATATACACTGTATCGACATAGTTATGACGAATGTACTGGACTGCACTGTATGTCTTGTTGACATGCCCATATTTAGTTTGAAATAGAGTCCACACTCGCACCAATCGAATAATGATGATTCTGAAACAGGCGGTCTTCATATGCAACCAGTGTCATTGTCGTATCCGTGGCATGATCATAGAGTACAATCGAGTCGCTGTCGAAGCAGGACGCGGACTTTTAGAGTCTCACAAACGATGATGGCTCATCACGATAATCGAATCAACGAACTTGATGTATATGAGATTCATGCGATCAACCGCAAGGAGTTGTGATCGACTTGCTTGAAATAGAGAAGCGTGTCGCAAGGTGTTGCGAATGTGATCAAGAAAAGTTCGTAAAGAAGTTACGAATTTTTTATACTAAAAGAAAAATTAAACCCCGTCGAAACCATGCCCTAGCCATCACAGTCGGCAAAACATCATCACCGGAAAGATGGCTGGCTATCAGCCAGGTTACTGGCTAATCACAACCTGCAACCACATGCCGTGGCTAGTGGTTGTTGTGTATGACTCGTGACGACATCCATGTTGGGACTGGTTCAAGTGGGTTTGGGTCAGTTTTGGTTTTGGGTTGTTCCAATTATTGGGTCAAGATTCATCATAATAAGAGTTTGGCTCAAACAAGAAATCATAAAAGTTGTAGGATTTCTAGATATACATCTTTAATACTACAAGTTATTAGATGTGGGTTGACTCTAACTAAATCTTCCAAGGATTAACGGATATCATGATATCTTTCTTAACAATACTACGTGTTTATGGATATGATTTAACTCTAACAAGAACTCCTAAACACAATTGGATTTCTTGGAATCCTAGCACTATATAACTGAGTCCTCTCATCCTCTCAAAGGTATATAACAATTCAAGATATCTAAGATATAGGCATCGTAAGATCTACAAATAAAAATATAATCTTTAATCATTGGGTTAAAGATAAAATTTCTATCTCATAAAATAATATATTTTTCATTCTCTTTATCTCAAGCGCTACTAATGCTTGGGACTGAGTTAGATGGTTCATGGACCATGATGAGGTTCATTAGCACGGTGAAACTACTGTCGCACTTGGTTGGTGTGAAAATTGGAGATCTTCACTGGGAAAATTTTGGAGTGGCAAATACTGCGTAAAAGTATATGCCCAAAAAAGCATGATCTTTTTCTTAGCGTTTAAATTATGAAATCCGTAGCTTCTTGGGTTGTACGCTATGATTAAAAATCTTTATTTTTCAACTCTTTCACATTTTTCTAATTTGATTAAAAATCCTAGCGATGTTTACCTACAAATGAGAGAGAGCGTGGAGTGGGAAGGATTGTATGGTTATGCAATGAGAGTGTGTGAAAGGGTGTGGTTAGATGTGTATTTTGAATGAATTTATGTTGTGTTGGGAGGGATTTACTAAATGCACAAGGGTGTGACATAGAGGGTGTGAGTGGTGAGACAAGTGCTTTATATGCATGCTAATTAGGACAAAATGGTTGATATATGTTTGGCTATGATTTAATCTGAAATCATTAATAGTTAGTAGTTAGGATGAAAGTTAATGAAATAGTCTGTGAAGAAATCGTTGTGGTACAATCGGTTGGCGTTGACATTTTTGCGAGGCAATTTTTTGAATATGGTCGCAAATTTTTCAGGATAACAATTTTGATTTTGATTTTGAGTTAGCATCGACATTGGGGAGGTCTTAGGTGATAATGCAGTATTGGGTTGGAGTTTGGAGCAACTGTAGCCATTTTGCAACATGATGGAATCGAGTCAGTATTCGACAGCATTGAGGTGATTTTCAATCAGACTAGAATCAAGTGGCACTGGGGTACTCCTCACAAAATGGGACGATTGGTAAAAGTTAGGTCAACTTTGATGTCAACTCTGGTTGCAAAATCAGGCCTTATGGAAGATGACTAAAAGTAGTTGGATGTGGGATTTTTGGAGGATAGTAATAGAGAGAGTTGAGGGAGTGCGATTTTTTAATACAGCGGAAAGCTGTTTAACGACGCGCACGCGTTTCGCATCCACCAGGGATCGATCCATGGTGGTCCCACAAGAAAGTGGAGGTAAATGCCGTTGGACCACAGTCCACTAGAGGGTAATAGAGAGAGTTGAGGGTGGTGCGGTTTTTGATACAACTCAACCTCACCATTATCCCACACCGTGTTGGAGTTGAGAGCTTTGCCTCTGAAACGAGGGGGCAAAGTGATTTTTTTTCCCAAAAAATGACTGTTTTACCTTTTTTTGATTATTTCTTCAACTCGTATGAAAAAAAGTTGTTTAGTAGGAGTGCTGGAGTTGGAGCAACCCACGACTACAACCCATGCTGCAAAATGAGAGTTTTCGCCGATTCAATTTTTTTGTTATAATGAAAAATGGATAAATTTACTAGAACACACATGTATTTTCTTCGATTCTAAGTTAAGGCTTCATATGTTATCATTTTCAAGAAGAATAACTCATGGCTCACGGTTTTGACAGTTTTTCTGTTAATTTGAGCCACGGTTATAGTCACTTGTGCCATATTTATCTTAAATTAGTTTAGATTTAACAATATAAAAACTGCGGTGGAGACCAAAAGATCGCAAAATGGGACTTAAATTTCAAAAAAAATTGACACAAACATTAAACAAGATGGTGTTATTCTAGAAAATGATAGTAATGCGATTAAACTAGTATCGAAGAAAGTACAATTGGTTTTAATTTAATTTACCAAAAAGGTAAATTATCCTAAAAATCTATATATTTTCAATGAATCTAGGTTAACACCCATTATACTGTTAGTTTGCAGGATAACACGTTTTCGCCGGCGATTATGTTAGATAATCTATTAACACGTAAATAAACCGTTCATGAAAGGGAATTGAATTGTGAACCCACCGTTTTACTATGCTCACATACTACTTATTTACATGTTTGCCATTATTCCCATGCACATGCCATTTATTTACAAGTTTTCAAATGAAATCACTCATCGCACATTTCCAGGGCCAAATTTCCGAAAAAGCCCATTAGTATGCGTGGTGATTAAAACTTCCGCTCGAAGGGCGAACGGCGACAAGCGGTGTGCCACCACATCCTCCAACCTCCTTAACCCCTCATCCGCCGCCTCCCGACCACCATCTCTCCCTCTTAGGGATGAGAATGGGCATGCCCAAAGCCCGATTGGGCTTCCAATTGGGCATGCCACATCATCATACCTACTCATCCCTTCTCTAATTCTAGAAGAATTAGAGAAGGGATGAGTAGGTATGATGATGTGGCATGCCCAATTGGAAGCCCAATCGCGCTTTGGGCATGCCCATTCTCATCTCTACTCCATCTTCACCCGCCCCCGCTGCTGTCCCCCTCCCCGACCTCCTCAGTTCCGTCTCCAAACCCTAGTAAATCGTCATCGGAGTCATCGTCGGCGGCGGTGCGGGGTGGCGGCAACGTGCGCGGGCTTGGGGTGGGGGGGTGGCAGTCGAGGGTAAAAGAGAAATCAATTCCAATTTCGCATAATGTAATTGAAAGACAAACTTGTAAATAAGTGGTATGTGCGCGGTAGTAAAACGTGGGTTCACAAATCAATGGGGATTGCTACGCGCACGACCGCTTTTGCTCAGAGCGCACAACCACTATTTACAAGTTTGCCATTCAAAATTTAAACCTCTTGTATCCTCGTCGCACCCCCATGCCCACCACCGCCGCCCACCACCGCTGACGAGTTTTTAGGGTTTGGAATTAGCGATGTGGTCGGGGGAGGTTGGATTAGGGGGCGGCGGAGGGGGAGGGGCTGGGGAGTTCGTCGAAGGGGGCGACAGATGGGAAGGGGCGGAGGAGGGAAGACGATGAAGGTCGGAAGAGGGGGGCGGAGGAGGGGGAGGGGCTCGGTAGTCGACAGAGGGGGCGGTTGAGGGACTATGGAGTTCGGCGGACGTGGCAGAGTGGGGGCGACAGAGGGTACTGAGAAGATGAAGAGGGGCGGAGGAGGGGGGCGGCAAAGGCGGAGGGGGGGTGGGGGTGGCGGCGAAGGCGGAGGGGGCGGCGGATGCGACTGGGTTGTCGGACGAGGGGGCGACGAAGGGGCTGGGGAGATTGGAGGAGGGTGTGTCAGAGGGGGGCAAGGTTGGGGAGATCGGCAGAGGCGGCGGTGGCGGCGTCCGTGGGCGATCGTTCATTTTGCTGACTGTATACAATCGGGTGTATTTTCGTCATTTTCACACGGTTGTGTGCGGTGAGCAATTCTGAGTAGCAAACATATAAATAAACGGAATATCGGTTGTGCGAGAGAGTAAAACGGTAAGTGTGTGTAGCAATTCCCCAAATCAATTCCCTTCCAGAAAACTACGTTCACATTTCGAATACCATTTAAATTTGTATGTTAACACATCCCACCTTAATAGATTATCTAATAGAATTGTGAGCTAGGAAGCTAGAATAAGAGATTTCATGAGATATTCGGTGTACAATCGAGTTGTTTAAGCTAATTTACCCACAAAAAGGGGGGAAAAATACCATTCACTGAATCTTCACAGTTTTCACCTCACTTGCATGACCTCCCCAGCTTCAATTGACTGACGAGTCCGTACACGAGGACTAGGACCATTCTCTCAAAGAACCATCCCAATTCATCTTAAACTTTCCCCTTTTATCTTTTGCCGCTCTCTCCTCTTCCCCAAATCTGCGCTTGGCCGCCGTTTTTTAGTCGTCTCTCAAATCGCGGCAGCAGATATATAGATCCGATCCAGTATTAATCTATGTATATCTCTTGCTCTACATCTAAATTCAACCTCCTTTTGAATTTGTCATTTCCCCCTCTCTATTATCTTTGATTTAAAGCTCTGTATTTGATCACAGTTTCGATGGATCCGATGGGCGAAGAACAGCTAGACTACGGTGATGACGATTTCGCCGGAAACCCCAAACACCATCACCACGGCGGCGGCGGCGGCAGCGGAGCGATACATGCCCTCGCCGATGATGAGATGATCGGCGACGATGATGAGTACGATGATCTATACAACGACGTCAACGTCGGTGAGCATTTCATGCAACAGCAGCACACTAGCCTCCGCCAAAACTCTAACCCCTCTAACACTAACCCTAATCCAAACCCCGCAATCAACCCTTACGGAAATAACGGGAGCTTGCCGCCGGCACAGCCGCCTAATATGAAGATTGAACCACTGTCAAATGTTGGCGTCTCCGGAATTGTGCCCCCTCAACAGAACCCTAATATGGTAAATAGTAATAATTTCAACAATTCTAGAGCTCCGGACTACACTCAGGAGAGTAGCCATGTTGGGGATTCAGGGGTTCAGAAAGGCCCCATGACCCAGATCCCTGCAAAAGTTGTGCCAGTGCCTGTACATAGGCCGGCTGTAGGTCCGGTGGACGTGAATGGTCCGACAATGCTCTTTGTGGGTGAGCTTCACTGGTGGACCACTGATGCGGACTTGGAGAGCGTGTTGACTCAGTATGGGAGAGTGAAGGAGATCAAATTTTTCGATGAGAGGGCAAGTGGGAAGTCAAAGGGGTACTGTCAGGTTGAGTTTTATGATGCAACAGCTGCAGCGGCATGTAAGGAAGGAATGGATGGGTATGCGTTCAATGGTAGGGCTTGTGTGGTTGCATTTGCTTCGCCTCAGACTTTGAGGCAGATGGGTGCTTCTTTTGTGAATCGAAACCAGGGACAAGGGCAAACACAACAACCACAAGGGAGAAGGCAGATGAATGATGGGATGAGTAGAGGTGGTGGTGCTGCTGGTGGTGATGGTGGAGGTGGGAGGAATTTTGGAAGAGGTGGATGGGGTGGCGGTCGGGGCGGGCAGGGGATGATGAACAGAGGACAAGGTGGTGGAATGAGGGGTCGGGGTTTTGCTGGTGGAAGGGGCATGATGGGGGCAGGCGGCAGCGGTGTTGGGAACAATGGTCCTTATGGGCAAGGTCTTGGCGGACCTGCGGCACTTGGCGGACCGCCAGGGATGATGCATCCACAGAATATGATGGGTGCTGGTTTTGACCCGACTTATATGGGCCGAGGTGGCCCTTATGGTGGCTTCGCTGGCTCGGCGTTTACGGGAATGATGCCTACTTTCCAAGCTGTTAATGCTGTTGGCCTCCCAGGAGTGGCTCCTCATGTTAACCCGGCTTTCTTTGGCCGTGCAATGTCTGCGAATGGGATGGGTGTAATGGGAAGCAGTGGGATGGAAGGGCAGATGTGGGGCGATGTTGGAATGGGTAGTGGGTGGACTGGAGAAGAGCATGGGAGGACAAGGGAATCAAGTTATGGCGGTGATGATGGGACTACTGATTATGGTTATGGAGAGGTGAATCAAGAAAGAGGAGGGAGATCAAATGCTTCTCGAGAGAAGGAGAGGGGTTTGGAGCGTGAGTGGTCAGGAAACTCTGAGAGAAGGCATCGTGATGACAAGGAACAGGATTGGGACAGATCTGACCGAGAGCGGCATAGGGAGGAGAAAGATGGGTATAGAGATTATAGATCGAGGGATCGTGATTATGATAATGATGCTGACTTGGATCGAGGGCAGTCATCTTCCAGGTCCCGAAGCAAGTCTTATATGCAAGAGGATGATCACAGGTCTCGCACTAGGGATGCAGATTATGGGAAGAGAAGGCGCGAGTGAAAATGGTTGCAGAGCCTAGGTGGTAGCTGAATCACATTCGTGGCGTCAGTTCTTGGATTTTATGCTGCATGAAATCGCTAGTTCTGGTATTTAATGACATCATGGGAAGGTGAGGCCTCGGGTTAAAAGTGAGTAGATTGTGTGGTATACCAAGTGAAGACTATCTATTTTGCGTTTGCATACATCAGAACACGTTTAGCTGCATCAGACATTTGTTTGCTTAAAACAGTTAGTTGTGTTTCTTACCTTCTTGAGCTTTTGGAGCCTGGTCGTATTCTCATTATATCTTTGGCAGATCCATCTTTATATTACGTGGGATATCACTAGAATAAGATGATGAACTTAAAGATATTAGAGTTTCTATTCATTGTTGCGATTATTAACGTGTAACTGATACATGTAACATTTATTTACTCTTAGTCTTGTTAGCCTACACCCTACGGTTCCAGATAGATGTTGTATATGGTCTGTGGCATGGAGTCATTGTATATGGTCTGCGGCATGGAGTCACTTCGTAGCATTGGAAGGTTGTCATGCTACTTGACTCTTTTAACGAGGTTGTATTTTTTCCTTGCATGCTGTATAACTTTTTTCGATATTAACTATTACTTAAAATATCCTATACAAATTTGATTGATATCTTTTATCTTGAAGCTCCTTCAATCGTGACACTATGTTTCATGTGTTCTCATTAAACCTTTTTCTTTATTGTTACATATTTGCTTTTATTATCATGAACACATTATTCTGTTATTAATAAATTTCATTCTTAACTTGGGCATACCGATGTTTTTAATAATACGTTTTGCTAGTATTGGTATATCTTTACGTTGACAATTGTGTTTTGGTTCCATTTTGCTCTCACTGAAGCTATGCTGTGTATGATCATGTAACGTGGCAAGTATGGTCACCTTTAATGGGGCAATACTTTTAGGGGGGAAAATGATATTTAACCTTAAAAAGGAAACAGACGAGATTTTCACCTCTATTATTTATGGGTACTCTTGCTCGTATGACTAGAAAGAGCTAGCATACAGACTGAAATGCATGTGGCCTTTCCTGATTTTCTTTATACTTGTTTTCTTCAATTGATGAATCTGACTGTTCTTCTCTTTGTTGTTCATCTGTCCTTTTATTTTATCTTTTGTTGCTATGTCCTGTATTATTGTTAATCTAGATCCTTTAAATTGGTCACGTGGAACAGTGCAAATTTAATGAACTTACTTCAATATTAAAACCTTAAATAGATATCTGTTTCCTAGTTTGATCATCTGGATTTATTTTTTGGACTTTCCTCATACTCTTAATATTTTCATTGGCCTACATTTTTACCTTTTGAACTGATCATTCTGAAGATTAGTATCTAATGATGCTAAATCATGGTTGTTAAACTTTGTGGATGGAAATGACGTTGGGAAAGATCACAATGAATTCCTTTAACCACTTATGAGAATAAAGCCCAAGCCAGTGAAGTAGTTAACCAAACACAAGTATCAAATAGTAATTGTCTATTGGCTTTGGTCAAGCCAGTTGCAAAAATATTTATACCTTATTGCGGCTGTAGACCATTTGCTGATGTGAGCTTTGTTGAATATTGGATGTCTCCAATATTAGTTTTGATGATGATCAAACTATAAGCCTGTGCTAACATGTTTTGTGCAGCATTAGGTGAAACATATGTTGACGTGTCAAGTCTCAAAGATTTGAACTCTTGATCATGTACAAAGAACATGGAGTATTCAATACATCAACCAAGCTCAGTCTTTGTATTTTGTATTATATTGACGCAATCTTCTTTGTTTTAGATTGATTGTAATGATTTGATCACACATCACATATCTGATAGGATCCACGCAAATCTGAAATTAAAATGAAGAAAAATCCCAACTTTACTGATAAAAGAAGCCAAATAAAGATAATTGGTTACAAGAAAGGTGCATCCTCCTTCCAAGACGCCGATAAGAGGACATTTGCACTCTTTAACTTAGATCTACCTAAGGATGCTCAAGAGAAATATCAATCATCAAATATGCCTACAGATGACGGCTAGCTCTAGATTAAATAGGAAAACACTCCTCCTAAACAATGATAAATATGTAAAGACGAAAACGTCCCCCTTATTTGAGTCGGCTACCCTTGCCCACGTGTGCGCGGCCCCCCCTTTGTGTGCGTCGGCCCATTGGGTCTAACACTACTCCGCCCTGAAAATCCACCTTGTCCTCAATGTGGTGATTGACATCACTGGCAGTGCTACTCCGAGGGGGAGTCGTCATCTCCTCCGATCCCTTCGTCCTCCACATCATCATCATCGTCTGCCTCTGCGATCAACACTAGCAGCTTGCGACCTGCACATCGGTGTCCAGGGTTCATCGCATCTGAAACAGATCTCTTTTTGTCGCTTCTCTCTCATCTCCGCATCAGACATCCTCCGGAATTGGCTCCCAGCCGGTGGTGTGCTAGTCTGCTCCACCGTCTTTTCGAAACTCGTCTGATCTGCCTCAGTGGGGACCCCGGCCCCGCCGGCTCCAGCGGAGGTGTCCCGCTATACTTGGCCACTGTAGCCGCTTCTGGCTCTCCTGTCCTCCTCTCGTGAGTCCTCTACCAGTTGTGTCATCTCAATGACCTCGGAAAGCCCCCTGGGCTTGTAGGGTCTCACTGCAGCTCGGAGACTGGGCCTCAGCCCCTTCAGGAAAGTGCCCTCTAGAGACTCATCTGACACGCCGTGTACTCTCCCAGATAAGGTCTCAAACCTCTCAATGTACTCCCTCACCGGTCCCTCCTGCCTGAGAGCGTATAACTGCTCGTGCAAGTTTTCCAGGCGGGGATCCTTGAACTTCTCTAGGATAAGGTCCTTCAGCTCCTCCCAGCATCGAATCTGCTGCCTACTCTCCGTCCACCGATACCACCCTAAGGCTCTTCCCTCCATGCAAATAGCTGCCGCCTCCAGCTTCTGTGCATTTGTCATGTGGTGCGCTGCGAAATATCTCTCCGCGGTGAACAACCAGACATGCGGATCCTCCCCCCGAACAGTGGCATTTTTAGCTTCCGCACACTGCAATCTCCTCCAAAGTGTCCCTGATCGGGCATCCCCTCTGCACGGCGAGGCTGGCGATAGTGCTGCCACCTCTCATCCTATGTCTCGTACTGCCCAGGTAGCACCCCACCACGGCCCCCCATAGTCTACTCGGTGACCTCCACGCCTGCCATCGAAGTCCTCTCAATCTGCGTCATCTCCGAAATCAGCCCCATAGCCTCCTCCTTCATCATAGTACTCCTGTCCCTCTCCGGGGTCAAATCCACCTCCAAAATCCCGCGCTGGGTCCTCCAAATAGGGCTGAAAATCACCCCCCGGACCTCCCCGGTTCTCCTCCCCTGTCCTCGAAACCCCGCAAGGTCACGGCCGCCCCCAATCAGCCCTGGAGCGTGCGGCTGCTGCCATCCGGGCCCGCGGGATGCCCTAGGCAGCCCCGCGGGCGGTTGCTGAAAACCCGCAGGCGCGCGACCTGCTCCTAGCGGCCCGGCGGGGTGCCGCCAGGGCCCGCTCCCCTCCCCACGCTCCCGCCAAGGCTCGGGAGGGGTCGCCGGACCCCCCACTCTCGTCGGACCTGGGCGAGTCTGTAGGGGGCCGCCGCCTCCCCGGTGGAACTCCGGGGGGGAGCCGTAAACCCCCCGGGGCCCCCCGGATCTTCTCGCGTCGTTGTCGGGAGGGGGAGGTTTGGGCCGTCGTTCCCCCTCCGCCTTTCCTCTGTCCTTCGTCGCAATTCTTCGCGGTAGTCGACCTCCCATGGTCTCTCCTCTTCTTCCTCATCAATTTCTTCCACAAAATAGGGTTGATTTTGGGTAAAAAATCTCTTCTTTTTCCTTTTCCTTCTTCAAAGTTGCTGCATTTGGTGTCGGATTAGGGTTTCATTCGCCTTGAAAATTAGCCGTCAAAAGGGAGAGGATCTTTGCAAATTGCTCGTCGTTCTTCGCTTGACACGCCTTCATGTGCTCGATGGATTTCACCACCGATTCAACTGATTTTTTTACCCCTTCAATTTTTCCTATGAACTTTTCCTCTAAAGCCTCGATTTTATCCTTCGATCTCGTTGCGGCTGCCATGGATCGTCACGCTCTGATACCAAATTGATAGGATCCACGCAAATCTGAAATTAAAATGAAGAAAAATCCCAACTTTATTGATAAAAGAAGCCAAATAAAGATAATTGGATACACGAAAGGTGTATCTTCCTTCCAAGACGTCGATAAGAGGACGTCCACACTCTTTAACCTAGATCTACCTAAGGATGCTCAAGAGAAATATCAATCATCAAGCATGTCTACAAATGACGGCTAGCCCTAGATTATATAGGAAAACCATCCTCCTAAACAATGATAAATATGTAAAGACGAAAACGCCCCCCTTATTTGAGTCGGCTCCCCTTGCCCACGTGCGCCCCCTGCGTGCGTCGGCCCATTGGGTCTAACAATATCATACACATTATAGCTTATAAATATCTCTTGAAGTATTTGAAACAAACTGATATATAATCTTTTCTATGATCAGTGTGGTGTTAGTTGATTAACAAATCCTGATAGTCAACTAATACTGATTAGATATTATGCATGTTTAAAAGCACAGTGATTAATTGATCAACCTCTTGTTCTAATCGATTAATGCAGAATATGTCTTTTTAGTATTTTTAACTATTAGTCGATCAACATTATCTTGAGTCGATTAATGTAGATGTATATATTGTTGATATTTGAACCATTAGCCAACCAACATTGTTATTAGTCGACTAATGCAAATCAACTTATGCAAATCAACTCAATACAAATTTTGATTGCTGGTTGTTTGTGCAGATTAATCGACTTATAGCGCTATTAGTTGATTAAGCAAGGTAGTTTCTGTATGTTGTAATTCAACATTTATTTGTTGATGACAGTTGTAACAATTATAATTTTAAATCTTTTGAGCGTTGTAAATCATCTATATATATAGCTGATCAACCCCTATTCAGATATCCATGTGAATACTTCCTATCTCTTTGATTCTCTTTTGAGAAAAGAACTGAAGAGCACATTAATTTTTTGTTCTTAATTATGCTTGAAACTAAAAATAGAAATTCCTCAAGGTTGTAGGAGAACTTCAATTTTGTTGCACATGCACAACCACTCAAGGTTGTAGGAGAACTTCTATTTTGATTTTCTGCAAAAGCTCTCAAGGTGTTGGGAGTGTAGCAACGTTAATTTCAAGTTGTTGAGATTGATGTACAATTTGGCAACGGTGTTGTCAAGTTGGTAAGTTATTTTTCTCTTCCGGGGTTGCAAGAAGAAGATAATGAAAAATCTCAAGCGGGAAGGCTTGGGGACTGAACCATGATAAAATCCTCATATTTGCAATTGATCTTCTTTGCTTTGATTATATATATATATATATGTATGTGTGTGTGTGTGTATATATATATATATATATAATTACCTATCACTATTTAATGTTTTCAGTGTCCATCCTCAGGACCCAACAAGCTTTTTGTTTGATTAAGCTAGGTTGCGGTATATTTTGGGGTTTACGATAGGTAGGTTTGGCCTAGCTAAGGTAGGCATTGCTTTTCAAGTTTATCAAGCTTTTCTATGCATCTATATATCTAAGTATCTCTGAGATGATCTATTTATCAAGATGTTGTTATATATACCTTACATGTATTACATGTTGCACTTATTTGAAATATGTAGTATTCTTCAATGGGGTTTGATAGAAACATATGATGTTTGATTGATTGATAGGCCTCCCATTTCATATACCATGTTACCATCCTAAAGTCTGTCTGGACCAAAGATGATGCTTGGGGATTCCATGCATATGCATCATGTGATTATAACGTCAGAAAAGAGTCTTAATTTGGGTTGGGTTAAACCATAAGTTGGAGGTTTTCTAAATCATTGATTTATGACACGTACACTGCAACAACATGAGATGTGTATTTCCAACTTGGATGACACTTTATGCTTCATGTTTGTTTGCATAGAACCTTGGGGTTCCTGGTTGTTTTGATTCTTTTGAAGAGCCTAGAAAATGCACTTGCTCACACATCATGGTTGTAATCAAGTTGTAAGTTCATGCACGATATATTCTTAATTGGGTGGTGAGATCTGTTTTGTATTTTTGTTGGTGCTGTTCTCAGTCGTATGTCCGTTTGTCTCATAATCATTTACCTTGAGGTGCTTAGGTGAAATCGTTGACAATCCTTCTTTCTAAGGCAGTCTGGATAATTGAAGAGAGGAAACACTGCATTATGCCAAGTGTGGGAGGGGCGCTGACACTTGGGTTTTAGAAAAAAAGTAAATGCCCATATAGTGGCTTACCATTTTTACACATTACATGTTTAGATTTATGGTAAATGGAGATTATGTTCTGTATGCTTGTGCTCTAGTTCAAGTGGTACAGCGCTAGGACTATTATATATTTTTGGAGGTGGTGTTCAAGTCCCAGTAGCACTTTTTTTCATGCTTTATTACGCATCAAATCCCAAACTGAAACAATTTAGTTACAGCTGTTGAAGCATCTTAATTAATTGGATACTATTTAACTCAAAAGAATATACAGTAACATTCCAAGCAAGGATAAAGGTTTCAGCTGAAACCATTAGGTTTTTGTTGTTTTGTATCGGTTTCGTAGGGAACCTATACGAAATTGAGGCATTATCTCGGTATTGGATAGTTTCGGGGGAAATTGTCGTCGGAGGAAAAGAAAACGTAGAAATACAAGGAAGAAGAAGAAGAGAGGAAAAAATTTAAAATAAAAATAAAATTTCACACGTGATACAAATAAAAAAAATCCCTTGTGTAAACATGAAATTCCCGTGAGAAAACAATGTAACATGTAGAGAAACAATAAGGAAAAAATTTCTATAAAAACAAGAGTATTTTTCACAATTGGGCAGAAAGGGAAAATCAAACCTTAGGGGAGCTTAAGAAATTTTTATCCGATCTTCAAAATTTAATTTTGATCATTTCAATCATTCTCAACCTCAGCAACAAAGAAAATTAGAGGTTAGAATTCAATTTTTATCATTAACATTTTAGATTAGAAGTAAGAACTAACCGTATGTTTTCATTTCCAGAACGACGATGAGGACATCACCAAATATCTGCGAGTGTTGTTGAGATCGAGCATTCGATCAAAGCTTAGCCGTTGCCTTCGATCATTATCGTCGACGTTTGATCGCCGTCGATCGCAGCTCCGCCGTCGCCAACGGAAGATACAATTTTCTAGGGTTAGTTGGCCTCTCAGGCTCCCAGCTCAATAATTTGGGGCTGCTATTCACATTACATATTTTGCTAAACACGTTGCATATCTTTACAACTTTGCCATTATCTTTCAGAAATTATTAAAGGAAATGACGACCTTGCAAATAGACGAAAGTTGCTTAAAATGTGTAAAGTGAATAGCAACCTTTGTATGTGGGGCGAAGTACTCACGTGCGGCATGTGTGTACACGTGTCGCACGTGGAGGGGACGAGCTGGGTTTTTTAATTCTAACAACAAACATTTATATTTACAGCTTGCTTGCACTACACATATTATATTTGCATTGTTAGTAATAATAATTAATTTCAAATAGATATTCTTAAGTAATGTTCTGTATTAAAATAGTTAATAATGTTAACTAACAGTTGTTAAAGTGTTTTCTAAATTTTATTGTTATTGGTCTTGTTACGACCAAAGATCGGAACGCGTCAACATCCTTCCAGCTCGCCAGACGAGCAACCAGCTCGCTCGTCGTCCAAGAAGTCCGCCTTGCCGAACAGAAAGGTCGCATGCCGCCCCCAGACTCGCCGATTGGTCTCATGTTCCCCCTCTAAGTTCGCCAGTCGAGCAACCAGCACGCTTATCGTCCTCCAAGTTCGCCCTCACTCCCGACCGAGGCACAAGGGACAGCCATCGAGACCTTGGGGCATCGAGCTTAGGTAACAAGCTCGACACCCTCAGGGAGCGACCAAGCGACCCATGAGTGGCCCCGCTCCTCGGATGCACCTTGATGTCATTCAAGCCTATCGAACACGACAAACGTTCTTGAATGAGAACATCACCGGCATTTTTGCCGCCCGACAGCCTGACAAAAGCGCCCCTGACCGTTTCGCCGCTTGACAGCCTGATAAAAGCGCGCTTGACGCTTTCGGCTCTGACAACATGCCAAAAGCACGCCTAACACGCTCAGATCTGACATCTCGACCGAACCTTCAGCAGTCTGACATGTCAGCTCAGCACGCCAGCTCAGTTGAAGCTAACCGCATTACTCAGCTATAAATACTCATTTACTTCCATCGACAAAGAGATTGGTTGATCGAAATCATAAACTCACACTTCATACACGAGAGTAAATATCTTCCATATATTTGCTCTTCCACTCAAGCTCGTCCACGCAAGGTCGACTTACCGTACGCTCGGCCTACGTGTCCGACCCGCATTCTAAGCCCCAATACTGACTTAAGCATCGGAGAGGCTAAGGTTTGGCATCCAACCCCGCCTTTCTGACGAGCTGCTCTTTGCGCATGAAAGCTCGTCCAAGCGGCGGGCAACCAGCGACCAACTCTAGAAGAGCGGCGTTCAAGAGGCGACATTGCAGAATTGATCCCAAAATCATCATCTGAAGAGCGCTCGGCCTCTACATCCACTCACCACTTGTAACATCCTCCCCAAACACCCCTAACTTGTTAATCATCGTGTCCTTGATTCCACACTAAACAAATTACATTGTCGGGCAGATTTCGACCCGCAACAATTGGCGCCGTCCGTGGGAAACTTAGGGTCACACCCATGTCAAATTTCATACACAGAATCGCAGTCCCAATCATGGCAAAGCACCCATGGATGAGGAGTCATACTCTCACAGAACGACTCCCCCGATGAACTTACCCCCTGAAGGGAAGGCTGAGGCCAATCAGGCCTCAGCCCGTGCTCTCCACCAAAATTTTGAAGCCTTCGCCAAGATGATGAAAGATTTCGATGCAGCCAGAGCCGTGGCACCTCAGGCCCCCCTGAGCCCCAGAACTTGAGGTGAAACCTTCGTCCTCAGTTCGAGAAAGAAGCGGCCGCTCAGCGGAGAGGGCTCGGCGAAGAAATAGCGGCCCAACAAAGACACCTTGATGAGGAAGCAGAGGCCGCTCGACAGTGGCGGCTCGACGAAGAAGCTGCTGTCCAACAAAGATGCCTGGAGGAAGAGGCATATGCCGCTCTACAAACGTTGTTAGATGAAGAAGCTGCCCGTCGACAGCTTCGATTCATCATCGTCGAGCGCGAGAGGCTTTGGAGGGAGAACTATGAGGTCCTAGAGGCATCGGCCCCGAGGCTACGACACAGGAACCCGCGTAGCCCGTCGTCTGCGGAGTCCCCGCCACTCAGAAGGAGCCCCCACCGATCGTCATGCCAATCTCTTAGGCGTAATGATCGGCGTCGACAAAGACGCGATCGGAGTTGGACCCCTGAGAGGTGGGGAATGTATGTCTCTGAGCGCCGAAGCGGCTCATCTAGCGAATCCAGTGGTCGACATGAGGGCCGAGTCGGTCATTACAACCTCCGAAGGTCGCTCAGGCGTCCCCCTACCCCGAAGAGGCTAACCCACTAGCCAGATGGGTGATCTCGACCCCAATACCTCGTAGGTTCAAGCTTTCTCAACTTGAGCTTTATGTTGCTGCGGGCGATCCCCTCGAACATGTGCAGCGGTATAGAGGGGCAATGAAGATCCAAGGCGCATATGACGCACTCCTATGCCGGGCCTTCCAGACAACTTTGAAAAGGTCGGCCCTAGAGTGGCACAACGATCTGCCCACCCGAACCATCGTATCCTTCGACGATCTGTCCCACAGGTTCTGCCAACAATTCCGGGCGGGGCGGAGAAGGAAGAAACCTGCAGATTATCTATTTTCGATAGTACAGAAGGAAGGAGAAACCACTCGAAAGTTTTTGCATCGTTTCCAGGAGAGGCTTGGGCTGGCATGCTGCGGAGATGAGCCCGCCATGGCGGCCTTCAAAAAAGGGCTAACTAACTGAAGTCTCCACAAATCGCCCTCCAAGATCCGCCGATCGACATTGATGCGCTCGTCACTAGGGCGGAGAAGGTCATGCTGAGCGAGGAGGCTCTGGGAACAAAGAAGGAAGTCGCTCCAGTTGGGGCGCCCTGCAATGAGCAACAGCCTAATTTTCGGCCGAGGCAGGAAGACCACCCCAGAGGACACGACCAACCGGGCAACCAAAGGCGTGACGCAGGAGGCCATCGACCGTAAGATCGTCCCGGTCCAGTGCGGGAGTTCGTCGCACCTAGAGAGCCCTTGCGGGCGGTCAATAGGCCCGAAGGACCACATCGGGCCCAATACACGAGGCTCAATGCCCCCATGATTGAGGTGTTGGCTGCAGTAACAAGGGCCGGACTTCTCCAAGACCCTCCTCAGGAGATGAGATCCAACCAGCCGCGAGGAATCTACAAAAATACTGTCGATATAACCGTGATCACGGTCATGATACCGACGATTGCTTCACTTTAAAGAGAGAGATCGAACGCGTGGTTCAGGAAGGCCATCTCCGAGGGTCGTCGATGGGAGGAGACCGGCTCGCGATGAGAGAGCGCCCCCGGGAGCACGACGGCCGAACCAACCCCAGAATGCCGAACAAGACGCCCCTCGCCAGTCTAGGCCGGTCATGCGCATAGATGTGATATGCGACGGACCGTCCTCAAGTGGCGCCTTATCATCGGCCAAGAAGGCATATGCTCGACAGGTGATGGCGACAGACCTTGGTGCAGAAGCAAAGCAGAGAAGAGTAGCTCGCCCCCATCTCTTTCTCTGATGACGACTTAGAAGGGGTCAAACTACCGCATGACGACGCCATCGTCATCGAAGCCCAGATTGAGACGGCCATAATCAGCCGCCTCTTGTTCGACACTGGAAGCTCCTATGACATTCTATTTATGTCAACGATCGAGAAAATGGGGCTGAAGCAGGAAGATCTGAAGCCATGTACGGGTCCGATTGTCGGCTTCATCGGCCACTCGGTTCCCATTGTCGGAGTGATCACCTTGCCCATATATCTAGGGAAGGGCCGAGGATCGTCACTCGAATGTCGCAATTTGTTGTCGTCGACATTGCGTCGGCGTACAACGGCATCATAGGGCGGCCATACATGATCGCCATCGAAGCTCTCCCCTCGATGCTGCATCAAATGATTAAATTCCAGACTCCACATGGGGTTGGGCAAGTGCGAGAAAGCCAAAGACTATCCCGGAGTTGCTATATCGGCTCCACCAAGCACAAAGAGCCCGAGCAAGCCTTATCGGTCGACATCCTCGACGATCGGGAGGACTTCTGCGACCAACGACCAGCACCGGTAGAAGAGGTCGAAGAAGTGCCAATATCGGAGGAGGGCAAGACCGTCTCCATAGGCACGAAGCTCCCGGCCGCTCGAAGGACGAGGCTCATTGATCTCCTTAGAGTGAATGCGGACATCTTCGCATAGTCACCCTCAGATATATCCGGAGTCGATCCCGCAATGATCGCCCATGAGCTGAATGTGGACCCGGAAGCTCGTCCCATTAGACAGAATAAGAGGAGCTCCGGAGGAGAGAAAATGCGAGCGGCGGGCGAGGAGATGGATCGGCTCCTCGAGGCCAAATTCATCAGGGTGGTGAGCTACCCAGACTGGCTCGCCAATGTCGTAATGGTAAAAAAGGCCAGTGGTAAATGGCGCATGTGCATCGACTTCACTGACCTCAACAAAGTGTGTCCGAAGGATAACTTTTCCTTACAAAGGATCGACCACTTGGTCGACCATGCCTCGGGGTACGAACTTCTGAGCTTCATGGACGCCTTCTTAGGCTACAATCAAATTCAAATGGCCAAGGCCGACGAAGAGAAGACTTCGTTCATTACCAACAGAGGGACTTTCTGCTACACGAAGATACCGTTCTGGTTGAAAAATGCTGGAGCGACCTATCAACGAATGGTGGACAATATCTTCAGCTCTCAAGTCGGGCGAAACCTTGAAGTCGACATTGATGACATGTGGGTCAAAACCAAGGAGGCCAATGATCACCTCGCCGACCTGCATGAGACCTTCCAGAAAGTGCGCCGTTACAACTTGAGGCTCAACCCGACGAAGTGTATATTTGGCGTCCAATCAGGAAACTTCCTCGGTTTCATGATTACTAAGTGAGGGCTTGAGGCAAACCCCGACAAAATATTAGCACTCATCAACATGAGTGAGCCTTGAACAATCAGATACATACAGAGGCTGAATGGGCGAATTGCCGCACTTGGTAGGTTCTTATCGAAGTCAACCGAGAGATCGCTCCCGTTCTTTATAATCTTGCGGCGGACCCTCGCCATGGAGAAAGGCACAAGAAAAGCGGTCGAATGGGACGACTCTTGTGACCAAGTATTCGTCGAACTGCGGGCTTACTTACAAAGTCTGCCACTGCTCGCGAAGCCGGAGGGAGAGCAGCTTGGCTTGTACCTTTCCACAACTGAAGAAGCTGTCAGTTCGGCCCTCGTTAAAGAAGAGAAAGACACACAGATGCCGGTCTATTATGCGAGCCGGGTGCTCTGAGATGCGGAGATCCGCTATAGCCACATAGAGAAGGTCGTTTATTGCCTCGTCCAGACGGCGAGAAAGCTCCGACCATACTTCTAAGCTCACACCATCGTTGTCTACACCAATCTGACACTCGAGAAGAATTTGAAAAGATTGGAGAGATCGGGCAGGATGCTGAATTGGAACATCGAATTCAGTGAGTTTGACATCATCTACAAAGCCCGAACGACGATCAAAGGCCAAGCGTTGGTGGACTTCGTGGTGGAATGCACCATTGAGGAACTTCCCGAAGATCCGTCAGACGCTCGATCGGCCACAACATGGCAAAGACCAGCAGTAGATGACAATCCCTCGACGTCCGTCCAAGAAGGAGAAGGCAGACTATGGGTCGTCCACGTCGACGAGTCGGCTGCAGGGTCGGAAAGTGGAGCGGGCATCGTCATAGAAACCCCTGACGAGAACTTTGCTGGAGTACACATCCCGCTTCAACTTCTCGGCAGCCAACAACGTGGTGGAGTATGAGGCCGCCGTCAATGGGTTGAAACTTTGTCGGGCAATAAGGGCGACAAATGTGTTGCTGATAAGTGACTCAAGGCTCGTCATACAACAAATTCAAGGGAGCTTCGAGGCCAGGGAAGAGCTGATGAAACACTACATGAAGTGCGCCCAGGCCGAACTTCAAAAGTTCAGGAAGGCGGAGGTTCAACATCTGCCTCGATCGAACAACCTCCAAACCGATGCTCTTTCAAAGCTGGCCTCCTCTTTCCCTGTCGAGATTGGAAAAACCATCTATGTCGAGAACTTACTGACGCCAACCATTGAGGAAGGCGAGCTATTGTGTGTCGACCAAGCGACGACATGGATGAGCCCGATCATGACCTACTTGGAGACGGGAGCCCTGCCCGAAGATCGACTCGAAGCAAAGAAGGTCGAGAGGCGAGCCTTATCATTTGTAATCTTTGACGGCGTACTATATCAGAAGCACCGCACAAGATACGACGTCCTGCCATATCTAAAATGCCTGGGATCGGACCAAGCTGAACAAGTCGTTCGCGAAGTGCACGAAGGCTTTTGCGGAAACCATTACGGCGGCTGCACCATTGCCCACAAAGCAGTGCGCCAAGGATACTATTGGCCGACCATGCTCCATGACGCACTCCAATATGTCAATAAGTGCGGAGAATGCCAGAAGTTTTGCAAACATACCGTTGCTCCGCCAGCCGACCTAATCCCCATTCTCAGCCCGATCCCGTTTGCTAAGTGGGGCCTCGATAACCTCGGACCCTTCCCAATGGCGTATGGAAAGAGGAAGTTCCTCGTCGTCTCCGTTTATTTCACCAAATGGATCGAGGCAGAATCACGAGCGCACATCACGTGGAATGACATGAAGAGCTTCGTCTGGAAGTCTATCATATGTCGCTTCGGGATACCTCGCTCCATCGTAACAGATAATGTGAGAGTTCGATTGTGCGGATTTCAGAAACTTCTGTTCAGAGTGGGGCATCAAACTCCACTTTGCCTCCGTGGCGCATCCACAATGTAATAGAATGTCAGAAGCGGTGAACAAATGTATTTTAGGCCCCATAAAGAAGGTCGGCGACGCGCTCGGATCATGGCCTGACGAGCTACCCGGCATCCTATGGTCGTATCGCACAACCTACAAAGCGTCAACCGGGGGGAGCCCGTTTATGCTCGCGTTCGGGGCGGAGGTCATCGTTCCAGTAGAGGTGGGAAGGAGTCTCTTTGGCTCAGATACTTCGATGAAGACATTAACATGGAAGGCCTCGACCTCAACATCGAGCTCATCGATGAAGTAAGAGATCGAGCCCTAACTAACCTTGTCAAGCATAGTCAGAGGATGACTCGACACTACAACTCCCGAGTAAAGAAACCGAGCTTCAGAGTCGACGACCTAGTCCTCATGGACGCGACCTTCAAACCAGAGATCGCTCGTCGAGGAAAGCTTGCAGCAAAATGGGAGGGCACCTTTGAAATTATTGACTTCATTGAGCCAGCAACTTACATCCTTGCAACCATGGAAGGCGGCGAGTTAGCCCACTCATGGAATGCTGAGCACTTACTCAGATACTATCAATAGCTTTGTAAATATTAATGAAATTGTTGTTTTTTGTGCATACTCTCAGATATTGTCGTCTCCATTTAAGAAATTTCGGCTCTTCTCCGAGGTTAAAAGCATCCTCACAAAGGTCGACCGTATCATAGAATGCTCCTACCAACACGAAAAGACTTGATGGGCAAGGCCACGGAGCGAGGGTAGACCTCGGCCACCCTCCCCTTCCCCAAACTCCGGGGTAAGCTTACGAGCTTCGCCTTCCACAGGCTCCGGCGGGCTCGCATCGGTCTATATTCTTGACATCCGGCCCGCTCTCGTCCCAACTCTCGTCCGCCCCGAATGTCGGGGGCACACATAAGTGCAAGGATATGGAAGAGGAAGCGCCAAGTCTTCATACTCTACAAAACGGAGTTCGGACAACGGCCTTCGGAAAAACAAAATACTTTCATTGATCAAGATGTTGAAGATATGTACAAGTATTTTCAGAGGCCGACCTTACAAAAGTGGTCACATTGGCCGATATTACAAAAGCGGTCACATTGGCCGACGTTACAAAAGCGGTCACATTGGTTGACACTACAAAAAGCCCAAACCTCAAAAACAAAAAAAAAGAAAAAAGTCCAAAGCAAGGCCCCGAGACCGGCCCTTAACCCCTCCCCCCAATGATCACGCGGCGCACTGGTCGCCTTCACCCAAACCAGCGTCACCTCCCCCTGAGTACTGCCCCCAGCTTGCTACTCGACAACAGCCGCTTCTTCCTCGGCCGAAGTAGTAACCTCCTCTTCGTCATCAGAAACCTGCAGTTTCGAAAAATCAATTTCCACCGTGGGATAGAGTCTCCCCATTCTCTCCTTCAGTCTCTAGAGGCACGCCTCCCAGCCTGTCAAATAGCCTTTCTCCCTCATCACTGACATGGCAGGGACAAGCTCCGTCGTCTGGTAATGCTGGACTGCTTCCGCCTGCTTTGCTTCAAGATCAGCCTTCCCCGACTCCACTAGGTCCTCCAACTCCGCTACCCTCTTCTTCTCCCGCTCTAGGGCAGCCTCTACCTCGACCCTCCGGGCCTCTTCAGTCTGAGCTCTCGTCTCAAACTCCTCCAGACACTTATCTTGCTTCAGGATCGTCGCCCTTTGTTCAGCGTACGACTCTTGCAGCTTTTCGTGTCGGGCCCTGTGTCGCACTGCTCTTTCTTCGGCTGCTTTCTTCACTGCCTCAAGTTCAGCCGCCTTCCTCCCTAGTGCGGCCTCGGTCTTGTTTATCCAGTCGTATGGCGCCGAAGGGAGACCATCAGAGCATTCGCCTGCACACAAAAAAATAGGGAGAGAAGAATAAAGCGCACACACGAATAAAGGGAGCTGTATCTTAAAAGAGAAGGCCGACCTACCTGCATGTTGTGCCAGATTGCTGAGGCACATAGCCTCTCTGCGCCCACGTTCGTCAAAGACGCTCAGTCTCTCGGCAGCAGACTATTCTCGGCCAGCCGCGCCGTCACTTCTGCTTCATTGAAAACCGATTCTTGAGCGCCAACATGATATGACGCCGACAAAGATTCCTCCGCTGACAGAGCAAGGAGCTCGTCCCTCTTTGACTTGAACACCGCAAGTGCCGACTCACAGCTCGGATGCGCGGGCTTTCCCAGCCTGGACGGCGGGCATCCATAGGGCCAACGGTCGGCGGCCGTCGTTCGACCGCTGGAGTCCGACCCGGCTGGAGACCCCTGGGGCGTGACCATCCGAAGTGGGAATGCAGGAATCAGGGGTCTTGACTCTCTCTGCGACCCTCGGACCGTCTGCTCAGCCCGCGCTTCTTCCTCGGCGTCGACGTCCATGGGAATGGGGCTAACCAAGGCCGCCGCGTTCTCAGTGGGACGGCCCGAGTCCACCGCACTTGCCATAGGACCAGAAGCGGCAGTGGCTCCCACCACCTTTAGCTTCTTTGTTCGGTCAAACTTCTCAGCCTTCGCAGTGGTCGACCCATCCCGACCCCTCTTTGGGCTGACCTTCGCCCCCTGCTTGGCCGAATGCTCCGTGGCCAATCTTATCAGCTCGTCCAGTGGCAGACTCATCGTTTCACCTGCAAGAAGAAAATAGATCAGGGTGAGCAAATCAGGAGCAAAAACCACAAAGCTCGGATTACCTTCGGGCCAAATGTGCTTGACGATCTTCTCTTCCTTAGCAAGATCGTCAAATCTCCTTTCCGTCTCTGGGATCACCCCAAGATCTTGGCCCGCTCTATATCATCTGCCTCGAGGAGAACTGTTGAGTATTGATTCTCCTGATTTGGTTTTGATGATGAATAAACATAAATATCGGGTACTAATTCTCTTTGAGCGCAGTTATGGAGATCGTAGTCAAATTACTTTGTAGATCTCAAGCAACGTCCCAAGACTTCTTTAGAGCGCGTGATCGTTGTGCCTGAAGCTTCGTTGAAGCTCAAGGAGTTGTTAATGAAGTCAAGGGATTCAGACTCATCATGATTGAAGCTTTGAAGACGGTTTGTCGTGTTTATTTATATAGTCTTCTAGCTTCGTTTCATAGAATGTTAAGCCTTGAGTCTTACTTGCTTATTTATCCTCTTATCTATCTTAACTTATCACTAAGAATGCCCTAGAAGTCATTAGATAGGGTTCATTGCTTATCGTCCTAGTTTTGGCTTTCTTGTGCATCTTAGTTGGTTGAAGAAGAATGATTAATCGACTAGATGACAATCTAATCGGTTAGGAAGTCTTCTTGAACCGACTAGTTGTCTTTGAGTTTTTCAGCCTATTCACTGTTGACCAATTAGTCGGTCCAAGAAGGCTCACCGCCCGACTAGTTGTCAAACTAGTCGGTTAGTGTTTCTTCTTAGACCGACTAGTTTACCCTTATTTTACTAAATTCTCTGTCAACCATCTAGTCGGTCCAAGAAGGTTCACCGGCCGATTAGTTCATCAACTAATCGGTCAGTGATCCTTCTTAGATCGATTAAACGGCTTTAATTTTCCAGTCGTTGGAGATTTTATTTCCACGATTTTTCTTGATCTGTTTTGATTCTTTCCATATGTGTTTGATTCGTTTCAAACATGGAAATTTGTCTAATATCAGAGAGATTTCAGATCTGAGTTTCAATCAATCAATTATCAATTTTGAAGTGCGCTCTCTCTCGAAAAAGCTCTCTCTCGAAAAAGCTCTCTCTCCCTCTCTGATTCTTGACCTATTTCTCAAAGAGATCTTGAGCTTTGTGCGTTCATACTCCTGAGAGGTTGAATCACGACCATCATCATCATCATAGCCATCTTCTTCTGTTCAACTCAGTGGAGCTAGGGTTTAGTGATCATTCTTTCTCAAAATCTCTCCTTGACCTAAATTCGTAAGTATTTCTCAAGACATAGGATTTTGTGGTAAGTGTTTTATATTTCATTAAATCTACTATTTAAGTTTATCTCTCGGTTTGGGAGAGAAGTTCGTGATCCCGGTTTGTGGGAGTCACGATTCAACTGTTGTATTGATTTGATCTTGTAGAAGTTTCTACAAGAAGTTTCTTAGTGAAAACTTGAGTTAGTGGATTCTAACTCAAGTAGCCGGAAGGGATCCGGGTGTCTGGAACGTAGGATCACCGTGAACAAGTCGGGGAGACTTGGGTGGATTCGAATCCATTATATCTATTGTTTGCGTTGCATTGTTCTTGTTGTTCTTAGTTATTCCGCATAGTTGTTTGTGATTGCAAAATAATTAGGAATTATACTCTTGATTATTTTAAAGTACTATTCAACCCCCTGTAGTACTTGTGCAGTAGCTTCCAGGGTATCACATTTGGTATCAGAGCCAAGTTCATGGCTATGACAAACAACGACAACAAGGCCGTTCGACCACCTTCCGACTACAGCTCCTACAAGAATCGCGAAGGAGCCTCTTCAGTGATCGAAGGACACTCCTCAACCAGGCCTCCTCACTTCAACGGTACCAACTATGGGTACTGGAAATGATGGATGGAAACTTTCCTCCGGAGCGCATCACTTTGGAGAGCCACGTTAACGGAGTATGTTGAGCCCACTGAAGAAGACTTCATAAAGTGGACTGCCGCGGAGGTCGCCGCGGAGGTGAGCAATGCCAAGACAATAAATGCCTTACAATGTGCACTGGAGCCTGACGACTTCAACAAGATATGCACCTGTAAGAGTGCATATCAGATTTGGAATCAACTCCTCATCTTACACGAAGGAATGATCAGGGTAAAGCACTCTAAATTCACTGTCGCTAACAAAGAATTCGAGTTATTTCACATGAAACAGGGTGAAAGAATTAAGGAGTACTATGCTCGCTTTGTGGATATAACCAACGAATTGGAAGCCCTTGGAAAGACCTATACCCAAGAAGAGAAAGTCGCAAAGATCATTGACGAACTTCCTTCGAGTTGGGAAAAGCGAACTTACGCTATCGAGAAAGGTAATGATATGTCCAAATATACTGTTGTTCAACTAATGGGTACCGTGATGTCTTATGAGGTACGAAAGGACAACAAGATCAAGATGCAGGACAAGATGAAGGCGTTCTTGAGGCAAGAAGAGCCGAAGAAAAATGCGATTGTTTTCAAGGCCGCCCCTACCACACCTACCGATAGTGAAGAATCGGAAACTGAGTTGGACATGGAATCTTTGGCCATCATGGCAAAGAAGTTCAACCGATTTTTCCGAAAAGGTAATTTCAAGAACAAATCTAAAGTTAGTTCTACTAATGCCTCTGCTCCTCTGTGTTTCAAATGCAATAAGCTAGGACACATCAAGGTCGATTGTCCTCTCAACAAACAAAAGGAGAAGTGGAAGGCACCCAAGTACGATAAGTCAAGAAAGTACAAGGAGTACAAGAAAGGGCTTGTCGGTACATTCACTGACTTGGAAGAGGATTCTTCAAGTGGTGAGTCCGATGAAGAACAAGTGGAGAAATCACACATGTGCTTCATGGCAAGAGAGCAACATGATCAAAAGACCGCTTCAGATGAATGCGAGGATGAAGGTGAAGAGGTAACTATGGATGACCTTAGATTAGCTAATGAACAAATTTGGTCTAAGTATTCTAAGTTAGTAAATAGATATACTAAAATCAAAGATGAGCTAACTAGTCTTCAAACCACACCTAAACCTGTCATCACCAACAACGACACCGTTGAAGCCTTGAGAACTGAGATTGTAAATCTCAAATCTCAACTTGAGCATGTTAACATTGAGGATTCGGATGAACATGAGATGGTGGATTTGATTTCTCGAAACTCAACTTTGAGTATTGAGAATGAGAATCTCAAGTCACGTGTTTGTGAACTCATAACGCAAGTGTCCACTTTGGATGCTTAAATACTTTCTCTCAACGAGAAATATGAGTCCACGTTAGGCCGGATTGAGAAATTCAACAAAGGCAAGGATCATTTGGATAATATTCTGAATGACTTACTCCCGGCCAATCATCGTATTGGCTTGGGGTATAAAAAGGAAAATTCATCCAAATCTTCCACCACCTTTGTAAGGCCATCCTCCGATGCCTCAACTAGTGGGAGTAAACACTCCGTGGGTAGTTCATCTACCAATGGTACTTCCACTAAGTACACATATCCTTTTGGAAAGAAACCCACCTTGGGTGGACCTCCAAAGAAGGGTCATGCTTTTATGTACACAAATACTATGCCATGTAGGAACACACCTCCTACTCCACAAGTTCACTCTTATGATGATTTCTATGCTCCACGTCCACGAGCACGTGCACACCAAGTGAGACACACTCACGCACGTGTTCCGCTACATGCATATGTTCACCCACATCATTATTACATGAATGATTACCATCATACACCGTATCATATGTTGCCACCACCATTTCATCATGTGCCGCATGCTTATCCACAACATGCATACACTAGGCCACTTCCTCGTAGAACACATGCACCACGTAGAAATCAACCACATGTGCATGCTCCCAGTATGAATGGGGCTTCCAAGACATTCACTATCTGGGGCCCGAAGGACACTAGCATGCATGAGAAACAAGCCTACATAAACTCATATTTTATGAATGTTGTGCACAATGATGATTACATTGGGAAGTCTAAGTCCAAGTGGCCTTGGCTTCCAAAGGTCTAATCCTTTAGGACCCAATGACCTTGGGTACCATGATATTACGTAAACCCCGACCTCGTAATCCTTGGGGAAGCATATCCGTTCGGTGGAGGTTGGAAGGCGGACAGTGTAGGGCGGCCTTATGTACTTCGCGGTAGCCAAGGGTATAAAGGAGGTTGGCGCGACAGACACTACACCAGAAATCTCAACGGGGACGTCCCCGGCCTCGGCCATAGTCACGACGGCCCAAGCAGACAGTTTGGGCCTCCCTAAGGCCGACCCTTTCCCTTTCCTAGGATCCCTAGGGACACTGACGATGAATCGGCAACATGCTCGGTAACCGGCCCACCCTCGGGTCGGTCATGCCCGACCGGTGAGGTCTCCTCCACCCGCTCCATCGTGTCCGTGGCGAAGTTGTCCGGTGCTTTGCCCCTATACCAATCCTCTATGTCTCTGGAAGCTGGAAGCTGTTGAACGGGAAGAAGAGGGAGAAACCATTTAAAGAAGTGAAAAAGATACCTAAAAAAGGAAGACGATCTTAAGGAGCTACCGGAAGAGTAGACAAGAGCGCACCGACGGCGGCAGCGGCGACAGTCGGAGACTTAGATGAAAAAACTCGGAGAAGCTAAGAAGGAGAAATCCTCTCGTTGGATCCCCCTCCCTTATTTATACCAAGCGTCGGCTCATCTCCGCCGTCGAAGCCAAGCCACGTGGCGCGAATCCAAATCCCTCTGACGCCTCGACTGCAACCCACCATCACGTCAGCCACGTGTCGCGTTTGGGATGGCTGAGGCGCTTCGATCTTTTCACGCCTTTCGAATCGTAATGATGGCTGGAGAGGCAGTGGGCGGGCTTTTCAAATTAATTACCGCCGTTTCCAAAAACTCAAAATGAAGATCGCCCGGTCCCCTTTCGAACAAAGGGAGAAATGATACGTCATCCAAACTAGGCCGGGCTTCTGCCTCAAGCTCGAATGACGGGGGCAATTGTTACGACCAAAGATCGGAACGCCTCAACATCCTCTGAGCTCGCCAGACGAGCAACCAGCTCGCTCGTCGTCTAAGAAGTCCGCCTCGCCGAACAGAAAGGTCGCACACCGCCCCCAGACTCGCCGATTGGTCGCACGTTCCCTTCTAAGTTCGCCAGTCGAGCAACCAGCTCGCTCATCGTCCTCCAAGTTCGCCCCCCTCGATCGAGGCACGAGGGACAACCATCGAGACCTTGGGGCATCGAGCTTAGGTAACAAGCTCGGCGCCCTCGGGGAGCGACCAAGCGACCCATGAGTGGCCCCGCTCCTCAGATGCACCTTGATGTCATTTTAGCCTATCGAACACGACAAACATCTTTGAACGAGAATATCACTTGCACTTTCGCCGTTCGACAGCCTGACAAAAGCGTACCTAGCCGTTTTGCCACCTGACAGCTTGACAAAAGTGCGCTCGACGCTTTCGGCTCTGACAATCTGACAAAAGCACGCCTGCCACGCTCAGATCTGACATCATCGGCTGAACCTTCAACAGTCTGACATGCCAACTCAGCATGCCAGCTCAGCCGAAGCTAACCGCCACACTCAGCTATAAATACTCCTCTACTTCCCATCGACAAAGAGGTTGGTTGATCGAAATCATAAACTCACACTTCATACACGAGAGAAAATATCGTTCACATATTTGCTCTTTCACTCAAGCTCGCCCATGTAAGGTCGACCTACCGTAAGCTCGGTATATGTGTCCGACCCGCATTCTAAGTCCCAATACTGACTTAAGTATCAGAGAGGCTAAGGGTTGGCATCTAACCCCGCCTTTCTGACGAGCCGCTCTTTGCTCAGGAAAGCCCGTCCAAGCAGCGGGCAACTGGCAATCAACTCCAGAAGAGCGGCGTTCAAGAGGCAACACTGCAGAATTGATCCCGAGATCATCATTTGAAGAGCGCTCGGCCTCTACATCCCCTCACCACTTGTAAACAGCCTCCCCAAACACCCCTCACTTGTTAATCATCGTGCCCTTGATTCCTCACTAAACAAATTACATTGTCGGTCGGATTTCGACCCGCAACAGGTTTGATTTTAATTCTTAATTCTTAATAATTTTAAATTACTAATATTAATGTTAATAATCCTTAATTGTTAATTGTAATAATTTTATATGGCTGATATTAATATTAATAATTCTTAATTGATATAGTTTTAATTTTACTTAACTAATTTAGACGTTAATATGTAATACTTAATTATTCTTAATTGTTAATGTTGATAATTTTACTTAATTCACATTAACTACTGTTAATTGGTAATTGTTATATATTATTTGTTAATGGTTAATTATTTTCTGATTATAACTACTGATAATTGATTTAAATAATGCTATATATCTAAATTTTAATTTTCCAAAATTATGATAGAGCTTTTCTTTACACCGTGTTAACAGGCGATTACCATTAAAATAGTTTAGTAAAATACCTAGTATCATAATTAGTTTACTAAAATCATGAACATCAATAAACAATAACCCATTATATGTTGTTTTCAGTCATAAACGGTAATAAAGATGTCTCGGAGAAATTCAGAGAAACAATTGGATATTAGATGGGTTTATGATAAAATGATTGGAAATGACCATATACATATAAGGTGTAATTAGTGCCGAAAAGAAATGCATGGATGCATGACTCACTTTAAGGAACATTTGACAAGAATTGATGGAGACGTGATGACATGTATAGAAGTGCATGCAAAGATGAATGCAAGCAAAGATGAATGCTCTCATATTTGCCAAAAGAAAAAATACATGTTAAAATTTAAAAAGAAGAGGATTGAGGAAGAATTATGGCTAGGCCTAGAGGCGTAAACTTAGATAAGGATGACGAGGATGAGGATGAAACTGAGGAAGAGAGAGCTTAGAAGAGCATTGAGAGCAAGTAAACAAGAATTTATCGAAGAAGAAATAAGATTTGTTAGTAGAAGAATGGGAGCAAGATTGTCTGGGCTTGATAGTTGTAATACGGTTTGTGATGAATTTACCGGCATATCGTCTGATCTTCTAAAATGTGGTTTTGTTCACGTTGAACCTACTGACATACTGTTTGGTATTTTCAAATTTTGTTTAGGTAGTGCCAATCCTTTTACTTTAACAAAGAAAGGCAATTCCCTGATAATTTAAAGATGGTAATAATGTGTATGATGAAAAATGCCAAGAGCTTTCTTGGCAGATGTGTATCCAAAAATTTGTACTACAACCACATTCCACACAATGTGGCCAAAGTCCATACTATCAGCCCATGACAGATGCTTTAACAGAAGTAGGTCTTGGCATTGCTGCACATTGTTTGGGAGCTTTGCTGCACATTGTTTGGGAGCTTTTCCACAGAATTGGAGGCTGACGAAATCAAAAAATATATTGAAACTTTTTATATATTGGGATGAATATGGTTGCGCACTGATGTATGATGGTGGACAACACAAAATAGTAGGAAGATTATTAATTTTCTTGTGTATTCGACTTATACAATGTTCTTTGACTCGGTGGATGCAATTGACATTATGGTCCATATATATTTGAGTTGATAGATAAATATATAGATACAATTGAAGAACATAGAGCCATCTAAATAGTTACCAATAATGGAACAAATTACAAATCAGCTGGATAATTGCTGATGTAAAAAATATCTATATTGGACTTCATTTGCAACACATGTATTGATTTAATATTTTTTGATATGTCAAAGGAAAAGAATATAAAAAATATTGTCGCTTAAAGTCAAATGGTAACAGGATGTTGCTCAGCTTGACGAGAAAAGAATAGTGCAAAAAAGAGTTGATCGGATCTACAATCACAAGATTTGCAACACATTCTATTGCATTGTACTCTATCCATTTGTATCATGATGATCTAAGGAGAAATATCACCTAAAAAACTGGTCCGAAAACTTTCCTAAGCTGAAACTAAAAGATAGGATTGATGCAATTAATATGTACAATCTAATTTACAAGGATGGCTTTTAACACATGTATTGATTTAATATTTTTTGATATGTCAAAAGAAAAGAATATAAAAAATATTGTCGCTTAAAGTCAAATGGTAACAGGATGTTGCTCAGCTTGACGAGAAAAGAATAGTGCAAAAAAGAGTTGATCGGATCTACAATCACAAGATTTGCAACACATTCTATTGCATTGTACTCTATCCATTTGTATCATGATGATCTAAGGAGAAATATCACCTAAAAAACTGGTCCGAAAACTTTCCTAAGCTGAAACTAAAAGATAGGATTGATGCAATTAATATGTACAATCTAATTTACAAGGATGGCTTTTAACACGACAACCTTAATGTTATCACCGTATTTGAGTCACTGGTGAAAGTTACAAGAATGACATCGATGATAAGGCTAGGATGTGTAATCTTTACGAGGCCATTGACCGAATAAAAGATATGAAATAGAATATTGGTATAGAATACAAAAAATAGTGAGACATGATCGATAAAAAATGGAATATGTAGCTACATCAAGATATTCATGTCGCCTGTAAATACAATATTTTTTAATTTTTAGTTGAATTTAATGGATATATATCATTTATTTACATGTAATTCAATTGCATGTTATTTTTTGAATTCTCGTTTTCAATACTCTACAAATGCATCAAATGATAACGATGTGTTAGTTGGATTTAGACATGTTAACATGTTGAGAGGTTGGAACTTGACATTTTGAGGTAGCTTGAAATAGACAAAGATGCAAATGGTTTTCAGATATTTTTGTTTTGATATATGATTTACATTTTGAAATTTTGTATGGTAATTATAGGTGAAGTTATACATGATGAAAGTTGGTGCACTTTGCTCCCAAAAGACACGTATGACGATAAAATAGGTCACTCCAGATATCTATAAGAACCTTGGTTTGTTGTATATTTCCTATGAAATGTTTTACGTTTCGGGCTAAGAGAACTTTTTGTAGCTGAATATTAATCAATCAGTAGGAGAAAATAAGCTTCAAATTTTACACGTTTAGCTGTGTTTTAAGCCAAACGGTTTCATCTTCAAACTGTGAACAAACTTGGACCACATTCTCACTCATTCACACAAACACAAGGAACATGATAGCAATAGAAAATCTTAAAAAGCTGGTTTATATGCATTATATTACAAGGTTGAGAGAAATACTTTGTACAAGGAGAATGATTGAAGATCAATTAATTGAATTGGATCGAATTTTTCACGATGATGATCCGTTGGAGAATGGTCCAGAGAGTTAGAGGACATGTTGCTCAATAATAGAGACAATTATTGGTTGAATGAAGCGTTTGCAGAAGCAGAACAGACAAAAAACAATCAGTCATGACCAAGTTAAAGGCAAGTGAATTTTATGTATACGCGAAAGAAGACAATAACTCGGTTTGAAAGCGATGGTGATTCATCAAACAAGATCCTACAGATGGAATTTGTGGTGCTTCGGTTCGTCTTACTCATCGAAGTTGGGATCATGCTTATGATATAACTCATTTGTATATGTATAGAGATTATGATAGGCATCATCAAAGAGAAGAAAGAAGGAACAATACCTATGGTAGGCAGTCTGATTATCCCAAGTATCAATGTTCTGATTATTTTGAAGATTATGATAATACTTTCATTCATGAATCGTATTGCAGTAGATATTCAAGCAGTCATGATGATTGTTACACATAGTACAAACACTCTGACGTTTATACAGACAAATGTCACTGCGCAGCAGTCATGACAGTCATGTCATGTATTTAATCGAGCCGAGCCGGTCCTCTGAATAGGATAACATGACGATATCATTTTTAGGGCCAGAACAGATGCAATATTTCCATCCACTTAACTACTTTGCACCACAACCGAATAATAATGATTTCAAATGAGATTTTAATTTTTGTTTTATTTTCTTCAATTTTTATGAGGTCAGATTTATGCTTTATCATTTTGTTATGTTATTATGTTAATAAAATAATAAAGGGTTTGCTGGGGTCTTGGAGAAGTTTCAGTTAAAAATATATAGATAGATATATATATGTACGTCACTATGTGTATTTACATATTTAAAAAAACTCCGAAACTGAAACCGATATCTGAAACAAAACTAACGAAACTGTCGATACAAACGAAACGAAACGAAACGAAACTCAGAAACCATTGAAACGAGTCAAACTGACTAGAACCTAAAATTCCACCGAAACCGAAACCTCTAACCATGATTCTGATACCAAAACCTTTTAATTTTAGTTCTTGTAGCATATTAATTAATTGACGACCTTTAAACTCAAAAGAACATTAAAGTAATTTAGTTGGAAAGTTAACAACTTATGCGCACAGTTTAAATACTATAATAGATGTGAATATGAAATAAATATGAAGTATGTTTTACTGTGCAAATTATCCTAGATTAAGTTCCAACGATAGTCAGAAATAGATGTGGCAAATGGGTTCGGGTCGGGTTTGGGTCAGGTCACGTTATGTTGTAATGGGTCTGGTTTGTTATTTGGTTAGGTACATGTTGACTTCCGAGCCAAACCTACTTGCGATTAATTTATGTTGAACTCACGTGGATGAACTGATCTGCAGCACATAAGCAAATCTGATCCATACACTTCCAATGAACCAACCAGTTCCGATCCACCTCAAACCCAACACAAACAAACAAACAAGCACACCCTTACCCACACCCCTACCACTTCCACCTTTCATACACGCACGCGCGTGCGCACAGTCAAAAACATGCACACATGCACTTCGATACATACACACTGGCACGCAACTCTAGCAGATGTAAAACCCATTACTACTATTATAGGGATGCCACAACAGGGGCACGCCTATAATAAAGCACTGGGAGTCGTATGCCACAAATTAAGTTTTATAAAGGGAGGAAGGTTCTAGTGTCCTTAATCCAACAAAAAACGCTTCCACTTCGGCACCATTGCTACATGGACATTGCAGCACCGATGCCACACAGACATCGAAACTGCAGCAGAGTATGGGTAGGGGCGTGACCCCGGTTAGGGTTTTCACCTAACCCACACCCCTCTCTCATGTATAGGGCATGTGTGGTTTTAACTAATTTTTAATCTACTTGCCCTACCTCCACCATATGTTACTGTGACCGTATCATTTTTTATCAGTCTGTGCTACAGTGGTCATTCCAAGGTCATTATTTGTTAGCCTGACACTGCCAACAAGTGCAAGTTGAAATTATCACAACCGATCAGAGTCTAATTGTAGAATCTATGCGACGATTAATTTTGAAGTATGCAGATGGCAGTATTGTTGTTGTTGTTGTTGTTGTTTTGGTTATTGTTGTTATCGACTTATCGTTATCGTTGTTGTTATTATTATTTTTACTGTTATTTGGAAGTGGGGGATGATGAGAAGGAAAGTTCAGGTTTTATGTAATATCAAATTCTTTTGCATCCAAGTTTTCTCTTGGATGCAGTGTACTGCACTTAAAGTATGTGCCGTGCCTTTTCTGAATGCTGTACATCTTATTTGACTTCGGCAAACTGTGGCATAGCAATAAAAAGTTGATGAATTTTAGGCGATATCTGCATTTATACATCAGTTAATCTATTTTACCTTTAGTAGACAATTGTTTCAATGCTTCGGAATCATTAATTGTCAATGATTCACTACAGGGTACAAAACACACTCTGTAATCACATTGTTTATTGTTTTGATGCGGTATGAGGTTAGTCTTTTGCAATTGTGCTTCAGTTGTGAGAAATTTACCTGCCATAAGGCAGATGTGGAAACATGACATTACTTGATCCAATCAGAAGCAATATTATAGCTCAGAGATAATTGATCTGGGCAGTGAATAAATTTGCACAGATGTTTTGTTGAGCTGATAATTTCAGGGACCATGATCTTGTGCTCAGATATGCGAGATATTATTGCACTCTAATCTATAATCCAAGTTAATATTTCTGATGTCGTATTAGGTCAATCTTCTGCAATGTTTGCATTGCTATTAAGTATATGGACTGTTAAAGTCTATACGGAGAAGCAAATTGACCCATATATTAAGTTGTCTAATTTAGAGAAACTCCATGTTTGTGATTAAGACACTTAATTAATATGGAATTTTACTGAGTGTTTATGATGGGCTGCCTTCAACGCCTGACTAATTGCAAGCAAGAGAATTGTCAATCCCGTTCTTATCAAACATGACCCAATGAATGTTATGAACAGCACATTTGTGCCGAGTTTGAGGGATATGCTAGTGGACAGCCAGACATAATCTGCTACTTTTAGATTGTCAAAAACTGAGACATTTAGCAGCTATTAGATATCTCTATGCTGAATTAATAAAGGCCACATTTACTGAGTATGTTTTTTAAATTGCTGCTGCTGCTTATTGTTAATCTCATTAAATAGTTTCTACATATTGTTACCATGGGAAAATTGTATGTATTGCTCAACTAGTCATACCTTATCTTAGTTTCTCTCCGAAGACTTCCATTGTTTTTTCTCCATCATTTCCAACTATCGTTTCTTCTTCTTTTCTGTCTTCAAGTGTTCATTTATTTGCTGAAATTTAAAGCCTAATAATGAGTTTTCAGAATGTTGTCCAAAATAACTACTGTTTCAGGTGAATGGCCAAAATGTTCAAGTATATAATAAACTTGTCATTGGGAAGAAATTGTTGGGACACTTGTATGCACCATGTAAATCTACAATATTCACTGCAAATTGTGTGCTTTAACTATATGTTAGTCTCATTCAAGTATCTTTCTATCAAAATAAGGTTACTGGGAACATGCATAGTAGAAGCTTTGAAAATGGTTGTGATGCGGTTTGGATATTGGCCCACAGGGGTATTTTGGGAAATTCAGATATTAATATCTAATGTTTTCTATTTAAAGCCTATTGCCGGCCCTAGGAGGGTTATGCGAGATTTGTTGAGTAATTCTTCTAGATTATTTCTTTAGTTCCTAGATAAATTGTATTAGGAATTTCCCTATTTCCCTTAGATTAATCCCTAGCTAGTTGTTGTATCAATTCGTAGTCGTCAATTAGCGATTAGCTTATTTTGTAGTCATTATTCTATATTTTCAGATCTGATTCCACAATAAAAATCCTATTTTTATCGTTCTTTTCACCCCAAAAATCCCCTTTTATTGCAGAGCTCTAAGCGGATCACATTATTTGGTATCAGAGCAGTAGATCCATGACGACGACGCGAACCAAGGAGATGATTGACTTGTTGGAAGAGAGGATGGAGAAATTCGAGAGCAAAAAGGAAGAAGAGTTCCAAGGGTTGACAAAGAAGACGGAGGATTAATTGGAACGACGTTTCGTGCAAATGACGGAGATGCTCCAACAAAGTTCAGCGGCAAACACGGCTCAGATGATGCAAGATATATTGGTGATGATAGAAAAGCTAGATCCAAGTAAAAAGAAGCCACCTTTGATGGCGATGAAGGAGAAAAATGTTGTCTTTGATAAAGGGTCCTTGAAGACGTCTTTGATGAGGGGAACCACACAATCAATCAGTGAAACACGACCGAGATGGATGATTGTGTGGCTTTCCTGGCTGTTACCCCACCTCGGAAGGGGGTGTCGAGCTCCGGAGGGGGCGGTAACCCCTCCGACAGCCTGGAGAAGGGCCGCATGGGCCGCCCACGTATGGAGGGCCTTCGACAGCCCCTGGGAACACTTCGGGGGGCCTCCAGCTCAGCCGCCATGGCTGCCCGCCTCCGGGGGGCTTCCGACAGCCTCAGGGGGCTTCGATTGGGGGCCGCCGGCCCAAAACTGGAGCAGGTAGGCCCCGTCGTTGCCTTGGGGGCCCGTCGAACCCTAGGGAGGCTCGACAAGCCCCGGCCGACCCTCCTGGGGGCCCGACGGCCCACTTGGGGCCCGACGGGCCCTGCCGAATCATGTTGATTGGCCCCCGACCCATTTCGGGGCTCGACTGCCCCCGACGGCTCACTGGGAGGGGCTGTCGGTCCAGCAATGGGGGCGACAAGCTCCCCCTGCATTCGGGGGCCCACTTCGGGACCCGACATGCGCAACCTCCACCTTTTCAGCCGCAAAATGGGTTTGTTGGAGCCTTTCAGCCACCCGGAGCACACTAGCCGCTTCTTGTAGGACCGCCGACATTTTTCCCGTTTTTGGGGGATTATAGGAGATTGTAGGGGCATCAAGGGCCAACCGAGCACACCAGGAGAACTATGGACGACAGCTGTGTTACGATCGGGGTGAAGGAGCAGTTTGGGGAAATTTCCTGTGGGATGGTGCAGAAGGAGTAGCTCGGACTACCGCCGCAAGGTATTTGTTCAAGGGACCGCCTCAGTTTCAACAGAGACGCCATGACCATCTACATGAGAGAGGTGGAATTGCTGGGGAGAATAGAATGAGGAAGCTGAAGATGCCTGTTTTCGAAGGGAAGGATCCCGATGGTAGGTTATATCGTGTGGAGAGGTACTTTGAGGTGGCCATGATACACGAGGTGAATTGGCTCAGGGCCGAGGAGTCTGCATGGAGGGGGAGGCTTTGGGATGGTTCTGAAGGACGCATCAACAGAGGCCGTTCGTCACGTGGGAGGAGTTCATCACCCTTTTACTGGAGCGTTTTGGAGAGGTATATGCCGGTGGAGCTTCTGAGAGGCTTTATGCTTTAAGGCAGGAGGAGATTATGAGAGACTACATCAAAAAGTTTGAGATGCTTTGCAGCAGAGTCTGTGGAGTATCAGAAGAGTCTTGAAAGGGTATTTTATGAGGGGGTTAAAGCCCACGATTAGATCGGGACTGAGACAACTGAAGCCTGGTGATCTACGTGAGATGATGACTTCAGCAAGGATGGTAGAGGACCATTAGGAGACGGAGTGGAGAGCCGGTGGAGCATGAGGAGGTTCCTCTTTTCGAGGATAGGATCCTGGAGGGGGCAGAAGGCGGTCACATGCCGGGCAACATCCACAGACGGGGCAATGGCTAGCAAGGAGAAGTGGGTGGAACTACGACCTGGAGGACAAATACGGAGGATGACATATGCATAGATTCATGACAAGCGGGCCAAAGGTCTGTGTTTCAAATGCGATGAGAAGTTTACTCTAGGGCACCGGTGCGGGGACAATACTCTTTAGATCCTGATAGTGAATGACGATGAAGAGAATGGAGAGGGCGTGGTAATGCTGGAAGCCGGCGAGGAAAGATAAACATGAGCACTTGCACGTTGAATAAGTCGTCTACACACTTCATGCACCACCTTAAGGACAAGGTGGTTTTTCGGGGGTGGAGTAGTGATGCGGTTCGGATATTGGCCCCCAGAGGAATTTTGGGAAATTCAGATATTATGTAATGCTTTCTATTTAAAGCCTATAGCTGACCCTAATAGGGTTATACGAGATTTGTTGAGTAATTCTTCTAGCTTATTTCTTTAGTTCCTCGATAAATTGTATTAGGAATTTCCCTATTTCGTTTAGATTAATCCCTATCTAGTTGTTCTATCAATTCGTAGTCGTTAATTAGCGAGTAGCTTATTTTGTAGTCATTATTCTATATTTTCAGATCTGATTCCACCCAAAAAATCCACTTTTATTGCAGAACTCTAAGCATATAACATCAGGTTGTTCAATTCTTTAGAATTTGCTATCCACATAACTGTTTTCCTCTATTTGTTACAACTTACAAGATCCCTGCCGAAAGTAATTATGGTGAGAAAGATGATTGATTCTAACTTCTTGAGGAAGTTGGTCCCGAAGACTTTTGATTGGTCATACAGTTTTATGCTTATGTCATCAAAGGACAATCATTGAAACCTCTTAATTGAATAGAAGTGCTTTAGTGTTAAACTGTATTGTAAAAATCATCTTATAGTTTCTTATGTATCGTGTGTGTGTGTTTTCGTTCTGCTATATTCTACCTGCACATGATCTTATTCATGTCCTTATCTTATGCCCAGGTCCATTGGCAATTATATTCCCAAAAAATTATCTGGTGCATCCTGGCTAGTAGATAGCTGTATATAAATAGTATTTTTAATTAACTTTTCAATTGTCTTTATTGACTCAAGCTTTGTTATTTTTACTCTACTGTTGACATTTGCTAAACCAATCTTGCCCCCCCCCCCCCCCCCCCCAAAAAAAAAAAAAAAAAAAAAAAACATTTGCATGATGATAATGTTTTCCATCCAATTCTTTTTCTGTCAATGTGAGGGTTAAGCTCCGTACAATAAGTGATTAACTTCCAAACTTGTTTTCTGTTGGATGTTAAGATTTCCTTCCCTGGGTTATATGAACAAGTGAATTCTAACCATGAGGCATCGACGACCAACATTGAGCAGGAAGACCCTTTTTGGGTATGCAGTTAAGCTCGTAAACCCAATAGCCTTGTGCAGACTATTATAGTCTCAACAAAGAGCCAACGTGACACATTATAATCTACCGTGGGTAGTCTTTTTTATCTTTGAGACATTACAAAAGACAGAGCTACATGGAATTAGATTTTTATAACATAAAAAATTGTTATTTATCATGCGGATCTCCATTTCACCGGATCTACCAGACAGCCAACATATGGGACTTGCATTATGAAAGAAACACATCCTACATATACATGATACACCAGTCGTAAAAATGGGAACTTTTTAACAGCATTCATGGGTCACAATGTAGCATTTTTTGCATGTTTACTCAATCAGACAGTTCTTTTTGACACTTATGCGTATAGCTATGGCATTTTGATTTCTTGGCCTTATTATCGTTTGATTAACCGAAGTATTTTTTAAAGAAGAAACATCCAGAACATGTGCAATTGTTGTGTTTAGTTGGTAAACCTTAGGAGCAGTCAAAAATTTCTAGGAAAATACTTCTCCTGCTCATTTTAAACCTACTTGCATGTCTACTCAAGACACAAGTAGGAGGGGTCCACACAAAACTATGAATGGTCCAATGCATGCATCATGGGGTCCTAATGTGTGTCTCTTGAGTAGACATGTGAGTAGGCTTAAAGTAGGTAAAGTATTTTTCAAATGTCTTTGGAAACATCAGGAAGAAACTTGTTACTTTGTACTTGAAACTTTTGCTAAAGCCAACTCTATACAAAGGGGAACTTTGGATAATATTTGGTAGATCAGAATTCAGTATACTGTATGTTAGATCAGTTACCAGTTTAAACACATTCTTTTTATTGGCAGTTATATATTGATGAAATAAATAAATTTGCAAAAGTATTGATTCGAATGTGAATGAGACTATGCTTGATATGTTCATACATTACGCTTGATAATGTGTTAAACTATGTATCCTATATGGATATAATATTATAATAATTTTACACGATAGATGTCATATTTATTCCTATATATTGCAAATTAACTCTTAACACAAAATCGAAAGGGCTCGTTCCTTTCTATCTGTTCATTCTCGATATTTTTATAATATTCAAGGTGATAACTAACTTATGTATCTTTCAGTATATTTGTTGATTTCTGATTCTGGTGCATGCATCCACTTCTAGCTATCATGTTATTAAATTTAAATCTTCTCTAATAGATATATAATTTTTTTCTTGGAGCATGTTCATGCTTTTCATTTTTATCTGAGTTTCTTATTATTTTCTTACATGATGCATTGATAGTATTTCTTAAATATGTTCTTGAAGTTTCTTTATGATCTTTTGTCATTAATTTCTTATGTTATAGATAGACTAGTCATAACCCGTGCCCTAAGGGCACGGTTCACTTTAAATATTTTTTCTTCAAAATCTTAGATCCCCTAATTTTAAACGAACAGTAATAATTATAACGCAATAATTGTTATTTTATTCCACAACAATTTTCGTTCCCCCAAAATTTAGTTTCCCTTAGAGAATTTAGTTCCCCAAAAATTTTAGTTCCCCTCAAATTTTTGTACCCTCAAGATTTAATCCGTTCCTCCAGATTTAACCCATAACATAAGGCACGAATCACTTAAAATCTTGGAACTCCTAATTTTAAACGAATAGTAACAATTAAAGTGCAATAAATTGTTATTTAGTTTCCCCAAAATTTTTAGTTCTCGTCAAAATTTAGTTCTCACTAGAATTAACTCGTGTCATTAGGGCGCAATTCATTTAAAACATCCCCCCAAATCGTGGATCCCCTAATTTTAAACATCAATAATTAAAATGGAATAATGGTTATTTAGTTCACCCAAACTTTATTTAGTTCTCCTAAAAATTTTAGTTCCACCCAAAATTTAGTTCTTCCAGAGTATTTAGTTCCGCCCATTGTTATTTAGCTCACCTAAAAGTTATTTAGTGTCCCTCAAAAATTGTACTTGCCCAAAATTGTTTCACCAGAGAATTTAGTTACGTCAAAAATTTTAGTTCTCCTAAAATTTAGTTCCATCCATATTTAGTCCCCCACAAATTTTTTTATGTAAGGAGATTTCGAAAAGATTTCATGCAAAAATCCCTCCCAATTTCGACCCCATCCCAAATTTCGGTTCCCCACCAAAATTTTAGATTGGCAAAGTTTCGGGTTTTCCCCCAAAATGCAAAGGTTTTCCACTCTAAATTTTCATAAACTCTCATCCTACTAATTGAGTCCTTAAAATTCAATCTCACTTGTCATTCTACCCACAATTTTTGTCCTAATCAGCAGCCCAATGATTCACAACCTACCTCAATAAAATTGTTGATCAGACGCTTTCATTCATACTCAAATCAATCTTGGGAAAATTGCAAAATAATTTCGAAAGTGCCAAACAAATTGCAACAAAAAAATCAACAAATTTGAACTCCCAAAATCAACCCCAGCCCAAATTTCAAACCAAATGATAGTTTCACCCCACTTAAATAGAATGACTTGATTATATAATCTCATACAAAAATAACAGAATTTCATTAATCCCAAAGTAACATAAACATGCGACTTTAAATCAACAGATTGTTCGATTTTACAAAAAATAATCGAAGTACTCAAGAATTAACACCAAGCCCCTATCTTTTGTCTTTTGGATACAAAAAATAAAATTGTTGAGCAAGTCCCTCTCTTTCTATTATACAACTGGACAAAACAATATAACATCCAAGCCCCTTTCTTTCTTTTGGATAAGAGATGGCAAAACATTAGGCAAATAACAAAATAAAATATATTATACAACTGGGGCTTGACCCTTTCTTCAGTTTCTTCTCGTGCCTACAATGAAGTAAGCCGTTGCCCCTTTCTTTCTTCATTTTCTTCGCTTAGCAAGCCGTCACACATCTTTGCTGAGTAAGCCGACATGCAAAGATAGGATATTCACCAATTTCTTCTTCACTTTCTTTGCCCCTTTCGTCACCACCAACCTGCAATCCGCACATAAAGATACCCAAATCGCAAACCCAAACCATAGATGAAAAGTAGAAGAGGGGTGAAAGAAAATTACTCACTTGTTGGTAGCCTTAGGCGTGATGTGCTAGCCTTCGGACTCCTTTGCTTCATCACTGCCTAAACTACAAGAAACCGAGCAGACACACAAATTCACGAGAAATTGTAAAAAATACTACTCAAAATTGATCGAATCAATGAAATTAGAGCAAAGAGGGAGGGTAACAGTGCGTAGCTATGTCCTGTATCTTTGGTCGAATTGATTCACGTCAGGTGGTCTGGATTGAGGCCGAGCGCCCCAGAGAATAGCACACATAGAATATCAGCGATATCTAGGTCTTGCTGCCTATAATTCAACATATCCAATCTACAATCATAGTCAGAGAGAATCACATGATAATATAAATTTCAGGGGAAAAAATTCCCTTGTAGATTCTCTTAACCTACCTCAAGATTGATGGCAGTTCTTCAGTGTCCAGCGAGTCGTCGAAGGAACATGACAACGTATCCCTCCAATTTTTAGCATGAGTTGCAAAAAGATCGAAGTTGCGCTCATAGTTCCCCTAGACTTGACATGCTTATCCTGGTTATGAAACCTTTTGGTACCTTGCAGTATAGCATCCAGAACACCACGTAGTTTCACATGATTCGTCAGCCGAATAACCCCCCAACACCTTGATACTTCAAAAGGACGTATGGAGGAGGGAATTCACATGCACAACCTCTGACCCTATCTCTATCTCATTATATTAGAAAATGAACAGATGTAAAAAAAGTTCTAGGATTTAACATGATATTCCACAAAATCAAATTTCATAATGCAAGAGATTTCATATACACAACTAATAACAGAGACTGAAAATTCAATACCGTGCAGCTTCCACTTATGTATCAAAAAGGCCAAGATAAACATATCTATTGAAGGGAAGAAATAAAATTTGTCAAACAAACCAAGAACAGAAATAAAACAATCCAAGGGTGTTAGGAACAATACTTTTTGCCTAAGAACTGGCCCATTCTCGCCTCCCATCTCCCACATTTTTTCACTGTGACACTGCAAAACTTTCAACTCACTATTGGGAATCATGTGCATTGTCGTCGAAGCACATGAACAAACTCCTCTTTCGTTAGATTGCTCATCTGCTTAAATACAAAACATCATAACTCCAATTAAATTCCATCAAAAATGTATGCAACAAACAAAGCATCAAAGCTCAATTTCTAGTCACTTCACCTGCGTCAGATCCTCCTTATAATCACTCACATATCTACTCCTTGAAACTTAATTGCAGCTTGATCGTAAGCTGGTTATCATTTAAACAAATGAATTGTTAATCAACCAACATACTTAATGAACAAACAAATAAATGAATGGTTCAAACCCATAATCATGGTTGGTTATCATTTAGCCCTAGCTTCATTTTGAACCGGCACTGACTTCATTTGATTGCTAATCCAACCTCCGAGTCAACATTGCAGTTCAAGGGCTTTGTCGGGCAAAAGTTGAAACATGTTACGTCCATGAAAATGTAAACAACCATCGTTAAGTATCATATATTTAGAAGCAAGCTCGAATCACGAAGAAATAAGAAGAGAGGGTAGTTACCCATGAAAGCGGAACTCCGAGATCCGAACAAAAAAATGATCAAACCTGCTTCTTATTCCTCGCCAAATTCAAAATCCTCCAGCACATGTTCTCCAATCTCGTGTTCCTCCATGAAAGGGCTGATTCAATTTTTGATGCGAGGCTGAAGCTTGAAGGAGCTCGGGTTTAGATTGCCAAAAGCAAACAATGGAGATCATAGTGGAGACTGTGCAACCAATTGCTCCTGCAACAAAAACTAAACAATGGAGATCATAGTGTAGACTGTAGAGATGGGAATGGTGTGTGCGGATGTGCTTGGTTTTGAGAGAGAAATGATTTCCTTTTCAAAATTTCAAAACTCCCCCAAAAATTTAAACTTCCCCCCAAGTGCAGTTGTGCGGGTGGGGTTTTTGTGCGAAGGTAGGATAAGTTGCTGGTGGGTTTTGTGTGTGAAGATATGATAAGTTTTCAAAAAAAATTTCAACGCTTTTGTTTCCCCATTTTTGTTTTCCCCCAACAAATTTCCCCCCAAGTTTTTAACATGACATTGCCACCTGGGATAAGTTCAAAAACATCCCCTATATGTATAATAGATTGAACCGAGATCAGGGTCAAGCTGTAGCAGTATAATGTACTTGGGTCTTGTTCTGCTGTTGCAATTGGCGTGTATTCATGAGAATCATTCAACATTGATGAGTAAGGTCTATGTTCCTATAACATATTTGAACAATTTTGTCTCTCTTTGTAAATATATTAGGCAGAGTGTACCACTGTAACATAGCATAGGAGGTGGAAACTGGATGCTTAGATGGTGCCATGATGTTGGTGCTTTATGCAAGTTCCATTCGGTGGTGAATATATCTTCTAGGTCATTTTAGTTCCTGAGTTTGTGGTCAATTTTTGCATTCAGTTTATATTAAGATTTTGTCAACAAGCTGCTCCAAGTGTGATATATAGCCAGAATAGTGTTCTACAACATGTAATTGTGACGTGATGTCACTGTGTGGGAGTGCGCATGTGTAAATATCTCCGTGCAGCTATTTTTGGGATTGATGTCATGCATGAGAAATGTAGTATTTGTATGAGCATATCCCATTGGAGCTCTCAGAGCAATATAGGCTATAGTGCAGCATGTGATGCTGTTTTGTGGTTTCCTGTATTGCTTGGTTGAAGTTTTCATATATATGAAGTCATCAATTGAATTGTACTACGACCAATATGCTGCTTAGGAAATCTTTTGGTCAGTAGGCTTGTAATGATACCATGATATGGATATGCTGAAATTCCCGCTTGCATATAGTGTCCTGCACGAGCTCTCTTTGTATCTGTATGTATGGATTAAGTATTGCTTAAGTGGTTATCGAGAATTATTTATGCTTTGCTACTGTCTCATTGGTTTAAACAGCATTGCCGAAGTATTTGAAGTGATGTGTTGTGCCACGATAATCCTAATGCACTTCGTCTTGGACACAAAACTGTACATGTGTATGCAATCTCAGGGAATTACTTGCATTTGATCTGGTTCCCTTTTCATACAAGTGACAGGCTGCTGCATTTGAATTATCATGTGCATTTTTATCTGTTGGCTGCCAGCTTTAGAAGCAGAAGGAGAACTTTTGAGATGTTCTGTTAGTTTATGCTGTGAAAATGGTTTCTTTCAAGCAGTGATGCGTTGCAGTCAAAAAAGTTTTTTTTCCCCTAAAAAATAATCTTTGATTTGTTTTCTTGATTCCATATTCGATGATATGATTCTTCTGTGTATGTATGCTTCTACTATAACCGTGTATTTTAGGCAATTGCTACGGTGATAACATCATGTATGGGTTTTTAAATCTGCTGTTTGTTGTGTGAGATCTGGAACTACTTTGCAGCTGCTCGAAGTGAAATGCATAAGATCGATGCAGTAAACAAGCTGAAAGTAAAGCAACTGGAAAAACCATAGCTAGTCCCTTTCTTGGATCAAACAATTGTAACCGTGACAAACACAAGGATTGATTGACTACCTAAGGAGAAACAAAGACGTGACGCATAGAACGTATCCTGATATCGCCACACGCGCACTAGACCGAAGCTTCAACAACACGGAGAAAGGATTTTTTTTGAGCAGGGCGCTAAGTCTGCGTTGGTGGGTAATAGCGGATGCTGCACCCTGGGGTGATAACGTTTGCGCCCATTGAGTTACCGCATTGGACCCTGATAGCATCGGCCACACCAGCGAGGCAGGCCGAGCAGAATGCCGTGGTAATGATTGGGGAGCATGTAGCTATGCCGACGACAGTTTTGACATGAGACCTTACCATATCGATTGAAAGCCTATGGCCTTCTGCATCTGGTGTGGATGTTTGCAGCATTTTCAGAAGATTGGCCACATCTTCAGTGTACTCTTGGCTCGCCGGGGAACTCCCTTGGTCGCACTCGATATGCGCCGCAATCATCCGCAGCCTGCTCGTCAGAAGCACTGTCAAGACCAACGCCATCGCGGCAAAAGATTTCATGTTGGCTTCTCTGGCTTGTTCTTTGATTACCCCTCTTTTTTGTATTCTATCGTCGAGTTGTTGAAGGGTCTATGCTGGTATAAATAGGCTGCTTGTGGTCGATAGCCATGCTGAAGATCTCCATTGGCAGTGGAGCAGGTTTGGTGTGTTCTACCTAAGTCTGTGTTCGTTGGTGTGATGTCAGAAATGTGATTGCTTTTCAGTTGTAATCGATGGCTCATGAAAGTGTGACGTGTTTGAAGAAGAATAGGCTACATCTGAGATCCCAGCTAGGATATTGCTCTACGAGCTGGCATAGTTAGTTGTCGATAGATCTATACATGGAAATATCAGCTAAATGAGACAATGGACATGTATTAATTTTGTCTGGTTCTTAAAGGCTTTACTCAAACATACGGACGTTAGACATTCTCTTCATTTGATTGTGCCTAAATTATATTCAGGTGATCTTTTCCTTGGATGTTAACAAAAAATGGCATGTATAGCAGTTGGAAAAGAAGAACACCTTTCAATACGGTGATCTTGAGAAGATAGTTTTCATAAAGCAACTTCATAAGTATGTTGTTTAATGAGAATTAATGTTATCGGCATGCTAAGAAATATGATCTTTTTTGGACGAATGACTTCAAGATCTATTATTTTAGCTGCATACGGTAATGATAATCATATGATTGGCAGTGATGGTCATAGCATCAAAGAAATGTAGTAGTACCTGAAGACTCAATTTGTAAAAAAAGATATGTGATGGTCATGCTACTTTCTAGATATCCAAGTAGTATGCACAAATACTAACGTGATTATTTTTCAAGAAAGGAGGCCTTGGACGTGCTACATGATACTTGGTTATGGAGAAAATGTAGAGTTTAGGTGGAGCAGATGCTAGAGGTGGAGTGGCTGGCTTATGTAGTGTTCTTGAGATGGCCTTTGCTTATCCTCCCTAGAGTTGGATTAGTTGCCCCTTCTCCATTCGTCTGGGAGACTATATGTAGGCGTGGCTAATGAGGGACGGTGTATAGTAACGTCCGAGCAATTAAGCCACTCGATTGCTTTGGTTTGAACTGTTGGCATTGATGACAAGCTACGGCTGGTCAATGAATGCATTTATGACGGAGCCCGATGGTCGGTTGGGATGTACACCTTCAATGAGTGAAACGCTGGCCTCTGAAACTGCTAGGCCGAGATTGCGGGCATTTCTGGGCATGTACGCTGGGCTGAGTCTGCGCTGTACCAATGATATGACAAATTCTCATTCCTACATTTCACGTGGGACCAAATATACACCAAATGCAACTTGTTGTACTATGTGTATGAGAATGTCTCACGTCAAGGTAAATCGTATGACCCCGATTATTCTCATATATACACCTTTGCAATGTGTGTGTGTGGGTGTGTGTGGGTGTGGGTGGGGGGGGGGTGCATATGCAATAGAGAGGAGGGAGAATGCAATATAAATGATCATGAAGGTTTTAACGCACAATTCATGTCATCGTATTTCAACAAGGAATCCAAGATAACAACACATATGTTATAAACGGGCTTTTGTAGGCCCACTTGTATATTGGGTATCCACCCATTATGTAACCATACTTCTATAAATACAGGGCTACGGGGTTCCGTAGCCGCCAGAGTTTACAACACGTTATCAACACGCTTGAAGCTGAGCCGAACCTCTGCCGACGGACGAACGCGACGCGAACAGGCTTCTTTCATCGAACGTCGCTAGATCCGGCGGGTAGGATCTAGAGGTGATTTTTTAATCCCTAGATCAAAACTTTTTATGCGCATACGATTGGATCATTGTTTGGTTGGTATAAGATCAAATTTTAATCTCAGATCTACATGATAAATCAACCCTTTTAAATGATAAATCGACGTTTTTATCACTAAAAAATCAAACTTTTACGATGAAAAACGCAGTTTTGAAGACTAAAAATAGATTTTTCCAATAAAAATCATGTTTTTACCGTCTTCTTCCCCAAAAAATTTTCAAACCCTAGAGGGGATCTTTCGTCGCAACACGACCAGCAGCCGCGCACGCGAAACCCCCCCGCGCGATCTACCCGCCGCCTGACGCAGTGGCGTGCGACTGCCGTCTCCGGCGGCAGCACTGCCGCCCGAAGCGGCAGATGACGCAGACGCCGCTGCTGCCCGAGGCGGCAGACGCCGCTGCCGCTCGAAGCGGTAGCGGCAAAACTTACCATCCCCGCATGTGCGAGACGCAAACCCTAGCCGTCCATAGAGACGGCACGCGTAGCGAAACCCTAGCCGCCCGAAGCAGCGACGCGCGCGGCGAAACCCAAGCCGCCCGAAGCGGCGGTCCCTACGGCGCAAATCCTTTCCGCCTGCACGGGCCCGCACGAACGATCGCCTCCAAAACCCCTAACTAGAGTTTTTCCCCAAAAACTTCGTTTTCACAAGTTCTTTTTCAGATTTAATTAAGTTTCTCTTCGTTAAAATCCGATTAATTACATGCTTTATAAATCATCGCAATTTTTTCTGGATTATTTGATTATTACACGTTTAATAATTAGGAAGATCATGCAACTGCTCTGCCATTAGTTAACTAACCTAACGGTGTATGACGTTGACCAGTGGTCCAATAATTATTAAACGAAAATTTTCATTTCCATTAAAAATTGCTTACGATGATTAATTGCATGTAATGATTAATTATCTGCAATGAAATTAAATGCCTCCTGCATTTCTCTACGATGGGATGTTGTATATTTTTATTGCCTCTAGCATGAATTTACGCTTAAACACTACAAATGCATGTGTAGAAAATTATATACCTACCGCATATTTAATGTTCTGTGATGAACATTTTATTTAGCATGCTAAAATCTCTATGATATATTTTTAATGCGTGGAGCATAAATATATGTCTGAGATGAAATTATTTATATACCTGCAGAATATAAATAACATGTGTATATGTTTCAATTCATGTTAGTTGAGCATACATTCTTAAGCTCACATGCTTGACTTATTTGCAATGATAATTTAGTTTCTTTCAACTATTTTATTAAGCATAATTTTTAGCTTACAAGCATATTATGTGTATGATAAATCATTAATTGTTGCATTTTGCACTCTTATATGATCATCCCTTGCTCATACTCATGCTCATGATATGACGATATTTTATGACAACAAACCAATCATGATTTCAAAAAGTTTAACATCATATCCATTTTGACAAAATGAACCTGAAGTTCAAAATCAAATCAAAAGTCAACACCCTTTCACCCTAATAAAAATTAACTAATACGATGTGTTATGCGAAAAACATTTATGCGATTTCTTTTAGAGGCACACATTTTGCGGTAAAAAGATCTCTCAGATCTATGGTTTATATAAACCAATATTGACACCAGCAGTTGTCATAACACAGATAAACTCTTTTAGAGTAATCTCACTTTACAAGGTATGATTCTTTAATCTAGCCTTAATTTTAAGCGTACGCCAGAAGTCGTATCTTAATAGATAAATGAGAAATTATAAATTTCATAGTCATGTATTTGTTTCCCCTTGAGCATGATTCTTTATCCACATAATACTTGAATGACTCAATAAAAATGGCCTGAAGACCATACTTGAGTTTTCAAATAGACTTTTAAAAGTCTCTCATAAATTAGAAAAGTGGAAATATAGAAACTAACTCATTTCCCTTGTATATGTCTACTTTGTTAGACCAATATTCATTCTTCCTTATAAACGAAAATAAGGAAGACTGGAAATAGGGGAAGTCTTGAATAAAATGAGAAAGGGAAGATATGATACCTTGACATGGAGTATGCAATGGCAACCCAATATCAGACCAGAAGTTCTGACAAGACCCATAATGCTTTTTGCAATATGAATGGGCATTAACCTATACCATATAAAAATATATACATATCTAGTCTAAACGACGAAAGTCAAATTGACCGTATGTATATTTAGCTACTCCTCGAGGATAAATAAACTTTGAAAACAAATTTGATCTGTTGTCATAACATAAGTCTAAATGAGCATAACTGTAGACGTATGTTTTCTAGAGCACACATCATACTATGAAACTTGTTGTTGTAACATAATTATCAGTAGTATTCTCTTGCAGTATATATGTGCTTTTTACGCATTTTATTTTACTGTGAATGATTTGTTATCCTGAATGCTCCTAAATGAGGATGCCATGTACTCTCTGAAACTTATAAAGTTTCAAAGGATATTCGTCAAAACGAAATCCCTAATGACTCAAGAAACCAATAAAGCCTGAAGCTTTATCCAACTTTGATCCGCATAGTAGTCAATGTGAAGATCTAATCCTTCACAGTTTGAACACAGTTCACCTATCACCGGACAAAATTAACTTGAGCATTTTAATGGACTTTCAAAAGTCTCATATAAATTCGAACAGAGGAATTAATTTGGAGCCCCAGAAGTGTCCAAAATCGACTAACTTTGGATCGATGTCACCCTGGGTTGATGATTCAAGACATCATTAACCAGACGAACCCAAAGATTCTACAAAAAAGGGTGAAACTTTCATTATCCCATTCAAAAGGGAAAAATGATTAGAGATCATCTCCATTCACGTGGACATTGACAATCCTCACTTCCTCAAACGAATTTAAGATGATATACTATCATTAGAAGAATGAGATCTTCAGGCCTCTTGAGAGTATTTGAGGGATAAAACTGGACTCACACACTCCCTACATATGGCTGATGATGTACCTTAGAGTACTCATTCATATATCCTCTTAAGATGGTCATAATCAAAACCTTATTATTCAACTGCAGTCCAGATTATTATTAATCACAACAGACATATTAACTTACTGGGATATTGGTTGGGCTTTTACTTACCCTCATTCCACTCTAAAAAATGCCGCAGTGGAACTTATTCATCGGGATTAATCATCCTAGATGAATATATTCCGAGATCCCCAAACGGGGGAGGCATTACTGCACATCTTATAGATTGTGCCTTGACGGGTTCATATCCCCGGTTCTATACTCAACTTCGTTGAAGTCGAGCTTATTGCGGATCCTTTGGATAACACTGGGAAATCAATTATATTTAACAACTGGAAGAAATTGAACACCCTGAAGTTTTGTGTTCACACCCAGAAATGGGTTATAGGTAAATCATTAAAAATGATTTAAACGGATTACTTATCCATTAAAAATCCAGTTGTAGGTGACCATGCGGGAACATGCAATTACAAAGCAAACAATCAAAACGCCTCCTTAGGACCTATTTATATGAGTCTGATCACCTCATATAAACAGTTTTCGAGAACCCCTAACTAGGGTTGGCAATTTTTGGCCCGGCACGATAGCCCGGCACGGGCCCGGCACGATAAGGCTGTGCTTGGGCCAACAATTTTGGCCCGAAATCCTTATCGGACCGGGCCGAACCGGCCCGGTTCATTTTCGGACCGGACTCGGGCCAAGCTTTTCAGCCCATGGGCGGCACAGCACGGCACGAAAAGTGTAACGACTGCTTTTCATGTATTTGGATTTATTATAATATAATATATGTTTTGGTGAATTTTCTCCTCAAGTGTGGTTTTCGTCTCCGTAGCTTTCATTTTCGATCGATTCGTCGTATTTTCTCGTTTCTTCCTTAGGATCGTCGATTTCGAAGTATGTCATTCGTGACGGGCCTCATAACGGTCGTATCTAACTAATAGATCAAGCCTAGGAGTCTTAGGAATCGATCCCGGGGCCCCGCGCTCCGTATCGGAACTTTTCTGTGCTCATTAGCCGGTATAAGAAGGGGCACCGACCGACTAGATGACGATCCAGTCGGTCGGCAATCCTTCTTGGACCGACTAGTTAGCTTTCTAAATTTCTCACGAGTTACTGTTTATCGTTAGTCGGTCTAAGAACGTTGGTTGACCGACTAGGTTGCAAACTAGTCGGTCAGCAATGCTTCTTGAACCGACTAACTCATCATATTATTTTTGTATCAGTTACTGTTTACTCTTAGTCGGTCTAAGAACGTTCATCGACCGACTAGATGCTAAACTAGTCGGTCAGTACTTGTTCATGGACCGACTAACTCTAAAATCCTATTTTCGTTCAGGAGTTACTGTTTGCACTTAGTCGGTCCGCGTTGGTCGACCGACCGACTAGTTGCCAAACTAGTCGGTCAGTGGTTGTTCTTTGACCGACTAACCAGTGTTAAAACCCTAATTTCTGGGCAGCCGCCAGCCCAACCTATTTAAACCCAACCCAAACGATTTCATCTTCTCCAACACGACCCAAAACCCTAAAATCTTCCCCCTTGAGCCCCCATCTTCCTCCAAGCTTCATTCCTTCATTCCAAGCCCTAAATCCATCATCCAATCCATCCATCCACTCTTTCTACCTCTCATCTTCCCCAAAATCTCACCAAATCCATCAAAATCCCCAAATCCCCCAAAACCCTAGTTTCCCCAAACTTCTCCATTTGCTTCCAGATCTGATCCTAGGGTTCCCCGGAGTGTTTCTTCCGCCTCCTCTCGGTAAGAAATCGATCTACCGTTGTTTTCATATCCTATTGTAATTTTTATGAAACCCTAATAAAATACTTGTGTTTTGATGATTGTTCCCCATAACAGCGATTCCCCGTAAGCTAGCATCCGCGGAAACGAACTTTCGTAACCGTCATCCCCGGTGATAGGCAAGTGAAACTTGTATCTCTTGATTTGGGCCATGTCTTAGGCCATTTACCATGCTTTAGCGTAAAAGAGACTAAACGGTGAAAGGATAGCCGTTTAGACGCCATTGACCTAGCTTGACAACGAAGCTTGGTCCGTCACCCCCATCATGCTCATATGTCACGTTTACTTTAAATTAACGGTACGCGAATATGTTCATGTCATTGCATTTTGCCTGTCACGTTTAAATTCCATTAACGGTACGCAATTATCTGTTCATGGCATTGCATAGTGATTATTTATCGTGACTGCGTAGCACACGCTACAATACTATGTTTCCTGGCTCGTGTTCCAGAAGCGAGCCCTGTAGTTGCTAACCCCAACGCTCGGATACCGGCTAGGTGTACTCCTATGCCATACACACACTTATTTTCCTGGCTCGTGACCAGAAGCGAGCATAATGAGTTGCTAACCACAACGCTCGACACATGTGGGTGGGGTAAGAGATAAGCGGACTGAGCCCGAGTTGGCTTGATCAGCCACTCCGGCCAGCAGGCGAAATCTCTAGTGTTTAAGTGATTGATAGTGATAGAGATAAACGAGTTGGCCAGCAAGTGGACTCTCTATGCACTAAGTGTTAAGTGATAAGTGATAAGTGATAAGTGATAAGTGATAAGTGTTAAATGATAAGTGACTAGTGAATTGGTAGCTTTTGCTACATCGTGAGTGCTTGCCTCTCTTTTAAACTGTTGCATCATATTCAACTGCCATGCCATTGTTTAACATTTAAATGCTAGGTTGTTAGTCACTTTCAGTTTCCTTGCCCAAGTCTTTTTAGACTTGCTGACATGTGCCCCTTTCTCTTTTGGGTGACGCATGTTAGACCTTGAGCCTGAGTTGCTTGCTGAGGGTGAGGTGTTTGCGGACGCCGAGCTTACGCCCGTGTTGGACGGGGAGTACGTGGACACTGGGGACCAGTCCTAGTGTCTTCGTGGTGTTTTACCTTTGTTAGACAGTTGTTTTGTTGTCGGTGCGTAGCACCTTTACTCTGTTATGATGTTGCTTTTGTTTGGCCTTGTTCTGGGCCCTTAGACTCTTTCTTTTAGCCTGGTGGCTTTTCTGTGATGTTGGATATTTTGTGGACAAACTTTGGGATTGGTATTTCATATCCGTCTCATACTAGTATTATTGTTGTTGTTTCGATTGCAATTACAGGGACCTGCTTATACTAAATTGACGCTTATCGGGTTTGGGGCTTCACCGCTCTACTCCCGTGCGGACCTTTTCACGTCTCGCCTCCATTTTAGGGAAGCGGGTCGTGACAGGTTTTAGTGGTGGCCCATGCAGGTCCTCTGTAACTGCGATTATCGGGATAACAATAATAATGCAAGATTGTCCAACAAATAAGTTCGACATCTGAGCCCTAAGCTGTGAGTCTAATTGTTTCGTTTTCTGCGTCATTAGATGGCAGGAAGGCGAATCACCCGTGGTGGTGGTAGTGGTGCGCCCCCTCATGACGAGGAGCCTGAGCGGGAGCCCACTAATGGAGAGATGATGCGGATGATGTTGCAGATGATGCAAGTTCAGCAGGGTGTGCTCCTGCAGGTACAGAATGCTCCGGTGACTCGAGCTGCTCGGGTGGTGGAAGCCCCTCGCCCTGAGCCTGGGGCGAAGCAGTTCAGAGAGCTGGGTCCTGCATATTTTGATGGAACCGAAGGTCCACTAGCTGCTGATGAATGGATGAGGAATATCGAGGACAATCTGAAGATGTCCAAGGTCAACGAAGTAAGTTGGGTTGACTTGGCGAAGCGCCAGCTGAAGGATAATGCTCGGAATTGGTGGGATGCTGAAGAAAAGATGTTAGTGGAACCGATCGTCTGGGCTACCTTCAAGGCCAGATTTGATGGTGAGTTCTTCCCGAAGGCTGCCAGGGAGGAGATGCTGCAGCGTTTTATCGATCTGAAGCAGGGGAACTCGTCGGTGGACATGTACCACCAGGAGTTCATGAGGCTGAGTCGGTTTGCACCGAAGATGGTGCAGGACGCTGAGGAGAGAGCTCAGAGGTTCCTGCAGGGGCTCGCTTCGGAGCTCCAGAGCTTTGTGACCTCTTCTGACCGGGAGTCTTATCAGAAGGTTTTGGTCGCTGCCAAGAGGCAGGAGCTGCTTGTGAACCAGAGGAAGGGGTCTATTGTTGGTGCTGGGAAGAGGCCTTTGGAACAGGCGAGAGCTGTGGTTAGGTCTGGATTCAGGCCGAACCCGCCTGTTCAGTTTAAGAGGCCAGGAGGGCCTGTTCGGAGGACTTGCCATTTTTGTGGCAAGGAGGGCCATATCAAGGAATCGTGTAGGAAGTTCTTGGGGCAATGTATTATCTGTGGAGATCCCGCCCATGCTATCCGGGAGCGCTCGAGGTTGAAGCAACCTTGGAGGACACCTATTGCTGCCCCGCCGTTGCAGCAGAGAGCCCCGGTGCCCGCTGGTCGTGGGGTGCCCCTCATTCCGCAGAAGCAGGCTTTTCAGCAGGCCGCTCCGCCGAGGAGGCAGGCATTTCTGATGACTGAGGAGGAGGTTTTGGCCATGGATGAGGTCATTGCAGGTAACTTTCGATCTAGATTGTTCCTTCCTTAATTAATTGATTGTTAAATTATGTGAATGCTTGTGTATGAATGTTGCTAGAATAAGATTTGATTGATTAGACTGTTTGTTAGGTGTGGTTTTGGTTTGCACGTTCCCTGCCTGAGTCCTCTTTGACTCTGGTGCATCGATGTGCATTTTGGCCCAGAGCTTCGTGGAGAAACATTCCTTGTCGACGTCCCCTCTCTCCAAGAGTTGGAACATCGTTACATGGAATGGAGTAGTCACGGTGCATCGTGGATGCAGTCCTTGCTCTGTGGTGGTTTGTGGACATGAGCTTTATGCTGATTTTATTGTCCACAACATCACCAACTACGATGCGGTCTTTGGGATGGATTGGCTTGCGAGCTTCTATGCTACGATCGACTGCAGGAGGAAGAAGGTGGTGTTCGAGATTCCCGGACATCCAGTGTTCGAGTTCAGTCGTGGTAGCAGTTCGCTTGGTCCTGTCAGATTTCGGGCCAGGCCGGTGGAGGCTGTGGCTATGCAGATGGAGCTGGAGTGGCCAGCTGTGGTGCGAGATTTTGGCGACGTCTTCCCCGAGGAGATGTCTGGTTTGCCGCCTGATCGAGCTTTGGAATTTTCTATCGATCTCGTTCCAGGTGCGCAGCCGATTTCGAAGGCGCCGTATCGTATGGCACCTGCAGAGTTGGAAGAGTTGCGGAAGCAGTTGGATGAGCTCTTACTGAAGGGTTATATTAATCCTAGTGTGTCTCCGTGGGGAGCACCGGTGTTGCTGGTTAAGAAGAAGGATGGTTCGCGTCGCATGTGCGTGGACTATCGGGGATTGAATGCGGTGACCGTTAAGAATAAATACCCGTTGCCTCGCATCGATGATATTTTTGATCAGCTTGGAGGTTCGAGGGTGTTTTCTAAATTGGATTTGAGGAGTGGTTACCATCAGTTGAAGGTGAAGAAGGATGATGTTCCGAAGATAGCGTTCAGGACGAAGTATGGACACTATGAGTTTGTGGTTATGCCCTTCGGCGTAACTAACGCGCCCGCAGTTTTCATGAATCTGATGAACCTGATTTTCTACGACTTTTTGGATAAGTTTGTCGTTATCTTCATCGACGACATCCTGATCTATTCGAAGTCGGAGGAAGAGCATGCCTCGCACTTAAGGACGGTGTTGGAGATTTTGAGGAAGCATCGTTTGTATGCTAAGTTTTCGAAGTGCGAGTTTTGGCTGGATCGAGTTGCTTTTCTCGGGCATGTGGTGACTGGAGATGGTATTTCAGTGGATCCCGAGAAGATTAGGGCCATCAGGGAGTGGCCTGTTCCGTCGTCAGCATCTGAGATTCGGAGTTTCCTTGGACTTGCCGGTTATTATCGGCGATTCATTAAGGACTTTTCTCGTATTGTTGAGCCGATGACCAGGTTGACGCGGAAGGATGTTGCTTATGTTTGGTCGGGTGATTGTGAGAGTGCGTTTGGTATTCTGAAGGAGAGGTTGACGAGTGCCCCTATTCTTGTTGTGCCTGATCGCAGCGGTGGATTTGAGATCTTTTGCGATGCTTCTGGCAAGGGTCTCGGTTGTGTGTTGCATCAGCACGGGCATGTTGTGGCGTATGCGTCTCGTCAGCTTAAGGTCCATGAGAAAAATTATCCGACGCATGATTTGGAGTTGGCTGCCGTTGTGTTTGCTCTTAATATTTGGAGGCACTTCCTGCTGAGTGAGAAAGTGAAGATTTTCACCGATCACAAAAGCTTGATGTATATTTTCACTCAGAAGGAGCTTAACATGCGACAGCGTCGGTGGTTGGAGCTTATGGCGGATTATGATATTGATTTGCAGTTTCACCCTGGCAAGGTGAATGTGGTTCCGGATGCTTTGAGTAGGCTTCCAGCGGTGATGATGTTGACCTCGCAGTGGAGATTGCAGCAGGATTTTTGTGAGTCTGGCGTGGAGATTGTTCTTCCTGGAGAGGCTTCTTCGTTGATGTACATGCAGGTACAGTCGATGATCGTGGATCGGATTAAGGCTGGCCAGGCTGAGGATCCGAAGCTGGTAAGGATTCGGGAGCAGGTGGAAGCCGGTCTGCGGACTGACTTTTTGATTCATGAGGATGGCTCGCTAAGGTTTGGAGCCAGGTTGTGTGTGCCTGCTGGGGATATCAGAGAGGAGTTGATGGTGGAGGCACACAGTTCGCCGTATTCTGTGCATCCTGGTGGCACCAAGATGTACCAGGATCTTCGTCTGATTTATTGGTGGCATGGTATGAAGAGGAGCGTGGCTCGGAGTGTAGCCAAGTGCTTGGTTTGCCAGCAAGTGAAGGCGGAGCATCAGCATTCGGCCGGGTTGCTACAACCGCTTCCGATTCCGGAGTGGAAGTGGCATCACATCACTATGGATTTCGTGACTGGACTACCTCGGAGTCCGAAGCAGAATGACGCGATTTGGGTAATCGTGGATCGGTTGACCAAATCTGCGCATTTTATTCCGTTCCGAGTGGGACAGTCCACTGAGGCGCTGGCGAGGAGGTATATGGAGGAGGTCGTGCGACTTCATGGAGTCCCCGTGAGTATCGTGTCGGACTGAGACACGAGGTTCACATCTCAGTTCTGGCAGAGTTTGCAGAAGAGCTTGGGTACGCGTCTGAGTTTCAGCACGGCGTACCATCCGCAGACGGATGGCCAGTCCGAGAGGACGATTCAGATTTTGGAAGACATGCTGAGGGCGTGCATGTTGGATTTCAAGGGTTCGTGGGAGGACCATCTACATTTGGTGGAGTTTTCCTACAACAACAGCTTCCAGGCGAGTATTGGCATGGCGCCTTTCGTCGCTCTTTATGGGAGGAAATGTCGATCGCCATTAAGTTGGAATGACGTTGGTGATCGGGAGTTGTTGGGACCTGAGATGATCGTGGAGGCCGTGGATATCGTCAGGAATATTCGGGAGAGGTTGAGGATTGCTCAGGACCGTTTTAAGCATTGGGCGGATGCTAAACGTCGTCCTTTGGAGTTTCAGCCGGGCGACCATGTGTTCTTGAAGATTTCCCCGAATCGTGGTGTGATTCGTTTTGGGAAGCGTGGGAAGTTGAGCCCGCGATACATTGGACCGTCTGACGTTTTGGAGAGGGTTGGCGAGGTAGCTTATCGCTTAGCCTTGCCGCCGTCTTTGGAAGGAGTTCACAATGTTTTCCATGTGTCGCAGCTTCGTCGATACATTAGCGATCCGTCTCATGCGGTGGATTTTTCGGAGATTACCGTTCGCCCCGATATGACGTATGACCAGCATCCAGTGCAGATTCTGGACAGGCGTCAGAAGTCGCTTCGGAACAAGATTGTCAATCTTGTGAGGGTGATGTGGCGACACGGCTCACCTGGAGAGTCTACTTGGGAGAATGAGGATGAGATGCGAGAGCGTTTCCCACTTTTGTTTCCGGACTCGTGAGTTTTTGGAAATTCTGAGGACGGAATTTTTCTTAAGTTGGGGAGGATGTAACGACTGCTTTTCATGTATTTGGATTTATTATAATATAATATATGTTTTGGTGAATTTTCTCCTCAAGTGTGGTTTTCGTCTCCGTAGCTTTCATTTTCGATCGATTCGTCGTATTTTCTCGTTTCTTCCTTAGGATCGTCGATTTCGAAGTATGTCATTCGTGACGGGCCTCATAACGGTCGTATCTAACTATAAGATCAAGCCTAGGAGTCTTAGGAATCGATCCCGGGGCCCCGCGCTCCGTATCGGAACTTTTCTGTGCTCATTAGCCGGTATAAGAAGGGGCACCGACCGACTAGATGACGATCCAGTCGGTCGGCAATCCTTCTTGGACCGACTAGTTACCTTTCTAAATTTCTCAGGAGTTACTGTTTATCGTTAGTCGGTCTAAGAACGTTGGTTGACCGACTAGGTTGCAAACTAGTCGGTTAGCAATGCTTCTTGAACCGACTAACTCATCATATTATTTTTGTATCAGTTACTGTTTACTCTTAGTCGGTCTAAGAACGTTCATCGACCGACTAGATGCTAAACTAGTCGGTCAGTACTTGTTCATGGACCGACTAACTCTAAAATCCTATTTTCGTTCAGGAGTTACTGTTTGCACTTAGTCGGTCCGCGTTGGTCGACCGACCGACTAGTTGCCAAACTAGTCGGTCAGTGGTTGTTCTTTGACCGACTAACCAGTGTTAAAACCCTAATTTCTGGGCAGCCGCCAGCCCAACCTATTTAAACCCAACCCAAACGATTTCATCTTCTCCAACACGACCCAAAACCCTAAAATCTTCCCCCTTGAGCCCCCATCTTCCTCCAAGCTTCATTCCTTCATTCCAAGCCCTAAATCCATCATCCAATCCATCCATCCACTCTTTCTACCTCTCATCTTCCCCAAAATCTCACCAAATCCATCAAAATCCCCAAATCCCCCAAAACCCTAGTTTCCCCAAACTTCTCCATTTGCTTCCAGATCTGATCCTAGGGTTCCCCGGAGTGTTTCTTCCGCCTCCTCTCGGTAAGAAATCGATCTACCGTTGTTTTCATATCCTATTGTAATTTTTATGAAACCCTAATAAAATACTTGTGTTTTGATGATTGTTCCCCATAACAGCGATTCCCCGTAAGCTAGCATCCGCGGAAACGAACTTTCGTAACCGTCATCCCCGGTGATAGGCAAGTGAAACTTGTATCTCTTGATTTGGGCCATGTCTTAGGCCATTTACCATGCTTTAGCGTAAAAGAGACTAAACGGTGAAAGGATAGCCGTTTAGACGCCATTGACCTAGCTTGACAACGAAGCTTGGTCCGTCACCCCCATCATGCTCATATGTCACGTTTACTTTAAATTAACGGTACGCGAATATGTTCATGCCATTGCATTTTGCCTGTCACGTTTAAATTCCATTAACGGTACGCAATTATCTGTTCATGGCATTGCATAGTGATTATTTATCGTGACTGCGTAGCACATGCTACAATACTATGTTTCCTGGCTCGTGTTCCAGAAGCGAGCCCTGTAGTTGCTAACCCCAACGCTCGGATACCGGCTAGGTGTACTCCTATGCCATACACACACTTATTTTCCTGGCTCGTGACCAGAAGCGAGCATAATGAGTTGCTAACCACAACGCTCGACACATGTGGGTGGGGTAAGAGATAAGCGGACTGAGCCCGAGTTGGCTTGATCAGCCACTCCGGCCAGCAGGCGAAATCTCTAGTGTTTAAGTGATTGATAGTGATAGAGATAAACGAGTTGGCCAGCAAGTGGACTCTCTATGCACTAAGTGATAAGTGATAAGTGATAAGTGATAAGTGATAAGTGATAAGTGTTAAATGATAAGTGACTAGTGAATTGGTAGCTTTTGCTACATCGTGAGTGCTTGCCTCTCTTTTAAACTGTTGCATCATATTCAACTGCCATGCCATTGTTTAACATTTAAATGCTAGGTTGTTAGTCACTTTCAGTTTCCTTGCCCAAGTCTTTTTAGACTTGCTGACATGTGCCCCTTTCTCTTTTGGGTGACGCATGTTAGACCTTGAGCCTGAGTTGCTTGCTGAGGGTGAGGTGTTTGCGGACGCCGAGCTTACGCCCGTGTTGGACGGGGAGTACGTGGACACTGGGGACCAGTCCTAGTGTCTTTGTGGTGTTTTACCTTTGTTAGACAGTTGTTTTGTTGTCGGTGCGTAGCACCTTTACTCTGTTATGATGTTGCTTTTGTTTGGCCTTGTTCTGGGCCCTTAGACTCTTTCTTTTAGCCTGGTGGCTTTTCTGTGATGTTGGATATTTTGTGGACAAACTTTGGGATTGGTATTTCATATCCGTCTCATACTAGTATTATTGTTGTTGTTTCGATTGCAATTACAGGGACCTGCTTATACTAAATTGACGCTTATCGGGTTTGGGGCTTCACCGCTCTACTCCCGTGCGGACCTTTTCACGTCTCGCCTCCATTTTAGGGAAGCGGGTCGTGACAAAAAGCATTTGATCGTCCCACTTTAATTTGACCACACACTGGTCTAAAGCGGATTTCAGTAATGTGCATTCATTTATGGTGTTGAGTCCAATGTCATGAATTTTATCAGATCAAGGTCCAAATATCATAAATTTTAACAACTTCCCGCCAGCGCCAACTTTGATGTCTTCGGATCTTGGGGGTCGATCTCAGTTTCCGAGAAGAGACAAAGAACCACCAAATATGTTAATTCATCTTGTCAAATAAATGAAAACAATGTAGGACACATCATCTTATGCAACCCACTTAATCCTATTCTTTCGTGCTCCATTTCGATGCATCTTTAAGTATATTAGACACGTTTGTGTTTAAAAATATGATAAAATATTGTCACGATACATAATTCATTCAACTCTATCGGACCGGGCCGGGCGGCCCGAATTTTTATTGGACCGTGCCTGGGCATCTCCAGAATGGCCCGAAGTCTTATCGGGCTGGGCCGGCCCAGTCCTTTAAGAAAACCGGACCGGGCCGGCATGGCCCGATAAGAACGGACCGGCCTGAATTGCCACCCCTACCCCTAACGGGGGAAGCGTTTAGAGCACATCTTATCGATTGTGCCATGATGAGTATACATTCCCCATATCATCACTATAGACCATCAAAACACAGAACTATTTATCGGAAGTAATTACCCCAGATAAATAGATTCTGAGCACTCTGAATAGGGAAAGCATTTAAAATCGCTTCTCCTAAGACGTGCAATGATGTGCCCTCTTTTAAAGACTTGATGAGATCCTGAAGATCCTTCATAACTTTAATTCCCCAGCATTAGGTTCAACAAAAATACTATAATCATCCATGAGCCTGAAGCTCAATTTGACCATTTAAAACAGTAATACCTATGATCTGATTATCATGAATTGTGATGAGATCCTAAAGATCCACACTCATGAAACTGTTAAACAGTTATCAGACATAGCTACTGACAATATATTGTCAAATTCACACATCACTGCTACTAAAAATCCAGTTAGGATTGACATACCAAATATAATGGATGCAATCCACCAGTAGCAGAAGTGGATATCCTCAATGGATGAGAGGATATGCCACGAGGCTCCAAAACGAGAAATAACTCCTGGAGACCCTAAAACAATACCACCACAGAAAAGTGAGCTCATCTCCATATCCTCTCCCTTTTCCGAACCTCCAGAAGAGATGAATCTGGAATAAATTGTATAATGCACGTAAATGGAGAGGTATTTGGATAAAACACACTTGTCGACAATTATTCACATTTCATTTTGCCATAGATATCGTTCCCAATCTCCGTTTCCTGAAGCAAACACAGAGACTTGGCCAGATTATGTGAAACGAGGTACTAATAAGTTGAGCTGGACTCACTTATGAAATGCGAAGTGTTTGGACCCGAAGTACTGATATCAAAAGATATCAAACCTGTGGGTTACCGAGTATTGTATAAATAAATAAAATCGTATGCTATAAGCAAAACGATATAGCTTAGAGATTTATTTTGCAGAAACCAGGACGTAACCATGTAAGATGAGCTTAACTCACTTACAAAATTATTTAAACTGATGCATCAGGCTCCATGGTCATGGTTGCGAAAACCATGCGATTGGCAAAGAAAATTTTAGGCTATGTTGCTATGGATGATGTGACAACAAACCCTTACGGATTACCATCCTGAAGATGAAACTATCATCCCGAAGATGAAACTATCATTCTGAAGATGAATAATCATCCTGAAGATGAAACCATCATCCTGAAGAGGAAACCTTCATCCAGAAGATGAATAATCATCCAGCAGATGAATTATCATCCAGTTGATGAAGAAACATAGATAATCGCAATCCACTAATACACATACTGGTTGTATGGATGCACATTAAGACCCCTTCCGTTCGCTGGAAGAGGGGAATGATATCCTAGGTCCTGAAGTGCCTTACTCAAGTGTCTTTTGTACACTCCTTTATCTGGTTAACTGCACGTGACTCTAGAAAGCATTGGCAGTAAACCCTTTAACCAGATACAGTGCAGCGCCTGCAGCGCACCACTGGACCAGAGATATGTAGCTTCTGCGCTACCTCCAAGTGTCAAGGATCATCTAACATGTTAAATGTATTTGCAGATACAAGTTACAGATCATCACGATGACTACAACAAAGGAACGACCAACTCCTGGAGACCAGCAAAGCATGCTTCCAAGGCAACATCAATCCCACCATCCCGAGAGGCTCATCGATCCAAGAAGCAAATTATAAATACGCAAAGGCAGGTCCTGCAGTACCTCACAGACACAATGACGACTAGGTCAGAGACGTGGTGCTACCTACCGAGTCGGCAGACCACTCCTCTTCAGAAGAGCTCCCTTAGATTCAGTAGCTGTTATAGATGAGCGATGTCTTGTATAGATGAGCGATGCCTTATACTTTGTACTTATTATCGGAACATTGCAAGAGATTGATGTATAGTTGCCTAAGAGATTTGTAAGCCTGCAGCTTGTACAGATCAAGGGGAGTCAAATGTAGTATTGTACTCTTTTCCCTTGGTTATTGGTTTTTTCCACTTGGTTTTTCATAGCTAAAGGTTTTAACGAGGCAACCTCATTGACTCTAGATCCAGAAGTATCCACCCCCTAAATACTTCCACTAATCAGGGGAAGTTATGGAAAACTGTACTCTTTTTCCTCGGCTATTAGTTTTTCCCACTGGGTTTTCCATAACTAAAGGTTTTAACGAGGTAGTTATCCATAACTTAGGATCCAGAAGTATCCACCTCTGATGTTATCCATCGATCAGGGGAAGTTATAGAGACTTGTATTGTTTTTCCTTAGCCACTGGTTTTTTCCATTGAGTTTTCAATGGCAAAGATTTTAATGAGGCAAGAACTCTTAACTTAGGATCCAGAAGTATCCATACCCTCATAGTCAGATAAGCTCTATGAATCCTTAAGCGCACATATACGGCTTACAACAATGGATGGATAAGGGGAAGTGTTATAAACGGGCTTTTGTAGGCCCACTTGTATATTGGGTATCCACCCATTATGTAACCATGCTTCTATAAATACAGGGCTAGGGTTCCATAGCCGCCGTAGTTTACAACAACATCCACATTTTATTGCATCTATTTCACAATAATGGGACTACACATCCTGGTATAGAATCATAGTGCTCAATTTAGGTTGAAACAACAGGTGGAGGCTGGAATCATCAAACCACATGTGATTACATATGCGAGGCTAAATATATATAATAAAAGGGTAAATATAAATTTAGCAGCAAAGCAACTTGAATGGAATATGATATCACACTGTTGTGATCACATCGCATTGCCTTTATTTGCGACCTTTCTGCAGTAAAGTGAAGAGACGCCGACGACTGATCAGCATCTCGAGCCTTGCTTGCAGCTTAGCGCACCTGCCGACATGGTGATAGATCCCACGAGAGACGAAGGCCGAGCGCTCAAGCTCGAAGCCTTCGCGTAGCTCGACGACGCGCCGGCTCCGGAAGCCGTGAAGAACGCGCCGTTGAGCATCTGATCTCCTTCGGACCGCCAGTTCCAGTGCTTCCACTGGCTCTCCGGTGCATACTCGCGCTTTGTCACCTCTTTGGCGAACCCATCGTCGGGAGCCAAGAACCTGTTGCCCTGGCTGTTGATGGTGGGCGCAGCGCTCCCCCCGATCGCGTACATCTCCCAATGCGTGTAGTCATTGTTCACCACGTGAAAGTACCCATGCCGACACCTCGGCATCCTCTGGACCAGCCCCTCGCCGAAATGGTTGAACGCAACGGTCACCTGCATGTTCCTGTCGGCCACCAGCTCGTCGCTGTGCCCGAGCAGCATCACCTCGTTGTGACGCGTCATGTAGTTGTTCGACACCGTGATCGCCGTCGACCCTTCGATCGCGTCGATGAGGCCGTCGTGGCAGCTGGACAGGCTGCAGTGGTCCACCCACACGTGGCTCGCCCCGAACATCGAGACCCCGTCGCCGTCCGACACCGTCCGCCACCCGTAATGACGAGGGGAGTCGCGGACGTAGGCGTTGCCCCCCTGCTCGCAGTCGTGGATGTGCAGGCCGTGTATTATTATGTGGCCCACGTACTGGATGGTGATGCACGGCCCGTAGGCGATGTGGACGCTCGCGCCGCGCCCGTCCAGGGTCTTGTAGGAGTTCATGATCAGCTCCTGTTTGAGCCTGATGACCATGTCGCGGGCGAAGATGATCCACAGGGGCTCGTCCTGGATGACCCCGTAGCGGAGTGTGCCGGGCTTGGGGTTGACGGGGTCGTCGTCCTGGCCGTCCGTCACCACGTAGATCTCGCCGTTCTTCCCGCCGACCGCGTCCTTGCCGAAGCCGACGGCGCAGTCGGCGAGGCGCTTGCGGTTCCTCTCCCAGTCTGGGTCGCACCTCCAGCAGTCGTCGATGGGGTTGCCCGTGCCGCAGGACAGGCTGCCCAGATGCCTCCGGGATGAGTTTATGCTCCTGTGATAAGCCACATCAATTCACAAATTAAACACTTGCATGCACCCGACCCGTTTACTAAACGTATTGACCGGTCTGGCCATATTGGCCTGCTGTCCATATCCTTTTCATACCCGAACGGTTGCGGGTCGGGTCTTGATTAGCAGTTCCTACCTTTCCCCATGCATCATTGCTGATATTTTTAATTTCTATCGCGTTCACTTGTGCATGAGACATGAACAGAAAAGTACGATGCAGTAGGAGATACAAGTCGGTGAGAAGTGAGAAACAGTATGATTTACCTGTGAACTTCTTCAGCTACAAGTTCAGGGTCAGGAACGGGAAGTGATGAGCAAATGGAGAATGCGACGAGGAAGATGACGGGGAAACTGAGAGTTGATGCCATATTACTCGTGTGTGTGTTTATGGGTAGATTTGGTTTGGGGTGGAGGGGGGGATTTATAGGGAGACGAAAGGAAGCAAATTGTCGAACCCCAAGAACTCATAAATGTGAGAACTGTTCGTTTGCGGCCGATTAAAAAGTCTAAACAGAAACCAGTTCGATACGAGTTAATACTGTCAGAGAGAATCATGGGTCAATTGTCCAAATTAAGCGACTTTGGAACATATTAATGCCTCAGTACTTTCATGTTATTATTGTCAGACCTCTGCTCATCAGTCATATTAATGCTTCCAAGTTCTTGACATGGTTAAGTAAAAGGTCGGCATGCATTGTGTATAGGTGTTTTCTCACCATTGAATCGTTGACCGTGGATTTGGCGGTCAACGTGGTCAAGGGAACTGTCTGGATCCCTTGGTTCCACCAAGCATGCGTGAACTCGACGGGGGTTGCGTGGGTCCACACGTCAACTAGATCAACCGGCAAATTAATAAACATTTGCTAGGTCTTTGATGCATTGGTACTTTAGAATACAAAGAACAAATAAACCGTATCGATCATCTACATATATAAGTATGAAGATTGGGCTTTTTAGGTAGTGCATATATACGTACGAGGAAAATCATCATTGGATAGCCGAATGCCAAACTTCCCAAAATATAATAGAGTTCTAAGTAGAGAATTGCTACATACACCCCTATAGATAGGGGTGTATGTAATAATTAAGTTCCAAAATGGAAATTTTTTTTACATCTCTCAATCATTTATAGTCTCTCATCTTTGTTTTTTTCTTTTTTTTGGTCACAATGATTACATACACCCCTATCTATAGGGGTGTATATAGTCTTGCTCTTCTAAGTATAGTCGTATTCCTTAACTAAGGTCACATCAGAATCTATCATGCGACATCTCCGTTGATTCAGCAGAGAAAAGGAAACATATTAAAAAAAGAGTTTAAACAGTGAGGACAACAACATCATGCACTTCTTGCTTTCATCATCCGTAGGATTCCGCTCATATGTATATATGCTTCAAATCACAGACTTAAGCATAAATAGAATGTGAGTTGCTATTAGTACAGACTTGATTGCTGAGTTTACAGATCACTTATTTACAAGTTTGCCATTGAAACCCCTTTACTAAGTTCACAGACCACTTATTTACAAGCTTGCCCTCCTCACCCCTCCCGCTTAGCGTCGCCATCCTCCTTCGCGCCATCGTCGCCGTCCCCCTTCTTCGACGAGATCCTGACGAGGCCCCGCTCCCATCTCCTCATGTGCCGCCCCGCCCTCATCTCCTCTGATTCGCCGTACTACGATGGGATGAGGCGGTGCCTTGAGGATCCGTACAATCCCGTCTCGAATCTGTGGACTGCCCAGATGACGATCGCCATCCGGAGGACACTCAAGCGGCTGCTCCGCCTTGACACACAGCTTCGTGAGGGGGAAGGAGGAAAACAGATTCTGTTAAGGCCAAAATTGACCGAGATAATTGTCAAGTTGACGTAGACTCGAGATGCTGAGTCGGAGCCTCGCCAGCAGTTGGAGTGTGACCTTCGGTTGGAATAACCAGGGTCGGGTGATTGTAGTTGACAATGGTGCGGTGCTTGTTCGACCTTCGAGTAGCAGTTGCGTCGATCGTTCGAGCCTAAGAAGCTCAGGGACGACCTTCGACGCTGGATGAGGTCCGTCGATCTGCACCACTGGGACACGTTAGGAGGGTCGGATCCGGGTTCCAACCCAAATACACTCCGATGCTTAAGTTAGTGTGGGAACTTAAGGGGGAGAGGGAGCTTGGTACAGCTGAGATCGACCCACGTAGGTTCGTCTCAAGACTGGCAACGCAAGCTCGAATGTATTAGGAGTACTATTAGCTGAGAAAGTGGAGTTCTATGTCTTAGACCTCGTACCTTGGAAATGGGACCCGTTCCTCTATTTATAGGCGTTAATGGTCCCTTTGGAGACGTTGGGGTGATAACGGCCACCCATAATGGGGCCACATCGTCTCTCTTTAATAGGAATAAATGTTGTGCACGTCCCTGATATTGACGAGCCCGCCTTTAATCCCACGTTCGAGTGAGGTGGACTCAACGGTCGACTGACCATTGGGCTTTGAATGAGTCGGTATCAGGCTTCTTTGGTTGGCATTGCGGGCCATAATCATTTGTCGACTGAGTTATCTCGAATGCCGGCACAATGATTCAACAATGGCCCCCGTCACACGACCTTGAAGGATCCATCTGCTGAAGTCAAGAGATGTTACATCGCATTAATGGGGCTCAACAGTCGAGAAAATAGCACTTGAGTTCTAGGCGTCAAAATGCACGCCTCGTCGATTCAGATGATTTGTCGGTTCGAAATCCAAGACATTCTGGGCTCTTAGATCTTTGACACGTGTTCCATCATGCGGTTATTGCCTCGTCCATATATGATGGTTCCAGCAATATAGTGCGAATGTACCGTCTTCATTCTCTTGATTTAGATTTTCCTTCTGTCGAAAGTAATGGCTTCGTCCTCTATCTCTGCCTCCGGAAGCAACTTGGTCACAGCCATGCAAAAGAATCGGGAAGGGATCATGGAGCCAGGTTTGTTGGCGAATGTGAGGTCCAGAGTCAAGGCCGGTCAGATCATCGAGCTTCAGAGGAGTTATGTCCGTCTCGACTGCCAAATTAGGCTGCTTGGGAGGGACGGGAGGGCTCATCGTCCTGCTGATTGGGAAGCGGGTGTTTACGTCAAAGCTTTCGAGTGTGGCCTTCGATTTCACATGCACCCTTTCATGCAATACTTCCTGTGTACCCTGAACATTTCGCTCTGCCAGTTGATGTCGAACGCCATTTGCATGTTGACTGGCTTCATAGTTCTGTGCGTGACGAAGGGGATTGAACCATCTCTGAGTCTGTTCAATCATTTTTTTCTCGATCCCTCCCCTCAAGACCCCGTGGTGTTACACGATAATGGCGCCATATCGAGGCAGGAAGCTACTGGAAGATCTAGCTTCCTACCTCCAATCCCAAGTGGAAAGACGAGTTTGTGTTTGTGGTTTTCCAAGGGGAGTCTAGCTTTTGCACCGGTTGGGGTGCCCCTGATTTGGGACTTGCCGGGGATAAGCCGTTGACTCTCGAGGAGAAGAAAGCCGCCGATATTCTGACCAGCCTGTCAGAGGATATGCGGTCGATCAAGTGGATGTGGTCTGGCGACGTGCTGCGTCGGACCGTGTGGACTAAAGGTTGGTTCGGTCGTGCACACCAACCGTTCGACCTTCGTCTTTCGACCTAACTTGTTTGTCGCTCTCGCGGGCATGGCCAGTATGGATTACCAGGTGGATCCCGCATTGCCAGTTGATTTAAACCCAATTGGAGTAATTTTACTTTCGCAACAAGCATAACCCAAAAGCAAAAGCAACGCCATAACTCATCGTTGGACTTGAGTGAATGAATCGGGTATCAAAGTTTCGTCCGTTCAAACGGAACTATGTGAATGAAAACGTCTGATGTGTGCATCGCGAAGTAGTTGGATGAAGCATGCAGTGGGAAAGACAACACTTTGCATGGACAGAGGGGCCTCTATGAGGGTACACATGAACTGCATAACTAATTAATTTCCATTGTCATTATGCAAGACTAATTAGCTCTTACGAAACTGCATGTAAGGTAATCTTGTATCTTTGCTAATTAATTTCCCTTGTCATTATACTGGACTCATGGGTTCTTTTGATCATCTCTTCATCATCTCGAAGATGTGTTTCTTATGGGAATTATCTATCAGAAACTTAGGTAGCGTGTGCCTTGATGGGTTGATAAGTCATTGGCAGTTGCTTAGGGTGACCGCAAGCTCAAGCTCATAATCTCTACACCGAGGATAAATGACTACACTTTTATTGCCAGTTAGATCGTTGATCCTAGCTTACTTATACGTGATATTGTATTCTCTTTGTTTTCAGCATAACTAGATCATGAACGAGTAAAATTCCTACTTTCACTTCATATTTGGGGGTATGTGATGTTAGAATATGAATATCAAAATGAATGAAATTGATCAAAACGAATTTGGCTAGCTGACACCCATTTTCTTCTTCTTCTCTCTCTCTCTGTATGTGTGCGCGCGCGCGTTAATTGATTTATGCTGTCAATGTGTGAAATTTCTATATTGAAGGCACAAAACTGTAACGGCCTGTATTTTTCAAACACTTCAAATACGTACTTAACGTATTTTTATTCTAAACCTTCTTTATAATGGTTAGTTAGGAGTTGTATATCAAAACTGATTTCAAAAATTCTTATAAAAATATTTTAGAGCACTAGACTTATCATATTGTATTTCAGCAATTTCAGATTTCCGTAAATGCCCAAAACATTCCGGTTAAAATTCATCTTCCAAAATTACCGTTTTGATTCGAAGAATTTATTTTCTATTCAAACATATTCAAAACGTTTTCAAACTTCTACAGTAACATCCTATTATCATTTAGGGCTCCCCACATTAATTTCAGAATTTTCGGATATCGTTTCAGCCTAAAACCCGCAAACCCGCTTTCTAAACGTTTTGGCCTAAAACATGTACTTCCTTAGCTCGAATCCCAGAACGGATCTTGTATTCGCGATCCTCGTGACGATACGATCCCGTGGGTATGTTTTCGTAATTTTTCGGAATCGTTTATGAAATCGTGTCTGTATTTCACCGCTTTGCTAATTACATTCACTAATGACTATTCACATTTACTAATCACTTTTTAACTGAGTTACTTTACCTCCCCTAATTAATTTTTAACCCAACCGACTTGTTGGTTGGATCTGAATTCATTCAGATCCAACACCCACCAATCCCATTATTTTTCTTGTCCACCATTAATCACAAGTTTGCCACTCATTAACCCTATTTAAACACCTCCCTTCCTCTTTGTAATAATCACACAGTAACACTATTTCTATCTCTCCCCCCGTTAATTTTCGAACCCAGGCGCTGCACGTTTTTGCGCTCTCTCAATCAGCCTATCTCTTCTCTATTGCAAGGCCTAACCCACAATCTCTCCTCCTCCCTCTCTCTTGTTCGATGAACCCAAACTCAGCCCGCTCTAATCTCTCTCCCGCTCTTCTCCCCTCCGGACACGAATGCCGATCGTCGAGCGCTCACCGCCGTTCTCCGGCGTCCGACCGACTGACCCTAGCCGCTCCGTCGCAGACCGCCGACCCACCGTCTTCCCGCCTCAGCTCCCGCCTCCGTCGCCTCGCCGTTAGCAGCGCCAACGCCCGAAGCCGCCGCAGTCCGCCGTCTTCGCTCGACCCCCGAGCAGCGACGAGTCCCCCGCCGTCCGCCGCCGAGCTCTCGCCGGAGCTCCGCCCGCCTTCGCCGTTGTCTCCTCCGCCGCCTGAAGCCCGACGTCGCCGCCGCTTCGGCAGCCCCCTCCCCCGGTCTCCTCTCTTCCGCACGAAGCCCCGCCCGACGCCCCGCCGTCGACTGAGCCGCACGAAGCCGCCGCCGCCGCCCCGGTCGCCGCCTCCGCTCGCCGTGCGCAGACCCCCCTCCGCCCGCTGTCGATCGAATCGAAGAATCGACGGTAAAAACACACGATGGCAATTCCGTAAATACGGAAATATTTCATATTTTTCATTTTATAATTAATTAATAATAGGGTTTAAGGGTTATAAATCCATAACTAAATATACCGGGGCCAGAAAAATGCGAAACCAACTCTAGAAAATCCGAAACGATATTTCGGATCCAATGGCGCTAGCCTCACTGTGAGCAGACGCCTACTTTTCCCAGAATCGTTTTTTGAACCTAAAAGATAAATACGTATAATTCGTTCTAAAAATCATAACTCGCTGTTTTCACTCACAATAATATGTGATAAAATTATATGTGAAAGTAAACTTCGAGACGGTCATTTTGACTGTTCATTCGAGTAATTCCGACTAGGATTGCTCCCGGAACAATTTACGGAAGATACGCGCCACTTAAATAATTTGGGGTTTTAAACTAGTTTTGAGTTTCTAAAAATTATAAAAATTACTATAGACTTCAGAAAAATATTCTCTCTTGCAGTAAAACTATTTTTATCATATATAGTCTATATAAAAATTTAGGACCCTTTTCATCGCCGTTTTAACCAGTTTTAAAATCAGACACTCAACTTAAATAAATAAGAAAATAGGGTATTCTCTAACTAGTTATCTCTTGTGTTTACAGGTAGCAAATCTCGTGCATCGACCCTAGATCCAGTCCTGGATCACTACCACCACCTCGAAGATTGTAAGTCACAGTAAATTCTACCCTTAGAAATATAGATAGTGTACTCGTATGAACATAGGACTTGACATCTAGTCTCGGAACAGTTATTGACTTGAACAGATTATTGACATTGCTTGACAGAAAGATTGTAACTAGAAATGTGAGAATGGTTAATGGCTGGTAAAATTGCAGAGTATGGTATTGCACAGACACTGGGTTTTTGGGGTAACTTATAATTGCGGAAGTGCGGGAGCGACCAGTCCGATCTTCGTATTGAACAATATTGAATAGTATCGATTTGTTGAACAATATCGTTTTGGTTGTAACCCGGGATATCAGGTGGACTCTTGGTTGCTTACCGTACTACCCTTTATAAGTCACAAACTAGAATAGGCACAGTTACTCTCATTATTGCTATTGTCATTGCTCGGTCACCTTTATTTTACTTGTCACCCTTGCATGCTTGACAGATGTACTTTACTTATCGCACTTGCATGCTTGTCTGTCCCTACTTTACTTTCCGCACTTGTTTACTATAGACTGCTCCATATTTGTGCACTCCTCTTTTTCTATCGCTAGAATTGTTGTGACTTACCTTCGGTTCCATTTATGGCATCGGCAGACGAAGACCTGATCGAGGAGATTGCCCCAGAGATCGAGGAGCCTACATTGACCCAGAGGCTGCAGAGTTTTAGTTACTTTTCTGTTGGTGTGTGTGTTGTACAGTGTATTTCCTTTTCCGCATTTCCTTTCTGTACTTCCTTCATGTATTTGTGTGAGAGAGTGCTGGTTGTTGTACTTTAATTTGGACTGTAATAACTTCTGTACGCTGGTTTGAGTATTGTGATACATCTCTGAGTTGTGGCTATGCTGATTTCACTGGTAAACTGCGGAACCTGCGATTAAACCAAATAAGTAACGGGCCCCCGAGAGCGGGTCGTTACAGGTTTGGCGTCCCATGCAGGTCCGTGCAAAATACCTCGTGAACAGTATAGTGAAACCAGGATGTGTCATATACGATACTCGACTAAGCTGACAATTTTCTTGAATGCAGGTTTGACACTCGGACGGGAACACTTCGAAGAGCCCCAATGGAGCTGACCTGTCTGGCCTTAATAAAAGCCATTAACAAAACCTAAATTTTGATAGGAATAATTAGTTGTTAATAAGAAAAATCTTTTGTATCGGTGGCACTCGTATGAATGATAATCTTCCTTCAATGGACCATGATACCGGTCAATGTGCTTGGCTAAAGTCTGTGGATCGACCTGGCTAGACTGGGCATAAGTGATCCTAGCTTAGTCACTTCCCTGACCGTGTCCGCTGGACCGCAAGGACGTGAGTCATGAATATGTAACGCCATCGATCTTCATCACTATCACCCTTCTTTTAGCTTGATGACCTTTCGATTGACCTTCTTAGAATCTTTCTACGCTTGAACTCTGGCTACGGAGAGTAGCGTTCGAATTTTCGACCACCAGAAGTTCGAGTTCCACAACGGAAGCGACCACCATCATCTGCTCAGCAACGTCAACTACTCACTCCTCAACAGCAAGTGTACCAGCAGACTCGACGACAGGCGCCCCAGAGACGCCAAGCTTATACCATGACAGTGGAAGAAGCCGAAGCTACGGGCCAAGTAATCACAGGTATGTGATTTTTCACTAAGCTACATACTCTAATATTTAGAAATCGTAAGCTTAGACTTGATTCTCATCACGGTAGGTACCGTCGTAATAGCCGGTAAACCTGCCCTCACACTGTTCGACTCAGGAGCTACACATTGCTTCTTGGCCAGTCGTTTCGTTCAAACACATGCAATCACTGTTGAACCTCTGACTTCTCGTTGGAAGGTCGAGACCGCTGGCAGTTCCCTACCGGTAACCAGTGGATGCCTCCAATGCTTTGTTGTGATTTGTAGATGAGATCTTTTTGTCGACTTCTTCGGGATGTATTGGTTATGGACATTTCATGCCACCATTGACAGTCGTCAAAGGAGGGTAGAAATCGATATACCCAATCATCCAAGGTTCGTGTTCCTCAGCAAAAGACGATCAAAAGGACCAGTGAAATATCGAGCCAGACCCAACGTGTAGGCTGTTGCGTTTTTGCATCCTTCTTGAGCTCGTGTTTCTCTTCTAGACCCTGCTTTCATCTTGTACCCGATTTTTCCACGTGTTTGAATTCTTTCCCGCCTACCACCTCCCCTCATTATTGATTTTGTCATCTTCCTCGCCTCAAACTCCGTTCCCGCCGAACCTACCCTATCCTATTGCCTACTTTCGACGCGCCTTTTCAAACCCTCACCTTTTTTTCCCATCTTTTTAAACCCCCTCTCCTTCCTCCCTAAGCCATCCCCCGGCTCCCTCCTTCGCCCCAACGTCACCTCCACCTCTCCCCTCTCGCCCGAGCTCCTCCGGCCTCACTCCGCCAGCTCCGCTCCATCCCGAAGTCCCCGCCATGGATCGACAGCCAATCGCAGCTCTCGTCGTCGTGGATCGCCAGCCTCCGATGGCCCGCCGACGACTCTGGGGATTGCTTGGCTTAGCGACAGCCTTCGCCGTCTCCCTCGCTATTGCCGTGTGGTCAGGATATTGGGAACCCGCCGCTATTGGTATTCTTGGGAGCTCCTTTTTCTGGTTCTTCCCCCTTGATCTGCCCAGCTTCGATTGCTTCTAGGGGCGCTCCTTAGTGTTTTTGGGTTCATGAGTTTTTGGTCATTAAATTGCTTAGGGCTGATGGTGTTAGCCGTAGATGTCGACCAATGGCATTGGGGAGCAGTATCACTTGGGATGAGTATCGGCTTGCTATTGGCCTTAGGTGTTGAGATGAGATGCCAGTCTTGTGCCCTGATTTGGAGGACAGCTTTGATGCTGGCTTACTGTTGGATATTGTGGAGATTGCTGGAAGTAGTGGTAGCGATGATCGTGATCCTTGAGAGTTGGCCTTATGTCTGCCTTTTTGCGTTAATCTGGATATTGGCTTGTAACTGGTTGGCATGGCAGATGAAGTCTTTGGTGTTCTGCTGGTTAAGTTGTGACCGCTTGCATGCATTTGGATTAGTCATCACGTTTTTGTATGCTATGGCGATGGTTTACTTGGTTAGGACCCAGTATGCATTAATGGCATGAGTTGTAGTTTTAAACTTTATGTTGTAAAATAAAGCTTGCTACTGACTTGTCACCTCAGGTTCCAAGTTCGAACAGATGTTCTCATCATTATAACTATCATTTTTCATGTAGTGCCATTACCTCATGTCTTGGCTACTTGATGAAATCTGAAGTAACTATGGTGATGGTACCAAGTCTCGAAACTAGTTATGAAAACTATGGTGATGTTAATAGTATATATTTATACATAACATCTCTTGTTTTCTTGATGCTGTGATGTCGCATTATATTTCATGCTATTAACAACTTATTTTCCTATGTCGTGGTCATTCGTCAAACCTTCCGGTCGATCGTCTGAATTGCTTAGGCGATTACCGATCTTCTGAATTCCGAGGACGGAATTATTTTAAGGAGGGTAGAATGTAACGGCCTGTATTTTTCAAACACTTCAAATACGTACTTAACGTATTTTTATTCTAAACCTTCTTTATAATGGTTAGTTAGGAGTTGTATATCAAAACTGATTTCAAAAATTCTTATAAAAATATTTTAGAGCACTAGACTTATCATATTGTATTTCAGCAATTTCAGATTTCCGCAAATGCCCAAAACATTCCGATTAAAATTCATCTTCCAAAATTACCGTTTTGATTCGACGAATTTATTTTCTATTCAAACATATTCAAAACGTTTTCAAACTTCTACAGTAACATTCTATTATCATTTAGGGCTCCCCACATTAATTTCAGAATTTTCGGATATCGTTTCAGCCTAAAACCCGCAAACCCGCTTTCTAAACGTTTTGGCCTAAAACATGTACTTCCTTAGATCGAATCCCAGAACGGATCTTGTATTCGCGATCCTCGTGACGATACGATCCCATGGGTATGTTTTCGTAATTTTTCGGAATCGTTTATGAAATCGTGTCTGTATTTCACCGCTTTGCTAATTACATTCACTAATGACTATTCACATTTACTAATCACTTTTTAACTGAGTTACTTTACCTCCCCTAATTAATTTTTAACCCAACCGACTTGTTGGTTGGATCTGAATTCATTCAGATCCAACACCCACCAATCCCATTATTTTTCTTGTCCACCATTAATCACAAGTTTGCCACTCATTAACCCTATTTAAACACCTCCCTTCCTCTTTGTAATAATCACACAGTAACACTATTTCTATCTCTCCCCCCGTTAATTTTCGAACCCAGGCGCTGCACGTTTTTGCGCTCTCTCAATCAGCCTATCTCTTCTCTATTGCAAGGCCTAACCCACAATCTCTCCTCCTCCCTCTCTCTTGTTCGATGAACCCAAACACAGCCCGCTCTAATCTCTCTCGCTCTTCTCCCCTCCGGACACGAATGCCGATCGTCGAGCGCTCACCGCCGTTCTCCGGCGTCCGACCGCCTGACCCTAGCCGCTCCGCCGCAGACCGCCGACCCACCGTCTTCCCGCCTCAGCTCCCGCCTCCGTCGCCTCGCCGTTAGCAGCGCCAACGCCCGAAGCCACCGCAGTCCGCCGTCTTCGCTCGACCCCCGAGCAGCGACGAGTCCCCCGCCGTCCGCCGCCGAGCTCTCGCCGGAGCTCCGCCCGCCTTCGCCGTTGTCTCCTCCGCCGCCTGAAGCCCGACGTCGCCGCCGCTTCGTCAGCCCCCTCCCCCGGTCTCCTCTCTTCCGCACGAAGCCCCGCCCGACGCCCCGCCGTCGACTGAGCCGCACGAAGCCGCCGCCGCCGCCCCGGTCGCCGCCTCCGCTCGCCGTGCGCAGACCCCCCTCCGCCCGCTGTCGATCGAATCGAAGAATCGACGGTAAAAACACACGATGGCAATTCCGTAAATACGGAAATATTTCGTATTTTTCATTTTATAATTAATTAATAATAGGGTTTAAGGGTTATAAATCCATAACTAAATATACAGGGGCCAGAAAAATGCGAAACCAACTCTAGAAAATCCGAAACGATATTTCGGATCCAATGGCGCTAGCCTCACTGCGAGCAGACGCCTACTTTTCCCAGAATCGTTTTTTGAACCTAAAAGATAAATACATATAATTCGTTCTAAAAATCATAACTCGCTGTTTTCACTCACAATAATATGTGATAAAATTATATGTGAAAGTAAACTTCGAGACGGTCATTTTGACTGTTCATTCGAGTAATTCCGACTAGGATTGCTCCCGGAACAATTTACGGAAGATACGCGCCACTTAAATAATTTGGGGGTTTTAAACTAGTTTTGAGTTTCTAAAAATTATAAAAATTACTATAGATTTCAGAAAAATATTCTCTCTTGCAGTAAAACTATTTTTATCATATATAGTCTATATAAAAATTTAGGACCCTTTTCATCGCCGTTTTAACCAGTTTTAAAATCAGACACTCAACTTAAATAAATAAGAAAATAGGGTATTCTCTAACTAGTTATCTCTTGTGTTTACAGGTAGCAAATCTCGTGCATCGACCCTAGATCCAGTCCTGGATCACTACCACCACCTCGAAGATTGTAAGTCACAGTAAATTCTACCCTTAGAAATATAGATAGTGTACTCGTATGAACATATGACTTGACATCTAGTCTCGGAACAGTTATTGACTTGAACAGATTATTGACATTGCTTGACAGAAAGATTGTAACTAGAAATGTGAGAATGGTTAATGGCTGGTAAAATTGCAGAGTATGGTATTGCACAGACACTGGGTTTTTGGGGTAACTTATAATTGCGGAAGTGCGGGAGCGACCAGTCCGATCTTCGTATTGAACAGTATTGAATAGTATCGATTTGTTGAACAGTATCGTTTTGGTTGTAACCCGGGATATCAGGTGGACTCTTGGTTGCTTACCGTAATACCCTTTATAAGTCACAAACTAGAATAGGCACAGTTACTCTCATTATTGATATTGTCATTGCTCGGTCACCTTTATTTTACTTGTCACCCTTGCATGCTTGACAGATGTACTTTACTTATCGCACTTGCATGCTTGTCTGTCCCTACTTTACTTTCCGCACTTGTTTACTATAGACTGCTCCATATTTGTGCACTCCTCTTTTTCTATCTCTAGAATTGTTGTGACTTACCTTCGGTTCCATTTATGGCATCGGCAGACGAAGACCTGATCGAGGAGATTGCCCCAGAGATCGAGGAGCCTACATTGACCCAGAGGCTGCAGAGTTTTAGTTACTTTTCTGTTGGTGTGTGTGTTGTACAGTGTATTTCCTTTTCCGCATTTCCTTTCTGTACTTCCTTCATGTATTTGTGAGAGAGAGAGTGCTGGTTGTTGTACTTTAATTTAGACTGTAATAACTTCTGTACGCTGGTTTGAGTATTGTGATACATCTCTGAGTTGTGGCTATGCTGATTTCACTGGTAAACTGCGGAACCTGCGATTAAACCAAATAAGTAACGGGCCCCCGAGAGCGGGTCGTTACAAAAACATTGATAAACTCGATATTTTTTTTCAATTTTTTATCTAAGGTTGTGGTATATATATTCTAAAACCATAAATATAGGTGAATCCTAAGAAGAATTTGATCATCAACCTGCTCGTTATAAAAGTTTTATTGTTGTAAAATTGTTGAATTTATTATGGTCGGATCAGGGGCAAATAGAGGTGATTAATTGGATTCTTTGGTTTGTTAAGGCCAAAGTTGACGATAACAATATTAAGGCTGACGTACGTGGACTCTTCGGTTGAGGTGAAGCTTCATCAGCAGGTTGAGTGGGACCCTGGTTAGTAGAACTTAGGGTCGTTGATCACTAGAGATGAGTGTGACTTCAGTACGTAGGAATAATCAAATAAACACAAAGATTAAAGCACAAGAACCAAGCAACGACAACCAAAACTTGGTAACGCAGTTCGGTGCGCACATCTACATCTGCGGGGCCACCCCCAGAAAATTAGAATACTCCACTAAAATAATCAATGAGTACAATCACTAATTATCGTGATTCTATTAGGAGAAACAACCTCCCCCTCAATACAAACCATGATGGGTGGTCTCTACCAACCCATGGAGTATTCTCGGCAAGCTCCACTTGCCCGCAAGCTCCCCTTGCACAACCGACTAGATCAACTCCCTTGATCCTATGTGCATAGCAGTCGGCCTCCTCCCGGAGTTCTTCAATCATCTTTTGCAAAAGCCGGCCCTAGCCGCAAAACCACACACCCGTTCAATACATCGCTCCCCCTCAATCATGGAGTAGATAAGGAAGGTCGCTCACTGAAATCCCGTGCAGAATCGGCAGCCCACAAATTAAAGAATCACTTCGGGCAAGTGGTTCCACAATATTTTCAACAAGATCTTCCAACCAATATTTGCGGGCGAAAATCTCTCTAACAAATTCAATAACAAATCCCGAAAGATAGCAACTTCCAATTATATCTCCAACAGATCTTCAATTGCAACAATAATGATTCTTTCCAACTGAGCGAGATTCTTTCCAACCGAATCAACAATAATAACGCGAGATAATAGCTTCCAAATATATCTCCAGCTCACACACAATTAACTGAACCAAGATAGGAAATGATTCTTTCAAATCTTCTGGAAATAACAACAATAAAAAGATCTGCAGCAATCAATCTTCCCAACCAACAAATCTGCGAGATATTCTCTTTCTATTTCAACCCAACATCCCTTCAATTTAGCAACAGATTTAGGAAGGGCTTTCCAAAAATCTCTCAAGCATACATTCCACAATCAATTCAGAAATCCCCGTCATTTTAGGCAGCAAATCAGATCTGAAACCAAAGCAGCGTTTCTGCATACGAACCAGAATTCCAGATCCCGAATGTTGAACATTATGTTGAACGACATTATGTTCAACATTACTGCTCTATCTGCTAAAAAACACTTCTGGTTCCTCAAACTGAACTCTCCATCTATAGTGCCACAAATGCCAACAAATATCAGCAGAAATTCAACCCTAATAATGAGAATACTGTGGAGTTATGTCCCTCAGATTGGGTCGAACCTTGTATGATCAGTGGTCAGGGCTTCTGTTCGACCCTCCTGTTGGATTGAGCTTTGATTATCTGAACCACAAATGAGCGTTAGGGGGATCGGATCTGGATTCCGACCCAAATTCCCTCCGATACTAAAGTTAGAGCAGAAACTTAAGAGTGAGCTTGGAGTTGTCGAGATCGACCCACGGAAGCTCGCCTCGAGTCAGACGTCGCACGCTATTTTGAGGAAGAAATATTAAGGGGGAGAGTTATCAATATTAGGTCACGCGTACATTGGGAGCCTGAACCCTTCTTACCTCGTCATCCCCACTATTTATAGTTTAAGATGTCTGCTTAATTGTAATGGCCCTAGTTCCATATACATAGGGCTTGTCCATGTTGTGTATTGTGTAGTGTATTGTGGGAATATACATGTGTAGTAATATGTAGTATGTGATGTGTGTAGTGCATTACGTAGTGTGTAAAGTGATTGTAATGTTGGATGTGTGTGAGTGATAATGTGTGTGTTAGTGTTTGCCTTACTTATAATATTAGTTTTCGTTATACTATATGATGGCATCACATTAATTGTGTTGTGTTTTGGTTGTAGTATATAAGTGTAATTAGTTAGTTATGTGTATTATATTATTATTATTATTAGTATGATTAGTAATTGGTGTTATTAGTAGTATTACTATTGTTATTATTAGTATCACTATTGTTCTTAATATTAGTATTAGTAATATTAAGAACAATAGTGATACTAATAATAACAATAGTAATATGCAAAGTGGTTATATGTGCATGTGGTGTGTATAGGTGTGTGCCGATATAGGTATCTGTAAGTTATGGTTGAGGAGCGTGGGTTGTGAGTTGGGTGGTGAGAGGAGAGGATGAGAGTTTTGTACTTTTGGGTCTCTTTGGGGTATCTTTTGGGGCGAGTTGCTGATGTACTTGATGTATGTATAAGTTGATGTACAATGGACTGTTACATATAAATGCAGTGTTTGCCTTTGTTTCCTCTGTGTAGTTGTCATGTCTTTGTTGGGTTCGGTTCTTTTATGCATTGTCTTGGTCGTTTGATTTTGACAACGTTACAGGTACTACCCAGCAGTGCGCAGTGGCCTGCTGGTTTCCTTTGTAATTTCATTTTCTCCAGTAGTAACCTTTGCTGTTTTGGGAGAACCTGAGACGGATTCGTACTTTCCGGGTATCCTGGGGAGCGGGTCGTTACATTAATACTGCATAACGACTCTTCATCAGTAATCGAGATCTCCTCCGGGATTGCTGATAACGGCCACCCATTTACTTGTTCCGAATTAACCATTTCCACATAATTAACGAGCCTCGAACGGTCTAGTGAGCTATCCATTTGAATGTGAAACAACTCTCCTTCACGGGCGGGCTCTCAGGCTATCGGCCCGAGATTTAATTCTTCAGTTAGGCCTTATCGTTTGGTCCCGCTTCGTGGACCGTACCTATGCACTAACATATATGATGATTATTTATGATGTATAAATCAATCATAGAAAATGTAAAAAAAATAAATCAATTGAAATGGCTGACAACACAAATTTTTCCTATGATGTCATTACATTTACGTTATTCTAATATATATGCATACATACATACATACATGCATACATATATGTGTGAAAAATGGATATCAGCTAGCTAAGGAGGCCGAAATTTCCTTCTTGGTTAGCGTCAATCACTCACCATCCTTTTTTCCTTCGATCTGATCGGTTTATTTTGATCTTCTTGTTCTTAAATCTCAAACAATCAATTTTCATGTGAATACAAAGGACTTTAATAATTCATCCACACGTCGCAAGTTTAACAATTTCGCAGCAACAGAACTTTTTGCAACGTTTAGATGTACAAGTAAAATTCATATGGTTTCCTTGAAAATTGATGATTTGTAGTTTTAGAACATAAAGATCAATATGAACAGAACCAATCATCAAAAACAAAATATACTTTACTGAAGTTATTGATAATCTTTATGAAGAATGAAAAGGAATATTTGCGATGAACTTCATGTTTGCGTTAGCATCGACTGTTGAGAGCATAGTACTTATCATGGTAAGTATTAATGTCACTTGATATCACATATAACAATGTTAGGAAAGCTACAAACCAATAAGAATTCATATGCTCACTCTCCGTCTAGATTGCATGAAAGATTTCTACTCTTTTTTTGCTAATACTATACTAGACTACAAAAGATCGGCATAAATTTACTATACCATACCAAGCGTAAATAGTGTAATGGCAAGCAATATGTGTAATTAAAAATCTACTAATAATTCAACGCACAATACGCAACAGAATAAAAATAAAGTTTTCAACAACACAACCACATAGAAAGATACTTAAATGCAAACACAAACACAAGGAGCGTATCCTGATTTGGATCCCTTCCCTGCGATCCTACTCCAGTCCCACTCTTGTAACCCAAGAAGTGGATTTCTACTATGCCCCCTAACAGGGGCACACAAACTCTAACCGAGATACAATCCCTAACCAGGAGACAAAGGAGTAACCCCCTAAGTGGAGTAACCCCCAACAATGTACTCACATAAGAGTGCAAACCTTAACCGGGTATAAAGGAGTAACCCTCCTAAAGATGGAGTAACCCTTCAAATGATGTAACACACCAAATTGCTCTCACAACCTGAGAGCTGGGTTTTGCAACGAAACAAAACAAAACACAATCTTACCTATTCCTTGAACAGATATTACCTACTGTGAAGATGAAGGTATGTGTTACGCCTATTTGGCCGAAGCCCGAAAGACACGAGCCCAGAAACCCGGCTGCCGATCAGAAGCCCATCAACGCGATCTGGCCCGCCCGACAAGGCCCAATAGAGGACCCCCAAATATCGATCCGACCCGGCCCCGATAACGCGCAAATCACTCGCCCACTCCAGCGATAACCGTTCCCCCTGGCCCGTTACCACTTGACGGCCGTAATGGGGAAGTGCTGGGATGGCGCAGGAAGCGGCGAAGGGGGGGGGGGGGCGATTGAGGGGGCACGATTGGGGGCGGACGAGGGACGTAAGTCGTGGGCAATCACGACGGGAGGTCTATAAAAGGGCTAGGAGGACGACTGGACAAAGGACGGCATCTCAGGTAACTAAAACCTAAGGTACTCCATCAACGACCTAGTTCCCTCATTTCATCTCCTTCCTCCCCCGCTCGCGCCGATAGACGTCGTTCCGATCTCCTCACGAGTCGAACCGTCTCCGCCGAGCCTCCTCTTTCATATCATCGTCTGACTTAGGCATCGGAGGGGATTTGGCCAGAACCAAGGTCCGGCCCCCCTGACGAGTGTTCTCGTCTGCGCAGGAGGACGTCAGATCCACGGGCCGAGGCTACCCCTCCACCCCACGCTGTCCACGCATCAAGCAAGACGACCGAGGCTACCCCTCGTCGTCCCATCAGCCGAGGCCGAGCACGACCGTCCGAGGCCGAGCGTGGCTACCCCTTGCCCCCCTTGCTGCCGAGGATCCAGATTCGGCCCAGCCGACGCGCTCTACGGCATCCGCAACTCCGATCCGCGTCGTGTCTGCACCGACTCGACATACCCGAGGGACCCAAGTCGGCCCCTTGACCACGTTGACCGGGTAGTCCACGGTCAACGCTTTTGTAGTGAGAAAACACTCTGAAACATCTGGCTCCGTTGCCGGGGATCGAACTATCCCACGAAGAAACAAACCACACCTACAATGACACGGCTTCACCCGTCTCGTCGAAAGGAGAGCAAGGCTCAGACGCGAAGCGACAGGGCCCGCCATCGTTGGCAAGAGTGGGCCCGGGCCCAGCGCGAGGAGGATCGTGAGGAGAGGATCGGGAGACCCTCACCGGCCCTACCGGTCGGGAGGCCGAGCACGTCTGTAACGGCGCGCAGCTCAGACGTAGCTTTGGTGGTGTCGGTGATCATCGACACAACCATGGTACAGCGACTGCTCGTCGACACCGGCAGCTCCTGCGACGTCCTCTTCATGTCAACCCTGGAGAAGATGGGGCGGCGGAAGGAAGACTTGCGACCTCGCTCGGGTCCCGTGGTGGGATTCACGGGTCATTCCACCCCCATCATCGGCACGATCCATCTCCCGGTAACACTCGGAGGCCCACCAGACTCGGTGGCCCTGGCGGTAGAATTCATCGTATTGGGGATCGGGTCAGAATACAACGGGATCATCGGCCGACCCCTCCTCAACGCCATCGGTGCGGTTGTCTCGACCCTCCATCAGACTATCAAGTTCCGAATGCCCAGGGGGATGGGGCAAGTCGAAGGCGACGCGGGGAGACCGAATACCTGCTATCAACTGGCGGAGGGAGGTCCCGAAGATCGTCTAGTCGACCGGATGGCCGCACTCGACTTAAGGGGTGGGCCGAGACCCACCCCTGCGGAGGAGCAAAAGCAGATCCCGGTCTCGGACGTCGAGGGCCGGTTCGTCTCAATCGGGAGAGGGCTAAGCCACGACCTGAGGAGCCAACTGGTCGAGTGCCTGGAGGCGAACCTAGACGTCTTTGCTTGGTCACCGGAGGACATGCCCGGCGTAGATCCCCGGGTGATCGTCCACCAGATCAACGCTGACCCCAACTTCAAGCCGGTCAGGCAGAAGAAGCGGAACCTGGGCGGCGAGAAGATGAAGGCGGCCTCCAAGGAAGTGGAACGTCTCCTCGACGCCGGCTTCATACGAGAGGTCTGGTACCCGGAGTGGCTATCGAACGTGGTGATGGTCAGGAAACCCAACGGGAAGTGGCGAATGTGCGTGGACTTCAGTGACCTCAACAAAGCCTGTCCCAAGGACAGCTACCCCCTGCCGCGCATTGACCACCTGGTGGACAATGCCTCGGGGTACGAGATGCTTAGCTTCATAGAAGCCTACTCAGGGTACAATCAAGTCCAGATGGATCCCCGGGACGAAGAGATGACAGCCTTCACGACGGACCGGGGAACATACTGCTACAAGAAGATGCCCTTTGGCTTGAAGAACGCAGGGGCCACCTACCAGAGAATGGTCAACAAGGTTTTTTACTCCCAGATCGGGAGGAACCTGGAGGTCTACGTCGACGACATGCTTGTCAAGTCGAGAAAGCCGGAGGACCACATCGCCGACCTTCGTGAAACCTTCGAGCGGTTGCGGCGACACAACATTCGACTCAACCCCACGAAGTGCACGTTCGGGGTAAGATCTGGCAAATTCTTGGGATTTATGATAACTAATCGTGGCATTGAAGCTAATCCTGACAAGATCGAGGCACTGATCAACATGCGTGAGCCGACGACGATCTAAGAACTGCAGAGGCTGAATGGGCGCATCGCAGCCTTGGGGCGATTCCTTTCCAAATCGGCGGAAAGATCGCTCCCCTTCTTCAAAGTTCTGAGGAAAGCGATCGCGGAACCATCAAACAATAGGAAGACGATACTATGGGACGAAGACTGCTCCAGAGCGTTCGCGGATCTCAAGGAATATCTCCGCAGCCCGCCTCTCCTGTCCAAGCCACGGGAAGGGGAGTCGCTAAGCCTTTACCTGGCGTGCGCGGAGGAAGCAGTGAGCTCGGTGCTGATCCGGGAAGACGGTGGGGTGCAGTGGCCGGTGTACTACACGAGCCGGATCTTGAAGGGAGCGGAGGTGCGGTACTCGCCCATGGAGAAACTGGCGTACGCCCTCGTTCTCTCAGCGCGAAGGCTCAGGCCCTATTTCCAAGCCCACACCATACTGGTCCTGACCGACTCACAACTGGAGCAGAATCTCAAGAGATTCGATCGAATGGGAAGGATGCTAAACTGGGGGGTGGAATTGAGCGAGTTCGACCTCCGATTCAAACCGCGCACGGCCATCAAAGGGAAGGCCTTGGCTGACTTCATCGCTGAATGCACGACGGAAGGAGAACATCCCCGGAGGAAGAAGGCCCAGCAACGGTAATTGCCCAACCCTTATCTTTTCTTTCGGCTGACCACCTCCAGTCAGGAGTCCCAGGAGCATGGATAGTCCATGTGGACGGATCGGCCACACAGTCAGGAGGCGGGGCTGGGATCGCGATCCAATCTCCGGAAGGGAACATCGTGGAATACGCGTTGCGGTTCGAGTTCCCGGCCACGAACAACGTGGCGGAATACGAAGTGGTGATCAACGGCCTGAGGCTGGCCCGGGAGCTCGGGGCCGAGTCCGTGCGCCTCCTCAGCGACTCGAAGCTCATTGTCAACCAACTTCTGGGAAGTTACGAGGCGCGGGAGGAGACGATGCAGAGGTATCACGCCGTCGCCAAAGCGGCGTTCTCCAGGTTCAAAAACGTGGAAGTCTTGCATCTCCCGCGGTCGGAGAATGCACGGGCGGACGCATTGTCGAAGCTAGGCTCGTCCTCGCCTAAGGAGCTGGGCCGCACCATCTACGTGGAGAACCTGCAGTCCCCCAGCACGGAAGAACGGGAGGTGATGGCGATCGACCAAGATCCCACCTGGATGGATCCGATCATGCGGTACCTCACTCATGGGGAGGTGCCGACGGATTGGGACGAGCGTCGGACCCTGGAGAGGAAGGCGCTCCGATACGTGATCCATGAGGGGACGCTCTACCGGAGGCGCTGGACGAAGGCGGACGTCCTCCCATACCTGAAATGCATCAGACCGCAGGAAGCCGACTACGTCCTACGGGAGGTTCACGAAGGAATCTGCGGAAATCACCACGGGGGCAAGATGGTTGCACAGAAAATCTTGAGGCAGTGATACTACTGGCCGACCCTGGTCCAAGACGCAACAAACTACGTCCAAAAGTGCCAGGAATGTCAGAGGTATGCCCACCACACCTCAACTCCCCCATCAGAGCTTATCCTTATCGTGAGCCCCATCCCATTTGCGAAATGGGGGCTCGACATCCTCGGACCGTTTAAGCCGGGCCGGGGGCAGCGGAAGTATCTGATTGTGGCGATGGACTACTTTACCAAGTGGATCGAGGCGGAACCATTGGCCACCATCACGTGGAAGAAAGCGAAAAGCTTCGTATGGACCTCCATCATCTCCAGATTCGGAGTGCCACGGTCCATCGTCACAGACAACGGGAAGCAGTTCGATTCCGCGGGGTTCAAAGACTTTTGCGCGGAATGGGGGATCAAGCTTCTCTTCGCCTCTGTAGCGCACCCCCAGACCAACGGAATGGCGGAAGCAGCCAACAAATGCATCATAGAGCCCCTCCGAAAGAAAGTGAAGGACGCCGAAGGAAACTGGCCGGAAGAGCTCCCCGGGATACTCTGGTCATACCGGACGACCCACAAGGAGGCCACCGGCGAGACCCCGTTCATGCTTGCCTACGGGGCCGAGGCGGTGGTACCGGTCGAGTTGGGTGAAGAATCTCTCCACCTCAAATGCTTTGACGAAGACAGGAACTCGCAAGGTCTGGAGCTCAGTCTGGAGCTCCTCGGCGAGCGGCGGGAGCAAGCCCTGGCCACCATCATTCGCCAGAAGCAGAAGGTGGCCCGATACTACAATGCTCGGGTCAGGGGCAGAAGCTTCCACCTTGGGGACCTGGTCCTCCGGAAAGCAGGCTTCAACCCGAATACCGCTCGCAAAGGGAAGCTCGCGGCTAAATGGGAGGGACCCTACAAAGTCGTCAAGGTCCTCGGACCTGCAACCTACCATCTAGCCAATATGGAGGGGAGGATTCTCACTCACGCCTGGAATACAGAACATTTACGCAAGTACTTTCAATGAATGTATCGTTTTCTATGAAATAAATTCATTTAAGTTCGTTTCCTCTCCAGATAAGCAAAAAGATGTATAGAGAGACGCACGTAGAGGTCGAGGGGCATTCCCCTCCCTCATTCATCTCCAGGGGCACCCGTGGAGCCACAGGCTGGCGGTCCGCTTGGGCCATCCCCCACACTCCGTTCGCCGTCAGAGTGCATCCGGAGATCCTCGAAGTTGACTCCCGAGAGCGGGAACTTCTTCTGGATCTCGGATTGACACCGGGCGAAGCCCTTCTCGAACGCCTCCGCCAAGGCGGTCTCAACGAAGGAGGTGGCATACTCAGCCACGGCGTCTTAGGCGATCCGGGATGGATCCACCGCCTCAAGCCCACGCAACCGAGCCTCTAAGGTCTCGATCTGGCGTTGGTGCTCCGCCCTCTCCTTCTCGATCTCCCGGGATCTTTCGCCGAGTTGAGCAAGGAGAGCCCTCACCTGCTCCTCCGCCGCCTCCAGACGATCGGAGAGATCCAGGGCCTCTGGGGCAACAACGGAGACGGGGATCTTATCGGCTCCCCCAGACGTGTCGGCATCTCCCAAAAGCTCGGCGACCCGCGCCTCAGCCTCTGACTTTGCAGTCAGAGCCAAGGCCCTCTCCCGGTCCGCCTCTTCCAAGGCAGAGGACAGCTCAGTTACACGGGTCTCCAAGGACCTGACCCGCACCTCCTCTAACTGGCCTGCCTCTCCCTCTTCACCGTGAGCCTCGAGATCTCGCCCGGCGTTGGATTTGGCCTTGGGAAGCGCCGCAAACTGGCGCCTCATCGAGAGACCTACCGAGGATAACTGCACCAAGGCAACAAAGGTAAGACGGCGAAAGCAGCTGGAGGGAGGACAAGCGGAGACACTCTACCTGTTGGCCGGCCTGGATCACGAAGGTGGCCAAACAGTCACCCCTAACTCCATCCAGCGCAGCCTGATCGGGAGGGAGGCAACTCGAGTGGCCGAGAAGACCGATTCCTTCTCCCCCACCGGGAAGTGTGGACGAAGAAGGCCCTCCCCTGACGAAGGAAACTCGCCGGGGTTGGAGCGGAACGCGCCTAGATACCGATCGTAGGCATCAGGGAGAGAACCGCCCGGGAGAGGCGAAGGACCAACCCACGGCCAGGCAACCTCAGCGGGGGCAGGTCGGAGCTGATCGGCAGGCGGCGGGACATCAACTCCCTCGGCCTCCTCACGGACCCTCTTGCAAGACCCCAACAAGGGGATAGAGGGGGATGGCCCATTCTTCCTTTTGGAGCCCCCAGTCGAGGGCACGGCCCGCTGCTTCTTCCGGACCTCCAGCACATGGTCCCTCCTACGCGGATCCGGATCTGGGGCCTGCACGAGAGGGCTGGCGGGAGAAGGACCGAGAGGGAATCCACCTGCACCCAAAGAAGAAGTAAGAGACCGAGAAGAGCCCGAGCAACCTCGAATGGCGAATACTCGGGGAGCTTACCCAAGGGCCACACCGTCTTGCGCAAGTTATGGTCACTAAAGAGGACGTCGATCGTCCGCTCCCTCGCAGGAATCGCTAGCAGGTCCTTCGCCGTTTGCAGCTCGGCGGCGGTCGGCTCACCCAGATCGAGGATGACCGCGCCGGCCGCTCCCCACCGAACCGGGAAAGGTACGCTCGACGGGAACGTGACAAACACATATTCCCCATTCCAACGTTTCAGGGAGCTCGGCAACCCCAGCAACAGGGTCATCTTCGGGCGGGCGCTGATGTAAATCCACGCCCCCGATTGGTGGTGACTCAGGCGGTAGAACTGGGCGAAGAGACGGAGAGAGGGCGCCACTCCCCTCAGCATGCAGACGACGACGAACCCGATAAGGAGCCCGACGGCATTGGGGCAGAATTGGCACAAGCCCACGTTGTGGGCCTGAAGGAACTCAACGATAAAGGGGTGGAGCGGGAAACGAAGCCCGAAGCAGAAGCACTTCTCGTATATTCCAACCTCGTTGGGACCGGGAAGGCAGATCCGCTTGTCGGACCCAGGAGCACGAGCTGAGTAAGGCGGAAGTAGGTAGGCGGAGCGCATGCTCCCGATGGCGGTGGCACAGACCGACGAGGGCCACGACAAGACCTTTGGGGGCACCACCGAAAGTTCACCCCCGTACCGACAAATCGCCGAAGGAGGACTACCCACCAGGCCAGGAGCGGCGTCACGCTCCGGTCGACCCGAACTAGTGGCAGAGGAAGACGACATGAGGCAGAGCTCGGGCAGGATCGAGATCGACGCAAAGAAGAAAATGACGGGATGGCGGCTCACAACCCACCCGCCTTCTCAACCTAAGACGGCCTCGCGGGCGGTGGGGATAAACTTGCAGCTACACGTGGCAGCATCAGAGGACCGACGGCGCTTCGGAGCCTGCGCCTTAAAAGTATCGAACGGACCAACTCATGATGACGACCAATAAATGAGTCAGCATCGACTGACGAGCCTGTCAAAGTCGGCGGAAGTCACATCGGCCGAGCCGAGCCGGCCGAGGCCGATCGACCCGACCAATGGGGGAATTGTTACGCCTATTTGGCCGAAGCCCGAAAGACACAAGCCCAGAAACCCGGCTGCCGATCAGAAGCCCATCTACGCGATCTGGCCCGCCTGACAAGGCCCAATAGAGGACCCCCGAATATCGATCCGACCCGGACCCGATAACGCGCAAATCACTCGCCCACTCCAGCGATAACCGTTCCCCCTGGCCCGTTACCACTTGACGGCCGTAATGGGGAAGTGCTGGGATGGCGTAGGAAGCGGCGAGGGGGGGGGGGGGGGGGCGATTGAGGGGGCACGATTGGGGGCGGACGAGAGACGTAAGTCGTGGGCAGTCACGACGGGAGGTCTATAAAAGGGCTAGGAGGACGACTGGACAAAGGACGGCATCTCAGGTAACTAAAACCTAAGGTACTCCATCAACGACCTAGTTCCCCCATTTCATCTCCTTCCTCCCCCGCTCGCGCCGATAGACGTCGTTCCGATCTCCTCACGAGTCGAACCATCTCCGCTGAGCCTCCTCTTTCAGATCATCGTCTGACTTAGGCATCGGAAAGGATTTGGCCGGAACCAAGGTCCGGCCCCCCTGACGAGTGTTCTCGTCTGCGCAGGAGGACGTCAGATCCACGGGCCGAGGCTTCCCCTCCGCCCCACGCCGTCCACGGATCAAGCAAGACGACCGAGGCTACCCCTCGTCGTCCCATCGGTCGAGGCCGAGCACGACCGTCCGAGGCCGAGCGTCTCACACCGGGACGAGGCTACCCCTCACCCCCCTTGCGGCCGAGGATCCAGATTCGGCCCAGCCGACGCGCTCTACGGCATCCGTAACTCCGATCCGCGTCGTGTCTGCACCGACTCGACATACCCGAGGGATCCAAGTCGGCCCCTTGACCACGTTGACCGGGTAGTCCACGGTCAACGCTTTTGTAGTGAGAAAACACTCTGAAACAGTATGGAAGATTGTAACCACCAAGTGTTTGATGAAGATGAGGTTGGATGCACTAGGAAACTTCTCCTTAATGCTAGGGTTAAACCACCACTAGATCATGCATTGGATGAAGGAGAAGAAAGAGGGAAAGAAAAAAAATCTTCAATGAATAACCCTCAAATTTGGCTCTCTAAAATGATTCCTAGAAGTGTGGAGAGATACCAAAAATAGTCCCTCAAACTGGCTTAAATAAGCTCATAAAACAGCCCACAAACGGACAAAAAAACGGTTAGAAACGACTAGCAAAGTCCCAACGGCTAGTTTTAGGGTTCGACCAGGCGCTTGATGGAGGTGGTCCAGGCACCTGATGAAGAGCTGTCAAACGACTGGTACGACGTTGTCCAACGTCTGGTCTGATAGACTCTTTTAAGAAAAGCATTTGATCAGGCGCATTGGAAATGAAATCCGATTGAGGTGATTCAAGATGCGTTGGAAAGCTAACAAGATTTGCAATATGATGGGCTTAGAATGGATGAAAAATTCCAACCATAGAAAACTTGATAGCAGATTGAAGTCAGAAACATATTGGAGAATTTCCAACAGACTCAACTAAAAAAATTTGCATGTTGTGCGCGGGGAGTAATTTGGTATATGTGCAGAGTAATTTTCATTGGGGATATTTCGGGTTTTTTTGAAAATGAAATTTTCATTATTTTTCAAAAAAAATTAGCTATATATGCACGGAACAAAACGGTGGGCACGCAAATCAATTCCCATTTGCCTATGGCTCCCGATCAAGCCATCCCCTATTCTACTGCTTATGGGAAAATAGGGACTTGTTCCAAATGTTGGGAGTGGGTGAGAAAGGGGGAGTTGGCATTGTTCACGCCACTATTCACCCATTATTCCACACTTTCTCAACCCACTTTGATCTCGAGCAGTGTTCCTTTTGTTGAGAAAAAATCGACGAAAAATTGTCGACCTGGCTTCGCTGTGTCAGCTCAACTTTCACGAGCGAAATCTCCGCATTTCACGCGGATTACGCTTCAGATTTCAACTGATAATGATGACCGGGCCCCCACACTTTCTCTCTCCTTTCTCTTGGCGAATCGCAACTAGGGGTGGCAATTTTCGGCCCGGCACGATAGCCCGGCACGAGCCCGGCCCGATAAGACCGTGCTTGGGCCAACAATTTTGGCCCGAAATCCTTATTGGACCGGGCCGGACCGGCCCGGTTCATTTTCGGACCGGACCCGGGCCAAGCTTTTCAGCCCATGGGTGGCACGGCACGGCACGAAAAGCATTTGATCGCCCCACTTCAATTTGACCACACACCAATCTAAAGCAGATTTCAGTAATATGCATTCATTTATGGTGTTGAGTCCGTCATGAATCTTATTAGATCAAGGTCCAAATATCATAAATTTTAACAACTTCCTGTCAGCGCCAACTTTGATGTCTTCGGATCTTGGGGTTCGATCTTAGTTTCCGAGAAGAGACAAAGAACCACCAAACATGTTACTTCATCTTGCCAAATAAATGAAAACAATGTAGGACACATCACCTTATTCAACCCACTCAATCCTCTTCTTTCGTGCTCCATTTCGATGCATCTTTAAGCATATGAGACAAGTTTGTGTTTAAAAATATGATAAAATATCGTCACAATACATAATTTATTCAACCCTATCGGACCGGGCCGGGCGGCCCGAATTTTTATCGGACCGTGCCCGGGCCTCTCCGAAATGGCCCGAAGTCTTATCGGGCCGGGCCGGCCCAGTCCTTTAAGAAAATCGGACCGGGCCGGCACGGCCCGATAAGACCGTGCCGGCCCGAATTGCCACCCCTAATCGCAACGCACCTATTCTTTTTTTAATTTTTTATTTCGATGGAGCACTGTGCACTAGTGCTCTGTGTTTTTTGTCCGTATTCAACTTTTTTTATTTTTTTTATTTCAACGAAGTACAGTGCACTGAGAAATGCACAGTGCTCCGTGTTTTTTTGTTCGCATTCAAAAATTTTAGTTTCTTTAAATTAATGAAAATAATTAAATATTTTAGTTTAATAATTAGTTTAATTATATAGTTTAGTATAATAATTAATACAACTTGTGGACCTCACATCAAACTTTCTTCAACCAACAATTTCCAACCTACTTTCAACAAAAGAAACACAAGAAACTTGTGTGGGCCCCATGAAAAATTTTAAAAACAACTTCCAACCAGTTTTCAAACATTTGGAATACAAAACAAACTTTCATCGCATCAAGATTCCACAACTCCACTACTTTCCACAAAACCATTCTCAACATTTGGAACGGGCCCTATAGAAAAGATTGGGAAATGGATCTATTGCAGCCTTGTCTAATTGATTGGTCAGGGTCCTTGGTGCCAAAAAAGTCAAGCTTTTTAAAGGCTCCCTCACATGCAAATATGCCTTTCTCCTACCTTCATCAATACCTATCCCCCTACCCCTCCGAATATGTTGAGATGAAATAAACGGGGGTGTAATGGAGGAGGCAATGAAGACTGGTACTCCACTTTTGTGTACAATCTTTTTCAAGACATTGTAGACTAAGATGTCAAGGATCTGGATCCTAAGATTTGAACACTGTATACTTTTGGAATAAGATTCAAACATTGTTAATGCAGTGCATATAATAATAAAAGTGGGATATATAATTACATAATACAAACTGTTGAGTTACCTAACAATACTATAAAGAGAGCAGTGATTTGAGTAAATATTGCTGCTTACTTCACTATTCTTATAAAATGGGGGAAGGTGCTTATCTCAACATCAGCCCATTAACAACAGCAGCAACAACACACCCACACTTTGTTGCCTCTATTCCACAATGAGACTACACTTGGAAGCTTACAAGCAAGGAGTTCTGATTGTTTAGGTGAATGAAACAACAGGTGGAGGTTGGCATCATCACACTATATAAGAATAAAGAAGTACCTAAAGGGAACATTAAGAAGTATAGTGAGGGAATCTAATCAACCCTATATGCTGATCAGCACTTTGAGCCCTTCTTGCAGCTTAATGCACCTGCCGACACGGTGATTGAGCCGACGAGGGACGAAGGCCTGGCACCCAGGCTAGAAGCCTTCGCATAGCTCGACGACGCGCCGGCCCCGGACGGCGTGAAGAACGCGCCGTTGAGCATCAGATCGCCTTCCGACCGCCAGTTCCAGCTCTTCCACTGGCTCTCCGGCGCGTCCTCGCGCTTGGTCACCTGCACGTTCCAATTCATGCTCTGTTTTTTTAGCCACGTCAAACTTTTTACATGTGTACCAGAAAATGGACAATGACATTCTAGCAATTTTTTATGTGAAGGATAAGAGAGAGGATTAGTTCATGGATGTCCAACAAGAGTCCAGTTTCTCATTAATTTTGTTGCCGACGAGCATGTCACAGAGCCCATTATGTCATCCAGCACTACTGTCTAGATCAGTGAAGACAAAAGGGACCCAATTATGGGACCAAGAACATAGGGAACTCTTACTGCGGATCTATTGTACTGTGTCAGTTTAGGAAATTTCACCTCTTTGGAGAACCGATCGTTGGGAGCCAGGAACCTGTTGCCCTGGCTGTTGATGGTGGGCGCAGCGCTCCCCCCAATCGCGTACATCTCCCAATGCGTGTAGTCATTGTTCACCACGTGAAAGTACCCATGCCGACACCTACCCACACACCCACATCGTTAATAGATTCATTTATTTCATTTAAAGCTAAAAAATTTATTAAAATCATCAATACCTGGGCATTCTCTCAATCAGCCCCTCGCCAAAATGATTGAACGCGACGGTCACCTGCATGTTCTTGTCGGCCACCAGCTCGTCGCTGTGCCCGAGCAGCATCACCTTGTCGTGGTGCGTAAGGTAGTTGTTGGATATCGTGATGGCCGTGGAGCCGTGGATAGCGTCGATGAGGCCGTCGTGGCAGCTGGACAGGCTGCAGTGGTCCACCCACACGTGGCTCCCCCCGAATATCGAGACCCCGTCGCCGTCCGACACCGTCCGCCACCCGTAATGCCGGGGGGAGTCGCGGACGTAGGCGTTGCCCCCCTGCTTGCAGTCGTGGATGTGCAGGCCGTGTATTATCACGTTGCTCACGTACTGTATCGTTATGCACGGCCCGCCGGCTATGTGGACGCTGGCGCCCCGCCCGTCTATGGTCTTGTACGAGTTCATGATGAGCTCCTCCTTGAGCCTGATGACCATGTCGCGCGCGAAGATGATCCACAGCGGCTCGTCCTGGATGGCCCCGTACCGGAGGGTGCCCGGCTTGGGGCTGACGGGGTCGTCGTCCCCGCCGTCGGTCACGACGTAGATCTTGCCGTTCCTGCCGCCGATGGCGTTCTTGCCGAACCCGATGGCGCAGTCGGCGAGGCGCTGGCGGTTCTTCTCCCAGTGCGGGTCGCACCGCCAGCAGTCGTCGATGGGGTTGCCCGTGCCGCACGACAGGTAGCCCAATTGCCTCCGGGACTCGTTTATGCTCCTGTGGACTTGTTCAGCCACGAGTTCAGGGTCGGCAACTGGGAGCGACGAGCAAATGGAGAATGTGACGAAGGGGAAGAAGAGGAAGGCGAGCATAAGCGATTGAGTTGATGCCATTGTCTGTGCTGTGAGGAGATTTGTGGCGAGGGGAGAGGGGATTTTATAGAGGGGAGGGTGACTGTGGGTCCAAACTGTAACGTGATTTGTGGAGACAGTTAACGAGGGACAGTCTCATTTTGTTCATGCTTGATTCTTGGCATGGGCAAGACCAGTTGCCTACCATCACATTCACTCCCCATCATTTACATGCGAAAATTTAGCGAAATGCAAACTTTACACTGGTGCATCACATGCCCACCCGTCAACCTCTCTGGGCTCCTGAACTGGCTACATATGAACACGAGGAGATGGTGCGTGTCCTTGAACAGTGCCCACATGGGTCGTGTCAGTATTTCGTTTGAAAAACCCCAAGTTGGTAACGTGAATTCAGTGATCCTCCGCTATGATCTTCTTGTAGCTATCAATCATATTGAATGGTGTCAGTGGAATTTCTCGCCCATGAGATTTAATTCCGAGGACCCATGTGGTGTGCAACGTGCAATGTGCATGGAAGTTTGGCCTGCGAGTTTGCTCACAGAACTAACCAACTAAATGCTATCCGTGAATTAATTGAGGAGCAAGACTACATGCATCCCTACCATAGGGGTGCATGCAATGATTATTAGCCAAAAAAATGTAAAAAACAATTAATAGAGGCTATGAAGGGATATGAGATGTGATATAATTTCCTTATTTAGCATACAATCATTGTATACACCCCTATGTATAGGGGTGTATTTAGAAATTCTCTAATTGAGACCTGTCGTTGGCTACGCTAGCTGATGCTGTCGAGCGATAGATTTCTGTCAATTCTCACCACCGCAGACTCCGCCGAGATTTCGACGCCACTTGAGGGGCGCAAATGCTGATGTGGGCAACGGGAACGCCCTTTTCCGCCACGTAGGCGCCCATTGTAGCAACCGACACCCCGGCTGTAAGCGATGACGTGGCGGGGAGCACGGCATGTTCTCCCCATGTGAGCTGCAACATGTCGTGCGACCCACCATGAATATGCGCAAGAGCTGCGTATCAGGCCGTTGATTCGAGGATAGGGGGGGATATGGATCGTTGATCGAGAGCTGACTGCTGGTATAAATTACGAAAGCTACAGGCATGATTGTAACGACGACGGGTGCAGCAGAGTAGAGGCCAGCATTTATTTGTGACATGGACTGATGGCTATATCTTAACCATCACACTAACCTCCTCTTGTACGTATAATATAGTTGTAGAGCACTGCTCCGTTTCGCTTTTTCGACACGTTTACGCCTCAATTTCCTTCTGCATCGAGCACTGCCTCAGTCCCAAATGTCCCTCTCGAGTCCACTTGTGGTTGTTCTTAAATTCCTCATATCTAGAATCCTTGTCCAACGTGGCAAGTGTGTTATTTGGCCTTGGACTGTGGTCTGTAAACAAATGAACTGGACCGTTTTGATACATTCGGAGCTTATGTTTTTGAGTTGGTTCATAAACTCTACTTGTAAATATAGGTCTTTGTTGGAGGTATACTTGTATGTTGCTTGTACACTGGGTAGACCATATAAATAGTTTCTTTATTCGATGACATGCTTCATTCCTTTTTGATCCATGTAAAAGACTACACTCCGAAAGACCCAGGAAAGATACCAAACACACCGGGCTGAAGCTTAAAGCTCTGCCTCTGCTCTTAAAAGCAATATGTTATCCCCTCTCTTGTATTGTTACTGAAAGTTCACAACAAGCACATCAGGGAAAAGGCCATAGAATTAGATGCTGTCTGCTGCCAATGGGGGAGATGCAGCATCCCATCTCGATCAAGAACCATGGAATGTCAATGGTTGGCTGCTCCCAGCTTTCTCTAACTGTTATCTGGATAGCACTGCAACATCTAGAACCCAAAAAAAAGTGTGATGTTCCATCAACCTCTCTTTAGCAAAATGACTCATTTCTCACTCGAGGTGAGATTTTTCTACCTTAAATATGGACTACAAAAAATATTCTCCCTAGTGTTTGTTTTCCAGTATCATTAATTAGCTGCTTGTTTGACTCCCAACATACCATTACAAACAACAACATGATCATGTGGGGGGCTAATAATTTTGCTTGTACGTATCCGCTAATGAACACCATGCTATGGTGATAGGTGCAAGAGATGGTACGTAAACTTAACCGCATTCAAAGGAGGAAATGTGGCTTAATTTATGCATGTTTTCTTCCCCTTCAAACTTGTTACGAAAAAGATCCTATATGTCCCATTCAAAGATAGACCCATTGTGTCATGTGGAGGAGAATGTGACACGCGATCTTATACGAAAGAGATCTCTTGTATGTCATACATTATTCTCTTTGTGAAAAATTAGCCATAATTTTTGGCATCCTTGCCATCCAAGAATTGTGTGAAAGGGAACCTTTCACGTTTAATTAATGTATTTTTGTCATTATCTAAGAATTAATTCTTGGTAGCTAATAGCTTGGTTAGCTACAAGCCTACAACCAACATGCACAAGCTACAGCTTATACCTTTAACGCATGAATATTTTAACTCTAATTTTGGGGTTCATGAAATTTGGACCCCAAAACATAATTGATATAGACAAAAAACTGCATGCATTCTAAATGTATTTTGGTGTATGAAAATATAAAAAATATAGGAAGTTACTTCACAAAGTTCATGATTATATAAGAATCAAAAACATATTTCCACAATATTACTGAAAAAACATAGCACTTTCTTATTATTAATACAATCCAACGTAAATATTGAAAATAATATAACGCGCCAACTTTTAGACCTTAAAATAACGAATAACGTATATAACATAAAGCTTAATGTAGGTTGCTTGATTTTTTTATTTTTTATTTTAATTGAAAATAACTCTAATTTTCTTTAATAAATAAGAAAAAAATTATTTAAAACTTTAAAATTTTAAAACTAATAAAAATTATGGTAATGGTAAATAATATAAAATATCAACATTTTTTAACAATTAGCAACAAACATACATTAATATCACCAAATATGCATAGTAATAACACAAAAGAAGCCCTAAAACCCCATAAATAATGTAAAGCAAACATTTCACTAACAATGATTTAATTGTTGTAAGAAGGGTTGAGGGCTAGAAAACCCCTAGCCTCATATATATATTATTCAATGTGGGTGGATACCCATTAGGCCCATTAGGCCCAACTCATAACACTTCCCCTTATCCGACCATCGTTAGATACTCATCATATGAATACTGCAGGATCCATAGTGCTTATGAGTATCATAAGGGGTGGATACTACTAGATCCCAGTTAGTGATCACTGCCTCGTTAAAACTTTTTGCTATGAAAAAAACCCAGTGGGAAAAACCAATAGCCAATGGAAACGAGTACAGTTCTCCATAACTTTCCCTGATTAGTGGAAGTATTTAGGGATGTATACTTTTGGATCCAGAGTCAATGAGGTTGCCTTGTTAAAACTTTTAGCTATGGAAAACCCAGTGTGAAAAACCAATAAGTAAGGAAAAAGAGTACACCACTCATTTGACTCTCACTGATCTGTACAAGCTGCAGGCTTGCAGATCTCCTATGCAGCTATATATCAATCTCTTATAATATTCTGAGAATAAGTACAAAGTACAAGACATCGCTCATCTATACATGTAACTTTTATATATGGTAGCTACTGAATCTGAGGGAGCTCTTCTGAAGAGGAGTGGTCTTCAGACTCGGTAGGTAGCTCCACGTCTCTGACCTAGTCGTCACTGTGTCTACGAGGTACTGTAGGACCTAGCTGTGCATACTCATGATTTACTTTTTGGATGATGAGCCTCTCGGGATGGTGGGATTGATGTTGCCTTGGAAGCATGCTTTGCTGGTCTCCAGGAGTTGGTCGTTCCATTGTTGTAGTCATCGCGATGATCTGTAACCTGTATCTGCAAATACATTTAACATGTAGATGATCCTTGACCCTTAGAGGTAGCGCAGAAGCTACATATATTTGGTCCAGTGGTGCGCTGCAGGCGCTGTACTGTATCTGGCTAACAGATTTACTGCCAATGCTCTCTAGAGTCGATTGTAGTTGGCCAGATAAAGGAGGGTACTAAAAACACTCAAGTAAGGCACTTCAGGACCTATGATATCCTTCCCCCTTCCAGCTAACGGAAGGGGACTAAACGTGCATCCATACAACCAGTAGGTGTATTAGTGGATTGCAATTGTCCATGTTTCTTCATCAACTTCGGGTGTATGAAGTTTAATTCCATATGTTATTCATCTTCGGGATGATAATTCATCTTCTGTATGATGGTGTCAGCTTCATGATGATTATTCATCTTCAGAATGATAATTTCATCTTCTGGATGATAATTCATCTTCTGGATGATAATTTCATCTTCAGAATAATGGTTTCATCTTCGGGATGATAATTTATCTTCTGGATGATGGTGTCATCTTCATGATGAATATTCATCTTCAGGATGATAATTTCATCTTCTGGATGATAATTCATCTTCTGGATGATAATTTCATCTTCTGGATGATTATTCATCTTCAGGATGATGGTTTCATCTTCTGGATGATAAGTTCATCTTCAGGATGATTATTCATCTTCTGGATGATAATTTCATCTTCTGGATGATAATTCATCTTCTGGATGATAATTCATCTTCAGGATGATGGTTTCATCTTCAGGATGATATTTCATCGTCTGGATGATAATTTCATAGGGTAGATGTCCCAAAAATCTATTGTCATGCCCCGCTTCCCATTAAGCTTGAGAGCGAGGACGCGAACGAGTCTGCATGTACAAGTTAGGAGGAGGTACTTCTGCTTTTCTTTCCTTCATGACTTAATACAATAAGTGTCTATGTGAAATCCCGCAGGTTCTTGCTTGCATTACTCAAAAACAACACAGATAAGTAAAACATTATTACAATCTCAAACGTCTCAATGGAATTACAATAATGCAGGAATAAAAGTGTGGGTCTTATGACCCGTACAACAAATGAAAAGAAGTGCAATGAAGGTTCACTAGTGCCACAAGTCTTGGACCACTGGGTCAGCTATCTCAACTAGTCCTCCTGTTGCTATAGCTCGGAATCTGACATACATCCAAAAACATAAATATATGTCAGGAAGGGTCTGCAAGTAGAGGTCAGAAACCCAAGGCAAGGTATACAAAAATTATACTGAATTTAAGAGGCATTAATTAATTAAACGAGATAATGACAACAAGTTTAAACATGCTGATTGAAAATGAAATAGAGTAAAATACTCATAGCATGCAGTTCTAAGCAGTTTAACAAGTAAGGTGAGCAGTTAAGACATGTCAGTTATAACGAATTAAAAGTAATCACTATAAACATGGCAATCATGATGTGCGAGCAAGTGAACACGATTATTACAATTACAATGCAATGCTTTCTATCATGCATAGGGTTCACGCCTTCAGGTCGTGTTGAGTGAGTCGTCCTTCTCACGGAGGCCTTTCGTGATTGGCGCTAATCCACCGCATACGGGTGGTGCCCTTGAAGAGAGTACGCTTTCATACGCCTAGTAGCCGCACAACCCTAACCCCACCCAAGAATGTTGTGCTGGACATGAGCCAGGCGCTAAACCGACATATACTGGAAAACGAGCTAGACTAGTCATATGTGACCCTACTGGAACACGAGCTAGACTAGTCACATATGACTGACGAAGTAGCCATATTACAAGCACGAATTCACGAATTTGCCAACTCACATGACATCACGAAAGTCACGATTTCGCATTCGAGGCGCACGATTTCACGATGTCACACATTTGATAATCATTCCAAGACATGCAACAATTTAATAATATAATCATTTACTTTTATACAACATTTTTCATGATTACACGAGTGTTGAACAATATTCACAATAATTTAACAAAAATGTTGAATATGAGAATTAACGAATATGTCACTGAAAGCAAACTTTTCTTGATATTGTTCTAAACTAAGATATATCAAGTTATATGCCGTTGGATCACATTTTTAGTCAAGAATGTTATGATAGTAATTTCACGCGTCATTTCACGTGTAGATTTTTGAGTTATACGACTTTACAAGCAAAAGACCAAATGAGCATCCAACTTCAAAACTTCACTATAAATTGTACACTTGCCTGATTTCAGCGATTTTGGTGTCAATGGATTTCTTTCGACGGGTACTACGTATTGGTACTTCTGGTTCTCTGTTTTGGTTAAACAATTCACTAAATTAGATTTTTTGTGAGATACACACAATATTAAAATAATTTCTAAAATGGGTTCGTCTAATTTTATCGGGTTCTCTGGCTAGGGTGATGTCTTTATTGTGTTAAACTAACCTGATACACTTACTTTTATACTAATATTATTACCCTAACATTATTAAACAATTAATAACATGCTGAATTAAATAATACTTAACGATTATCATTTGGATTTATACTAACAATTAACGTACTAATTAACTTCTAATTAACATTTACTAAGCTAATTGTAATGTTAACATGAGGTTAAGGTTAAATTAAATCTTCACCTACCTCCACCTACTACAACTCATATTAAAATACCTATCTAATATCATCTCTTATTAACACTCTCTGTCTCTCACTCTTTCTTTATTAATAAGGCTGTCACTTTCCTCATTCTTTTATTTCATTACTCTCACTGTCTCTCTATCCTCTGTCTTATTCTGTCATCTTTCTTATTTTTTTTGATTCAAAGTTTGCAGCAGGCAAAGAAACGCAAAGGGGCTCACGCGAAACAAAGGGAAGAGCCACTCACACATGCGCGACGGACGGAGGAGGGCAGGCGGCTGACGACGGCACGTGGGCTTTTCCGGCCGCGCACTGGCAGACGGCGGAGGCCCAGGCGACTCCGGCGGCGGTCCGGCGTGGTTCCAGGCGGCGGCGCACGATGTGGTCCGGCGGCGCTTGCTAGTGGTGGCTGGTGCACGCGCGAACTGCGACGGTGCACGACAAGCGGTGGTGGGGGTTGGTGGTCGGAGCTCCGGCGATGGTGGGGGTTTGGATGAAGATGGTTTGATCTGAAGTGGTGTTTCAGATCTTGGTGTGTTTGTTCCCAAACTTCAGATCTGAAGTTATTGTTTTTCTGATTTGAATTTCAGTTTTAGGGATTGGTTGATTTGGTGAACAAGTATTTCTGGTTTGATTTGGGGAATGGATTTGGGTTTTGAGAACCTGATTTGATTTGTTGATTTTGGCTGATGAATGGTTTCAGAATTTGGGAAATGGTTTGCAATTTCGTTTGGCAGGGGAGAGAACATCTTAAAAAGATTAGCAGGGAAAAACACCCTTTACATTTTGTCAAGGCGGCCTTAATTAGAATAGGATGGAAGTTGTTGTAACTTTAGACTAATTTGAGGAAAGAGAGACGTGTTGTTTGCTTAAACGAAAATGAATGCCAACTTTGACTAATTTGGGAGGAGGAATCTATGAGAACGTGTGTGTTGTCATTTAGTTAAGGGTTAAAGCAATTACGTAATTAAGTAGATTTAAATGTAAGTACTTAAAGTATCAAGAAGTAATTAGTAAAATAATTAAAGTGGTGAAAATATAAAGTAATTAGTAAAATAATGAAAGTAATTAGGAATTTGTAATTAGTAAGATAATTAAGTTAAACTATTTTAGTTAAATTTGATGGTTAATAATTGTGACACAGTAAAAATGAAAACAGAGATGCGCTCGCGTCGACTCGTACGGACGAAAAGTTATCTGGATGAATGAAGAAAAATACCGGTACGCACGATCGAAAACACGTCTAAAAATACATGCCATTACATTCGACACACCTTAAGAAAATTCCGTCCTCGGAATTCTTATCAACTAATGAGCAGGAAACAAGTATGGATAACGCTCTGGTATTTCTATGAGGTAAATTATGACCTGAAATACTTCGAGGCGAAGAAATGAAATTGGTTAGGAAAAGACACAAGTGATGTGGTTAAGATTAAGTTTCAAAAAGAGGTGCAGATGACTAAGCATCATCGATGGCCTTAACTATTAGTGGGCAAGTGAAAAGGGTAGGGACGGCTACCCAAGATGTGCAGGGATGAGGATGAGTGATGAATAATAATGTATATATGTATCCTCTTAATAGCAACCCCAATATTCTAACATACTGGTTGTTAAACCCATAACCTCACTTCTCATCTCATCACCGAATAATGTTACAACTATAAGCATATCCTGAACTTAAATACAGGTCCAATACTTCCTCTTCTCTTTTTGATTTCTATCTCATAATCCTTGCCTAAAATAATTAATACTTTAAATAAGGCAACCTCGGAAGGGAAAATACCAACTATTCTCAAACGATACTTCTTATAAATTTCCTCACTCCTTCGCTCATTATTGCTATTAAGACGGTAACATCTTCTCGGGGGTCTATAATGTACAATATCCTTTATACCTAAGTTCTCCAAAAAGTTGTACATTTTCATAGGTTGTCCATCCGTACTGTATCATCCTTTGCTCATTGTATAACCTAACTTGAAGTACTATAATTGTGACATCATCTAACTCCAACTTTATTCTTATCTCAAGCAATTGGTATAACGACGCTTTACCAATTACTGACATATGACAATAAGTACCAATGCGCCTAACATACATCACCATCTACCATCAAAATTTATCATGCTCCTAATTCATCTTCATCGGGACAACTCATAAGTTTAAACACCTTAATTAACAAACTATTAAATCACATCTCATCATTTTTTATTGTATCTTATCTTAAGCAACTTGGATCAATTGACACTACTATCCATTCGCATCAATATATCATATCATTTCCAACGTTTCCATCACCTTATCCGTATGATGAAGTCTTGTTACTTTACATACTCTACTAATCATCATCGTTCATCATAAATCATGTAATATCTAAAAAGTTACTCTCAGCTGCTGCTAATATGAATTCCAAATCCGTAATGTACTCGCCTTCCTGTGCACCATTCATAGTATGGAATCCTGTTGAAACCATTATGTAGGGGTATATCCAAATGTGAAATATAACTCTTGAATATATCATTCTATCTATCATAGTGTAAATAATCAATATAACTATACCTTACATCATCTCAAACTACTATTATCTGTAATTATAATCCCCTTATAATAATCATCATATCTAACATTCTATCAATCATAATGCATAACAAAATTTAACACTGCTGATGATAGAAATAAAGGTAGAAGAAAACATTTTAAAAGGATTATAACGCAAATTGAAAACTAATCTTGTTAAAGTGGTAATAAGTAAATAGATGCACTACTGTGGTAACCAAGAGATAGTGTAGGATACAGAGTTGTATGATGTAATGAATTAAGTTTGCGACGAATGGGTTCAGGTGAGGCAAGGATATGGAGTTAGCGTGATCAGAAAGATGATCTTACAGATGTAAGAAGTAAGAACTAAGAACAGACATGCATATACGATCGGAAAGTAAAGTATTGGTGGTTGCTCAAGTGTGGTAAGTAAAGTGCATATAATGCATAAAGTAAAGGTGACTGTGAAAGTGCAGAAGTAACGACGGTGGCATGGCATATGATAGCAACAATGTTTTAACCAACAGACAATGTGATGACAATAGTAAGACAACCAGATAGACGCAGTAACACTGAAAAGGACAAGTAATGAGCGAGCGAGCATGAGGAAAACAAATGTCGCTTGACTATAATAGTGTAGGCTAGCCTAATAATAAGAAGCCTAGCTTAACTCCCAGAGCAGCCAGGCAGTCAGGGCTTTGAAGGCACATGTCACTTCTATGACGCAGAACAAGTCCTTTGGTTGATCAACCTCCTTTCCATTCCTTTCTAGACACTGATCAAGTAGTAATTTAAGACCGCTTATTATACCGTTCTATCACGTTCGAATAGTCTCGACTTAGTCTGTAGAACAGTGGTATCAAATCAGTAGTCATGACAAGAGTTTGATTGATCCGGTGACATAGAGATGGTTATGAGAGATTATGAATGATTAAATGGGAGAATGGGAGGCATGTGTAAAATGTGACTGTTACGCCCCTCTTCCCATTAGGCTTGAGAGCGAGGACGCGAACAGGTCCGCATGTGCAAGTTAGGAGGAGGTACCTTTACTTTTCTTTCCTCCTTGACTTAACACAATAAGCGTCTGTGTAAAAACTGCAGATTCTTGCTTGCATTACTCAAAACAACACAGATAAATAAAACATTATTACAATCTCAAACGTCTCAATGGAATTACAACAAATGGATAAAAGAAAAGTGGGTCTTATGACTCGTACAACAACGAAAGGAAGTGCAATGAAAGTTCACTAATTCAACAAGTCTTGGTCCACTAGTTCAGCTATTTAAACTAGTCCTCCTGGTTCTATAGCTCGGGATCTGACATACATCCAAAAACATGAATGTATGTCAGCAAGGGTCTGCAAGTAGATGTTAGAACCCAAGGCAAGGTATACAAAATTATACTGAATTTAAGAAGCATTAATGAATTAAACTAAATAATGACAACAAGTTTAAACATGCTGATTTAAAATGAAATAGAGTAAAATACTCATAACATGCAGTTCTAAGCAGTTTAACAAGTAAGATGAGCAGTTATGACATGGTAGTTATAACGAATTAAAAGTAAGTACTATAAACATGACAATCTTAATGTGCGAACAAGCGTCAACGATTGTTACAGTTACAATGCAATGCTTTCTATCATGCATAGGGTTCTCGCCTTTAGGTCGTGATGAGTGGGTCGTTCTTCACACGGGGGCTTACCGTGTTTGGCGCTAACCCACCGCATACGGGTGGTGCCATTGAAGAGAGTACCCTTTCATACGCCTAGTAGCCGCTCAACCCTAACCCCACCCCAAACTGTGCTGGAACACGAGCCAGCCTAATTCACGAATTACAAGCACGAAATCACGAATTCAAGCATTTGTCAACTCACATGACATCACGAAAGTCACGATTTCGCCTTTGAGGCGCACGATTTCACGATGTCACGCATTTGTTAAGTATTCCAAAACATGCAGCAATTAAATAATGTCATCATTTGTTTTTATACAACAATTTTTCATGATTACAAGAGTGTCGAGCAAGCATTCACAATAATTTAATAAAAGGGTGAACATGAAAGTTTAACGATTATGATACAGAAAGCCAACTTTTCTTGCTATTGTTCTAAACTAAGGCATATCAAGTTATATGTCGTTGGATCACATTTTTAGTCACGGATGTCATGGTAGTTATTTCACGTGGCATTTCAGTTGTAGATTTTGAGTTATGCAACTTTACATGCAATAGACCAAATGAACATCCAACTTCAAAAATTCAATATAAATTGTACACTTGCCTGATTTCGGTGATTTTGGTGTCGTTGGGTTCGTCTTGACGGGTACTATGTATTGGTATGACCGGTTCTCTGTTTTGGTTAAACAAATTACTGAATTAGATTTTTCGGGAGATAAACACAATATTAAAATAATTTCTAAAGCGGGTTCTTCTAATTTTATCGGGTTCTCTAGCTAGGGCAACGTATATATTGGGTTAAACTAACAAGGTATGCCTTATTTCATTTAATATTATTAACCTAACATTGTTGACAACTACTAACATGTTGTAATTAACACTAATAGGTAAATTTCTAAATTAATACTAACACCCTATTAATTAACCTAATACCAGTTAATGATAGGGTTATCATGTTAAAAATTACATCAATACCACCCACCTACTATTACCTACCCCTTACTCAACATTTATAAAACTCTTACTCTCTCTACTCTTCATTCTTTATTAGGCTAAAGTTTTCTCTTTCTCCCTGTCACATTCTCTCTACTCTTAATAGTCCCGGGCTGTCACATATCCCCCTTATTTTTCCAACTCTTAACTCTCTCTTCTCTCTCTGTCGACATTCATTTTGGTTCTCAGTTTTTTTTCCCTTTTTTTGTTTCAACGTTTGCAGGCAAGGCAAGAACCCACGCACGGGCAAGGGGGAGGGGGGCTCACCGCACGACACGAGGGAGAGGGGGTGGCTGACGGCGGACGGCCAGGCTCCGGGCGTTTGCAGGTGGTCCGGGCGGCGGCTGTGCGTCGGACGGTGGTGCTCCGGTAGGGCAGGCACGCGCGTGGGCTGACGACAGGTCGGTGGCGCACGGGTGAGGGTGGAGGCCGGCTAAGGGAGAGGGAGGAGGAAGGAATTGTAGATGGTTGATTTGTGTAAGAATCTGAAATTGATTTGTAAGAATCTGAATTAGGTTTTCAGATTTGGGTTGTTGTGTTTGATTTCTGAAGTTGGATTTGGTTTTACATCTGAAATTTTAGTTTTCAGATTTGGGTTTTGGTTGATTGTTTGTTGGAGGCTGAATTTGGATTTGGTGCCCGAGGTTTGGAATGTTGGTTGATGAAATTGTTGCTCTTTTTTTTCGAAATGGATGAACTGACTGGTTTGGAGAATTGGGTTGGGATTAATTGATTTCTGGTTTTGTTTGTTTTGGCTTGGAGAATTTGCAGGGAGGAGGGGTTGCTGGAGAAGAGACGCTTCCCCTGCTGTTGAAATACAACAGTGAAGGGGAACAAATTGATGGAAGGGAGAGCTGGAGGTGGGGGAGGATTCAATTGCATGTTGGATCTGAACTGTCCAATGGTGGAAATCAATAGGATATGTTAATTAGTTAATGACTTAATTAGGGTTAAAGTTAAGTAGTGATTTGATTTTCGGCCAATAGTAATAAGTTAATTAGTAAGTAATTAAGTAATTAAGTAAAATGTGATTATTAAAATAACTGAAGTAATTAGTGAAAGTTAAAAGTGATTAGCAATTTGTAATTAGTAAGACAATTAAGTTAAGGTAATTCGTTAAACTTGATAGTCAATTAATGATGATACGGTGAACGAAAACGGATACGCGCTCGCGTTGACGCACAAACATAGAACTCGCGCACGAAAACATCCGGATGGTCAAAACAAAAATACAGGCACACACAATAATATGCCTAGGAAATACCAGTCGTTATAGTGACAATATCCTAATAACGTATATAAGGATAGCGAGTATGTGGTATAAGTTAAAACAGTAGATAAGCAATAGACGAAAGAGTCATGGGTGTAGAGATGTAGTGTTCGTTTCGTAAATGGAGATAGATTTTTTTACAAAAATTTTAAAGTATAAATACGATGAATACAGAACTGATATACTAAAATAGTTGAAGTTTTATTTAACAAAAAGGGTTTTTAGCATATTTGTCCCTTAAATCTTGCGTATTTTGATATTCGTCCCTCAAATCTTCATATTTGGCCTCAAGTCCCTCAAAAGTTAGTATTTAACATTAATAGTCCCTCTCACTAAATATCTGTTAAAATCCCAACGGAAATGGAAATATTTCGTTAGTATTTTACCTTAAATTTACGGAATATTCCCATTTCCGTTAAGATTTTAACAGATAGTTAGTGAGAGGGACTATTAAGGTTAAATACTAACTTTTGAGGGACTTGAGGGCAAATATGAAGATTTGAGGGACGGATATCAAAATACGCAAGATTTAAGGGACGAATATGCTAAAAACCCTAACAAAAAAGTATTCAAAATTAGTATACGGTCGGTTGCTTTGAAATCCGTTGTAGTATAGTGTTACGACCTAAGGGTCGTAGGAGTCAGACTCCCGACCGGATCCGCTAACATACCCCATTAACTCACCGTATCACAAAAGGACCGCCGCCCCGAAAGTCCGGGGCATCACGGAGTCAGGCGCGCCTTGCAGCGTCTCCCGAACCGGTGGAGGCGAACAACCACAGCCGCCCGACCCACCGGGGTAGGGCGCTTGGGGACGCGTGGGTAGCTAGGCCAGGCCTATTGACGGGCGCGGACGTACCCTTCCGTACCAGTGGGCCATACCCCGTGACCGATCGAGGGGCGCGGCCGGGGCGGACAACCCCCGATCAGGACAGCCCGCCCAATCCCCGCGAACCGCGGCACCTAGGGTGACGCAGCCCGGCCTTTAGTTCGTCGCTAACGACAAACAGCCTAGGATAAGGACACGACTGACACATACGTCACCCGACCGTCTGACAAAGCACCCCCTGGCGGCTGAGCCATCTGACAGTTAATGCTTTCGGCTCTGACACCCCGACAAAAGCTTCCCCCCGGCCGTCGCGCCGCCTGACGAAAGCAGGTCTGGTAACCCGAGTCCCGACGCCCTTGTCTGGAGCTTCCGCTGACACACGCGCCAGCTCAGCACGCCTAGTCATCACCCGTCAGGTATAAATACCCCCATTCCTCTTACAGAAAGGGGGTTGAAAAATTCTCTCATCTTCTATCACTCACACACGAGAGCAAAGGTCCTCCATATCTTTGTTCTCCCACCTATAGCTCGTCACGCGAGGCGGACACACCGTTAGTCCGGCCGGCGTGTCTAGCCCCCCTTTTAAGCCTTTTTACTGACTTAGGCATCGGAGGGGCTAAGGGTTGAACCCCAACCCCACCCTTCTGACGAGTTGTTCGTGCTGCAGGAGAGCTCGCCCCTTGACCAAAGTAAGCGTCATCCTCCCGTCGTTCAATCTTCCTCAGCTGCGTCCGACGAGATACGGTCCCGTGAGCTCCACCGACAACGGATCCAACCTCTTCATCCCACTAATCACTTGTAAAACAGCCTACCTAACCCCCCAGTTCCATATAACCAACGTGCCCTTGGTTCCCCATAATACAAATTCATTGTACGCGAGTTCCACCTCGTAACAATTGGCGCCGTCTGTGGGAACGAAGGGTCACACCCATGTTAGACTCCATGCCAATTTCGCGGAACCCTGACCACGGCAAGGATCCCGTGGATCAGGAGCCGCTCTCTCTACAAATCACCCCGGCGTCCGACGCCCTTCCGGGCGCGGGTACCGAAATCGAGCCTACTTCATCCCGCGTCATCCTGAAAGGCTTCGAGGCCGTCACTCAGGCCAGGGGAGGCTATCAGACAACCGGAACTGGGCCACCGCCCGGCCCCTTGGAGCCCCAGAACGTGAGGCGGAACCTCCGCCTTCAGTTCGAGGAGGAGGGAGAAAACGGGGGGCTCGCTGAGGAGATTGCGGCCCAGCAAAGGCTCCTGGAAGAGGAGATGGAAGTTGCGCAGTGGTGGAAGCGCCTGGGGGAGGCGGCCACGGCGCAAAGGCGTTTGGACGAGGCGGCCGAGACCGCCCGGAGGGCCTACCAGGAAGAAGAGGCCGCCCGCCGCCAACTCCGCTTCATTGTCGCGGAACGCGAGAGGCTAAGAAGAGGAAACAGGAGTAACCAAGAGGTTCTTGAAGAGACGGCGACGGGCCGGCGGCCTGGGGGCGGACGGGACCCGTTGCTGAACAGGTCCCCGCCTGGAGGAGGCGGCCCGCATCACCAGCACCACCCCTCCGATACCCTGCACGAGGAAGCTGTTTGTCGACAGCTACGCTTCCTCACCGCCGAGCGCGAAAGGCTCCTCCGCCAGAATCAGAAACGGATGGGGGCCCGAGGAGAGTTGGCCGGGAGGCGCTGGCGCTGGGAGAGCCGTAGCCCACAACCCGCCGAGTCCTCGGCCCAGGAAAGAAGCCCCGCCAGACGACCGTCGGGCTACTCCCCGGGGGCGGAGGACCGTCGTCGGCCGTGGCGCGATCGAAGCCAGACCCCCGAATGGCAGAGAGGGGAGGCCCCGGATCGCCCTACCTATCCGGAGGAGGCCACGCCGCTCGCACGGTGGATCACGTCCGCCCCAAGGCCCAAAAGGTTCAAACCCCCTCACTTGGCCATGTACAATGGAAGAGGCGACCCCCTCACGCACGTGCAACAATACCGGGGGGCGATGGAGGCGCAGGATGTGGACGAGGCGTTCCTATGCCGACGTTTCTCCCAAAGCCTGAGGGACACCGCGCTGGACTGGTACTTCGGCTTGCCCGCGAGATCCGTCGGGAGCTTTGGCGAGCTGTCACACAAGTTCTGCCAAGAGTTCCGGGCCGGGCGGACGAAGAAGAAGCCTTTGGACTATCTCTGCACGATAGTCCAAGGAGAGGGGGAGAGAACGGGAAGATACCTCCGCCGCTTTCAGGAAGAAAGGCGGGCGGTGGTGACATGCGGCGATGAGGTGCTAATGATGGCCTTCAAGGCGGGGTTGCGGACTCGGAGCCTCCACAAATCCCTGCTCCAGGACCCGCCGACTGACTACGAAGCGCTGGTTGCAATGGCGGAAAGGCACGCATTGGCCGAAGAGACCCTCGGCGCAAAGGTCGTATTTCCCCCGGCGAAACCATCCCAGGACGGACCCCGGTCGCACCCTCGGCCGAGGCAGGAAGAGAGGGGCCGAGGCCGCGATCAGATGGCCCTACCACGGCGGGAGCCGCCCGAGCCTCGCCCACGAGATCGCCTTGGCCCGGCGCACGAGCTCGCCCCGGCCCGGAGGCCCCCCGGAGTCATCCCAAGACAAGAAGACCCCCACCGACGCAGTACACGCGACTCAATGCCCCCATGATGGAGGTGCTGGCCGCGGCGACGAGGGCTGGGTTACTGCCGGAGCCTCCCCGGGAGATGAGGACGGACCCGGCGAGGAGGGACCCCCGGAGATACTGCCGTTATCACCGGGACCACGGTCACGACACCGACCGTTGTTACTCCCTTAAAAGAGAGATCGAACGACTGATCCAGGCGGGTCACCTGGGGAACTTTGTCGCGGGAAGGCGGGTGGCGACAGGAGAGAGAGACCCCCCGGAGGAGGGGGGACGGGGTCCACTGGCAAACCGCGATAAGGAGGAGCCCCGCCCCCCGAAGGCAGTCATGCAAATTGAGATGGTAACTGGAGGCCCAACCACGGTGGGACGGGCGCCCGCAATCCTGGAGGCCGAGGCCTGACAGGTGATGATGGCGGGCGCCGGCCGCCGACCGAAGCGAAGGAAGATACCCCGACCCCCGATCACCTTTACCGGGGCGGACGGTCAGGAGGCATGGAGCCAGAGCAATGACGCCCTCGTCATCGAGGCTCGGATTGGGGCGATTGACGTCGGCCGGCTCCTGATTGACACCGGTAGCTCCTGTGACATCCTGTTTCTGACAACGGTCGAGAAGATGGGGTGGGGGCGCGCAGACTTAGAGCCCTGTGTGGGCCCCGTCGCTGGCTTCACCGGCCATGCGATCCCCACCGAGGGAACAATCACCCTGCCCATGACCCTGGGGGAGGAACCGATGGTCGTCACCAGGGAAGCGCATTTTGTCGTCGTCAACGTCACCTCGGCGTATAACGGAATCATAGGGCGTCCATATATGACGGCCATCGAGGCGCTCCCAAGCCTGCGACATCAGGCGATGAAGTTCCGGACCCCGCGGGGGGTGGGACAAGTGCGGGGAGGACGTGAGACGCTCAGAGACCACAACCATACGCCATCCCTGTGCAGGAGCCCGAGGCGGGCCCTGACGACTCTCATCCCTGACGAGATGGAGGATTTCTGCGACCAGCGGCCTACCCCCGCCGAGGAAGTGGAAGAGATCCCTGTGGCCTCGGACGAAGGAAGAACCGTCTCCATCGGGACAAAACTCCCGTCCGCGTTGAGGATGGCCCTCTTCGCCTTATTCCGGGAAAACACGGACATATTCGCATGGTCACCCGCTGACATGCCCAGGGTGGACCCAGCGGTAATCTCCCACCGGTTGAATGCGGACCCGGAGGCCCGACCCGTTCGACAGAAGAAGAGAAGTGCGGGGGCGAAAAGAAGAGGGCGGCCAAGGAAGAAGTAGAGCGACTCCTCGAAGCCAAATTCATTCGGCCGGTGGACTACCCCGAATGGCTCGCCAACGTCGTTTTGGTGAAGAAGCCCAGCGGAAAGTGGCGCATGTGCGTTGACTTCACCGACCTCAACAAGGTATGCCCGAAGGACAGCTTCCCTCTACCCAGGATCGGCCACTTGGTGGACCAGGCGTCTGGTTATGAGTTGTTAAGCTTTATGGATGCCTTCTCGGGGTACAACCAGATACCGATGGCAGAAGGGGACGAGGAGAAGACGTCTTTTGTCACCGACAAAGGCACCTTCTGCTACACCAAGATGCCCTTTGGGCTGAAGAACGCCGGGGCGACCTATCAACGGATGGTAGACCGAATATTCGGCCCTCAGGTGGGGCAAAACTTGGAGGTCTACATCGACGACATGCTGGTGAAGAGCGGAAGGGCCCTCGACCACCTCGCCGACCTGCAGGAGACCTTCCAGAGGGTCCGCCGATACAACATGAGGCTAAACCCCGCGAAATATATCTTTGGCGTGCAGTCGGGAAAATTCCTGGGTTTCATGATAACAAGGCGGGGAATCGAGGTGAACCCCGATAAGGTGACGGCCCTCATCGAAATGGCGGAGCCCCGGACGATCCGGGACCTGCAGCGACTGAATGGCCGGATCGCGGCTCTGGGGCGGTTCCTGTCGAAATCTGCGGAGAAATCGCTCCCCTTCTTCCGGGTCTTGCGGACAGCCTTTGGCGAGGCTAAAGACAATAGGAAGGTGATCCCGTGGGACGTCGACTGTGCGCGGGTGTTCGCGGAGCTGAGAGCTTACTTACAGAGCCCACCGCTCCTCGCACGGCCAGAGGAAGGCGAACCCCTAGGGTTATACTTGGCGACCAACGAGGAGGCCGTTAGCTCCGTCTTGATCAAGGAGGAAGGAGGGGTGCAGCGCCCCGTTTACTATGCCAGCCGGATCCTCAGGGAGGCGGAGACTCGTTACAGCCCTATCGAGAAAGCCGCCTACTGCCTAATAACCACGGCCCAGAAGCTCCGACCCTACTTCCAGGCCCACCCCATAATCGTCCACACCGACATGCCCCTCGAAAAGAACCTAAAAAGGCTGGAGCGTTCGGGAAGGATGCTCAACTGGAGCGTCGAGCTCAGCGAGTTCGACATAACGTACAAAGCCCAGACAGCGGTCAAGGGCCAAGCGCTGGCCGAATTCGTGGTGGAATGCACCGCGGAAGCCCCGCCGGGGGACCGGACAGAGCTCCCGTCGGCGACCACATCCCCACAGAGGATCGAGGTGGGCGAACCCTCAGCGCCCTCTCCAATGGCAGCGGGCGAATTATGGACCATCCACGTCGACGGCTCCGCCACAGGCTCCGGGACGGGGGCGGGTATTGTCATTCAGACTCCCGATGGATGTTCGTTGGAATACGCCCTGCGCTTCAGCTTCCCGGCCACCAACAACGTCGCGGAATATGAAGCCGCGGTTAACGGGTTAAAACTCGCTAGGGCAGTGGGGGCAACGAATGTGCTGCTCCTAAGTGACTCCCGTCTCGTCATTCAACAGATCCTGGGGGGCTTCGAGGCTCGAGAGGAAACGATGAAGCGATACTTGAATCGCATCCAGATCGAACTCCGAAAGTTCAAGAAAGCGGACGTCCAACACCTACCCCGCTCCAGCAACCTCCGGGCGGATGCCCTGTCTAAGCTGGCTTCCTCTTCGGCGGCCGAGATCGGGAAGGCAATCTACGTGGAAAGCCTGGCGACGCCAACCATCGACGAGGGAGAACTGATGTGCGCGGACACGAGGACGTCATGGATGACCCCCATTATGAAATACCTGGAGACGGGCGAGCTACCCGAGGAACGGATGCTGGCAAAACAGGTGGAAAGGCGGGCCCTTTCATTCGTACTTCTCGACGGAGTGCTGTACCGCCACCGCCGAGCCAATTTCGACGTCCTGCCCTACCTGAAATGCTTGGGCCCGGAGCAGGCTGAGCAAGTCATCCGTGAGGTGCATGAGGGCTTTTGCGGAAACCACCATGGCGGGCGCACCATCGCCCACAAAGTAATGCGCCAAGGATACTACTGGCCGACGATAATCCGGGATGCGGTACAGTACGTCAAGAAGTGCGAGGCATGTCAGAAGTTCTGTCGGCGGACGACTGCACCCCCGGCCAACCTAATGCCCATCTTGAGCCCGATCCCCTTCGCCAAGTGGGGGCTCGACATCCTGGGGCCATTCCCAAAGGCCTCCGGGGGAAGGAAATACCTAGTCGTCGCCGTGGATTACTTCACAAAATGGATCGAAGCAGAGCCGCTGGCGCGAATCGCGTGGATGGACATGAAGGGCTTCATCTGGCAATCCATCATATGCCGCTTCGGGATTCCCCGCTCCATTGTCACGGATAACGGAAAGCAGTTCGATTGCGAGGGCTTCCGCGACTTCTGCTCGGGCTGGGGAATCAAACTCCAATTCGCGTCAGTCGCCCACCCACAGTGCAACGGAATGGCGGAGGCCGCGAATAAATGTATCCTGAACCCGATGAAGAAGAAGGTGGACGCCGCCCTGGGGGCTTGGGTCGACGAGCTGCCGGGGATCTTGTGGTCTTATCGTACCACCCACAAGGCCTCGACTGGAGAAAGCCCCTTCGTGCTAGCATACGGATCGGAGGCGGTCGTTCCCGCGGAAATCGGCGAGGAGACACTCCGGCTAAAGCTCTTCGACGAAGAAACCAACGGAGAAGGACTCGGTCTCAGTTTGGAGTTGATAGACGAGGTGCGAGACCGGGCCTTGACTAGCCTCGTCAAGCACAGCCAAAGGATGGCGCGGTATTACGACTCCCGTGTGAAACTGCGGACCTTCAGGATCGGTGATTTGGTCCTCCGAGACGCCACCTTCTGCCCCGAGACTGCAAAGCGGGGAAAGCTGGCCGCTAAATGGGAAGGACCCTACACGGTCATCGACATTGTCGGGCCGGCCACGTACATCCTGGCTACCCCCGAAGGGAGCGAACTGGCCCACCCTTGGAACGCAAAACATCTGCTAAAATTCTACCAATAGTTGTAAGTTTTTCTTTTCTTATACGCAGTATACATATCCATCCGTTCTTCCTAATATGATTATTCCTACACAAGTGTTGCAGTTCGACAAAACTCCGAACCTCTGGGGCAGGGCCAACCCTAGCCACCCAAACCAGAGAAGGGCACGGGCCGGGCTACGCGCCCGCTCCCCCCCTCAAGACCTCTGGGGCAGGGCCAACCCTAGCCACCCAAACCAGAGAAGGGCACGGGCCGGGCTACGCGCCCGCTCCCCCCCTCAAGACCTCTGGGGCAGGGCCAACCCTAGCCACCCAAACCAGAGAAGGGCACGGGCCGGGCTACGCGCCCGCTCCCCCCCTCCAGACCTCTGGGGCAGGGCCAACCCTAGCCACCCAAACCAGAGAAGGGCACGGGCCGAGCTACGCGCCCGCTCCCCCCCTCAAGACCTCTGGGGCAGGGCCAACCCTAGCCACCCAAACCAGAGAAGGGCACGGGCCGGGCTACGTGCCCGCTCCCCCCCTCCGGACCTCTGGGGCAGGGCCAACCCTAGCCACCCAAACCAGAGAAGGGCACGGGCCGGGCTACGCGCCCGCTCCCCCCCTCCAGACCTCTGGGGCAGGGCCAACCCTAGCCACCCAAACCAGAGAAGGGCACGGGCCGGGCTACGCGCCCGCTCCCTGGTCGATCCTGAGTATACACCCAAAGAACGGTTGTAGTTTTACCGCAAGCGCACGGTGTAGCTGCGAGCGGGATATCGAACACAGGGAGGACGAATGACTGTGCTTGCTCCTAATCAACCTGGCTACTTAAGAGAGAAATTGCCTTTGGCGATCCTGTCACAATCGTCAGACAAACGTGCAGAAATATCAAATCAAATAAAGAACGTCTAGGGAATGGGGAATCCCCGCTACTCACCGTATTTCATAAATGTGGTTCGTCGGTATCAAAATTTCTTGAATAAGAATTTGGATGAACTAGTTGCAACTGAATGTAGAACCAAGCTCACGCTCTCGCGCTGTTGCCGGTCTATAGCTATCCTAGGTTTGGATCCAATCTCTTGCAAACCCTAGCCTAGGAAAGCTAGCATTAGGATCAACATCATCGTCCAATCACGCACCGAGTCCAATCTCTTGCAAACTCGGTCCACGATCTAGATTGTGATAGTTCCTACCCGTCCAATCTCTTGCAAACGAGTATCGGCATGGAATTGCAACCGGAAATCCTAGTATCGGTCCAATCTCTTGCAAACCGATACTTCGAAAATCCGATTTCAACCCAATTCGGATTTCTAGGGCTTCCTATCAAATTGGGATCCAATCTCTTGCAAATCCCGATCGATATGAATACCTAGCCATCCGTAGTAAATTGATCACAATCTAACCCCTAATTATTAATTCTAGCACAATTTCTACCAATTCATCACAAATATGAAAGTGGGTTTGTAGGGTTCATCCCCACGCCCCAAGACGTGGAGACTACTCACAACTCATAGCAAGATCACAAAAATAATCAATGAAATAAGCAATAGAATTCATCACAATATTGAGATAAGCAATAAAAATAGAATTTTTAAGGAAAAGAGATGCAAACCAATGGAGTTCTTCAATTGTTCCAACAAAAATCACAAACTTGTCTCTTCTCCAATCACAAGAACAAAGCTAAAAAACTAATCTAAAAAGCTGCAAAAAATCTAAGAGAGAGGCTCATAAACTAGGGTAAAAACAGGGACTTAAATAGCCCCAAAAATCGTCCAAAAATCGTGACCAAAATACCCCTGCACAGCCTGTTTTCCGCAGTTTTCGCTACAGGCAGCGCATCGCACTCGGCCGAGTGACAAAAGTCGCTCGGCCAAGTGAAAACCCTGTCATTTTCCAGTAAGTCGGGGGCTTCAGGGGTCTTCAGTTCGGGGGCGGCTCGGGCGAGTGAGTTGTCGTCACTCGGCCGATGGCTTCAAGGCACTCGGGCGGACGTAATAATCCACTCGGCCGAGTGGGTCTTCTGAAGCTCAGGCAGCCGAAAAACAGTAACTTCGATGTTTTGGAAGGGCTTCGTCTGGGCGCCACTCGGGCGGACGCGATATACTCACTCGGTCGATGTGGTCTTCGGTGCTCGGCCGAGTGCACATAGAAATCGTATCTGTTCAGGTCGGCCGAGCAGTGTCTCGCTGGTCGGCCGAGTGGCTCCTCCACTCGGCCGAGTGGGACACAAAAATGCCCAATCTGATTGTTTTGGCCTCCTCGTCGCTTCTGTGACGTCCATTCTTCTTCCGCTCCTCTCCAACAGCAAAATACCCCTCGGGGAGGTCGTCGGTGACCGTCTAAAGTGAGCGCATCTCAAGATCACTCCAAATCGCGCCAAATCACCTGAAATGCGACAAAAACAACAAATCGTGAAAAGCATCGCAATATCGTCGATATATCGTGAAAAACATGATTTGGGCGATCTAAATGGCATGCAAACATGCGGAAAAAAGGTGTAAAATAACCACCGGCGACCACCCCATCAAGGGGGAGGAGTGCATGCGGCCACCCCATGAAAGGGGGGAGACCGGCCATGGCCAAAGGGCCATGGCCGGTCAAGGCAAATAGGCCATGGCCGGCCGGCCCTGGCCCTGGCCGTGGGCCAGGGAGCCCTGGCCGTGGCCAGGCCAGGGCCGGCTCTGGCCGGGGCCAGGGCAGGAGCCCTGGCCCCGGCCAGGGGCCTGGCCGCCCTGGCAGAGGCCAGGGCAGCGCCCTGGCCTCAGGCCAGGGCAGCGCCCTGGCCTCAGGCCAGGGCCTGGCCGAGGCCAGGGCCCAGGGCAGGGGCCCTGGCCCCGGCCAGGGGCCAGACCGCCCTGGCAGGGGCCAGGGCCTGGCCGCCCTGGCCGAGGCCAGGGCAGGGGCCATGGCCGCCGGCCAGGGCCTGGCCGCTGCCAGTGCCACGGTCGGCCCTGGCAGCGGTTGTTCTTTGGCCAAGGGCCGGTCTGATCGGCACTGGCCGAGAGTGATGAAGACCAATAATTGGTCGACCAATTTGGTCGTTTTGGTCGACCAATCAGACAGAAGGTCTTGGTCGATCGCGAACTTGTCGAATGACCCATACGGGGTGACAAAAGGCCTTGGTCAAACTCGAATATGCCGATTAAGTCCATACGGGGCTAACCACAGTGCCAACTAGTCCATACGGGGCTAACGTTTTTTTAATGAAGTTTTTCCTTGGGCTCTACTCCTTGAAGATTAGCCATAGTGCTCTACTTCATGCGAGATTAGCCATGTCATTGTGCTCTACTCTACGGAGATTAGCCAATGTACTTATGACGTTGTGCTCTACTCTACGGAGATTAACCAACGTGCTTTCAAATTTTTTTTGAAAAAGGTGTTTTTCAAATAGGTTATGTCCCGTCCTTAATCGGGATAGCGCAATTTAGAATTCCAAGTCCTACCACGATCCGGCCATGGTTATCTAACCCATGGGTGTGTAGAACAGGTCTCGTGGCTTGGCAATTGTTGCGCTAAAATTCTTTGCGCAAACTCTCACCTATTCCATTTTGAAAGATATGTTTTTCAAAATTGATTTTCCGCTGCGAAGTACTATAAGAGTATGATTGTTTGATAAGTGATGGGGGAATATTGAAGGTTGTTCTAGATGGTGATTGGAATCATAGAGACCTTTTCGATTCTAGAACATCTTCAATATTTTTCGAAAGTAACTTATCAAATACAATATAATTCCAAGTGGGATTTGAATTTTTAGAACTATCCAAATGGGATATTCTATTATCATTTCAAGTTGGAGTTATATTTTAAGAAATTTTATGCAATGTTTTGATCAAACCTTCGTTTTTGTGTCTTTTGCAGCATTTTAAAAGTAAAATGTCTTCCGCTTCAAAGAATATCATCGCTGAGTTAAACAAAGGTGAAAAACTCAACGGCGATAATTACAAACTTTGGTCCATCAAGATACAATACGTTCTAGAGGAGCAAGAAGTGCTCGAAACTCTAAAGAACGTTATGATTGAACCCGAGTTGGGCACTACGGCCCAACACCGACGAGACAAGGAAGCTTTTGATGCTTGGTCTCGGAAGAACAAGATAGCGCGCATTACGTTATTAAGCAGTATGGCTGATGACATAATGCGCATCTTCCGAGAACATGACCTAGCCATGGACATATGGTCCAAGCTAGAGGAGAAGTTCGGTGGCACATCGGTGTCCAAACTTCGCTCCTTAACTATAAAGTTCGATTCATATAAGAAACGTCCAGATCATTCCATGGGGAAACATTTGCGACATATGGCGAACCTTATCTCGGAGTTAAAGGATGCATGTCATGTGCTCACAAATGAGCAACAAATCCAAGCAGTCATACGTTCCCTACCAAATGGGTGGGATCAGATGAAGATGCATCTCACTCATAATGAGAGCATCAAGACCTTCAACGATGTTTCCAAGCACCTCGAATTAGAGGAAGAGCGGCTTGCGGCTGCCAAGCCAAGTGCAGAAGTGCACATGGTTGCTAGTTCCTCACACGGGGGAAAGAAACGTAAAGATCGTTCGAAGTCTTATAATGAACGTAATAAGCAACCTGAGTCTACCAAGGAACCCAAACATAACTGTGGACACTAGAAATGGCACAAGAAGAAAGACTTGAAAAGGATCAAGTGCTTCAAGTGCAACAAGCTCGGTCACTATGCTCGTTCGTGTACGAGTGGAAGTGACGAGGTAACTTGTAATACTAGTTACATATGTGTTTCTAGTCCACTATTTCTTGTGGAATCTAATCCATTTTTGGATAATTGATTCAGGTGCCACCGACCACATAGCAAAGGACAGACGGTCCTTCGTGGAGTATCACCGGATACCCCAAGGAATGAAGTGGATCAATGTAGGAAACAACACACGTGTTGAAGTGAAAGGCGTTGGGACTCGCAAGCTAGTCTTGGACAACGGCCGCACTTTCCTACTTCATGATGTTCTCTTCATTCCATATATTCAAAGGAATATTATAACTGTGGTCAATTTAATGGGTCTTGGTTATAGCTGGTTCCTTCATGATTGTAATATGGACCTATTTTGTAATAATAATTCCTTTATTGGTTCTGGGTTATGTATTTAAAGGATTCATTGTAATAAGTACAATGTATGATTTCTCATTTCCTTGTGACAAATTCTTTGACTAATGAGTCTAATATAATTTGTTGGCACACAAGGCTTGGTCATATTGTACCAACGCGTATGAATAGATTTACCAAACGTGGCCTTCTATCCAATGTTTCAAAGGTTGAAATGTCGACCTGTGAACATTGCCTTGTGGGAAAATCTTGTCGCAAGCCGTTTGGAACCGGCACAAGGGCCGAGGTTCCATTACAGCTTATCCATTCGGACATATGTGGTCCGATGAATGTCTAGACAAGACGCGGAAAGTCCTATTTCATCACTTTTATTGATGATTTCACCCGATTCGGACATATCTATTTTGATATCCCACAAAAGTGAAACTTTGGCTTGCTTTAAAAACTATATGAGTTTAGTGGTGAATCAATTAGATCGCAAAATTAAGATCTTGCGAACCGATAGGGGCAGTGAATATCAATCAACAAGTTTTAAGGAACTTTGTGATGACAAAGGCATAGTACATCAGGTAACTATGCCTTATACTCCTCAACAAAACGGTGTTGCATAAAGGAGAAATAGGATTTTTAATGGAAATGGTCCGTTCAATAATGGCTCAAGCTAACTTGCCAATCACCTTTTGGGGTGATGCATTATTGACGGCCGTTTTCATTTTAACCCGCGTACCCTCGAAATCAGTTAGCTCCACTCCTTATGAGTTGTGGAACCAAAGGTCTCCTGACTTAAACATTTTTGAAACCTTGAGTTTGTGCATTCAACGCACATATTTCCTCCCATAAGTATGGCAAACTTGGGCCAAGGGGAAGGAAATGTATCTTTATACGATACGCAGAAAACTCCAAAGGTTATGTTTTTTGTTAGTCAAGAAGACAATGGTGGGCTAATTGAGTTTGAGTCGAGGGATGTCACTTTCTTGGAAAACGAGTTTCCAAGACAGGGCGAGATAAGTCAGGACTTATCTCTATTTGAGATTTATGATAAAGAAGGATTACCTCATTCGAGTGGGAGAATTCTTAGTGAAAACGAAAATACTTTTCAACCTTCACCAATGGATTATACGAATGACGATTATCCTATTCCATACGGGAATAATGATCCAAGTGGGAGCAATTCTAATGACATTTCAAGTGGGAGTGATATTAGAATTGATCTAAATTCGAGTCAACAAGGACTTGAAGAACCTCAAATATGCCGTATCATGCCCTGCAAAAGACAAATGGATGGAAGCGATGAAGGAGGAATTGAAATCCATGAAAGTTAACCAAGTCTGGGACTTAGTTAACTTACCCAGAGGACGTAGAGCAATTGGGAACAAATGGGTTCTCAAGATCAAGCATAAGGCTAATGGCTCTATAAGATAGATATAAAGCTCGCCTTGTCACAAAAGGTTTTACGCAACAGGAAGGGATAGACTACGAAGAGACATTCTCACCTGTTGTGCGTTTTACCTCGATTCGCATGATTCTGGCAATGGTAGCTTGCTTAGACCTCAAATTACATCAGATGGATGTAAAGAATGCCTTTCTCAATGGAGAATTGGACGAGGAGATCTATATGGAACAACCAACAGGGTTTGTAAAAGAAGGAAACGAACATAAGGTTTGTAAACTTCGTAAGTCCATATATAGTCTTAAATAATCCTCGAGGCAATGGTATATACGATTTCAAGAAGTTGTCTTATCAAATGGATTTTCCATGCTTGATGAAGATAACTGCGTATATATCAAGAGGATTTAAAAGCAAGCATGTTATTATGTCTCTATATGTAGATGACATTTTAATAACCAGAAATGACAAGGGCTTTGTGATGGATATCAAGGCTTGACTTTCATCAGTTTTGAGATGAAAGACTTGGGGAAGCCACATATATCCTTGGAATTAAGATTTCAAGGAATCGTTCAAAGAAACTTCTTTCTCCTTCACAAGAGACTTATATAAAGAAGGTTTTAGAACGGTTTAATATGTAGGACGGCAAGTCCAATTGATACTCCTATAAACAGATGCGATAATTTATATCTGAAATCATGTCCAAAGAACCAAAAGGAAAAGGAAATTATGGAAAAAGTTCCATATTCTAGTACAGTTGATAGTCTTATGTACGCTATGATGCATACAAGACCGGACATCTGTTTTGCCGTTGGAATGGTAAGTCGTTACCAATCCAACCCAGGGCAAGGACACTGGAAAGCGGTTAAGAGGATAATGCAGTATCTTAAAGGAACTGAAGATTTGCAAAAGACTATGATAAAACCAAGAAGATAGACATAAGGTACATATCTACGCATGAGATGATAGAGGATCAGCTTACGAAAGCGATCCCCAGAAATGTGTTTTATAAACACTTATCATCCCAAGGATTGCGTAAGAGCTGAGTTGTACCAATATATATTCCCATGTCTGAGAAAGATCAAATTTAATAAAAGAATAAGTTCTTTTTCAAACATTGCATATGAATTTCTTAAAGAAATGTTTGTGTACATTTTTGAAATCTCAGCTGAATTGTGTGTATGTCGGACAGATTAAGGTTGGCTCTCTCACATGAGCAACCGCCTTATCTTATCAGATGGATAAGATAGAGATGAGACTAGTTTAAAGTCAAAATCATTAGACGAATGATTTAGAGTCATGACTTTAACAAAGATAGTCGAATGAAAGATCTGCATCATATGGATGCTTACAAAAGATCTGAGATCTGTATCACAAGGATAAAAAGATCTTATTGGATTTTTTAATCCTATCTGTCTTATGCAGGATGAGAGTCCGGGAATATTTCCTGAGTAGTAAGTGGACTCAAAAGATAGGCACTGTGGTGTCTGATCTTTCATCCGTACAACATCATTAAGACATACTCTCCCTGGGAAAGGAGTGATGTTGTAATACGTGTTCATACCACGTATGCATTTCGACCACTGAGTTAGTAGCAATAGTGTTTGCTATTATGTGAGACTCAAAGGCCATATGGGTCTTAACTCTTACCCTCAAGGACTCCAATTGGTTCCTTTAGATTTGACGAGATGATCGCTATCTTAGCGTGTTGCTAATGGGCTATGGTAATTCGGCTCGGCGGGGCACGTTAGAAAAGCGAATCAAGTCAAGATCAAAAGGTTCGCAAGAAGAGGAAGATTGATTTCATATTCACATTTGGACTTTAAATGATTCAAAGCTGGCCAGCCAATTGTAATCCAGATGGGATTCAATTGTTGAATATAAAGTATAAGAAATGTGAAGAAATAATCTAGGGTAAAGCATGCGTTGAACTACTCAACTTTGCACCTTCGAGGTCGTTGTGTATCTCTAACAAGTGCACAACAACAGACTCTACGCGCATGACGGTCGCACGGTCTATTTCTCGGTATGATAGATGAAAGAACTAAGAGAAAGACGTTCTCTTACAATCCCCTCAAGTGTGAGTGGGAGATGTTGGATATGGAAGACGTTTGTACACCCTTGTGGGGGATGTACGAGGGAATACGGACCTCGAACGTCGCGTACACGAAGTCGTGTGCGAAGGGAATCTGTTCCCTTGCGGAGAGGATCTCTGGATGAGTATGAAAGTCGCATTATATATGCATAAGTGCATGCGACATATGGCTAATAAAGGGGGAATATCTTAAGCTTATGTTGTACCATGCATATGGTACAACTTAAGCTTATAATGTGCCATGTATCATGGTACACCTTAATTAAATTGTTCCAAAGGAACAATTTACCCTAAAATAACTACCTTGGGGGCTATAAATAAGACCCAAGGGTAAGCCATTTCTTACACTTTTGCATGGCATTCATGCATGCATCTTCATCCTAGCGAAGCTCTGCCGAAATACTTCCTCTCCCTCTATCCAAGTTCTTAATCTAAAGTAGAGATTTAGATTGTGGATTTAGTAGCCTTACTCCGTTCGTGAGAAGACTCGATCCGTCGTGGCGAATCCGAAGGCAAAGTTCCGAGACTACCGTGCCGCATACGCAAGCGTAAGTCTCAACTTTAATTATCGATCCTAACTCTGTTTTGGCAGGATCCTTCAACATCCACATTTCACGCCTCGGTCCCCTGAGCAAGGACGAGTCAGAGAAAGAATGGCATCCGTTCAAAGCCGACTGGGCGGGCGAGAGCCCCCAGCGCCACCTGGCCGGTTCCTCCCCGCCCTCGACCTCTGACCAAGGACCTCGGAAAGGCTGCATCCCCGACAAGCCCAAACGGCGAGTCCTGGCACGTCAGCTCGCCCATGCACCATCGGGCGCCGAACCCCACCCTCCAACCGAAGCAGGGAGGCTCAGGGCGGCGGGGGACGGCCCGATGCTCAAGAACCTCCCCAAGGAGCAAGCCTCAGCAAAACGGCTTCCCTCCTCGGCGCCTCCCCCGGACCGAGGAAAACCCTGTCCGTGGAAAGAGATGACAACGCAATGAAGGGAAGGCGGCACGATCGCCAAAGAGACCTTGCAACACTTCAGCACGGAAGGCGGCCACTCTCCTCCGCACCGAGCTCAATTCAAGTTACGAAGGGCCCACCCGGCCCACAGCGATAACCCGATCCGGAGGTCATTAAACCACGGGCGAGGGCAGCTCTATGGCTCCCCCCCAGCCGGGTCGGACCCCACAACGGAAGATAAACTAAGAACTCCTGTACAAGCTGTAGATCAGCCTTTACAAACCTAAATAAAAATGTTCTTCTTTATACGCTCAGATTTTTTGGAGAACACCATGGCGGATAGCTATCCCCCCGCCAAGCTCTGGGTTAGCAATGCACTACACCCTTCGTTCCTAACTGGCATAGGACTTCCGGGAAATCTACGCCTGCAGCACAAGCCCCGCTCACTAAAATTCACCGACATCTTTCCCTCTAGGGGGAAAGAGATGCACTGGAACCCGCCCCGCGTAACAGGGTCGACCCGAGATTAAATAACGATAGGATAGCGTCAATCGCCCCTAGCCACTCCGCCGACCCCCCACCCCGCCTAAAAGCAACACAAGCCAACAACATCCCCTTCTCCCAGACCTCGCGATCACGGACACGGGAATGTTGGGGGCATGATTGGTAATTGCGTAACTTCCGCAAGATACCAGAACAACATGACCCGGAATGGACCGGTCCCGAGGCAGAGGCCGCGAAGTATGCGCCCAGTCCTGAAAAGGTAGTGCCCTGTCTCGTCAGAACAGTGCCGCGATGCGACTCAACCGGTCCCGAGGCAGAGGACGCGAAGTATGCGCCCAGTCCTGAAAAGGCAGTGCCCTGTCTCGTCAGAACAGTGCCACGATGCGACTCAACCTAACGAAAGGCCGCTCGGTCGACACGCCGTCAACAGTAACACGATCCCCGAGAGGCCCGAGTGCCGGATACCGCCGGGGAAAAGCGATTCCCAAAGCACGTGATTCCGCGGAGCCCCTTAGAAACGCTAATCCCCCGCATTACTCAAGAGAAACCCTTTCGCAGAACCTCGCTATAAATACCCCCCCTCCATAGGCCAGGGGAAAGGGGAAAAAAGAGAGATGCAGGGGATTCCCATACCCTCACTTCGGGCACAAAACGGCCCCAAATGCCCCACCACCTCCAATTGGATATTCCCCTTACACATGGGAGGCACCGCCCGCCAGCTTTCCTCCTACTTGTTACTATATCAAAAGGCGGGTCCAGATAGCCGGCCGCGGGCCGCAACACCCTAATTAACGCCGCCACCTTTGGCGATCCCCACAGGGTGCCGGGGAGGGGAAAACCCCTCAACGGCTCGCCCAGCGGCGCCACCACCGCCACCTCGTCCTCAGCCACCCGGGGGTTCCCCCTCGGTGTGCGGGGTCCCCGGCGAGGCCGCGCAACCCCCCAGCACGGCGACAGCAAGGCAAAACGCGAGGAAGCAAAGAAGGGGAAAAGGAGAGGATCCCCTCCTGCGACCGTGGGTCGGCTCCTCGGCTCACCCCTGGACAGTGGCGGTAGGAATTCAGTAATCGACATACGGGAAGACCGCCCTGACGCAGGGATCTGCTCCTCCAGGCAAAACGAACAACAAATGTGGACCACACTCCGTCCCACACATCTTCTCCTAAGTCTTGTAAATATCGCAGAGATTTCCGATAAAGATTGGTGCATAATACTCCCCCTTTTTTCTTTTTTTTCGAACAACGCCCCGCTTAGCTCAGAGTCAGGGAGAGACTTCGTGACCCCGCTATAGCGGGACACACCCCGCGGGGCCGGCGTCACCCCCCGGAGCCGAGATCCAGGTCCAAGTCACAAGTAAAAGGTAGTATCACGGTAACGTTACGCCATCCGAGCCGAACCGGGCTTCCGCTTCGCACTCGAATGCCAGGGGCAATTGTTACGACCTAAGGGTCGTAGGAGTCAGACTCCCGCCCGGATCCGCTAACATACCCCATTAACTCACCGTATCACAAAAGGACCGCCGCCCTGAAAGTCCGGGGCATCACGGAGTCAGGCGCGCCTTGCAGCGTCTCCCGAACCGATGGAGGCGAACAACCGCAGCCGCCCGACCCACCGGGGTAGGGCGCTTGGGGACGCGTGGGTAGCTAGGCCAGGCCTATTGACGGGCGCGGACGTACCCTTCCGTACCAGCGGGCCATACCCCGTGACCGATCGAGGGGCGCGGCCGGGGCGGACAACCCCCGATCAGGACAGCCCGCCCAACCCCCGCGAACCGCGGCACCTAGGGTGACGCAGCCCGGCCTTTAGTTCGTCGCTAACGACAAACAGCCTAGGATAAGGACACGACTGACACATACGTCACCCGACCGTCTGACAAAGCACCCCTTGGCGGCTGAGCCATCTGACAGTTAATGCTTTCGGCTCTGACACCCCGACAAAAGCTTCCCCCCCGGCCGTCGCGCCGCCTGACGAAAGCAGGTCTGGTAACCCGAGTCCCGACGCCCTTGTCTGGAGCTTCCGCTGACACACGCGCCAGCTCAGCACGCCTAGTCATCACCCGTCAGGTATAAATACCCCCATTCCTCTTACGGAAAGGGGGTTGAAAAATTCTCTCATCTTCTATCACTCACACACGAGAGCAAAGGTCCTCCATATCTTTGTTCTCCCACCTATAGCTCGTCACGCGAGGCGGACACACCGTTAGTCCGGCCGGCGTGTCTAGCCCCCCTTTTAAGCCTTTTTACTGACTTAGGCATCGGAGGGGCTAAGGGTTGAACCCCAACCCCGCCCTTCTGACGAGTTGTTCGTGCTGCAGGAGAGCTCGCCCCTTGACCAAAGTCAGCGTCATCCTCCCGCCGTTCAATCTTCCTCAGCTGCGTCCGACGAGATACAGTCCCGTGAGCTCCACCGACAACGGATCCAACCTCTTCATCCCACTAATCACTTGTAAAACAGCCTACCTAACCCCCCAGTTTCATATAACCACCGTGCCCTTGGTTCCCCATAATACAAATTCATTGTACGCGAGTTCCACCTCGTTACTTTTGAGGGACTTGAGGGCAAATATGAAGATTTGAGGGACGGATATCAAAATACGCAAGATTTAAGGGACGAATATGCTAAAAACCCTAACAAAAAAGTATTCAAAATTAGTATACGGTCGGTTGCTTTGAAATCCGTTGTAGTATAGTAAGAAAGAAAATGCCATACATAATCATGATTCACGTCCTTGCGGTCCAGCGGACATGGCCAGGGAAGTGACTAAGCCAGGATCACTTACCCCAAGTCTAGCTAGGGTGATCCAACATCTTAGCCAAGCACATTGACCAGATCATGGTCCATTGAAGGAAGCTTATCATTTATATGCGTGACATCAAAAAAGGTTTTAAAGATAAAGATCTCCATACATAGAAAGTAAAATAGGATGGTATAGATTAGAAATCATTACAAATTTAGTGACTAAAAATTTTCGGCAAAGGAAACTCAAAATCAAAGAATAATTTTAAGTCAATTGAAAAATATGAGGCCTATGTATATATATATTAAAGATTTTAAAGAAGTTAAACAGGGCGAGCAATTCCATAAAAGGACATTGACAGTAGAATCAGTATAGTAATGTGGATAATTCAAAAGGATAATGATGGCTGTCGGGAAGATCACGTGGGTCGAAAGCAAGGATTAGAATAGCATGATCAAATGTGAGTGCGGGTAGGAAATGACTTGTAAAAAGGCTACGATGGATTCCTAAGGTCAAAAGTGGAATGTAAGATGAATGGAGATAAAAATCAAGGATGTACTGATTTGGTTGGCTAAGGAACAGGAAACTTAGGACTAGGATTTTCTAATGAACTATATTGAGCTAGAAAATTCTAGGGAAGGTGTTGTTTGAGAGTCAAGATTGTAATATTATCTATGTTGTTTTAAAGTATTTTGCATGAGCATGGACATGCTTAGGCCACCACTAAAACCTGTCACTCCCTGCTTCCCATTAAGCTTGGGAGCGAAGACGCGAACGGGTCCGCATGTGCAAGTTAGGAGGAGGTACTTTTGCTTTTCTTTCCTTCCCGACTTAACACAATAAGCGTCTGTGTGAAATTCCGCAGGTTCTTGCTTGCATTACTCAAAAACAACACATATAAGTAAAACATTACTACAATCTCAAACGTCTCAATGGAATTACAACAATGCAGGAATAGAAGAGTGGGTCTTATGACCCGTACAACAAATGAAAAGAAGTGCAATGAAGGTTCACTAGTGCAACAAGTCTTGGACCACTGGTTCAGCTATCTCAACCAGTCCTCCTGGTGCTATAGCTCGGAATCTGACATACATCCAAAAACATGAATATATGTCAGGAAGGGTCTGCAAGTAGAGGTCAGAAACCCAAGGCAAGGTATACAAAAATTATACTGAATTTAAGAGGCATTAATGAATTAAACGAGATAATGACAACAAGTTTAAACATGTTGATTGAAAATGAAATAGAGTAAAATACTCATGGCATGCAGTTCTAAGCAGTTTAACAACTAAGGTGAGCAGTTAAGACATGTCACTTATAACGAATTAAAAGTATTCACTATAAACATGGCAATCATGATGTGCGAGCAAGTGAACACGATTATTACAATTACAATGCAATGCTTTCTATCATGCATATGGTTCACGCCTTTAAGTCGTGATGAGTGAGTCGTCCTTCTCAAGGAGGCCTTCCGGGATTGGCGCTAACCCACCGCATACGGGTGGTGCCCTTAAAGAGAGTACCATTTCATACGCCTAGTAGCCGCACAACCCTAACCCCACCCAAGAATGTTGTGCTGGACACGAGCCAGGCACTAAACCGACATATACTGGAACCGAGCCAGACTAGTCAATATGTGACCCTACTGAAACACGAGCCAGACGTGACATATGATCGACGGAGTAGCCATATTACAAGCACGAATTCACGAATTTGCCAACTCACATGACATCACGAAAGTCACGATTTCGCATTCGAGGCACACGATTTCACGATGTCACACATTTGATAATCATTCCAAGACATGCAACAATTTAATAATATAATCATTTACTTTTATACAACATTTTTCATGATTACACGAGTGTTGAACAATATTCACAATAATTTAACAAAAATTTTGAATATGCGAATTAACGATTATGTCACGGAAAGCTAACTTTTCTTGATATTATTCTAAACTAAGATATATCAAGTTATATGCCATTGGATCACATTTTTAGTCAAAAATGTCATGGTAGTAATTTCACGCGTCATTTCACGTGTAGATTTTTGAGTTATACGACTTTACAAGCAAAAGACCAAATGAGCATCCAACTTCAAAAATTTACTATAAAGTGTACCCTTGCCTGATTACAGCGATTTTGGTGTCGTTGGATTCGTCTTGACGGGTACTATGTATTGGTACTTCTGGTTCTCTGTTTTGGTTAAACAATTCACTGAATTAGATTTTTCGTGAGATACACACAATATTAAAATAATTTCTAAAACTGGTTCGTCTAATTTTATCGGGTTCTCTGGTTAGGGTGATGTCTATATCGTGTTAAACTAACCTGATACACTTACTTTTATACTAATATTATTACCCTAACATTATTAAACAATTAATAACATGCTGAATTAAATAATACTTAACGATTATCATTTGGATTTATACTAACAATTAACCTGCTAATTAACTTCTAATTAACATTTACTAAGCTAATTGTAATGTTAACATGAGGGTAAGGTTAAATTAAATCTTCACCTACCTCCACCTACTACAACTCATATTAAAATACCTATCTAATATCATCTCTTATTAACACTCTCTGTCTCTCACTCTTTCTTTATTAATAACGTTGTCACTTTCCTCATTCTTTTATTTCATTACTCTCCTTCATTACTCTCACTGTCTCCTTTCTATCCTCTGTCCTATTCTGTCATCTTTCTTCTTCTTTTTTTGATTCAAAGTTTGCAGCAGGCAAAGAAACGCAAAGGGGCTCACGCGAAACAAAGGGAAGAGCCACTCACACGCGCGACGGAAGGAGCAGGGTAGGCGGCAGACGGCGGCGCATTGGCAGACGGCGTCGCGGGGGCGACTCCGGCGGCGGTCCGGCATGGTTCCAGGCGGCGGCGCACACTGTGGTCCGGCGGTGCTTGCTAGTGGCGGCTGGTACACGCGCGCGCGAACTGCGACGGTGCACGGAAAGCGGTGGTGGGGGTTGGTGGTTGGAGCTCCGGCGATGGTGGGGGTTTGGATGAAGATGGTTTGATCTGAAGTGGTGTTTCAAATCTTGGTGTGTATGTTCCCAAACTTCAAATCTGAAGTTATTGTTTTTCTGATTTGAATTTCAGTTTTGGCGATTGGTTGATTTGGTGAACAAGTGTTTCTGGTTTGATTTGGGGAATGGATTTGGGTTTTGAGAATCTGATTTGATTTGTTGATTTGGGCAGATGAATGGTTTCAGAATTTGGGAAATGGTTTGCAATTTCGTTTGGCAGGGGAGAGAACGTCTTACAAAGATTAGCAAGGAAAAACACCATTTACATTTTGTCAAGGCATCCTTAATTAGAATAGGATGGAAGTTATTGTAACTTTAGACTAATTTGAGTAAAGAGAGACGTGTTGTTTGCTTAAACGAAAATGAATGCCAACTTTGACTAATTTGGGGGGGGAGGAATCTGATATGAGAACGTGTGGTTGTCGTTTAGGTAAGGGTTAAAGCAATTACGTAATTAAGTAGATTTAAACGTAATTATTTAAAGTATCAAGAAGTAATTAGTAAAATAATTAAAGTGGTGAAAAGATAAAGTAATTAGTAAAATAATGAAAGTGATTAGGAGTTTGTAATTAGTAAGATAATTAAGTTAAACTATTTTAGTTAAATTTGATGGTTAATAATTGTGACACTGTAAAAATGAAAACAAAGACGCGCCCGCGTCGACTCGTACGGACGAAAAGTTATCTGGATGACTGAAGAAAAATACCGGTATGCACGATCGAAAACACGTTTAAAAATACATGCCGTTACATCTATCCAGGCAAATAAGGAGGAAATCCGTAAGGGTATATTATCACATCATCCATAACAACATAGCCTAAAATTTTCTTTGCCAATCGCATGGTTTTTGCAACTATGACCAGGGAGCCTGATGCATCCGTTTAAATAACTTTGTAAGTGAGTTAAGCTCATCTTAATTGATTACTTCCTGGTTTCTGCGAAATAAACATCTAAGCCATAGCGTGTTGCTTATAGCATACGATTTTATTTATTTATATTTATACAATACTCGGTTTGCCCACAGGTTTGATATCTTTTGATATCAGGAATTCAAGTCCTAACACTTCACATTTCATAAGTGAATCCAGCTCAACTTATTATTGCCTCGTTCCACATTATTGGCCAATCTCTACGTTTGCTTCAGGAAACGGAGTGTGAAATGATATTTATAATTTAAATGGCAAAATGAAATGTTAGTAATTATCAACAAGTGTGTTTTTATCCAAATACCTCCCCCTGTACGTACATTATTCAATTTATTCCAGATTCATCTCTTTTAGAGATTCTGGAAAGGGAGAGGATATGGAGGTGAGCTCACTTTTCTGTGGTGGTATTGCTTTAAGGTCTCCAGGAGTTATTTCTCTCTTTGGAGCCTCGTGGTATGTCCTCTCATCCATTGATGACATCCGCTTCTGCTACTGGTGGATTGTATCCATTATATTTGGTATGTCAATCCTAGCTGGATTTTTAACAGCAGGGATGCGTGAATTTAACAATATTTATATTGTCAGTAACTATGTCTGATAACTATTTAACAGCTTCATAATTGTGGATCTTCAAGATCTCATCACAATTCATGATTATCAGATCATAGGTATTAATGTTTGAAATGGTCAATATAGCTTTAGGCTTAGGGATGATTATAATACTTCTGTTGAACTTAATACTGGGAAATAAAAAAATTCTGAAAATGAAGGATCTTCAGGATCTAATCTTCACTATCGATTCTTTATATGATGACCCATCACAGGCACAATTAATTAGATGTGCTCTAAATGCTTTTCCCCTGTTTGGAGTGCTCGGAATCTATTTATCTGGGTTAATTACTTCCGATAAATAGTTCCAAGACTGCATTTTGATGGTTTATGTAACGACCCGCTCTCGGGGGCCAGTTACTTATTTGATTTATTTGCAGGTCCCGCAGTTTACCAGTGAAATCAGCATAGCCACAACGCAGAGATGTACCAACAACACTCAAACCAGCGTACAGACATTATTACAGTCCAAATTAAAGTACAACAACAACCAGCACTCTCTCACTAGAATACATAAAAGGAGTACGGAAAGGAAAAGCGGAAAAGGAAATACACAGTACAACACACACACCAACAAAAAGTAACTAAAACTCTGTAGCCTCTGGGTCGTACGCAGGCTCCTCGAACTCTGGTGCAATCTCCTCGATCAGGTCGCCGTCTGCCGGTGCCACAAGTGGAACCGAATGTAAGTCACAACGATTCTAAACAAAGAAAAGGAGTACTGTACAAGTATGACAAGCGGAAGTAAAGTAAAGTACGGCGTAGTGTCTGTACAAGTGTAGAAAGTAAAGTGCATGACTGTAAAGAAGTAACCGTGCAAGCTCCACTAGAACTACGTGACTTGTAACGACCTGAATTTTTCCAAAACATTTAAGCTAAATATTTGAAGTAATTTCATTTTTAATTGTGTTTTGTAATGGTTGATCAAGAGTTTTAAACGGATTTCAAAAATTCTTATAAAAATATTTTGAAACACTAGACTTTTTATAAAGTATTTCAGTAATTTCCGATTTCCTCAAATACCCAAAACATTTCTGTTAAAATTCACCTTCCAAAATTACCGTTTTGATTCGACGAATTTATTTTCTATACAAACATCATCAAAATGATTTCAAACTTTTGCAGTAACATTCAATGATCATTTAGGGCTCCCCACATTAATTTCGTAATTTTCTGATATCATTTCAATAGAGAACCCGCAAACCCGCTTTCTAAATGTTTTGGCCAAAAACTAATATCCCCGTAGCCCAAACCTTGAAACGGACTTTGTATTAGTCATCCTCGCAACGATACGATCCCGTGGGTATGTTTTCGAAATTTTTCGGACACGTTTACAAGTAGGGGCAACATCGTAATTTCATTTTTTGTATTTTACAAAATACTTCCACTAATAGGGTTTTACTTTTTACTACTTACCCTTAATTACCTCTACCTAACCCTACCCGTAAGTACCCACGAGATTCATGCTGCCCATCATTTTCTAACTTAGTCAAATTATCTACCTAACATCTGCCTAACTCTTGACTAAGTTTAATTACATTACATTAAACTAATATTATTTAACCTGTTTAAATTCTCTAACTCTCTCTCTCCCCTTCACCCAGAAAATAACACAGGGCCTCCTTTCACATTTGAATCAACCCAACCCCTCTCACTTCGTAACACACGTAACCCACACACCCTCTCTCGTTCACTCACACCGTATCCCGCTCTCTCTCTCTCGCCTTCATCTCCGACGGGTCACGCCCCCGCACCATCGAAACGCCGACGTCGCCCGGCGTCCTTGCCCCTCCGACCCATGCGCTCGCCTCCACCCTCGCCACACCCACGCTAGTAGCAGCTTCTCCCCCTCCGATCTCCGACCACAGCCGCCACACCCTCTCTCTTCTTCCCCCACGACCCACGGCCACGTCGACATCCCAACGCCGCCTGCTCAAGCCCAGACGCTCCGCCGTGAATATCCCCTAGCCCCGCTGCCTCTCTCGCTCACCTCGTCTCCGAGGGCCACACCGTGCTCCACCCAAGACGACGACGTCACCGCCCGAGCCCTGAGCCCGCCTTCGATGTTGGGTCACTCCGCCGTCGTCCCCAAGAGCCCTGAGCGTCTCCATCTCTCTCTCTCTCCGCCCCCGCGGGCTTCGCTCCCCACTGCCGCCGCCTGTGCCACCTCCGCCGCTGCCTCGCCCGGACGCCACTGTCGTCAACAGCACCCCGAGTCGCCGCAGCAGAGCCTGAGCACCCGCTCCGCTGCCCTCCGACGCCCGCGAGTCACCGTCGCATCCCTCCTCGCGTCACCAGCACTCCCTCCGAGCGACCGCCGTTCGACGCTCCCCCACTCCGCCCCGAGCTCCCATGAACTCCGTCGTAGGTCGCCGTGAACGTCACCCCGAGGCCGTCGCCGCTTCCCTGAGACGCCGCTTCTCCCACGACACCGTCGCCTCCACAACTGCCGCCCCGCCTCCGCAGACGCCGCCCAAACCACCGCAGACGAGCCCCCTCCGATGCTGTGCGTCGGGCTGCGTAAGTTTGCTTGATGGCAAACTTGTAAATAGTAAGAAAATTCGAAATTTCGTATTATTAATTAATTATTAAATGGGTATAATGGTTATAAATCCATAACTAATTATGCAGGGGCCAGAAAAATATGAGGCTAGTTATAGAAAATCAGAAATGACATTTTGGACCCAATGGAACTAGTTTCATCTCAATCTGACGCCTAGTTTTTCCAGAATTAATTTTTAAGCCTAAAAGTTAAATACGTTATTTTCGATTAAAAATTCGTAACTTGTTATTTTCACGTACAATTATATGTGAGAAAAATATATGTTAAAGTACTCTCCGAGACGGCCATTTTGACAGTTCATTTGCAACTTTCCGATACCGATTGCATCCAAAAGAAATGTTTGAATAATTACGTCACAAATTGAAAAATAGTTTTTAAATTAGTTTTGAGCTTTTAAAAATTATAAAAATACCTAGGAGCTTCAGAAAAATATTTCCTCCTGCAGTAAAATTATTTTCATCATATTTAGGCTATAGAAAAATTTAGAACGTTTTCCGACACCGTTTTAGCCAGTTTTGAAAATCAGAACGATCAGATTATTTAAATAGGAACGTTGTGTGTTTAATCACTGTTTTTGTGTTGCAGGTACAAATCCTCGTACACCAGCTCCCCTAGATCCAAACTCGTCTTGCCACGACGAGCTCGATAAAGTAAGTCACGACTAATTCTAATGTTAGAAAATTAGATAAGTGTACCCGTATGAACTTAGGACACCACTATAGCCTCCGAACGGCTACTTGACTTGAACCGAACTAGAGACCTAATCTAATAGGAAAGTAATCAACTATAGATTACTTTGCCAACTTTCAACTTTGGTGGTTGTTAAACACAAACATCAACTTGGGTAAATTGTGTACTACCGAAACTACTACCCTTAAACCAACAGTTTTTGTATTCCATGTTTGTTGGACTTGTCTTTATCCTCAAATTTCTTAGCATCTGCTCTGCTTTACTTTCTGGTTTTAAAACCAGTGGTCCTGGTTAACTATTATCGTGAACAGGGAATTAATAACATCTTGAAACAATACTAGACACCCCGAAATGTTGGACTTGTCTTTATCCTCACTTCGCTTGGCTAGCTTGCTTTGAAAAGAATGTCTGCCTTTCTGGTTTTCAATAAGAAAGTCAACCAGTTGACTTGGTTTTACTAGCAACATGTGGAACAGCTTATATCTTATGGAATATCGTGTGGAACATCTCGTGAAACATCATGAAAAGGACATGTACATAGAACACTTGACACTTCACTGGGGTTTTGGGGTAACTCATAGTTTGAGAGAGTATGGCAGTGACTGGAGTTCAATCTACATGTCTAGCTGCCTGGGTTTTCGGCATCATGTCTAGCTGCCTGTGTTTCGGCAAACAAAATATGCTGCATGTCAGCATCCTGTCTAGCTGCCTGTGTTTTCGGCATTCGTCTGGGTCGCGTCCAGGCAAGAGATGGACTTGATGGTCACATATTGTACTCTCCGACTTGAGTCACGTAGTGTAGTTACTTTTGCACAGTCACTTTTACTTTACGCATTACAGTCACTTTTACTTTACGCACTACAGTCACCTTTACTTTACGCGGTACATACACTTTATCTACTATACCTGTGCAGTCACCAGTACTTTACCTGTCGTACCTTTAGCTACACCAGTAGCATGTTTCACTTACTTAGCCTGATTTACACTTGCTCTACCACAGTACAGTTATTCTCTCATTTCAGTTTCATTTCCTTTTACTACTCAGTTATGTACAGTTGTTGCTCAGTACTTTACTTTCCACTCTGGTCTACTTGTACGTAGTTACTTTTGTCATACTTGTGCACTGCTCCTTTTCTATATTTAGAATTGTTGTGACTTACATATGGTTCCATCTCCGTGGCACCGCAGACGACGTACAGATGAAGATAGATGCTCCTGAGCTAATAGCGCCAGAAATCGACCGCAGCTTCCAGAGTTATTTTCACTTATGTACTTTTCTTCTTTCGTGAATATCGGTTGGGACATCTTGTACAGCATGGATTGTAATAATCGGACACTATTTGGGTATTTTTGTACATCTCTGCATCGTGGCTATTTTGTTTTCACTGGTAACCTGCAGGACATGCCCAAATATCAAATAAGTAACGGGCCCCCGCGAGCGGGTCGTTACATAACTCAAGTCGGAGAGTACAATATGTGACCGTTCAGTTCGTCTATTGCCTGGGTGCTACCCAGACAAATACCGGAACCCAGGCAGCAGGATGGTTTGCCGAAACGCAGGCAGCTAGACAGGATGCAGAAACACAGGCAGCTTGACATGTAGATCGAACTCTAGTCACTTCAGTACTCTCGCAAACTATGAGTTACCCCGAAACCCGGTGATGTGTCAAGTACAAGTTCTTCACATGATGTTCTACGAGACGTTCCAAGTGAACTGTGCCAAGTACAAAGGATAAAGACAAGTCCAACACAAGAAGGTGTCGTATGCTTCCGTGCTTCGAGCACGTAGTAGTGTGGTGCTACACGTTCATACAAACACAGCGGACTATATTTTTAAATTTAGAACCTGTCGTGACTTACAAAAATCAACACCGTCGTAGTAGGCTGGAAGAGGATCTAGTGCTTCCTCTGAAGTTGGTACACCAGAGTCCGTACCTGCAACACAAGAAATCATTAGTTAAAGGCTGTACTATTTTCTATCTATTTTTCTTAATGTGTTCGTATTTTTATTATAGCTTAAAACAGGGTAAAACACTCGCTAATAGTTTTTAGCTGGGCTAGATATGAGGAAAATAATTTTATCTAGGAAGAAAATATTTTTCTGAATCTCATATGTATTTTTAGGAATTATTGAAAGTTTTAAAACGATTTTTAGAAGTTAAACTTAATTAAAACTAATTTTCTAAATTATAAAATAATTATCTTAATGTTCAACAATTTATTTAAAAATATACACTCGTAAGAATATTTGATGTGATATGTCAATATGTTCATCTTAACTAGTAGTTTTATAGACAATTGTATCACACCTAAGTTTACGTAAAATCCGGAAGAAATAATTCATTGGGATGAATCGGATAGCTTTAAAAATTTATTACAGGAGATATTCTTATCTGATTCCAACGAAACCAGTGCCTACGTGGTCGTGACGAAGGCACGGATCTTCTGGTGGTATTCGTTCGTTATTCTGATACTTATAAGAAAAAGTCACTATTTATACATGTAGATATAATCTTATATAATAATATTTATCATAAATTTTAAACCCAACTCACAGCATGCGTGAGTTGTTCCCTGTTTTGAGTTGCCACTCTGCGTGTGCTGCGTGTATGAGGGATGGAGGCCGCCTGGGGGGGCGGTCGGAGGAGGGTGGTCGGTAGGGGGCAGTGCATGGCGGGGGTGGTCGCCAGTCGGAGGAGGGCGGCGGGGTCACCTAGTGGCGACGGGCGGCGCGAGTGGCGGCGGCGCGCGTGTCGACAAAGGGGAGGGAAGGAACCTATATGCGGCTTGCAGGAGCTCGGCAACGTCCACGAAGGCGACGAGGGGTTACCGGCGGTGAAGGAGCTCGGTCGTCGAAGCTATCTGAAGGAGTGGAAGCACGGGCAGGGGTGGGGGCTTTGGTGGTCGGCCTCCTACCGGGGCCGCAAGGGCGAGTCAGGGGAGGCTCGGCCCTCTTCCTTGTGATGTTGGCTGAAAAGAGAATTTGAGGGAGAGAATGAGAACACAGAAGAGGGAATTGAAATTAAAGAATGCAGATGAAACCAGCCTTGTGTTTCTGTAGGAAGGAGGACGTGTGGCATTGGCTGCAAGTGGGTTAATTGACTGGGGTTTCTTTTTGCAGTGAACATGAAGAAGAAGTGGTGCCTTTAAATAGGTTATATGGTAATAATAAAGTAATGAGAGAAACATGTCACTTTTAATTTTTGTTGGTTGGATCCGATAAATTCGGATTTGACCAACCTAATACGGCTCATTAAAGGAGTGGTTAGGGTAAGAGTAAAATGGTAATTAGTGTTAGGTAAAAAGTGATTAGCAAAAACACAATAGATTTGAAATTACGGTTTTGCCCCTGATATTGAACGTATCCGAAAAATCACGAAAACATACCCACCGGATCGTATCGTCGCGAGGATCGCGAATACAAGATCCGTTTTGGGATTTGAGCTACGAAAATACTAGTTTTGGGCCAAAACATTTAGAAAGCGGGTTTGCGGGTTCTAGGCTGAAATGATATCCGAAAATTACGAAGTTAATGTGAGGAGCCTTAAATGATCATATGATGCTACTGTAGAAGTTTGAAAACGTTTAGAAAATGTTTGAATAGAAAATAAATTTGTAGACCCAAAACGGTAATTATTGAAAATGAATTTTTATAGATACATTTTTGAGTATTTGAGGAAATCTGAAATTGCTGAAATATAATATAATAAGTCTAGTGTTTCAAAATATTTTTATAAAAATTTTCGAAATTAGTTTTGATATACAACTCGTGACTAACCACTATAAAGAGATTTTTAAAATTGTTGAAAAATAACTTAAATACGTATTTGAAGTGTTTAAAAATACAGGCCGTTACATCCTACCCTCCTTAAAGTAATTCCGTCCTCAGAATTAAGAGGATCGATAATTGCCTAAGCAATTCAAACGATCGACCGGAAGGCTTAACGAACGACCACGACATAGGGAAATAAGTTGTTAATAGCATGAAATATAATGTGATATCGCACCATCAAAAAAACAAGAGATAAATACATGAATACATACTATTGACATCATCATAGCTTCCGTAACTAGTCCCGAGACTAGTATCATCATCATAGTTATCTCGACTTTTCAAGTAGCCAAAATATGAGATAATGGCATTACATGAAAATGAGGGCTATTATGATGATGACATCTTTTCGAACTTGGAACCTGAGGTGATAAGTCAGTAGCAATATTTATTTAACAACATAACACGGAGATCATAAAGTTTAAAATTACAACTCATGCCGATGATGACCTCTGGATCTTAATCATGTAGATCATCGCCATAACATACAAAAGCGTGAGGACTAATTCCAATGCATCCATGCTGTTACAACTTAACCAGCCGAACACAAAGGACTTCATCTGCCATGCCACCAAATTACAAGCCAATATCCAGATCGGCACTAAAAGGTAAACGTAAGGCCAATTCTCAAGGGTCAAGCTCAATGTACCACTCCTTCCTGCAATCTCCATAACATCCAACAAGAAGTCAACATCTTAGCCGTTTCCCAAATCCGAGCACAAGACTGACATCTCATCTCAACACCTAAGGCCATAAGCAAGCCGATACTTATCCCTAATGATACTGCTTCCCAATACCATTGGTCGACATCTACGGTTATCACCATCAGCCCTAGGCAATTCAACGACCAAAAACTCATGAACCAACAAACACAAAGGAGCGGCCCCAAGAGGGAACTGAAGCGGGGCAGCTCAAGGGGGAAGAACCAGAAAAAGGAGCTCCAAAGAATACCAAGAGCGGATGGTTCCCAATATCCCGACCACACGGCAATAGCGAGGGCGGCGACGAGGGTTGTCGCTAAGCCAAGCAATCCCCAGGGTCGTCGGTGGGCCATCGGTGGCTGTCGATCCAAGGCGATGAGGTGCGATGGATGTGACTGCGAGACGTGGCGGGGGCGGAGGCGGAGGAAGCAGAGGGGGGCCGACGTCGGTGATGGTGTCACAGCGGCGGCGACGGCTCAGCAAGGCGAGGACGGCAGCGGGAGGGAGCAACGGCGATGGTGGGGGGTTTCCGTGCAGTGGCGGGAAAAGGATTCAAATACATGGAAAATTGGGTACAAGACGAAAGTGGGGGTTAGAAAAGAAATACTAGCTCAAGAAGGATGTAACAATGCAACAGCCTACACTAGTGCTTCGGGTCCGGCTCGATACTTCCTGGTCCTTCTGATCGTCTTCCGCTGAGGAACTCGAACTTTGGATGGTTAGGTATTTCGAATTCTACCCTCCTTTGACGACAGTCAATGGTGGCATGAAATTCTCCCAACCAATCCATTCCAAAGAACAGATCAAAAGTTGGCATCTCTATCACCATGAAGTCGGAGAAAAGATCTCGTCCACAAATCACAACAGAGCATTGGAGGCATCTGCTGGTTATCGTAAGGAACCGCCAGCGGTCTCGACCTTCCAACGGGAAGTCAGAGGTTCAACAGAGATGGCATGTGTTTGGACGAATCGACTCGCCAAGAAGCAATGTGTAGCTCCCGAGTCGAACAATGTGATGGCAGGTTTACCGGCTACTAAGACGGTACATACGGTGATGAGAATCATGTCTAAGCTTACGATTTCTAAATAATAGAGTGTATAGCTTAGTGAGATATCTCGTACCTGTGATTACTTGGCCTGTAGCCTCGGCCTCTTCTACCGTCATTGTATAAGCTTGGCATCTCTGGGGTGGCGCCTATCGTCGAGTCTGCTGGTACACTTGTTGCTGAGGGGGGAGTGGTTGACGTTGCTGAGTAGGTGGTGGCTGTAGTGCATTCCTAGCAGGGGCATTGGCCGGGGCAGAGTTGGAAGACTGAGACTTCCTCGATCTCAGGACAATCTCTTGTAGTGTGGTCCTTCGATTCGCTTCAGTTGTCGAACTTGAACTTCTGACGATCGAAAATTTGAACGCTACTCTCCATAGCTAGAGTTCAAGCGAACTAGAAAGAAAGGGCAATCGAAAGGTCATCAAGCTAAAGGAAGGTTAATAGTGAAGATGATCGATGGCGTTACATAATCATGATTCACGTCCTTGCGGTCCAGCGGACACGGCCAGGGAAGTGACTAAGCCAGGATCACTTATGCCCAGTCTAGCTAGGTTGATCCAACAGACTTAGCCAAGCACATTGACATGTATCATGGTCCATTGAAAGAAGATTATAATTTATATGCGTGCCACCGATACAAAAGGTTTTTATTAACAACTAATTAATCCTATCAAAATTTAGGTTTTGTTCATGGCTTTTATTAAGTCCAGATAGGTCAACTCCATTGGGGCTCTCCTAGGTATTCCCATCCATCTTTCGAGTGTCGAACCTGCATCCATAAAAAATGTCTGCTTCGTCGAGCATCATATACGATACATCCTGGTTTCACTATACTGTTCACGAGGTATTTTGCACGGACCTGCATGGGCCGCCAAACTTGTAACGACCCGCTCTCGGGGGCCAGTTACTTATTTGATTTATTTGCAGGTCCCGCAGTTTACCAGTGAAATCAGCATAGCCACAACGCAGAGATGTACCAACAACACTCAAACCAGCGTACAGACATTATTACAGTCCAAATTAAAGTACAACAACAACCAGCACTCTCTCACTAGAATACATAAAAGGAAGTACGGAAAGGAAAAGTGGAAAAGGAAATACACAGTACAACACACACACCAACAAAAAGTAACTAAAACTCTGTAGCCTCTGGGCCGTACGCAGGCTCCTCGAACTCTGGTGCAATCTCCTCGATCAGGTCGCCGTCTGCTGGTGCCACAAGTGGAACCGAAGGTAAGTCACAACGATTCTAAACAAAGAAAAGGAGTACTGTACAAGTATGACAAGCGGAAGTAAAGTAAAGTACGGTGTAGTGTCTATACAAGTGTAGAAAGTAAAGTGCATGACTGTAAAGAAGTAACCGTGAAAGCTCCACTAGAAATATGTGACTCAAGTCGGAGAGTACAATATGTGACCGTTCAGTTCGTCTCTTGCCTAGGTGCTACCCAGACGAATGCCGGAACCCAGGCAGCAGGATGGTTTGCCGAAACGCAGGCAGCTAGACAGGATGCCGAAACACAGGCAGCTTGACATGTAGATCGAACTCTAGTCACTCCCGTACTCTCGCAAACTATGAGTTACCCCGAAACCCGGTGATGTGTCAAGTACAAGTTCTTCACATGATGTTCTACGAGACGTTCCAAGTGAACTGTGCCAAGTACAAAGGATAAAGACAAGTCCAACACAAGAAGGTGTCGTATGCTTCCGTGCTTCGAGCACGTAGTAGTGTGGTGCTACAAGTTCGTACAAACACAGCGGACTAGATTTCTAAATTTAGAACCTGTCGTGACTTACAAAAATCAACACCGTCGTAGTAGGCTGGAAGAGGATCTAGTGCTTCCTCTGAAGTTGGTACACCAGAGTCCGTACCTGCAACACAAGAAATCATTAGTTAAAGGCTGCACTATTTTCTATCTATTTTTCTTAATGTGTTCGTATTTTTATTATAGCTTAAAACAGGTTAAAACACTCGCTAATAGTTTTTAGCTGGGCTAGATATGAGGAAAATAATTTTATCCAGGAAGAAAATATTTTTCTGAATCTCATATGTATTTTTAGGAATTATTGAAAGTTTTAAAACGATTTTTAGAAGTTAAACTTAATTAAAACTAATTTTCTAAATTATAAAATAATTATCTTAATGTTCAATAATTTATTTAAAAATATACACTCGTAAGAATATTTGATGTGATATGTCAAAATGTTCATCTTAACTAGTAGTTTTATAAACAATTGTATCACACCTAAGTTTACGTAAAATCCGGAAGAAATAATTCATTGGGATGAATCGGATAGCTTTAAAAATTTATTACAGGAGATATTCTTGTCTGATTCCAACGAAACCAGTGCCTACGTGGTCGTGACGAAGGCACGGATCTTCTGGTGGTATCCGTTCGTTATTCTGATACTTATAAGAAAAAGTCACTATTTATTCATGTAGATATAATCTTATATAATAATATTTATCATAAATTTTAAACCCAACTCACTTCATGCGTGAATTGTTCCATGTTTTGAGTTGCCACTGTGCGCGTGCTGCGTGTATGAGGGATGGAGGCCGCCTGGGGGGGGCGGTCGGAGGAGGGTGGTCGGTAGGGGGCAGTGCATGGCGGGGGTGGTTGCCAGTCGGAGGAGGGCGGCGGGGTCACCTAGTGGCGACGGGCGGCGCGAGTGGCGGCGGCACGCGTGGCGACAAAGGGGACGGAAGGACCCTATATGCGGCTTGCAGGAGCTCGGCAACGTCCACGAAGGCGACGAGGGGTCATCGGCGGTGAAGGAGCTCAGTCGTCGAAGCTATCTGAAGTAGGGGAAGCACGGGCAGGGGTGGGGACTTCGGTGGTCGGCCTCCTACCGGGGGCGCAAGGGCAAGTCAGGGGAGGCTCGGCCCTCTTCCTTGTGATGTTGGCTGAAAAGAGAATTTGAGGGAGAGAATGAGAACACAGAAGAGGGAATTGAAATTGAAGAATGCAGATGAAACCAGCCTTGTGTTTCTGGAGGAAGGAGGACGTGTGGCATTAGCTGCAAGTGGGTTAAGTGACTGGGGGTTTCTTTTGTTGGATCCTGTGGATGGCAAACAACACTAGAAGGGGGGGGGGGTTGAATAGTGTTGTATAAAGATAAAACTTTTTCGTTCTTTAATCAATCAACACAAAAACAATTCCTTCTAATGTTGCCTAAGAAACCAAGTAGAGCGATCTACGCTTGGTTCTTAATCAACAATATAATTAAAAATGCACAGCGAAAATTCACAGCAGGTAGTCGACTCCTTATGAGCAGTAGTCGACTCCCAGAGTATAAGTTAGAGCGAACAGATGCAAATCTCAGCGTATAGGATTGATATTTACTGAATATAAAATAAAAGCAAAGATAAACAAACACAGAAAAATGCAAGCGCAAAGACAAGGATTTTTATCCTGGTTCCCCGCAACCCGGGTACGTCCAGTCCCCGACCAATCCGGTACGAGATTTCCACTATCTGCCTTGGCAAATACAAGCACCTAACTTCACTCGTTAGGATTTCCAACGACCTAGCCTTGACCAGGATTTCCGAACACAACGCCTAGACTTGTCTAGGGTTATACCCTTGCCTCACAAACCGAGGACTTCCCAAATGGCAACAACTAGACTTGTCTAGTGTTCCAACATATAGCACAATGAGAAATTTGTCCAATACTCTACAACAAGTGATAGAGATTGGAAATACACCCGATTCTATAGCCAATCAAAAGATAGACAATTGTGTAGTGGCTTAATAGAATAATAGTCTAGATCACACAAAGATATGAGATAAATTCTTTGTGATCTAGAGCTTTTTCAAAAATCCTTCAAATAGAATTTAAAGAGAAGTAAAGTAGAGGATTTTGAAAAACAACTTAGCCAATAAAAATATGATCTTCAAGAGAATTAAAAATATTGCAAGATCAAAAACTGAAATTAAAAATTGGCTAGAGAAGAAATGAGAGAGCTTTGATTCACGAGAGCTTTTGCAAATTTGATTTTCAATAATCTTGTTTTTTTCACAAAAGAAATAAGCTCTATTTATAGGGAAAAACTGGGATTTGAAATTTGAATTTCGTTTGACTTTTGTCCCAAAAATTTCGGAGTAAATCACTCAAAAGAATTTAAAATTCAAATTCAAAACGTTTGAAAATTTCCAGCAGGTAGTCGACTCCCTCTATAGGTAGTCGACTCCCGGAGGAGTCTAGGAAATTTTCATCCCTGACTGGTAGTCGACTCCCTGCTTTTGGTAGTCGACTCCCAGAGGAGTTTTTCCTGTTGTTCTAGTCAAAAAGGGTTAGTTAACTCCAGGGTGCGTGGAGTTTCACTATAATTATTGAAGTGACTAGAGAAAGCTCTTTAAAATTATTTTTGTAGTAAAAACAATATTTCGAAATCCTTTTGTGTGTGTGTGTGTTGTCTACTTGATATGGCTTTGACAAATATCCTAAAAGACACGACACACTCACACTAGACTCTGAACATGTCTTTTGCAGTTTTAGTCAGCTTGATGAACTGAAGATGAGCTTCTTCTTTGAGCTACTTGCTTTGTTTGAGCTTGAGCTTCATCACTCGAGTTTAGCCATGTTCGTCTTTGTCGTGGAGCGTAGATACGTGCTTCTTGGAGTATTTAGTAGAGCTTCACGAAACCTGTATACTTAAAGTGTAGTGTAGTTAGTATACCAAGCATTCATTTGGTGTGCTCATCATCAAAATTACTTAGGGGTGGAATTCAATTTCCATCACTCTCCCCCTTTTTGATGATGACACCCAAATGCAAAATTGGATTCAAGACAAATATGAATAATATTGCAAGTATACTTACTCCCCCTGCTTTGATGCGGTTCTTCCCCTGCATCAAAGCTATTTCACATATTCACATTTTTGCATTATAACATTTTTCTCCCCCTTGTCATCAACAAAAATATATTATAGCTGAGTATTATTCAATTCTTTTTCTCCAACAATACCCAATTCTCGACGAAGTCTCGAGAAAGTATCATTGTTTAAGGGTTTTGTTAGAATATCAGCAACTTGAAACTCAGAGGAGACAAATTTAAGTTCAACATCCTTTTTGGCACAATGATCATCAATAAATCTGTGTCTTATATCAATGTGTTTTGTTCTAGGGTGAAGAACAGAGTTTTTAGTGAGATTTATGGTGCTTTTATTATCACAATAAATTACACATGTAGATGTATTAATACCATAATCGACGAGGACTTGTTTCATCCAAAGTATTTGAGCACAGGCAAGTCCGGCAGCTATATACTCTGCCTCAGTGGTAGATAGTGAAACGGAACTTTGCTTTTTGCTAAACCACGAAACAAGGGAATGTCCAAGGAAATGACATGTTCCACTTGTGCTTTTTCTTGTGGCTTTACAACCAGCATAGTCTGCGTCACTAAATGAAGTTAAATCGAATGTGCTTCCTTTGGGATAGAAGAGTCCAAAGTCAGATGTGGTTTTAAGATATCTAAATATGTATTTTACTGTTTTAAGGTGTGATTCTCTAGGATCACATTGAAATCTAGCACATGCACAAACACTAAACATGATGTCTGGTCTGCTGGCGGTTAAGTAGAGTAATGAACCGACCATACCTCTATATGTTTTCTGATCAACCTTCTTACCTGCTTCATCTTTGTCTAAGGAAGTGGACGTTGCCATTGGTATGTTCTTTCCTGATGCAGTTTCCATTCCGAACCTTTTGATCAAGTCTCGTGCGTACTTTGTTTGATGAATGAAGGTTCCTTCTTTTCCTTGTTTGATTTGTAATCCGAGAAAGTATGTTAGTTCTCCCATGTGGCTCATTTCGAATTCTTCCTGCATTAACTTGGCAAACTCTTGGCAAAGATCATTATTAGTAGATCCAAAAATGATGTCATCTACATAGATTTGGATAAGAATGATATCATTATGATCTTTCTTAACAAATAAAGTTGTATCTATTTTTCCAACAGTATAATTTGAGTCACTTAAGAATTTTCTTAGTCTTTCATACCAAGCTCTTGGAGCTTGTTTTAGTCCATATAAAGCTTTGTTTAACTTGTAAACAAATCCTGTTTTCTTATCATGTTCAAATCCTGGAGGTTGTTCAACGTAGACTTCCTCCTTTATGAACCCGTTTAGGAAAGTGCTTTTTACATCCATTTGATAAAGTTTAAAATTCTTATATGATGCAAATGCGAGTAACATCCTAATAGATTCTAGTCTAGCAACAGGAGCAAAGTTTTCATCGAAGTCTATACCTTCCTCTTGAGAGTAACCCTGTGCTACTAACCTTGCTTTATTCCTTATCACATTTCCATCTTCATCTAGTTTGTTGCGGTATACCCATTTAGTACCGATAACGGGACGATCTTCCGGTCTAGGTACTAACTCCCATACTTGATTGCGTTCAAATTGTAGAAGTTCTTCTTGCATAGCCTCGATCCATGCTTCATCTGCAAAAGCTTCTTCTACCTTTTTCGGCTCAATGTTAGAAACAAATGCAACATGTGTTAAGTGTTCTATTTGAGATCTAGTTCTAATTCCTGCATCAATGTCACCTAAGACTTGAGTGTGTGGGTGATGTGTGACTTCAGGAAATGATTTCGGCAAAGAACTAGGAATATCATTTGGAAATTCATTATTAGGAGTGTGTGCAATGAACATGTTATCATCATCATCATGAGCAATGTTATGAGGTAAAGATTCATCAAATGTTACATGTAGAGTTTCAACAATAGTCTCGGAACTTTTATTGTAAATTCTATATGCCTTACTACGTAAAGAGTAACCGATAAATATGCCTTCATCCGCTTTGGAGTCAAACTTATCTAGGTTATCTTTAGTATTCAGAATATAGCATTTACAACCAAAAACTCTGAAGTAAGATACTTTTGGAATTCGTTGGAGCAATAATTCATACGGGGTCTTTTCAAAAGGTTTTCTAATTAAAACTTTATTTTGAATATAGCACGCGGTTGCTACAGCTTCCGCCCAAAATTTCTTTGGAAGGTTGCTTTCACACAACATTGTTCGTGCACACTCTTGGAGTGTTCTGTTTTTCCTTTCAACTACCCCATTTTGAGGAGCAGCTCTGGGAAAAGCAAAGGTGTGAGAAATACCTTGTTCTTCACAAAATGATTTAAAATGTTCATTTTCAAATTCTCCACTGTGATCACTTCTTAAGGAAATGATTTTCATGGAATATAAACGTTCAATCCTTTTGAAAAATATTTCGAATTCACGGAAGGCATCATTCTTATGAGTTAAGAATAATACCCACGTATATCGAGTAAAATCATCAATTATGACAAATACGTATCTAGAGTTGCATAATGATGGAGTTCTAGTTGGGCCAAACAAGTCCATATGGAGTAGTTCAAGTGGTCCATTAGAACTGAGAGCTCCAATATTTTTAAATGAACACTTGTGCATTTTGCCAAATTGACATGAGTCACAGATTTTATCTAATTTAAAATTTATCTTAGGAAGTCCTTGCACCAACTCTTTCTTAGAAATCTTATCCATGTTTTTGATGTTCACATGGCCAAAGCGTCTGTGCCAAAGCAGTGGATCGTTTGTTGAAACAAACAAGCATACATTTGATTCATACTCTTTTAGTCTAAGTATATAGATATTTTCTACTCGCTTACCTTTAACAAGGATATTTTTCATATCTTTGTCATAGACTAAGCATGAGTCAAGAGTAAATATAACTTTCATACCTTTGTCGCATAGTTGGCTTATGCTTAAAAGATTATGCTTTAATCCTTTCACCAAGCTTACATCTTTGATGAGCAATTTTGAATGGCTGCCGATATTGTCAATTTCGACAATTTTACCTTTCTTATTGTCACCAAATTTCACAGTTCCGCCATCATACATTTTTAGATTGCTAAGTAACTTTGCGTTCCATGTCATGTGTGCAGAGCATCCACTATCCATTATCCATGTGTCCTGAAAATAAAATAATCTCTACACGTTTGGTACCCACTTCTAATTGGGTCCAATATGTTAGAAAAAAAATTTATTTACATATCTTTTTAAACGTTTGGGTATCAGAATAATATACATGAAGCATGTGGATACCTTAATTTTTTTTTTAAAAGAAAGGTTACTTGTTTGGAACCCAAATTCGATTTGAATTTGATTTTCTATGAGCAAATAAGTCTTTATGGGATCTATGCATACTGCTAGTCAAATTGTGAATATAAGCATTTTTATCATTCAAGCCTAAGTGTTTAGGCACCCATATCATCTTATTTCTAGTATTGTGTATATTTTGAGGTTTGTGTACAAAATGTGGTTTTTGATGTGTATTGTGTACACTATTTTTGTGTGCCTTATGTGTAGCATGTAGATCATGTGAGACGTGAGATGCGTTATTGTATCTAACATTTTTCTCATACATGAAAGCATACTTTTTATCATTGGCATGCACAACATTTACATTTCTACCCATATCTTTAGATGTAGAAGCTTGAGCATGAGTAGATTTATTAACAACATTTCTAGGAGTATAAGAGCAAGAGGAAGTAGAGTTATTTTTGATATAATCAACTTTTGCAATTAGTTCTTCATGCTTTATACGACTAGAAGCAATAAGACTTTCAAGTGAATCTATCTTATCATTTAGACAGGAAACATACAGAGCATGTTCATTTTTCAATAAGTTATTATCAATCAATAATGCATCGTATTTTGCCTTTAAGGAATTATGATCATTCAATGAAATATTACTACAATCATTTTTCAAAGCATTATAATCATCCAGCAAACTATCATATTTCTTGTATAGGTCATCATGATCATTATTCAAAGCTTTGTACTTGTTATTTACACTTTTGTATTTCTTATTCAATCTCTCAAATTCTCTATACAAATTTTCATATGCACTAGCAATGTCAAAATCATCTTCATCGTCAGAACTAGATTCACATACCTTTTCCTGATTGTCTTGACAAGCCATCATGCACATATGATTTTTGGATTGCTCTTCCTCTTCTTCGTTGGTGTTGATGGTGTCAAAAGTCCATTTATCTTCAACAGTCTTCTTTTCATGCTTTTCTTTGTTGGATTTGATTGTCTCTATAGGTGTTTGAATTTCTTTTGACTTTGATCCGAATCTCTCATCCAATAAGTTCAGGATTTGGTGTGTGGTTTCAGCCCTTTCTACAAGATCTAACATTTCATTAGTTAAACCAGTATAGAGTAAATGCATTACCTTTATGTTTCTGAAGTAGGCTTCTTCTTGGTCCGGATTCCATTGATTTTGAGGAGTGGTTGGAATCTCATATCGTTCACCGATAGATCTTGAGTAGCTTAGATCTTGTGCTTCCAAGAAGATCTCCATTCTCCTTCTCCATTGGGAATAGAAGTTGCCGTCAAAGATTGGAGGAGTATGGGTGTTGTAGACGTATGTTGATGCCATCGTTTTAACCTTGCTTTGATACCAAGTGTTGGATCCCGTGGATGGCAAACAACACTAGAAGGGGGGGGGGGGGGTTGAATAGTGTTGTATAAAGATAAAAATTTTTCGTTCTTTAATCAATCAACACAAAAACAAATTCCTTCTAATGTTGCCTAAGAAACCAAGTAGAGCGATCTACGCTTGGTTCTTAATCAACAATATAATTAAAAATGCTCAGCGAAAATTCACAGCAGGTAGTCGACTCCTTATGAGCAGTAGTCGACTCCCAGAGTATAAGTTAGAGCGAACAGATGCAAATCTCAGCGTATAGGATTGATATTTACTGAATATAAAATAAAAGCAAAGATAAACAAACACAGAAAAATGCAAGCGCAAAGACAAGGATTTTTATCCTGGTTCCCCGCAACCCGGGTACGTCCAGTCCCCGACCAATCCGGTACGAGATTTCCACTATCTGCCTTGGCAAATACAAGCACCTAACTTCACTCGTTAGGATTTCCAACGACCTAGCCTTGACCAGGATTTCCGAACACAACGCCTAGACTTGTCTAGGGTTATACCCTTGCCTCACAAACCGAGGACTTCCCAAATGGCAACAACTAGACTTGTCTAGTGTTCCAACATATAGCACAATGAGAAATTTGTCCAATACTCTACAACAAGTGATAGAGATTGGAAATACACCCGATTCTATAGCCAATCAAAAGATAGACAATTGTGTAGTGGCTTAATAGAATAATAGTCTAGATCACACAAAGATATGAAATAAATTCTTTGTGATCTAGAGCTTTTTCAAAAATCCTTCAAATAGAATTTAAAGAGAAGTAAAGTAGAGGATTTTGAAAAACAACTTAGCCAATAAAAATATGATCTTCAAGAGAATTAAAAATATTGCAAGATCAAAAACTGAAATTAAAAATTGGCTAGAGAAGAAATGAGAGAGCTTTGATTCACGAGAGCTTTTGCAAATTTGATTTTCAATAATCTTATTTTTTTCACAAAAGAAATAAGCTCTATTTATAGGGAAAAACTGGGATTTGAAATTTGAATTTCGTTTGACTTTTGTCCCAAAAATTTCGGAGTAAATCACTCAAAAGAATTTAAAATTCAAATTCAAAACGTTTGAAAATTTCCAGCAGGTAGTCGACTCCCTCTATAGGTAGTCGACTCCCAGAGGTGTCTAGGAAATTTTCATCCCTGACTGGTAGTCGACTCCCTGCTTTTGGTAGTCGACTCCCAGAGGAGTTTTTCCTGTTGTTCTAGTCAAAAAGGGTTAGTTAACTCCAGGGTGCGTGGAGTTTCACTATAATTATTGAAGTGACTAGAGAAAGCTCTTTAAAATTATTTTTGTAGTAAAAACAATATTTCGAAATCCTTTTGTGTGTGTGTGTGTGTTGTCTACTTGATATGGCTTTGACAAATATCCTAAAAGACACGACACACTCACACTAGACTCTGAACATGTCTTTTGCAGTTTTAGTCAGCTTGATGAACTGAAGATGAGCTTCTTCTTTGAGCTACTTGCTTTGTTTGAGCTTGAGCTTCATCACTCGAGTTTAGCCATGTTCGTCTTTGTCGTGGAGCGTAGATACGTGCTTCTTGGAGTATTTAGTAGAGCTTCACGAAACCTGTATACTTAAAGTGTAGTGTAGTTAGTATACCAAGCATTCATTTGGTGTGCTCATCATCAAAATTACTTAGGGGTGGAATTCAATTTCCATCATCTTTTTGCAGTGAACATGAAGAAGAAGTGGTGCCTTTAAATAGGTTATATGATAATAATAAATTAATGAGAGGAACATGTCACTTTTAATTTTTGTTGGTTGGATCCGATAAATTCGGATCTGACCAACCTAATACGGCTCATTAAAGGGGTGGTTAGGGTAAGATTAAAATGGTAATTAGTGTTAGGTAAAAAGTGATTAGCAAAAATACAATAGATTTGAAATTACGGTTTTGCCCCTGATCTTGAACGTATCCGAAAAATCACGAAAACATACCCACCGGATCGTATCGTCGCGAGGATAGCGAATACAAGATCCGTTTTGGGATTTGAGCTACGAAAATACTAGTTTTGGGCCAAAACATTTAGAAAGCGGGTTTGCGGGTTCTAAGCTGAAATGATATCCGAAAATTACGAAGTTAATGTGAGGAGCCTTAAATGATCATATGATGCTACTGTAGAAGTTTGAAAAACGTTTAGAAAATGTTTGAATAGAAAATAAATTTGTCGACCCAAAACGGTATTTATTGAAAATGAATTTTTATCGATACATTTTTGAGTATTTGAGGAAATCTGAAATTGCTGAAATACAATATAATAAGTCTAGTGTTTCAAAATATTTTTATAAGAATTTTTTTAAATTAGTTTTGATATACAACTCGTGACTAACCACTATAAAGAGATTTTTAAAATTGTTGAAAAATAACTTAAATACGTATTTGAAGTGTTTAAAAATACAGGCCGTTACAGTTTATAGTGGTGATATGGGGATGTATACTCATTATGACACAATCTATAAGATGTGCTCTAAACGCTTCCCCCGTTAGGGGTTCTCGGAAACTGTTTACATGAGGTGATCAGGCTCATATAAATAGGTTCTAAAGAGGCATTTTGATGGTTTGCATTGTAATTGCATGTTCCCATGTTGTCACATACAACTGGATTTTTAATGGATAAGTAATACTGTTTAAATCATTTTAATGATTTATTTATATTACACATTTTTAGGTGTGAACACAAACTTTAGGGTGTTCGACATTATTCCGGTTGTAAATATTATATGATTTTCCAGTGTTATCTGCCATTTATTAACATGTTCTATATGCTTGTTAAAAGCTGGAGTACGGTTGGATAATAGGTTTGATAATGACCAATTTTAGAGGATATATGGATGAGTACTCTAAAGTACATCATCAACCCTGTGTAGGGAGTGGATAAGTCCACTTTTATCCCCTCAAATACTCTCAAGAGATCTAAAGGTCTTATTATGTTAATGATGATATTAAATATATCATCTTAAATTCTTTTGAGGAAGTGACGAGAGTCAATGTCCACGTGAATGGAGATGATATCGTAATCATTTTTCCCTTTTGAATGTGACAATAAAAGTTTCACCCTTTTTTGAAGAATCTTCGGGTTTGTCGGATTTATAGGATTGGCTAATGCTGTCTTGCATCATCAATCCAGGGTGACATCGTTCCAAACTTGGTCGATTCTGGACACTTCTGGTGTTCCAAATTAATTCCTCTTTTCGAATTTATGTGGGACTTTTGAAAGTCCATTAAAATGCTCGATTTAATTTTGTCCGGTAATAGGTGAACTGTGTTCTGACTGTGAAGGATTACATCTTCACATTGACTATTATGCAGATCATAGTGGGACAAAGCTTCAGGCTTTATTGATTTCTTGAGTCATTAGGGATTTTGTTTTGACGAAAATCCTTTGAAACTTTATAAGTTTCAGAGAGTACATGTCATCCTCATTTTATGTTTTAGGAGTATTCAGGATAACAAATCATTTGCAGTAAAATAAAATGCATAAAAAGCATGAAATTCGTCAATAAGAAATATTGTGATAACGCATTTAAGCACATATAAACTGCAAGAGAATACTACTGATAATTATGTCGTGACAACAAGTTTTATGGTTTGATGCGTGCTCTTGAAAGCATACATATACAATTATGCTCATTAAAACTTATGTTATGATAATAGATTAAATTTATTTTCAAAGTTTATTTGTCCTCGTGGAGTAGCTAAATATACATAAGGTCAATTTGACTTTCGACGTTTAGACTAGATATGCATATATTTTTATATGGCATAAGTTAATGCCCATCCATGTTGCAAACACATTATGGGTCTTATTAGAACTTCTGGTCTGATATTGGTTTGACATTGCTTACTCCATGTCGAGGTATATCATATCTTCCCTTTCTCATTTTATTCAAGACTTCCACTGTTTTCAGTCTTCCTTATTGTTATTTATAAGGAAGAATGATTATTAGTCTTACGAAGTAGACATATACAAGGGAAATGAGTTAGTTTCTATATTTCCACTTTTCTAATTTATGAGAGACTTTTAAAAGTCTATTTGAAAACTCAAGTACGGTCTTCAGGACATTTTATTGAGTCATTCAAGTATTATGTGGATAGAGAATCATGCTCAAGGGGAAACAAATACGTGGTTACGAAATTTATAATTTTTCACTTATCTAATAAGCCACGACTTCGGGCGTACGCTTAAAATTAAGGCTAGATTTAAGAATCATACCTTGTAAACTGAGATTTTTCTAAAAGAGTTTAGTGGTGTTATGACGACTGCTGGTGTCAATATTGGTTTATATAAATCATAGATCTGTGAGATCTATTTACCACAAAATGTGCATATCTAAAAAGATCGCATAAATGGTTTTCGCATAATTCATCGTATTTGGAAATTTTATTTTATTTGAGTAAAAGGGTGTTGACTTTTGATTTGATTTGAACTTCAGGTTCAATTTGTCAAAGTGGATATGTTGTTAAACCTTTTGAAATTATGATTGGTTTGTTGTCATAAAATATTGTCATATCATGAGCATGAGCAGTAGCATGGGATGAGCATATAAGTGTGCATTATGTAACAATAAATGATTTATCATGCACATAATATAAAGCTTGTAAGCTAAAAAGATATGCTCAATAAAATAGTTGAAAGAAACTAAATTATCCATGCAAACAATATCAAGCATGTGATCTAAAAATGCATACTTAGTTAACATGAATTGAATATATATGATGTATACACATGTTATTTATATGCTACAGGCATTCAAATAATTTCACCACAGACATATAGTTATGCTACAGGCATTAAAAATATATCGTAGAGATTTTAGCATTGTAAATAAAATGTGCATCACAGATCATTAAATATGCGGTATGCATATAATTTTCTACACATGTATGTAGTTGTTTAAGCGCAAATTCATGCTACGGGCAATGAAAATATGCAACATCACAGGTATATAGTATGTGTAAACGCTACCGGCAATGAAAATATACAACATCACATGCATTTATAATGGAGTAAAATATTTTTGTTTAATAATTAATCGGGAAAATTTCATACACCGTTAGGTTAGTTGACTAACGAGAGGGCGGTCTCAGGATCCTCATAATTATTAAACGTAAAAAAATAATCAATTAATCCAAAAATAGGACTAGTGATGTTTTACACATATGATGAATCAGATTTATTTGGAAAAAAATTGATCAGGAAAACCAAATAATTTCTGAAAATAGCCCTTTAATTAAAAAACCGAAAAAACCATACTAGGGTTTCGTTGCGATGGAAAACGCGAGGGAAACGCGCGCGCACGTGCGTCAGGCACGCGGGGCGGGGCGTGCGGCGGTGGGGAACGCATGCGCGCGGCAGGTGCACTGCGGCGGGCCGTGCATCAGGCGCAGCAGGGGGGTCCGCGTGTCAAGCGCGGCGACCGGCAGCGCGGCAGCAGGACGCCCGTCAGGAACGGCGGCGGGACGCGCGGCGGCGGGCCGTGCGTCAGGCGCGGCAGCGCTTTGCGCGGCGCGCGCGTGTTAGGCGTGCGCTGAGGGTGCCAAGTCCTCTGGATTCATAATTTTTGGTGGAAAAATTCGATATTTATTGTAAAAATTCAAATTTTAATCTTTGAATCAACGTTTTTACTGTAAAAAATATGATTTTTCGCGTGAAAAAGTTGATTTTTCTTCCAAAATGATGTAAAACTTTTTTTGAAAAGAGATTAATGTTAAAATTTTGATTTTTTATTCAGATCTAAGTAAAAGAGATAGATCGAGTAAAAGAAAATCATATATTCATTATCATGCACATGAAAAATTTAGATCTTGGGGATAAAGATTACCTATATATCCTACCCGTCGGATCTAGCGACATTCGATGAAGGAAGCCCTTTTGCGTCTCGATTCGTCCGTCGGTGTAACGGCCTGCATTTAAATTAAGTATTTAACGAAATTTCATTTTAAAAGAGAATTTTGTAATAGTTGATCAGGAGTTTTAAATGATTTCAAAAATTTCTTAGAAAACTATTTTGACGCAATAAACTAGTTATGATGTATTTCAGTAAGTTCAGATTTCATCAAATGCCTCTAAACAATCTTGATAAAAATTCATTTTCAATTATTACTATTTTGGCTCAACGAATTTATTTTCTATACAAACGTCTTTAAAACATTTTGAAACTTCTACAGTAGCATTCTATGGTCATTTAGGGCTCCCCACATTAATTTCGTAATTTTCTGATATCATTTCAACCTAGAACCCTAAACCCGCTTTCTAAACGTTTTGACCTAAAACTAGTATTTCTGTAGCTCAAATCCAAAAACGGATCTTGTATTCGCGATCCTCACGACGATACGATCCCATGGGTATGTTTTCGTAATTTTTCGGAGTCGTTTGTGAAAACGGGCTTGTATCCCTCCAGTTTTCACTAATTGCACTTATTAAACGACTTTTTACCTAATTACTTCTACCCTAATCCCCCAACCATCTTAATTATCCACCATTTGGTTGGTTGGATCTGAATCATTTCAGATCCAACACTCATCTAACCCATTAAAATCCTTGTCTCCCCATAATCACAAGTTTGCCACTAAGCCTAATCACTATATAAACCCCCCTCTCCCCTCTATTATCTCACACAGTAACTCTCTCTTTCTTTATTTTTGATTTCGTTCGAACCCAGGCTGCCGCGCGATCACGCTCTCTCTCACTTTCGTACTCACTCTCCCTCTCTTTATTCCTCTCTCATTCTCACTCTCTCTCCCTCACCCACCGCCGGCGATCTGTCGCCGCCGCCTTTCGACGCTCACCGCCACCCCACGGCCGCTCCACCGCCTCCAGCACCGTCTGCACAGCGCCCCTGCGACCCCCGATACCACCGATGTCCCTCACCCTCTCATCCGCCTCGCTGAGCCACCGAGAGCCCGCACCGCCGCAGCACGACAGCGTCGCCCCTCCCTCCGTTCGACACCGCCCTCGACCGTCCAACACCGCCACAGCAACGCCCGAGGTCGCCGCTGTCCGTCGTCCACGGCGACACATGCACAACCCCGTCGCTCCACCGCTAGCACCGCCCCTCCGCCTGCTCCACCGCTGTCGCCAACCGCCGCTGTCGCCGGTCTCAGCCCCGAGCTCTGCCGCTCGCCGCCGTTCAAGCGAAGCGACCCTCCTCCGTCGTTAACGAACGAGCGATGGTAAAACAACTCGATGACAATATCGTAATTACGATTTTGATTTCGTATTTTCGTATTTTATTAATTATTAAATGGGTAATAATGGTTTTAAATCTATAACTTAAAATATAGACCTCAGAAAAATGCGAGACTAGCTTCAGAAAATCAGAAACTATATTCTGGATCCAATGGCGCTAGTCTCATCTCGATCAGACGTTTACATTTTCTAGAATCATTTTTAAAATTAAAAATTAAATACGTATACTTCATTCTAAAATCCGTAGCTATCTGTTTTCACATACACTGATATGTGATAAAATATATGTAATAGTAATCTTCGAGACGGTCGTTTTGACTCTCATTCAAGTATTTCCGACTAGTATTGCTCCCGGAATAAATTACGGAAGTTATACGTTACTTAAGTTATTTGAGTTTTTAAAGTTATTTTTGACCTTCTGAAAATTAAAAAAAATAACAGGAGCTTCTGAAAATGTTTTTCATTTGTCGTAAAATTATAATATTTATTTTCAGCTTATGTAAAAATTTTGAATGATTTTCAACACCGTTTTTGAAAATCAAAACGACCAATTAATTAAATAGAAATTGAAAATCAAAATGACCAATTAATTAAATAGAAATTAGTGTAGCCATTAGCTAATGACTTCTTGTGTTTGCAGGTACCAATCCTCGTGCATCAGTTCGCCTAACTCCAACCTCGTCTTACTATGACGATCTTGATAGTGTAAGTCACGTTAATTCTAACTTTAGAAATTTAGATAGTGTACTCGTATGAACATAGGCCTTGACGTCTAGTCTCGGAACAGTTATTGACCTGAACAGATGACTAGAGACATAACTAAATTGTCGCATCAATTGCTGCATGACATGAATATAATTCGTGAATTGTCGAATGGAATATCTTGTGGTATATCTTGTGAAATGACATTGTGGAACATCTTGCAGTGAATATGTACTTGATAGGCATCACAAACACTTGAGTTTTGGGGTAACTTATAATTGCGGAAGTGCTGGAGCGACTAGTCCAAGCCTTGTTGTCACCGTGCGGGTTCTAGCAACCCATCATAGTAGCCGATGACAAATTCATAGACTTGATCACAGATTCTGGCATAATATTCATAGCATAGTTCGCCCGGGTAGCACCCGTGGCAAGAGCGGGACTCTTGGTTGCTCACTGTACTTCCCTTTATAAGTCACGAACTAGGATAGGCACAATTACGTACTCTCATTATTGCTATTGTCATTGTTATTGTCATGGTTATTCTGGTACGTTACTAGTAGTACTTGCTCGGTCACCTTTACGTTACTTGTCTTATATGCCTGCTCGCTTACTTTACTTTACTTGTCGCCATTGCATGCTTGACTAGATGTTCTTTACTTGTCGCACTTGCATGCTTGCCTGTCCCTACTTTACGCCTTTGCCTGCATATCTGCTCTTATTTCACTTATCGTACTAACATGATAGTCTTTAAAATGCTTATTATAGACTGCTCCGTACTTTTACACTACTTTATATTCTATTGGTAGAATTATGTGGCTTATCTTCGGTTCCATTTATGGCACCGGCAGACGACAACCTGATTAAGGAGATTGCCCCAGAGTTCGAGGAGCCCGCATTTGACCAGAGGCTGCAGAGTTTTAGTTACTATTCTGTTGGTGTGTGTGTTGTACTATGTATTTCCTTTTCCGCATTTCCTTCCAGTACTTCCTTTATGTTTTCCGGTGAGAGAATGCTGCTACTTGTTGTACTTTAATTTGGACTGTAATAATGTCTGTACGCTAGTTTAAGTATTGTGGTACATCTCTGGATTGTGGCTATGCTGATTTCACTGGTAAACATCAAGACCTGCGAATAAACCAAATAAGTAACGTGCCCATGAGAACAGGTCGTTACAGTCGGCAGAGGTTCGATTCAGCTCTGAGCATGCTGATAATGTGTTGTTAGAAGGGTTGAGTGCCCCAAGGCTCATATATATATTATTCAATGTGGGTGGATAACCAATAGGCCCCTTAGGCCCAACTCATAACATTAATGATTAAAGTCTGGTTAATTAACAATTTGACTATCAATACTTACGTATCAGTTAAATAAAAGAAATATGCATCCAAGTTCACATCAATACATGTTCTCAATAAAACAACATGAAACTAGGTCTTTTAATATTTTAATTAAGCTTTTATCCTTTATTTTTGGTGTTATGTAGTTACGCTACAATTTAACGTAGGTTGTAGCAAAAAAATGTAACCTTCGGCTGACACTGGGTTCAACATGGGTGTTACATAACAAACAGTCAGGGTTGCATTAAGCTAGGGTCAAATTTAGAGGAGGTTGTCAAAGGACTGTGGTCCTACGGCATTTGCCTCCACTTTCCAGTGGGCCAACCTGGGATCAATTCTTGGTGGACGTGGAACGCACGCGTGCCTCTAACAAGCTTTTCCGATATATAAAAAATAAGAAATTTATATTTGGTTGTGGGACTTAATCCAAGTCCAACCCAAGTTTTCAAGATCCCAACGGAAGCCCAACTGATCTTCAGCTTGGATTCGGATTAAATGGGCCAAATTAGACCCATTCATAAATCGAGGCCTTTTGTGGTGTCAAAAGACAATTTTTTTTCATAAATCGAGGCCCAAGTTATAATTTAAAACTTTTTACTGCAGTTTTTAAAAGGGAAATCTGCTTAATTTTATATTTCTAATATTTTAAATGCGTATATAAGGCATTGTGCAAGTTTGATGAAACAGTACAGTAATATCAACAACAGTAACATACAAAAGTGTATTTATACTCAGTTTAAACCATGGATATACAAATCAAGAGCCAATTAATTCATTAATCAATACTAATCAAATAAGAATTTTGCAATGTAAAACTACTAAAACTTGACCACATAAGGTATCTGCTAGTAAAGCTAAATTACATATTTTTTAATTTGATGTTCTTTATTCGGCTAAGTATTCATGTTTAAATAATTAATAAATATTATCTTTAGTGGAAAAAAATTATTATACTCGGCTTCTAATTTTGTGATCATATTACCCAGTACTCTAATGTTATATTACACTGGATTCTTCCAGCCCAACACCCAGATCCAACCAAAAGAGTTGGGCCTGGCCACAATTTTAGCAGGCGGCCCAGACCCATGCACCACCACCCGCATATAATTTTAATTTAAAAACTAAGGAAACGCGGACACTGAGAAAGCGACAAAGTCAGTGCAGAAGACGACGAGGAATCCAAGAAACCGATTTCAGAGTCATTTCAAAAAAAAAAAAAAAACCAAAATTGGAGCCCATTTACCCGCTTTCCCAGCCGTTGCCTTTTCGTTTCTTTCAAATCTCAACCGTCCAAAAGATCCCAACGTCTCCGTTACCTCCCTCTTGTCTCATCTCGCACTTCTAACGGGCGAGTGCTGCTAGTCGCATTGCACATTTATCTAGTCACGTTGCATTTATATACAAGTTTGCCATTCCATAGTTGTTAAACTTGTAGAAATAATGGCAAACTCGTAAATACATAGAATGTGACCAACAAAATGTGTACCACGAATATCAGCAAAATCTAACAGACAACGGTTGCAGCTTTTTACTCCCATCAAAAGCACCCCTTTACTTCTTACTTAATTACGTAAATGCCACTCTTCGGCTCCATTCTCGATGCACCTCGACCACAGGCAGCATCTCCGGGGCTACACCGGGGCATCCCCAATGGCATCTACTGCTCCCTGCTTGCCCTTTCATTTGCCACTTATTTACTATCATGCCGTGGACCGGCTTCTTGAAGCCAGAGAGTCCGTGCTGATCTCTCTCCCTCCCTCCCTCTCTCTCTCTCCAAAAATCTCTCTTTAGGGTTAGGGTTTTTCCGAGAATGGACCATGCAACTGTAAATTTCTCTATAATGGTTAGTTCTCTGATTCTCCTTTCTTAGCATTTTAATATTTGTGGATGGCGCTTAAGCTACGCTACCTTTTCTGTTTGAGAACTGTAGCACGTTTTCTTTGTGACTTGATGAAATTGTGCAGCGTAGGGTAGTCCCTTTTCAGCTATCCGGCGAAAGTTATCCTTTTGTTTTTCATTGTAAAAAGTTGTGTCTTTTCTTTTTTGTTGCGTTGTCGTAATGTAGCCACATTTGTCCAATTTTTGCCATTTTTGGTGTATTTCTCCATACGGGTTTCTTGATAATGCCATGTTAGGTATGATTTATCCTTTTCCTTTTTCAGGGAAAGAATGTAGGATGCAGCATTGACTTTTGATTAAGCTTAGGCATTGTTAAACACTTCAAGAACGCTGAATTGGCTGAGTTTATTTGTAAATTAATGGGAGAGGGGAGAAGGAATTCTGTTGACATGCCCATCTCAAAAACTTTGGTGGCACTCACGAGGGTTCGGTCTCTGCGAGACCCGGATACCAACTCCATGGGCAAATTGGCAATGGGTGTGGAGAGTATGAATTGGGATGTGAATTCATATAAGGGCACATATTTAGGCTACGGTGACCCTGATAAACATAACTTCATGAAGTCACGGAATTATGATTTGAGAGAGAGGTTGGAGGATATTGGGAGCAATTCGGACTCAGATTATGCATCGTCTAAGAAATCATCTACAGTTGGCATTAGAGCCCCAGGTCCGAAACGGGGCAACTTAGTTTGTCAGCCTTGCCGCCATGTTACGAAGAAGTTTTTGGAGCCTTCTTTGGTCTCAGATTCAGTGAACATTTTGGATGATGATGCAAATTCTTGCAGCGAGCCGATGATCAAGGGAAATGTGGGAAGGAAGAGGTCGGGACATTGTAGTTGGAGGAAGCGATCTAAAGATGTAGAAGATGCGTTAGTGAGCCGAGTAGGGAGTCCATTCATGTCGACGAGTGAGGCATGTACACATTTTTCTAGCCGCAGTGTTGCTGGGCTTGCGACTGATGATGTTGACATTGTGGATTCGAGTCATAGTGGGTGTGGAATTAGTTACTGCTGGTCAAGAACTCCGAAGTATAGAGATCCAACCCATTCTTCTGATGTTGAAGCCGAAGAACCGTTGCTATCCACTGAAGGAAAAGAGGAAGCCAGTAGAGAGATTGTTCCATGTTCGGAGAGTCCAAGAAGTTTAAGCCAGAAATTTAGGCCTAGATCCTTCGGTGACTTGGTTGGACTTAGTGCAGTTGCTAAGTCCCTTTTGCATGCCATATCCAAACAAAAAATTGCTCCAGTGTATTTGTTTCATGGTCCAGGAGGAACGGGTAAAACCTCTACAGCGAGGATATTTGCAGCTACTTTGAACTGCCTCTCTCGTGAAGAACAGAGGCCTTGTGGCTTCTGCCGTGAGTGTGTATTTTTGTTCTCTGGAAGGAGTAGGGATGTCAAAGAGCTTGATGCAGCAAAAATAAATCGCAAGGATAGGGTGAAGGCCCTATTGAAGAGTGCTTCTCTGGCTCCATTCTCGTCTCACTTCAAAGTTTTCATTATCGATGAATGCCAATTACTTAGAGGGGAGACATGGGGTGCTATTTTTAGTAATGTTGAGTATCTCTCCCGACATTCTGTGTTTATTATGATCACCACTGACCCAGATAAGCTTCCCCATAGTTATCTTTCACAGTGCCAAAGGTATCACTTTCCTAAGATTAAGGAGGTCGATGTTACCTGCAGGTTGCAAAAAATTTGTATAGAAGAAGGTTTGGAATTTGATAGGAATGCATTGGATTTTATTGCTTCAAAATGTAATGGTTCTCTTCGAGATGCAGAGACAATTCTTGATCAGTTGGGTCTACTTGGAAAAAGAATTACACTATCTCTTGCTTATGAGCTTGTGAGTAATGGATTTATCATCATTTGCAATTACATTGGAAGGAAATGTTTCACATTACTTATCTGATCCCGTTCGTAACCTAGTGGGACGTTCGTTCCTTTTAAACTCCTGTGCAGATAGGTGTTGTCTCTGATGAAGAATTACTGGATTTGCTAGAAGTTGCACTATCCTCTGACACTACTAATACTGTTCGCATGGCTAGGGATCTTATGAGATCGAGGGTCGATCCTATGCAGTTGGTATCACAGCTTGCTAATCTTATAATGGACATCCTTTCTGGAAGAAGTCAATCGGACATTTTTGAAGTTGGCAGAATTTTTTGGCAAAGGCATGCTTGTAAGTGATGTTACCATAGATTTTTTTTCTTTTTCTTTTGAGCTGCTTTATTTTCTGAGGTAGCTATTGTCAGTGATTTCTACATGCTTTCACTGTATTGACAGTGATGATTTAACCATTAGGGATTTTAGTATTATGCAAATGGCTGAAATTGCAATATATATATATATATATATATATATATATATATATATATATATATATATATATATATATATATATATATATATTTATAGTGATCTTCGGTTGCGAAAAAAGGGGTTTTCGCACGGTGCGAAAACATTTTTTTTATTTTTTTGAAATTTTTTTTTTCAAAAATTCTTTTTTTGATGTTTAATCCATACAAATATATACCCCAGGGAAAATAATGGGTGAACCCGTTGGGCATTAGAGCACCCATCCACCCGTTACAAATTTAACGGTCTCAAAACGTGCGAATTTGATGAAATGCCTTGATCGAAGGCCAAATGACATTATTTCTCAATGATTATTTTTTGAGGGGGGTATAACAACATATAATGAGGGTGGAAAAAAGAATTTTTGAAAAAAAAAATTTCAAAAAAAAACTAAAAACATTTTCGCACGGTGCGAAATGTTCTCATTTGAAAATTTTCCTATATATATATATATATATATATTGAAGATCTTTCATCCCCCTTTATTCAATTGAAGAAGAGTGTGTAGTTGGTTTTATAGACACTAGAGAACCAAAACCTTGTTCTAGTAACTAACAGAGTAATGCCACTGACCTAAGTAACTCTTTCTTTAACCTTCGCAAGGGTTTCTGATAGTCAGCTTGCACTATGTGGCAATATCTATAAGACATACGAGAGGGTATTGGGTTTGCATCTCACATCAGTTGAGAATCCAAAAGACTCTTAGTTAGACTACGGATGTAATGATCCTAACCCAATTTTGGGTATTGTAATACAATATTATTTAAATAAATTTAATGATTTTTATTATTTTTATTTACTGAAACCTGAAACCCGAAACCCAACCCATAACTCTCACCTACTTCTTCATTTCCATAAACACACAACCAGATTTTTCAGCATATTAACCCAACCCATACCCTATGCATTAAATTTTCTTTTTATTTAAATATTCTATTTCTACTCTTCTTCCTCCGCGTCATCATCATGTACATTTTCTTCTCCTCCTACATTGCCACCATTGGATATTGTGAACCCCTAATTATGTATTGATGGTGATTAAATAAATGATTATTATTTATCTCATTCACCAAGTGTGTATGATTCAAAAAGCCAAGGAAATGAAGTCAACAAAAGTTAATGTAGTCAACAAAAGTTAAAGAAGTCAACAAAAGTTAAATACCATGAAATGACTCAAATGAAGACTCAAAAGCTTGATCAAAGGAAATTCCAAGTCAAACGCATCTAAGAATGATCAAGAGATGTGTGATAGCTCAACCAAAGGCCAAAGAATCAAAAAGAAGCTAAGGCATCAAGATAGAGAAATGGAGTGCATCAAAGAAGCCAAAATAAGGTATTATTTGATGTCATTTATATTCAAGTCCAAAGAATATTTGTAGGCCATAAGATTGAAGCCACACACACATAGAAAAGTTTTAAATCATATTTTAAACTTTAAACTTGCAGAATTATTTTGAAAAAGTTTTGAATAGTTTTGAAATGATTTCCTATAGTAGTTGACATGTATCGGATTTGTAGCCGACTACTTTTACTATAGTAGTTGACTACCGTTGAATGTGAAAAGATGCATTCTCCCTGTTGCTCAAAATATCCGACTACAATTGTTTTAGTAGTCGACTATAGTTATTTTGGGAGTTGATTACCAAATGAACTGAAGTAGACTATTATGACCTGACGACAAAACAAAACACAACTCCGGATTTCTCGCGATTTTGTTTTTCTTGCTCTTGCAAGGGCAATTTTGAGAACTCTTTCGAACGGTTAGTTAGGTTATAAATAGCTGGAGTTGGCTGGAGTTATTACTAACATTAATGCTCAAATTTTCACAAGTTTTATATTCTTCCAAGTCATTTTCTCCAACTTTTTTTTTGGCCAAAACTATTTTCTCTCATTAAAAGCTTTTAAGCAATTTTCTTAGCCATTTTGATTTAATCACTCTCAAGATTTCAACTTGATTATTTCAAAGAGTAAATCAAGGATTTCTTTTTGATCTTATTGTGATTTAATTTCATTCTTTCAAAGATCAGAAGAAAAGTATTTCTCATAGCCACTTCACACAAAGGTACAATCCAAATTGGCTATAGGAAAGCGTTCCAACTCATATTCATACGAAAAAGGTTTGTAAAACCACAAGTGTGGTGGTAAGTTTTTATTTTTGTATTTGAGTTGTAAAAAACCTCAAGCGAGGGCCTCTTTAGAGAAGATGTTATTGTTGTATTGGAAACCTTTGCTTGTGCAAGGTTGGTTGGAAATTCTAGCAAGTGTGGCTAGGTACTTGTAGAAGATGTTATTGGTTATTGGAAACCTTTGCTTGTGCAAGGTTGGTTGGAAATTCTAGCAAGTGTGGCTAGGTGTTTGTAAGCCCTCATTTGAGGCAAGTTGCTCTCGGCTAGGTGTTTGTAAGCTCTCATGTGAGGCAAGTTGCTCTCTTTGGTGAGATTTTGTTAGTGGAAAATCCCATTAGTGATTGGGGACTAGACGTAGCCCACGAGAGGGTGAACCAGTATAATAATCCTTTTTGTTGAAAATTCAGTACGAATGTGTAATCAAATAAACACAATGATAAAGCAAAGAAACCAAGCAATGATATAAGGAACTTGGTAACGCAGTTCGGTGCGCACACCTACATCTGCGGGGACTCGCCCAGAAAATCAAATTACTCCACTAAAAATATTAATGATTACAATCACTAATGTCGCGATTCTATTAGGAGGAACAACCTCCCCCTCAATACAAGCCGTGTTGGGTGGTCTCTACCAAACCCATGGAGTAATTCGTGCAAGCTCCCCTTGCATGCAATATCCCTTTGCTAAACCGACTAGATCAACTCCCTTGATCCCTACGTGCGTAGCCGTTGGCCCCCTTCCGGAGTTCTCCAAAACTTTCGTCAAAGTAGATGCCCTAGTCGTCAAGGCGCATGCCCTGATATACTCCGTTTTCCCTCAATCCGCCGGCCAATAAGGAAGGTCGTTCAATCATATCAGATGCGGATCGACAACCCACAATTTTTGGAACTACTTCGGGCAAGTGGTTCCGCGTATCTCCAAGGATCTGATGGATAAAATATTACGGGCAAGAATCTCTCTAACCGATTCTATAATTGCTCCAAGAGATTGCAACATCCAAATATGTCTTCAACAATTATTTCAACCAACAATTGCGGGTCAAACATATCTCCAACAGATTCAACCAACATATCTACGATATATTCACTTTCTCTTTGCAAACCAGCCTCCATCAATCTAGCAACTCTTTTAGGAAGGCTTTCCAATTATCACTCATGCACATATTTCGCCAAAATATCTAGGATCACTTCGGGTAAGAAATCCCATATATCAAGGAACCATTTAACTATTTCGGAAAAATGGTTTAATCAAATCTCATGCGGATATTTCAACAATCAATTTCATCAATTCCCGAGATTCTAGGCTGCAAATCAGATCTGAATCAGCAAGTCAGATCTGCAAACCAAAACAACATTTCTGCATACAAACCAATATTCCAGATCCCAAATGTTGAACATTATGTTGCAACATTATGTTCAACATTACTGCTTAAACTGCCCAAAAACAATTCTGATTGCTCAACCTGAACTCTCCAGATGTAGTGCCACTAATGTCAACTTATATCAACAGAAAAACAATCTTGCAATCTCCCCCTTTGGCATTATGTGGCACAACCCAAAGCACGGGCGCCAACCAAGCACATTCTCCCCCTTTGAGCCACAATAAGCCAAAGCACACTCTCCCCCTTAGTAGTAAAAATCCGAGCATTGATCACCTCAGACGAGACATCCACTTCATACAGTTTCTGAGACAATAGTTGCTAAGAGATAAGACATGGATGGAAAGGGTTGGAATGCACACCTGGATTGCGGGTCTCCAACAGATCTTCTTAGAAGTCGACCTAGAAAAGGAAGGAGTTGGAGAACTAGACGGAGCACCATGTCGCTTGCCAGAACTATGATGCCGGTGACAAGAATGAGGAACATACAGAGATAGCATGGTCAAATCAGGAGCATGTGAAGCTGTACAGTCACCAGGTGCAGAAGACGTGCATGTTGTGTCCTGTGTTACAGCATGATCCATGACATCAGGTTCAACATGAGCCAATGTTGCAACATCGTGTGCAACATCAGATGCAACATGAGCATTTGTTGCAACTTGGGAGCAACACCAGACGAACATTCCCAATACTTTTCAGTGGTCGACAGAAAAGATGTGACCACATCGATGACTTTAATACTTTTCATCTAGCCTCCAATAGTACACGTCCATATCTCCAATAGTTAATCCAAAGACAACAACAACTGAGACACTTCTAAAGGATCCCATGTCTCTCTCAGTAGCAAATAAATCCTCAGGCACAGCGGAATAAGAGGAAGAAAAGTATACCACAATGATAGGGCTGCAAGAAAGATCAAATGAAATCTAGAGTAGTGGTCAATCTCTGAGAGGCCGAAAAGTAGTTGAAGAATTGAAAACATCGGTGGTGTTGACAGAGAAGCTTTGGCGGTCTGCATGTCAAAATTTAGAGATATGGATGCGGTGGAAACGGCTAAGAAGTGGACAAACTTTGGGAAAGTCAGTCGGTATATGTGAAGAGGCCGCAAAAGATGGAACGGCGGTGGATTGCCGTGCTGGAGAGAGTACATGCATAGATCCGATGGCACTGCGCAGGATGAGCAGTGAGCAGAGCGGCGAAGTAATACTCTAATAATTTTGGAGGAAGATTCATAAGAACTTGGCGCATGTTGCTCACATATATTATTGAGAGGAGATGTCGAGTCTGGTGTCATAACATTTGCAGCAACTTCATTTTGTGTTGTATCTAATGTTGCAACATTGGTCACAACATGACGTGTTTTCTCTGAAGCTGTAGTGTTCTTGCTTTATAATTCAGACTTCCTGACTCATTGCTTCTTTATCTTCATATCAGGGTGTCTAACATTTCTTCCTTCTGACCAATGTCGCATGCGACTGAAGCAGTTTCTCTCAGTATGGCCTATGAACTTGCAGTAACTGCACACAGAACGACCACCTTTTATACCTTTAATCTGCTGCTTCTTCTGATCATGGCCCCTGTGCTGACCCATTCTTTCAAGTTCTTTGGTAACTTGACTTCTTCTTTCAGTAGACACATTATAGAAAGCTCCTCTATTGTATCCCACTCCGGTGCGATCTCCTGAAATCTTACCCATGTTCAAGATATCATCCAGCTTTGCTTTTCCAGAATTCCACTTATCCAATGTGCATTCAGCTTTCTTTGCCCTGAGAAGAACATTTCTGAAGTTGCTTTCCAATTCTTTACAGTTTTTCTCAACTTTTAGACATTTGATTTTGACCTCATCCTTCTCTTTCTTCAGTCTTTCATTCTCCACCTTCAGGACTTTGTTGATATTGCAGATTTGCATCCACTTCTCAAACATCATCTGGTATGCTTTTCGTATATCATCGTCACTAACTTCCTCATCGCTATCAACTACAGACTCAGATTCAGTTGTAGAAGTTGTGGATGATGTTGAACCTGATGTTGCAACACTGGATCTGACACTGTTTGATTTGTTGGCTGATGTTGTATGTAATGTTGCAACATCAGATTCAACATGGCTGCTAGTGTTGTAATCAGGTCGCTTCTTCTGAGAGGCTGTGAGGGCAATGTAATTTCTGGTGATTTCCTCATCTTCAGCACTCCCATCAGACTCATCTTCACTCCATGTACTGGTCGAGGACTTTCCTTTTGTATTCTTCAGAGTGTTTGCACATTCAGCTTGTATATGCCCAAATCCTTCACGTACTCTACACTGCATCCCTTTTTCTTTCTTTTGCCCTTTACTACTGATCTTCTTCAGCATTTTACTGATGTTTTTAGTCAACCCGGCAATAACCTCATCTACACCTGATTCATCATCTTCTTTAGAGACATCTCTAGCTTGTACTTTCAGGGCCACTATTTTGTCCATTTTCTTCTGCTTCAGATTCATTTCATAGGTCTGAAGTGACCCCATAAGTTCATCCAGTCTCATGGTGGACGTATTTTTGGCCTCCTCGATGGCTGCAACTTTGGCTGAGAATTTGTCTGGAAGAGATCTCAAAGTTTTCTCAACTAACTTCTTTTGAGAATATTTCTTCCCAAGCTGGAAGGCCTGATTGGCTATCTCTCTCAACCTCCCATTGAATTCGACAACAGTCTCGTCGGCATTCATCCTTAGAATTTCAAACTGAGAAGCTATCATCTGGAGTTTAGAAGCTTTTACCGCATTAGTTTCTTCATGCATGGTCTGAAGTATGTCCCAAACTTCTTTAGCATACTCACATGTAGATATAAGTTTGAACTGTTCCTCATCAACAGCCGAAAAAATAGCATTAATTGCTTTAGAATTGCACAGGGCCGCATGTTCTTCAATCCGACTCTAGTCTCTCGCCGGCTTGAGGTGTTCTTTGCCATCTTTGTCAATTTCGATCGGCGGTGTCCATCCTTCAATGACATGATCCAGGCCTTCTCATCAATGGACTTAATGAATACACGCATCCGAGACTTCCAATAAGTGTAGTTTGTAACGGTGAGCAATAGAGGACGAACAACGGAGACACCTCCTATAGCCATGATTCAATTTCTGAAATCCAAGATCACACCTTCTTTGATAACAAAGTTACACGGGTGACCGGCTCTGATACTAGTTGAAAATTCAGTATGAATGTGTAATCAAATAAACACGATGATAAAGCAAAGAAACCAAGCAATGACACAAGGAACTTGGTAACATAGTTCGGTGCGCACACCTACATCCGCGGGGCCTCGCCCAGAAAATCAAATTGCTCCACTAAAAATATTAATGATTACAACCACTAATGTCGTGATTCTATTAGGAAGAACAACCTCCCCCTCAATACAAACCGTGTTGGGTGGTCTCTATCAAACCCATGGAGTAATTCGTGCAAGATCCCCTTGCATGCAAGATCCCCTTGCTAAACCGACTAGATCAACTCCCTTTATCCCTACGTGCGTAGCCGTCGGCCCCCTCCCGGAGTTCTTCAAAACTTTCGTTAAAGTAGATGCCCTAGCCATCAAAGCCGCATGCCCAGATATACCCCGCTCCCCTCAATCCGCGGGCCAATAGGGAAGGTCGTTCAATCATATCAGATGCGTATCTCCAAGGATTCGATGAATAAAATATTACGGGCAAGAATTGTTGAGTATTGACTCCCCGGATTTGGTTTTGGATGATGAACAAACATAAATATCGTGAACTAACTCTTTGTGAGCGCAGTTATGGAGATCGTCGCCAAAATTCCACGTATATCAAAAGCGATGTCTCAAGACTTCTCAAAGCACGTGATCGTGTGCTTGAAGCTTCGTTGAAGCTCAAAGACCATTATTGAAGTCAAGAAGATTCGATTGAAGCTTTTGAAGACGGTTCGTCAAGTTTTATTTATAGTCTTCTAGCTTCTTTTCGTAGAATGTTAAGCCTTGAGTATGTCTTATGTTTTAATATTCATAACGCTCATATCTTAGAGCTAGGATCTTATTAGAAGCCCATATAAACTTTCCCGAAGCTTAATGCTTCTTATCGTGGCTTCTTGTGCATGTTAGTTGGTTCAAGAAGAAGAACCAACCGACTAGATGGTAATCTAGTCGTTCGGCAATCCTTCTTGAACCGACTAGAATACCTTGTTTAATTTCAGCTCTTTACTGTTTACAGTTAGTCGGTCCAAGAAGGTTCACCGACCGACTAGTTGTCAAACTAGTCGGTTAGGAATCCTTCTTAGACCGACTAGTTGAGCTTTCACTGTACAGCCTAAGTTACTGTTTATCGTTAGTCGGTCAAAGAACAACTGTCGACCGACTAGTTGAGAAACTAGTCGGTTAGACTTTGTTCTTAGACCGACTAGTTCAACTTGAATTCAGCCTTCTCTATTTCATCTGTTAGTCGGTCAAAGAACACTCACCGACCGACTAGTTGTGAAACTAGTCGGTCGGCAAGTCTTTTTAGACCGACTAGTTCTTCTCCTGAACTTCTCATTTTGGCTGTGAACTAGTTAGTCGGTCCACGTTGAATCACCGACCGACTAGTTGATGAATTAGTCGGTCAGTGATCCTTCTTTGACCGACTAGTCTGGTTCAGAATAGAGCCGTTGGAACTTTAAATGCCACGATTTTTGCTCTCTCTTCCCTCTATACATACTTGAAGGGCTGCTTTCATAGCATTCAAGGCTGATATTAATTGAAGTTTAGAGAATCAAAGAGAAGCATTAAATCTCATTTCCAAGCTCATTCATTTCTCAAGAATCTTTCACTCTTATTTCCAAAGAGAGATTCACATTGATTGTGAGCCATTCAAGCCAAGAGCTTGATCCAAGGTCACCAACATCTTCCTAGGCCTCCATTGCTGGTCAACATCTTGGAGCTAGGGTTTGGTGCCTTCATCTTCCCCAAAATCCTTCTTGCCCTAAATCGTAAGTTTTACTCAAGGCATAGGGTTTGGTGGTAAGCATTTCATATTTCATTATATTTGATATTGCAAGCGTTTTTCTCTCGGTTTGTGAAAGATTGTTTGTGATCCCGGTTTGTGGGAGTCACAATTTCATTTGTGTATGATTTGACCTTGTAGAGGTTTCTACAAGTATTTCATAGTGCAAATTTGAGTTAGAGGTTTCTAACTCAAGTATCCGGAGGGGATTCGAGTGTTTGGGACGTAGGATCACCGGGAACAAGTCGGGGAGACTTGGGTGGATCCGAACCCGTTATATCGATTGTTTGCGATTGATTTCTTTGTTGTCAATATTTTCATTTCCGCATTGTTGGCTGAGTTTGCAAGATTATTAGGAATTATCTTCTTAATTATTTTAAAGTACTATTCACCCCCTCTCTAGTACTTGTGCAGTAGCTACGTAGAGCATTACATTTGGTATCAGAGCCAAGTACATAGCTATGTCTACCAACGACAACAAGACCGTTCGTCCACCTTCAGACTATAGCACCTTCAGGAACCGTGAAGGAGCTTCTTCGGTGATGGAAGGACACTCCTCAACAAGGCCTCCCTTCTTCAACGGTACCAATTACGGGTACTGGAAATGCCGGATGGAAACGTTCCTCCGGAGTGCTTCACTATGGAGAGCCACGATGTCGGAGTATGTCGAGCCAGCCGAAGAAGATTTCGCTAAGTGGACTCCCGCGGAGGTCGCCGCGGAGGTAACTAATGCCAAGGCGATGAATGCCTTGCAATGCGCCTTGGAGCCCGAGGACTTCAATAAGATATGCACATGTAAGAGTGCATATCAAATATGGAACTCACTCCTCATCTTGCATGAAGGAACGAGTAGAGTAAGAGACTCCAAACTCGTAGTTGTAATTAAAGATTACGAATTATTTCATATGCAACATGGTGAGAAGATGAAGGAGTATTATGCTCGCTTCGTCGACATCACCAACGAGTTGGAGGCCCTTGGAAAGACTTACACTCAAAAGGAGAAAGTCTCAACGATCATTGACGGACTTCCTTCTTGTTGGGAAAAACGTACCTTCGCCATCGAGGAAGGTAACGGTATGCGTAAGTATACTGTTATTCAACTAATGGGTACATTGATGTCTTATGAGGTACGCAAGGATAGCAAACTAAAGTTGCAGGACAAGATGAAGTCTTACTTGAAGCAAGACGAGCCAAAGAAACAGGCTATTGCTTTCAAGGCCGCTCCATGTACATCTACATCTACCGATGATGAAGACTCGAAAGACGAGTTGGACTTAGAAGCTATTGCCCTCATGGCAAAGAAGTTCAACCGATTCTTCCGGAAAAGTAACTTCAAGAACAAAACTAACGCCTCCGCTCCTTTGTGCTTTAAATGCAATAAGCCAGGACACATGAAAGCGGATTGCCCTCAAAACAAGCAAAAGGAGAAGTGGAAGGCGCCAAAGTTCGACAAGTCAAAGAAGTACAAGAAAGGGTACAAGAAAGGACTTGTCGGGACATTCACCGACTCCGAGGATGACTCCTCAAGTGGAGAGTTGGACGATGAGCAAGTGGAGCAAGCACACATGTGCTTCCTCCGATGATAGCGACAATAAAGGCGATGATGTAACCATGGATGACCTTAGACTAGCTAATGAGCAAATATGGTCTAAATATTCTAAATTAGTAAATAAATATACTAAGGTAAAAGATGAGTTAGCTAGTATTCAAACCTCACCTAAACCTATCATCACCAACAACGACAACGTTGTTGAAGGTTTGAGAAATGAGATTGTAAATCTCAAATCTCAAATTGAACATGTTCATATTGAGAAATCGGATGAACATGAGATAGCGGATTTGACTTCTCGAAACTCAACTTTGAGTATCGAGAATGAGAATATCAAATCTCGTGTTTATGCACTCACATCGCAAGTGTCCACCTTGGATGCTTCTATGCATTCTCTCACCGAGAAATATGAGTGCATATTAGGCCGAATTAATAAATTCAATAAAGGTAAGGACCATTTGGATAAAATCCTAAATGACTTACTTCCGGCCAATCATCACATTGGCTTGGGGTATAAGATGTGAAGTTCATCCAAATCGTCTACTACTTTTGTTAGGCCAACTTCCGGTGACTCAACGAATGGGAGCAAACACCCCATTGGTAGTTCATCTACCAATGGTGCTTCCACTTCGTACACACACTCGTTTGGAAAGAAACCCACTTTGGGTGGACCTCCAAAGAAGGGTCATGCTTATATGTACACAAATACCATGCCACGTAGGAACACACGTCCTACTCCACATGTTCACACATATGATGATTTTTATGCACCACATCCACGGGCACGTGCACACCATGTGAGACACACTCACACACGTGTTCCTTCACATGCTTATGTTCATCCACCTCATCATATGAACAATTATCATCATGCACCATTTCATCATGTTCCATATGCCTATCCACGACATGCATCACGTAGATATCAACAACGCATTCATGCTCCCAATAGGAATATGGCTCCCAAAATATTCACGATTTGGGGCCCGAAGAACACTAATATGCATGAGAAACAAGCATACATGAATTCCTATTTTATGAATGTGGTTCATAATGATGATTACGTTGGGAAGTCTAAGTCCAATTGGACTTGGCTTCCAAAGGTCTAATCTTTTTGGACCCAATGACCTTGGGTACCATGGAATGATATTTTCATCTCTATGTACTCAAGAAAAAGAAACGGAGCAACAAATCCAAATTTAGCTCCAAGAATAATTGGATACTCGATAGCGAGTGTTCAAAACACATGACGGGTGATGCTCGATTGCTCTCCGGAGTGGTGCCCATTGCAAATGGAAACTGAGTCATCTTTGGAGGCAACAAGAGCGGAACCATTATAGGTGTTGGTAAAGTTGGTAATCCTTCTAAACCACTAATAAGTGATGTTTACCTTGTTAAAGGATTAAACCACAATCTTATTTCAATAAGCCAACTTTGTGACAAAGGTCACAAAGTTAGCTTTGCGAAAGGAATGTGCCATATTTTGAGAAAAGATAATAATGATTTATTATTTTCCGGCACACGCCATAAGGATATTTATATATTAGATCTCCCAAAATCACATGAACAATGTCTCATTGCCAACACAAGTGAACAACACTTATGACATCGACGTTTTGGTCATGTGAACTTTGGAACACTTTTTAAACTTTCCAAGTTAAATTCTATTAGAGGCTTCCCTAAGCTTGTCTTTCAAAAGAAAAGCTTTTGTGACTCGTGTCAACGAGGCAAGCTTCCAAAATCGTCATTTAAACCTAAGAAAAGTATTTCATCTAAGCGGCCTCTAGAGCTATTACATCTAGATCTTTTTGGGCCAACTAGAGTTGCTTCATTAGGAAATACACGATATGGACTTGTCATCGTTGATGACTTTTCTAGATTTACTTGGGTATTTTCCTTAAGTAATAAAAATGATGCTTTTGAAAACTTCACAATATTTGTTATGAAAGTACAAAATCTCATTGGAACCACCATTGTCACTATTCGTAGTGATCATGGAGGGGAATTTGAGAATGAGTCTTTCTCAAGTTTTTGTGAAGAAGTTGGTATTATACACACCTTTTCATTCCCTCGCTCACCTCCTCAAAATGGTGTTGTTGAGAGAAAGAATAGGACGCTAGTGGAATGTGCTCGCACTATGCTTGATGATAGCCAACTTGGCCATCAATTTTGGGCGGAAGCGGTACATACCGCTTGCTATGTGTTTAATAGAATACTTTTGAGGCCAGGCACCAAACAAACTTGTTATGAATTGTTGTTTGGTAGATGCCTCAAGTTAAACATTTTCGAGTTTTTGGTTCAAAATGCTTTATTAAAAACACATATGGTAGCTTGGACAAATTTGATCCAAGATCCGATGAGGGGATATTTGTTGGATATTCCTCCCGTAGCAAAGCCTACCGGATATACAACAAACGAACCTCAACGATCGAGGAATCACTTCATGTTTCATTTAATGAAGGTTTTGTCCCGGCTAGGATTACCAATGATGATGACTCCATGGATGTTTTATGTGATTCTATTGGTAATTCAAATTCTATTGATTCTAATGATACTAACCCTACTAATGAGTCTTTTGAGAATGTTCCTAGTGATCATGGAATTCCCAAACGGCTTCTTACGGTTCGTGACCATCCTCATGAGCAAGTCATTGGCAACATTCATGATAGTGTCAAGACGAGATCGCAAGTCAACTACTTCGCTCATTATGCCTTTGCCTCCTCAATAAAGCCAAAGAATATTAATGAAGCGTGCGAAGATAGTGCTTAGATCCTTGCCATGGAAGAGGAACTCATTCAATTCGAGAGGAATGCGGTTTGGGAGCTTGTTCCATTGCCTTCGAAGAACCACACCGTTATAGGAACGAAGTGGATCTTCAAGAACAAGACCGACGAGAACCAAAACGTCGTCCGAAACAAAGCTCGGTTAGTAGCTCAAGGCTACCGACAAGAGGAAGGTATAGATTTCGAAGAATCCTTTGCTCCGGTAGCTAGATTAGAATCTATTAGATTATTGTTATCTTTTGCATGCCATAAAGATTTTAAACTATTTCAAATGGATGTAAAAAGTGCGTTTTTAAACGGAGATGTCGTTGAGGAAGTTTTTGTTTCTCAACCTCCGGGTTTTATAAATGAAAAGTTTCCAAATCACGTTTTTAAACTTAAGAAAGTACTTTACAGTTTGAGACATGCTCCTCGAGCTTGGTATGACCGTCTAAAGAATTTTCTTTTGGATTTGGGTTTTAAAATGGGTGAAGTTGATTCTACATTATTTGTTAAGTATTCGAATCATGATATTATTTTACTTCAAATTTATATTGATGATATCATTTTCGGTGCTACTAACTTCACTCTTTGCGAAGAGTTTTCTAATGTTATGAAGGATCAATTTGAGATGAGCCACATGGGTGAGCTCAAATATTTCTTAGGTCTCCAAATTCGCCAAATGAACGATGCAATCTTCATCCACCAAACCAAGCACATGGTGGAGTTGCTAAAGCGATTTGAATGGAGAATGCCTCTGGGAAGAAGACTCCAATCAGCACCACTACACATCTTGATAAATATACGGGCGGCAAAGATGTAGACATTCGTCTATATCGAGGTATGATAGGAAGTTTATTATATCTTACTGCTAGTATGCCCGATATTATGTTTGCCGTATGTGTATGTGCTCGTTATCAGTCCCAACCTAAGGAATCTCACTTAGTAGCGGTAAAACGTATTTTCCGTTATCTAAGTTACACACTTGACTTTGGATTACTTTATCCAAAGTCTAGCACATACGAGTTAATCTCATATAGTGACGCAGATTATGCGGGATGCAAATCCGATAGGAAAAGTACTAGTGGCACTTGCCATTTTATAGGAAATTCTCTTGTCTCTTGGTTTTCCAAGAAGCAGAATTCCGTATCACTTTCAACCACCGAGGCGGAATATATTGCCGCCGGTGCTGCGTGTGCTCAGGTTCTTTGGATGAGACACACTCTTAAAGACCCCAAAGCGAACCCTCACCTGTACCCACGTCTCGTCAAATTATTCTACGCGAATAGGGTTCGGGGTCAGTATGACGTCACCCACTCCATTGAGATGACTGTCTTGGGGACACCGATTGTCCTCACGGCAGAAATCTTAGGGGAGTTGATTGGTGTGTCATCCTCTGGCCTTCTTCCAGCTGATATCTCCGTCGATGATATTTCTGAGCTTGATCAGGCGATGCTTGCCGAGATGTTTCACGTGATCCCTCCCGCCATGATTGGCGTCCCTTCAAAGTCTTTTAAGCCGAATGCTTGGGTGCTTAATCTTATCCTGAAGTCGTGCCTCCTTCCGAAGTACGGCTCATCTAGCTTACCCTCCCCGCCATTCCTCAAACTCATTTACGCTCTTTTCATGGGGAGCGAGATCAATTGGGCTAGGATTATTCTTGATAAGATGGACTCCTTCGAATGCATTCGAAAGTCCACCAAATCAGCTCACATCCCTTATCCCTGCCTTTTGACGCTCGTATTTCGTCATTTCGGTGTCCCTCTCCCTCCAGATGACCAGCGTCCTCTTGTGTAATGCCCTACCAGCTACTGCACAAGTACTAGAGGGGGGGGTGAATAGTACTTTAAAATAATAAGGAGTATAATTCCAAATTAAATTGCAAACAACTACCAAATCAATTTGCGGAAGCTTAAATTGAAAGACAACAATTAAATTAACAATGCAAACAAACGATGATAATGGGTTCGGATCCACCCAAGTCTCCCCGACTTGTTCCCGGTGATCCTACGTCCCAACCACCCGGATCCCCTCCGGATACTTGAGTTAGAAACCCTAACTCAAGATTTCCACTATGAATATCTTGTGAAAAAAACCTTCACAAGATCAAATCATACATGCAATAGCAAACGTGAATCCCACAACCCGGGATCACAACCTTCTCTCACAACCGAGAGAATCAACAAGGCAATATTAAAGAGTTTAATATGAAATAAACAATCTTACCACAAAATCCTATACCTTGAGTTTTTCTTACCCAAAAGGTGAAATGAAGGATTTGAGGAAGATGAAGTCACCAAGACCTAGCACCAAGGAAATGACCAGCAATCGGTGCCTAGGAAAGAGTTGGAGACTTGGATCAAGCAATAGCTTGAAGAGCTCACCAAGAACAAGCTTCTCTCTAGATCTAGAAATGAGAGAGAATGGGTTTCTTGTGAGGAAGAGAGCTTTAGATTTGAGGGAGAATAGCTATCTCTTTTGATCTCAATGAATCTCTGAATGGAAGCTCTAACCTAGATAGAAATGACCTAGGTTCGTATTTATAGGGTCCCATAAAAACAAGTTAGGTCATTCACCAACGGATAGAAATCTGTGAGAATTAGTCGGTCAAAGAACAATCACTGACCGACTAGTTCATCAACTAGTCGGTCAGTCAAACAACGTGGACCGACTAAGAGTAGATCTGAGAAGAGATAGAATTTCAGACCTAGAAATCTAGTCGGTCCAAGAAGACTTTCTGACCGACTAGTTTCACAACTAGTCGGTCAGTCAATGAACGTAGACCGACTAAGAGCAAAAAGAATTAGTCTGAAGACAAAGTGACTTAGTCGGTCCAAGAACAAAAGTTGACCGACTAAATTGTCAACTAGTCGGTCACCAAACGTTCTTAGACCGACTAACGATAAACAGTAGCTTAGGAGAATTTTAGCATGAACAGTAAGTCACAACTAGTCGGTCAAAGAAGCATCACTGACCGACTAGTTCACAAACTAGTCGGTCGGTGAGTCAACGTAGACCGACTAACTGTAAACAGTAAAGTCCAAGAAATTAAGGAATCAAACTAGTCGGTCCAAGAACAGTTGCCGACCGACTAGATCACCATCTAGTCGGTCAGTACTTGTTCTTGTACCAACTAACATGCACATACAAATCCGAATCGAAGCGCGACGCTTCGAGGAAGTTAGAATGAACTTGTGCAAGGATCCTAGAGCTACGAAATGAGCGTAATGAAGATAGAAACGTAAGATATACTCAAGGCTTAACATTCTATATATCGAAGCTAAAAGACTATAAATAAAACCTTAATAAACGGTCTTCGAGAGCTTCGATTGAATCTTCATAACTTTCAAAGCGGCGCAAGAGCTTCAACGAAGCTTTAGGCATGAATACGAGCTTTGGGAAGTGTTGAGATGTCGCTTTGAATGTTCTCGTGAAATTGGCGACGATCTCCAATACTGCGCTCACAAATTGTTAGTTCATGGATTATTTATGTTTGCTCATCATCAAAACCAAATCCGGGGAGTCCAATATTCAACATCTTGGTCCCCCTCTGAATGCGACGGCCGTCAAGAAGTCTCTTGCGGCGCTTCGTCACGTTCAGAGGACGACCCCTTCAGCTTCAGCGTCTGCTTCAGCTCCTCCTCCTGCCCCCTCTCTTAGATTTTTCTGTTGCCCTGAGACGTGTTGAGTCTCGTTGTGCTCGTTCTGAGGCGATGCTTGCTCGCATCTGCTCTTTCTTGGGCATTGAGGTTCCTCCGTCAGTTTTTGACGAGGAAGAGATGGATGAGGCTGAGCTCCAGGAGCTTGTTCGTTCTGCTGCTCGTGCCCCCGGGGGTACGTCTTCTGGTGCTGCTGCTACTTCTGCCGGTGATCCCAAGAGCACACCTGCTGCCACCATTCCTTCGGTGGATACGCCTGCTGGTGCTCCCGAGACCACTCCTGTCGAGCCAGAGATCTCCACTCCAATCGTTCCCGTGACCACCTCCACTCCTTCTGCAGAGCCTGCTGTTGCTGCTGATCCTCCCTCTGCCTCCTGAGCTTGTGTTGGAGGACTCTCGTGCACCTTGGATGATATATGTAGTTGTGAGAGAGTTGGGTAGGATAAATGGTGGTTATGGATTTGTGATGATTTTTTGATACCTTTGGATGTGTTTATGATGTATTTTTGTATGTTTTGAGATACTTCGATATCTGTTGTGATATATGTTGTATGATGTGCTTCGATCTGAGGATCGCTTATATGTATGTTGGCAGATGTATATTTTGATGTATCCATGTTCTTATATATATACATCGTGTTGCCATTTACTTCCTTGTGCACATTATATTTCTGTCTCTGATGTTGCTTTCGTCGCTCGACGATTAACTTGGTTAAATAGAATTCTTTTTATGAAAACATAGAATTGTTTTCCATGCACTAAATTAACCAAGAATGTTGATATTGGAGAGTATATTCCATAACTCAATATGTGAAATTGATTTGAGTTTTGATGATTTCGTTTTTTGATTTTCAACTATGGTCTCATTGACACGCTTTGATTTAATTCGTTTTTTTCCTTTGGTGTCATTTGAACCGTGGTCATATTCTTCGACTTCCGTGCTTTTATTTTAGCCATTGTTGTTGTCGTTGTTCTCCTTCCGCTCTTTTTGCTTATGACAAAGGGGGAGAGAATTAATAATGACGATGCGCTACATGATAATTCAAAGAAATTTACCATGAATCTAATTTGATATGTTAGATTCAGGGGGAGTGAAGATATAAAAATGGATTTCAAATCCGATATTTCAAATATTTTAATAATTGGATTCTCATTTTATACTTTCCTCGTCTGCTTGATGCGTATAATTATTATTTAATTTGGAATTAACGTGTCATCAATGCAGGTGGAGTAAGTAAATTTCATTTGAATCATTATTATTGATTATTATTTATGTTGATTTGTCATCACCAAAATGGGGGAGAATGTTGAGTATTGACTCTCCGGATTTGGTTTTGGATGATGAACAAACATAAATATCGTGAACTAACTCTCTGTGAGCGCAGTTATGGAGATCGTCGCCAAAATTACACGTAGATCAAAAGCGACGTCTCAAGACTTCTCAAAGCGCGTGATCGTGTGCTTGAAGCTTCGTTGGAGCTCAAAAACCATTATTGAAGTCAAGAAGATTCGATTGACGCTTTTGAAGACGGTTCGTCAAGTTTTATTTATAGTCTTCTAGCTTCTTTTCGTAGAATGTTAAACCTTGAGTAGGTCTTACGTTTTAATCTTCATAACGCTCATATCTTAGAGCTAAGATCTTATTAGAAACCCATACAAACTTTTTCGAAGCTTAACGCTTCTTATCGCGGCTTCTTGTGCATGTTAGTTGGTTCAAGAAGAAGAACCAACCGACTAGATGGCAATCTAGTCGTTCGGCAATCCTTCTTGAACCGACTAGAATGCCTTATTTAATTTCAGCTCTTTACTGTTTACAGTTAGTTGGTCCAAGAAGGTTCACCGACCGACTAGTTGTCAAACTAGTCGGTTAGGAATCCTTCTTAGATCGACTAGTTGAGCTTTCACTGTACAACCTAAGTTACTGTTTATCGTTAGTCGGTCAAAGAACAACTGTCGACCGACTAGTTGAGAAACTAGTCGGTTAGACTTTGTTCTTAGACCGACTAGTTCAACTTGAATTCAGCCTTCTCTATTTCATCTGTTAGTCGGTCAAAGAACACTCACCGACCGACTAGTTGTGAAACTAGTCGGTCGGCAAGTCTTTTTAGACCGACTAGTTCTCCTTCTCCTGAACTTCTCATTTTGGCTGTGAACTAGTTAGTCGGTCCACGTTGAATCACCGACCGACTAGTTGATGAACTAGTCGGTCAGTGATCCTTTTTTGACCGACTAGTCTGGTTCAGAATAGAGCCGTTGGAACTTTAAATGCCACGATTTTTGCTCTCTCTTTCCTCTATCCTATATATACTTGAAGGGCTGCTTTCATAGCATTCAAGGCTGATATTAATTGAAGTTTAGAGAATCAAAGAGAAGGATTAAATCTCATTTCCAAGCTCATTCATTTCTCAAGAATCTTTCACTCTTATTTCCAAAGAGAGATTCACATTGATTATGAGCCATTCAAGCCAAGAGCTTGATCCAAGGTCACCAACATCTTCCTAGGCCTCCATTGCTGGTCAACATCTTGGAGCTAGGGTTTGGTGCCTTCATCTTCTCCAAAATCCTTCTGGCCCTAAATCGTAAGTTTTACTCAAGGCATAGGGTTTTGTGGTAAGCATTTCATATTTCATTATATTTGATATTGCAAGCGTTTTTCTCTCGATTTCTGAGAGATTGTTTGTGATCCCGGTTTGTGGGAGTCACAATTTCATTTGTGTATGATTTGACCTTGTAGAGGTTTCTACAAGTATTTCATAGTGCAAATTTGAGTTAAAGGTTTCTAACTCAAGTATCCGGAGGGGATCCGGGTGTTTGGGACGTAGGATCACCGGGAACAAGTCTGGGAGACTTGGGTGGTTCCGAACCCGTTATATTGATTGTTTGCGATTGATTTCTTTTTGTCAATATTTTCATTTTCGCATTGTTGGTTGAGTTTGCAAGATAATTGGGAATTATCTTCTTAATTATTTTAAAGTACTATTCACCCCCCTCTAGTATTTGTGCAGTAGCTACGTAGGGCATTACAAGAATCTCTCTAACCGATTCTATAATTGCTCCAAGAGATTGCAACATCCAAATATGTCTTCAACAATTATTTCAACCAACAATTGCGGGTCAAACATATCTCTAACAGATTCAACGAACATATCTACGAGATATTCACTTTCTCTTTGCAAACCATCCTCCATCAATCTAGCAACTATCTTTGGAAGGCTTTCCAATTATCTCTCATGCACATATTCCACCAAAATATCTGGATCACTTCGGGTAAGAAATCCCATATATCAAGGAACCATTTAACTATTTCGGAAAAATGGTTTAAGCAAATCTCATGCGGATATTTCAACAATCAATTTCGTCAATTCTCGAGATTCTAGGCTGCAAATGAGATCTGAATCAACAAGTCAGATCTGCAAATCAAAACAGCATTTCTGCATACGAACCAATATTCCAGATCCCGAATGATGAACATTATGTTGCAACATTATGTTCAACATTACTGCTCAAACTGCCCAAAAACAATTCTGATTCCTCAACCTGAACTCTCCAGATGTAGTGCCACTAATGCCAACTTATATCAAAAGAAAAACAACCCAACACTTTTTGTTTTCGTTTGTTGATTTTGTCTCTCCATTTCTTACTTGCAAATTATCTTGTGTTTTAACTTACATTGCATAACTCTAATTTCATCTTGCAAGTATTATAGTGTTGATTAAGTACTTAAGGAGTAATTCCCTTAAGAGACTTAAGCATATCCTATAGGGTTTAATTTTTAAATGTGTACTAATTTTTAAGAAACACTAATCACACCTCTTTAGTGTTTGCTTGCCACACAAACAAGGGTGATCTAAGATATGATTGTCCTTTTTGGTTGTGAGGGTGATGTGAATATATGTATAGTATTTGTGCCATAGGATCGAAATTACACTAGACTTCATGTACAGTATGAATGTCAATTAAAAAAAATATGTACAGTATTTGAACAAAGATTTCATGATCTGATACTAATTAAAAAAATCATAGAGGGGGATGAATAGGATGAATGGCAAAAACATATGAAGCAGCAGAATCAATCAGAGTGTACACAATCACAGATTTTTAACGGAATGGCTTCCCCCCATGCTCCCTGCATATACTCTGCTCTCTCCAAGGATTTATTCCTTTTATAACCAAAAGGAAACTAATCACTCTTGCGGGTGGTGATCGTTCACGGAATTTAAACGCTCAATGATAGCATTTGAATGAAGCTATTCAATAATACAAAACACGCTAAAAATCCTTAAAAACTGATCCAATATAGAGATTAAAATCAGATAAATATCATCGTAGCGTAGTGCATGAAGTTGTGGTCGTGTCGGCGAAAACTACGCGTCATCTGAGCTTGTAGAGAAAGTTATGCACTTTTCAGTCTGCTCTTTTTAAAAAAAAACTATTTCCCTTTGATGAGCGAGCTGTCTTTGAGTGAGGAGAAGAATTTTTAGTTGCATTGATAATAGAGCAATGGATGCTTGCGGCATGATGAGATGGATACAAGGGCCAACCTCTATGGGTTTTTATAAGATTTATGTATCCACAATTCCAATTGCCTATGAACTCATTGATTGCACATGATTTCCTGAGTTTTGTGTTTGACTAGAATTCTTTTGCCCTTATGCTTTCATAAGTTGTTCTTTTAATTCACAATTCTTCGTGGAGTAATCTTCATGTTGAACTAGAACTATTAAACTCATCAAAAACTTCAAGACTATCCTTTTTGACCAAGTCAAACAGTCAATTTTGTGCATCTGGCCAACTGGCACGGCTGTGCCACATTGACAGTAACTTCCTAGTACAGTGCACGGTCGTGTCAGATTCTGGACTGATTTGGCACGGTCGTGTGGGATTGGCAATCCTAGCCGTGCCAAACACTCTGTTGATTTGGCATTTGGCATGGTCGTGCCAAACATTGGTTTGGTCCGTTTTGACTCATTTTGACATGAAACTCACTCAACAAACATATTAGAGCCATACTACTTGTTTGGCATCATCAAAATTAAAATTTTGACCTCGTTAATGGGCTAACTAGGCCAACAGATAATTCATGTTATTATTTTTCATGTTAAAGCTTTCATGTCATTGTTCCTCCTCATGTTATTATTTTCTGTACCATTAAATATTATTAGAAAAGGCATCATCGAATAGAAGATCTCCAACCTCAAATTTATTCAACACAATCTGATTCTATCCAACCTGGAGATGGGTTAATGCCATCTGACCTTGGGGCATCAAAATTACGGTCAGGCCCAAGGACCAAGCCTAGCATTGTACAACAGGAGCCCCCAAAAAGGAACAACATGGGCGCAAGCATCAACTGAGCCCCAAGCAAATAGAATCAAGCCGCAAGTAATAACTGTGCCAAACAAGCATCACACGGTTGCCATAACAAGCAGGTCACAACGGCACATGACCAAGCAAGGACCAAGTGAACAAAAATAAGGGGCAGGCTCTAGTGCACGATAGGGATAGAGCCTCATCACAAGCAATGACAACCAAGGGCAACGACCCCGAAAGAAGTCACTGCTAAGGCAAAGCCCTGCCCATTGCAGCAAAGGAGGCGGAGCTTAGAGCCACGGCAAAAGGTGTATGGCCCAAGGTCTCACGGCAAGAGGGAACCCCAAGTGCGTGTCAATAAGAAGCAATGCCCCATAAATACTCCACGGCAGCAATACAAACTGATTTCCAAAAATTACAACCATCAAAAGAAAGGCCATGTTTGTCGAGGCTGTAAAATGAAATCAGTGGACATACCAGTCGTAGTTGTCGGAGTCGAAGGGGAGTCATCGATCGTTGTCAGGGGTCTTATCGCCTCGCTGTCGCTATGCGGCTGTGGCTGCCTCCGCAAGAGGGGACATCAGGGACTAGAGGGAGGACGAAGGATCTCCAGCGAACGAGAGAGGAGCGAGATCGCAACGTCCCCTATTTTTCCACAAGGGTTAGGGCTAGGGTTTTGTGGCAAAATGAATATGGTGAGAGATGCTCTTAAAGAAGGAGAGAGGCACATGCACGCAGGAGATAGGGGCGCAGAAATGCGATGGGAGAGGGGGAGAGAGTCCGGGAAAAAATGAAAGGAGAAAAGAAAGGAAAAATGGAAGAAAAGAGAAGAGAGGGATACGATTTGTTTATAAACGGGTCTGGTCGGTGGCTAGTTCAGTTTATTAACGAGTTTTGGTAAATGGCTTGAGAGGAAATTGATGTCAGAAAATTCAAAGTACAGAAAAATCTAAAAAAAATCACAGAAATTTTATTTGTATTTTAAAATATTTTTTAGTGCATAAAACACCACGTGGATGGGAAAAGGGTATTACAATGTCATTGACTCATCATGAGCAACATGTGGGCCCAAAATTTTAAGGACAACCATTTAGACGTATCTACACATCTTTTGAGTGTGCCTTATAAACAAGGGACGTGCTTTGGGGGACACGTCGCGTAGAATGACTTTAAAAGGAAGTTGAAGTCATGGTGATAATGAAAAAATAGCTTTGGAGGAAAAACTTGATATCGAAGTAGAAGCATTGAAGAAATCAATGGAGGAAATGTTGTTGTCAATCGAACCTACGATGAAGGCGTCAGAGGCAAGGATGAGAACAAGTTGGAGGCCCTCGCAGTAACACAACAACTTTCGTAACAACTCGCAGAGAAGCAAGAGGGAAATACGTCAGATCTGAGCAAAAAAGGAACATCAACTCAAATTTGGCACAAAAGGAGCGAACTTTGACGAACGGGAAGAGGAATGTCGAAGGTTTTGTTGAAGGACTTCTAACCGACACAGAAGATGTGTCCGACAATGCTGCGGAGGAGCCCATGGGGGCCTCGCGCAAGTAACACCACTTTCGTAACAACTCGCAGAGAAGCAAGAAGGAAAGACGTCAAATCTGAGAAAAAAAGGAACATCAACTCAGATTTGGCACAAACGGAGTGAACTTTGACGAACGGGAAAAAGAATGTCGAAGGTTTTGTTGAAGGACTTCTAACCGGCACAGAAGATGTGTCCGACAATGCCGTGGAGGAGCCCACAGGGGCGGAGACTCCCGAACCCTCCGGGCACTACGACCTCGGGACATGCCGCGTGGGGGCCGTGAGGCCACATGCGGTCCGCCCCAGGGTGCCTGTGGCATCGTGGCCCCCAGGCGGCTCACCCAGATCCAGCCGGGCCCTGACTGGGTCGCCTTAGGCTTCACGGCCCCCTGGCAGCCCATGAGGACCCTGTCTATTGTGTCCACATCAGAATACTAAGATCGTCGAAGACCAAGATAATGGCGATCAACACAACACAAACGAGAAGCACTAAGAGAGGTAGCAACTTTAGGCCGTAGGCCGGTCAAGGAAACACTAATGAGCTTTATTACAAAAGGAATAAATAAATACAATTCTTCTCTCTTCGCAAACGAAGGACAATACTCTCTCCAAAAGCTCACAACAATATCTCTTAATGTTAGCTCTCACAAATGGTGGCTCAAACTCTCTATATGTTCCTCATGATGGTTCACCGAAACCCTTCTCCAAAACTACATATATATACACCCCTACGATATAATGTGTCATCATTGAGGAGTCTCAAAAAGATACGAATCCCGCCTTTCACTGAATCACATCCCTATCACAACTCCACACATTTAATGTGCCGAACCTTAGTAGGCATCCGTCGCATCCTAGCGGTGGCCCTCCTCACTACCGAGCTTTCTCCTGAAGACCAAACGATCGAAGTGTTGGGGCCAAGTGTTCGTGCTACTGGGTAGGTCGAACCGTAGAGCTGCCGATCCAATGAGCCGTCGATCCTTACGGTCGAGTCCAATGTGCTGATGAAGTCCCATAGCTCGGCATCTGACCGATCTAACTTGTGCAGAGTCAGATGGGTCGGGTCCGAGCGCAGACGAGCTATCTCTGTATAAGATAGCTCGGCTGACGACCGACTTCTTTAACGACTCAATCGAGCCAACTTCCACAAATCTACAACTTGGCGAGATTTAGGCATCCGACACACGAATGACAGTCCACACATCGCCTTGGTCGAGCCACATCTGGTGTTTCCGCCTTTTTGCTTCGAAGAGCCCAATGCTTCGTTGCGCCTAATGTCCCTAAGGACTAAACTGGCTCCACCGAGTCACAATGCCCCCTCCTGGGGCCGACTGGCTTTGCTGAACCACAATACTCCCTCCTGGGGCTGACACCAACTTCATCGCAGAACCACACTGAGCAAGTCCATACAATGCTTGAACTTGACTCCTGATACAACCTTCATCAGCATGTTCACCGGGTTGTCCTCTGTCCCGATCTTCAGTAAGTTGATGTCGTCTTCTCCTCACACATAGTCTCGGATAAAATGGAATCGCACATCAATATGCTTGTTGCGAGCATGGAAGACCTGATTCTTAGCCAAGTGCAGCGCATTCTGGTTATCATAATGGATATCATACTTCTTCTGGTAGACTCACAGATCATCCATCAAGCGCATCAGCCATATCGCATCTTTCACCGCTTTAGTCAATGCCATATACTCTGCCTCCGTAGTAGACAGGACCATCGTAGACTAAAGGATACTTTGTCAACAAATAGGAGCGCCTGATAGGGTGAAGACATAGCCTGTCATCGATCGCCTCCCATCCAAGTCGCTTACAAAGTCGGAATCGACATAACCAACAGCATACGGACCATGAATGCATCGGTTATAAGTCAATCCTACGTCGACTGTGCCTTTGATGTATCTCAGTATCCATTGTACTGCTCGCCAGTGCTCCTTTCCCGGATTGTGCATGTACCTATTCACCATGCTGACCGCATGTGATAGGTTGGGTTGGATACCTACCATAGCGTACAGTAAGGCCCCTATCGCATTGGCATACAGTATGCTCTCCACGAGCCTCCTTTCTTCTTCGTTCTTCGGGCAATGCTTGGCACAGAGCTTGACGTGAGGTGCGATCGAAATAACTATGGACTTCATCTCTTCACAGCCAAATCTCTATATAACAGACTTTAAAAAGCGACTCTGTGAAAGATGTGAAAGATGAACCGTACCTCCACTTCGATCTCTTGTGATCTCCATCCCAAGAATCCTCAGTGCTTCGCCTATAGCCTTCATCTTAAATGCACAACTGAGCTGAGACTTCAATCTCTGAATCTCCTCTTTATTCAATGAATCAATGCGCATCTCATCGACATAAAGCAAGAGATAGATGAAGGACACATCATCCTATTCCTGATAAAACACACAATGATCATAGGGGCTGCAAACATACCTTTGATCATCCGTCATAAAGCGTTTGAATTGCTTATACCATTGTCTCGGCGACTGCTTCGGTCCATGGAGCGACTTCTTCAGTATACATGCAAGACTGGCACCGGTCCCATATCCATCGGGCTGAGCCATATAGATCTTTTTGAGCTCTTCATGCAAGAATGCCGTCTTGACATCAAGTTGCACTAGTTCAAGGACGAACAGAGTAACTAATGCCAACATGATCTGGATCAAGTAATGCTTCACCACCGAAGAGAAGACCTCATTGTAATCGATGCCTTTCCTCTGTGCATAGCCCTTCGCTACAAGACGAGCCTTCTAATGCAGTAGCTGGTAGTCAATTGACCAAGTAGGTTGCATACGCCAGGGCCTCCTTCCAAAACTCCTTTGATAGGTCGACGGTTGACAACATGTATCGAACTTTTTCTAGCAAAGTTCGATTCATCCTTTCGGTTACTCCATTCTGTTTCGACGTATCACTAACGGTGAAGTGCCTCTGAATCCCTTTCGATCTACAGAACTTCTCGAAGAGATCCGATATATACTCTCCACCGTTGTCACTTCGGAGACGCTTGACCTCTTGCCCTGTATGAGTCTCAACCAGCTCCTTTCACTCGGAGACATCGGAGAGGCCATCGCCCATCGGCCATCCGGCAGCCTGGCATGGGCCGCCGGGGGCTCGGCAGCCTGCAGCAGCCCCCTGGCGTCAAAATTCCGACCATGACGAGCCTCGTTTTGCTCTTTTTCGGCCTCCCGTGACGCGTTTCGGTTATGAGGAGCACTTTCAGCCGCTCAACGACTATCCGGGGCAAGTACAAGGAGATGTGTTTTTTCATGGTGATGAAGGAGGGGCGGCTACTATGAAGATGGAGGAGGATGTGCCTATGTTGGTGGTGGGGACTGAGGAGGCTACGGAGGACGAGGAGGGGGTCCACGAGGGGGCCATGGAGACTGTGGGAGGAGGCCACATGGAGGACATGAGACACATCAGGAGAGGTGGCAACACTATCATCAGCACAGACACGCAGACTGTAGGGCAGACCATGTGCATTCTGGGGTTGATGGCAGAGTCCGGAAGTTGAAGATGCCCGTGTTCGAGGGAGATGATTCGCATGTGTGGATTTATAGGATATAGAAGTTCTTTACTGTGTCTTGCATGATGGAGACACAGAAGGAGGCAGCAGCTGTATGTATGGAGGGGAGAGCCTTAGGATTGTATCAATGGAGGGAGTAGCGACACCCATTTCGCAGTTGGAAGGAGATTAAGGACCGCATATTGGAGAGGTTTCGGGATCCTCACATGGGGAACCTCCACGAGCAGTTGTTTGCACTTCGGTAGGACAGGCCCGTGAGGGAGCACATCGAGAAGTTTGAGACACTGTCAAGGCGAGTGCACGGGGTCATTGACGAGTTACTGGAGGGCACATCCAAGAAGGGCATAAAGCCCATTATTCGCTTCAGGATTCGACCATACAAGCCCTTGGTGGAGGTCATGGAGATGGCACAAATGGTAGAGGACCACTAGACGGAGGAGAGGAGAGCCATGAGCGATTGGGGCGGGAAGGTTCAGCGTGGAGCTCCAGCAACGACAGGAGAGCTGAAGGCGGCCACATGGACAGATTAGGCGAGTGAGGAGAAGATTGAGGAGAAGAGCAGCGCATCACCAGCAGTGGGTCAGTTCAGGAGGATAACTGACATCGAGATGAGGGAGAAGAGACAAAGGATTGTATTTCTGATGCGATGAGAGGTTCACCCCAGGGCACCATTGTGGGGTGCGCAAGCTGCAAGTGCTAATAGGCGAGGATGACGAGGGGGATGTTGTGGAGGATGAAGAGCCCGGAGTGGATGATGACCACTACTTGGAGTAGGACCGTCTTGGACGTCATGCACCACCTTGAGGACAATGTGGATTTTCGGGGGCGGGGTAACGTTATATCCAGCCGGCCCAATATGGGGCTCATTTTGAGTGCTTTATGTTATTAGGGTTATTTGGGTAATTGGCGAATTTCTGAAATTGTATTAGAGGGAGGGGTGCTAGCTGGTCCTAATCATGCTTGATTATTGATTATTGTGTGAGAGATTCCTAGGGAGAGTGCGGACGTCCTCTATTCCGGCGTCTTGGGAGGGTGGTTGCCCCTATAATTGTAGCTAAAATTATCTTTTTATTCATACTTTCATCAATAAAGTTCAGATTTGCTCTGGATCTATCACTTTCCTTCTTTTTGTTTACGAATTTAATATCCCAAAACCTTAAATTCTGTTTTGAAAAGAGAAGGCCATATTTTAAGAAGAAAAAACGATCATAAAATTTTTCTGTTGGATATCTTGCTTCTCTTAAACTTTCGGTATAAGTGTATATCAAAATAAGTGGGTAATATAAAAGAAAAAATTAATGTTATTGATATGTATATAAAATAAAACATATATAGATAACCTGAATGACAAGTGAATAACAAAATTTATAGAAATGTGATATAAATAATATGTATGTAATATAAGTAAGGAATTAGGTTTCGCTCGATACCGATACTCTTCGGGGGCGTTTCATCTTGGTTTTGGTGTAGACCGAGGCGAAATGATGGTTGTTTCTCAATCTCGGCTAGAATGGTACCGTTGCGGTCGAAACTAAAGGGAAGAAAGAGAAAAAAAATACGAACTACAATTTTTTACGATATCACAACAGAAACTGAAAAAAGTGAATGAAAAAAGAAACAGAAAAAATACGATGAAGAAGACTTGCTTCTTCCGCCAGTGGCATCGTCGTTGTCGAACCCGCCACCTGCAGGTGGCAACGAGCCGCTGTCGGCAAAACAAACGGGATCAAGCCCCATTGTCCCCTGTAAAGCCCGAACAAAAGGGCTTGAGCCCTTGTTTTCTTTTTAAGTTTAAGAGAGTTGAGTTCTTTAATTAAATTACACATTTTGCTTACATGTTACATTTATTTACAAGTTTGTCATTCTCTTTTAAATGTTTTAATGAAAGGGAATGTAAAACTTGAATGTAAAATGTGTATCAAAATGCTTAATTTGACAAGCAACACTATGAGGTTGCTATTCACCTTACATATTTTTCTAACCATGTTCCATGTATTTACATGTTTGCCATTATCTTTTTAGCAAACTAGGAAGGGATTGTTAAACTTGTAAAAAAGTGTGATATATTTAGCAAAATGTTTAACGTGAATAGCAAACCTATTCTAAGTTCAAGAATATACGTATTTTTAATTTTTGATATATTATACAATTTGTAAATACGTATTAGTAATACAAGTTTGATGGTATACGATATTATTTATTTAGCCCTTGTTTTCTTTTTAAGTTTAAGAGAGTTGAGTTCTTTAATTAAATTACACATTTTGCTTACATGTTACATTTATTTACAAGTTTGTCATTCTCTTTTAAATGTTTTAATGAAAGGGAATGTAAAACTTGAATGTAAAATGTGTATCAAAATGCTTAATTTGACAAGCAACACTATGAGGTTGCTATTCACCTTACATATTTTTCTAACCATGTTCCATGTATTTACATGTTTGCCATTATCTTTTTAGCAAACTAGGAAGGGATTGTTAAACTTGTAAAAAAGTGTGATATATTTAGCAAAATGTTTAACGTGAATAGCAAACCTATTCTAAGTTCAAGAATATACGTATTTTTAATTTTTGATATATTATACAATTTGTAAATACATATTAGTAATACAAGTTTGATGGTATATGATATTATTTCTTTAATACTATATTTTTAAGTATTTGATGCTTTAGTATTTAATGGTATTTTATGGGGTTTTAACTATTTGAAACTACCGATACGAACGAAACAAAACAAAATTCTAAAACTACCGAAACCCAAAATTCTTTAAACTGAGACATCTAACCTTGAATATAAGAGTTAAGTATATAATTGAATTGATAAGCAGATAAATAAACAATATGTAGGTAACATTGACGGTAAGTGTGTTAAAAATTAAGAAATAGAAATATAAATCATAAGCATATAATATAAGAGCTAAGTGTGTAACATGACGAATAAATTAGTAAAATAAACCGTATATATGTAGTTAAATGAATGAAATTGATAAATTTGTAAATAAATCATATGCATGTAACATAAGAGCTAAAGAACATAATTGATAAGTAGATAATATAAACCATATATATGCAATTTGAACAGTAAATGTATAAAAATTGATAAATAGGTAACATAAATCATATCATAAGCATTGTAACGACCCACTCTCGGGGCCCGTTACTGTTTGGTACATGCGCAAGTCCTGCGAGCCACCAATGAAGTTAATACAGGCTCCATTGCAGAAATATGCCAAATACTCATACATTAAAATGAAATACAAACTTATTACAAACCAGCAGCGTGCAAAAAAGTAAATACAGCCCTAAAACAAATACACACCAAGCCACTCTGCGAAAGAAAAGCATAAGATAATATAACACACTCACACTCACACTCAGTAACCATCTTCCTCCTGGTCAAACTCAACTGCGAGCTCGGCGTCTGCTAATTCAGGTGTCACCTCGTCCACCTGTGAGGTGTCTGGCGGGTCCACCACAAAAAGAAGGGGTCGCCAAGATTAGACGTAACTCAAATTATCTCTAGCATGTAAATTAAAACAATATACAAGTATGACAAACTAGCAGGGACTAGAAGTAAAAGAGCATACAATAACGATATAGAAATAGAGCAGAAATATAGTTTTTGCAGATTTACAACTTTCACAATTTATCAGCAATTAAAAGAAACATTATTAAAGATGTCAAGTTTACGAGAGTATAACTGTGTCGAACCTAGAACGTGACTTATAATTCGGAGTACAGTGAGCAAACAAGAGTCCACCTGATACCATAGGTGCGCGAACCCGGGTTAAACCAAAACTGTGCTAATCAATACATGCAATACTGTTCAAGACATGCAATACTATTCAAGAATCTGTGATCAAGTCTGTAAATTTGTCACCTTCCAATTTTGAAGGAGTTGCTAGAATCCGAACGGTGACTAAGTCGATGCACGATAGATGGTACTTGTTCTTCACGGTGACTTTGTTCAATTCGCGGTAGTCAACACACATACATAGGGATCCGTCTTTCTTCTTCACCAGCAATATAGGAGATCCCCGGGAGATACACTGGGTCGTCTCCATCCCTTCTTCAGTAGTTCAGCAAGTTGGGTCCACAATTCTTTTAGCTCAGATGGTGCTAAACGATATGGTCCCTTGGACATCGGTTGGGCTCCTGGCATTAGTTCGATGGCAAATTTAAGGGTACGATCCGGAGGCAAACCTGTAAGGTCGTTTGGAAACACATCCATGAACTCTCGAACCACCTCTGGTATATCGGGCTCAGCTTCCATCGCGGCTGCTACTGCTTCGGCCAACCTGGCTTTGTACTTCACCGGACCTACAGATCTGCTCCCACTAATGAACTCGAACTTTGGATGATCAGGAATATCGAAGGCTACCCTCCTTCGACAACAGTCGATGGTGGCATGGAAAGTTTCCAACCAATCCATCCCGAATACAGCATCAAAGTTCGGGATATCTATCATCATGAAGTCAACGAATAACGCTCGCCCACAAATCACCACGGGGCATTGAGGATACCCACTGATCGCCTTTATCACTCCGCCACCCGTGTTGACGTTCCAACCGGTAGTTAAAGTTTTGACAGGAACGATGTGGGTGCAAACAAATCGACTCGTCAGAAAGCAGTGTGATGCTCTCGAGTCGAACAAGGAGATGGCGGGTTTCCCAGCTACTAAATCGACACCTATGTTACAAACACTAATCTAAGCAACCAATGCTAATGAAAGACTTAATTCAATAACAATGCTAGAAATATACCTGTGATCACTTGATCGGTAGCCTCGGCCTCTTCGACGGTCTTGGTGTAAGCCTGGCGTTTCGGTGGTGGTTGCTGCCTTGCTTGTTGAAACACCCTCTGCTGTGGAGGTAGAGATGGAACTGTGGAGCGTTCCCAGTCGGGACTGCACGGGGAGCTGGGGCTGGAGTACGTGGCTTAAAATGTGAGCAATCTCTAGCCATATGTCTTGACACACCCACAAACCAGACAAAGGCCTAAAAAACTTCGACACTCTGATTTGAAGTGTCCAGGCTTCCCACAAAAATGGCAGACCGGGTGGGCCTGTTGTTGTTGTCCTGGTTTCTTAAACTGAGTATGTCGAATAAGGTGGTGCATCTGTGGCCGTCTGCTCGACCCAGAATGGGTCGGCGGGGGCCTCACAGGAGCTGTCAATCTAAGCTCTTCCTCCGCTTCCTTCTTGACCATCTCATGATTACGGGCAATGGTCAGAACAACAGCATGCGTGGTCGGATTAGTAGTGACCAACTTCCTCCGAATCTCAATGTTAAGTCCCTGCTGAAAATACTGGGCTCGAGTCAATGCATCTGTAATCATCTCTGGGGCAAACATGCTGAGCCTGGAAAACTCAGGGTCATACTGGTCTACAGTCATTGAGCCCTGCTTCAAGTTGATGAGCTTCTTCTTCTTCTAAGCTTTGCCTGTGCCGGAAAGTACTGGGCGTAGAAGGTACTGGTGAAGACATCCCACGTAATCGGTAATCCCTTGCGGTCTTCTACCGCTTGCCACTAGTCTCGAGCACCATCAGTCAGTTGCCTCTTGGCGGTAGCCATCCATGCTTCTTCTCGAATCTAAGATGCTCTCAGATAACCAGTGATGCTCCTGAGCCATTCCCCTGCTTGGAGATGGTTCTCAGTCCCAGCGAAGGTCTTCGGATTCATCCCACGTAATCGGCAATCCCACGCGGTCTTCTACCGCTTGCCACCAGTTTCGAGCACCATCAGTCAGTTGCCTCTTGGCAGTAGCCACCCATGTTTCTTCTCGAATCTGAGATGCTCTGAGATCATCAATGATGCTCCTGAGCCATTCCTTTGCTTGGAGATGGTTCTCAGTCCCAGCGAAGGTCTTCGGGTTCATCACTCGGAAGTGGTAAGCACTCGGGTCGGCTTTCGGCTTTTTAAGAAAAGCATGTCCAAGCTGCTGATGAAGGGTATAAATACCCCGCATGAAATCCTCTGCAATCATTGGTGCAGTCGGGATTCCTGTCGTGTCTGGACCGTTGGCTCGATTACCGGCATCATTCTGGTTGGAACCCCCATTCAGGTGATTGGTCCCGGATCCAAAAGCACAGTCCTTGCTTCCTGAAGTGTTCATTTCCATTGCTTACCTGCGTTTCATCAGGTTTGATCAGTTCCATTGAGTATTTTATACGACACATTCTGAACTTCTTGTACTGTTCATGTGGTATTTAGCGCAGACCTGCATGAGCCACCAAACTTGTAACGACTCACTCCCGGAGCCTGTTACTGTTCGGTACATGCGCAAGTCCTAGTATGAACCAATGAAGTCAATATAGGCTCTGTTGCCGAAATATGCCAAATACTCATACATGAAAATGAAATACGAAATTATTACAAACCAGCAGCGTACAGAAAAGTAAATACAGCCCGAAAACATATACACACCAAGCCACACTCTGGGAAAGAAAAGCATAAGATAATCTAACACTCACACTCACACTCAGCGTCCTCCTGGTCAAACTCAACTGCTAGATGTCTGCTAATTCAGGTGTTACCTTGTCTACATGTGTGGTGTCTGTAATTCCCTGGTAGCTACTGCACAAGTACTAGAGGGGGAGTGCATAGTACTTTAAAATAATCAAGAGTCTAATTCCTAATTATTGTGCAAATACAAACAACTATGCGGAATAACTAATAACAACAAGAACAATAGCAACGCAAACAAGCGATGTAATGGGTTTGGATCCACCCAAGTCTTCCCGACTTGTTCCCGGTGATCCTACGTCCCAAACACCCAGATCCCTTCCGGCTACTTGAGTTAGAATCCACTAACTCAAGGTTCCACTAAATAACTTCTTGTAGAAATTACTACAAGATCAAACAATACAATGAATAAATTTTGACTCCCACAAACCAGGATCACAAAGTTCTCTCACAACCCGAGAGATAAACTTATAATAATAATTTAAATGAAATAAATATAACTCACCACAAATTCCTATGCCTTGAGATACTTACAATATAGGGCAAGGAAGGAAGATGAAAAGAGTTAGCACGAAACCCTAGCAACGATGAGCAGCGTGAAAATAGCTAGGTCGAAGATCTTGACTGTGATTTAGTTCAATAGAGGAATGATCACACAACGCACAAGATCCAAAAATCTCTCTTGAGAAAGCTAGGTCACAAACGTGAGAGAGAGATTTTTGAGAGAGAACCTTTTTGAAATTGATGATCGAATCAATACCAATTAGATCTCAATTTCATCTCATATTAGAAATATTTTCATGTTAGAAACGAGTCAAACAGATATGGAAAGAATCAAAACAGATCAAAGAAAATCTTGGAAATAAATTCTCCAACGGCTGGAAAATTAAAGCAGTTTAATCGGTCTAAGAAGGTTCACCGACCGACTAGTTGTCAAACTAGTCGGTCGGTGAACTTCTTGGACCGACTAGAAGGTTGACAGAGAATATAGAGAAATAAGGAGGATAAACTAGTCGGTCTAAGAAGAAACATCAACCGACTAGTTTGACAACTATTCGGTCGGTGAACCTTCTTGGACAGACTAATTGGTCAACAGTAACTCGGCCAAAATTCACAAGGATGATTAGTCGGTTCAAGAAGGATTCCCAATCGATTAGATCGTCATCTAGTCGGTTGGTCCTTCTTCATGAACCAACTAAGATGCACAGAAAGTCATGAATCGACGCGATAAGCTAAGGAAAGACTTTCTAGTGACTTCTAAGGCAATCCTAGAGATAAGCTAGGATAGAAATAAGGATAACTAGGAAAGTACTACTCAAGGCTTAACACTCTGAAAATGAAGCAAGAAAACCAAATAAATAACTCGACAAACCGTCCTCAAAGCTTCAACACGAAGATTCTGAATCACTCGACTTCATTAATACTCCTTGAGCTTCAACGAAGCTTTAGGCACATCGATCACGCGTTCTAAGGAAGTCTTGAGATGTCGCTTGAGATCTACAAAGTAATTTGGCGACGATCTTCATAACTGCGCTCAAAGAGAGTTAGTACCCAATATTTATGTTTGTTCATCATCAAAACCAAATCAGGAGAATCAATACTCAACAGTGTCTGGCGGGTCCACCACAAAAAGAAGGGGTCGTCAGGATCAGACGTAACTCAAAGTATCTCTAGCATGGAAATTAAAACAATATACAAGTATGGCAAATTAGCAGGGACTTGAAGTAAAAGAGATACAATAACGGTATGGAAATAGAGCAGAAATATAGTTTTGCAGATTTACAACTTTCACAATTTATCAGCAATTTAAAGAAACATTATTAAAGATGTCAAGTTACGAGAGTATAACTGTGCCGAACCTAGAACGCGACTTATAATGCGGAGTACAGTAAGCAAACAAGAGTCCACCTGATGTCACGGGTGCGCGAACCCGGGTTAAACCAAAACTGTGCTAATCAATACCTGCAATACTGTTCAAGACATGCAATACTGTTCAAGAATCTGTGATCAAGTCTATGAATTTGTCACCTTCCAATTTTGAAGGGGTTGCTAGAATCCGAACGGTGACTACAACAAAGATCGGACTGGTTGCTCCAGCACACTCGTTATTATAAGTTACCCCAAACCCTAACTGTCTGTGATGTTACCGTATTTGCAATTTAGGTATCATTATCTAGATTGACACACTTTACGATCAAGTACGACTCGTAGGCCGATCGAGTCTTTTACGATACTGTGCACTTTATCAAGCTTTTCTAACTGTTCAAATGAGTCATTTTGCTAATGAAATGAAGCCAGTTTAGCATGCATCGTTAAAGTTTTTAAAACCCATAGTTAGGGTACGATGAGTTACCGATACGCCGTGTCGTGAAAGGTGAGGTTCGATCAGCAGTAGCGATACCTGGGTCCACATGCGTTACAAAAATGAGTTAGCTACACAAACTTATAAAGACAACTCATATATTAATACTAATATACTTATACTTAGATAACTTTAAAATAATTTATAATGAAACTATTAAACTAACTTTATATATTAACTTAAACTAATATATATTAACTCAAACTAATATTTCATTACTTAAATAAAACTTTATAACTAATAGATATCTAACATATTATAATGAAAATAATTTATATAAAACATATGTAAGAAAACTCATAAAATAACTCTTTATATAATTATATAACTAATATATAATTAATCATAATATAAACATATAAACTATTATAAAATAATAACTTATAACTTAACTTTATATATAAACTTAACTTTATATAATAACTTATAACTTAACTATTCTCTTACCTCTCACCCCCTCTCTCGATCCGCCACTTCTCTTCTCCTTTTTTTCTTCTTCTCTTTGTTGCAGGAGAGGGGAGTCAAGGGGATGCGGCCAAGGGGGCTCCGGGCGGCGGCTAGGGGGCGCGACAGTGGGCGGTCTGGGTGGAGCTAGGGCAGGCGGCAGCGGGGGCGGATCTGCGGCGGTGGGCGCGGGGATGCGGGAAGAGGAGGGGGAGATCAATGAAGGAGGATGATTTCAGATCTAAAAGTCTCTGTTTTTCCTCTTCAATTTCTGTTTTGATTGGGTGATTGATTTTTGGGTGTTTGATTTTGGGTTGATTGATCGATGAAGGGGAAAGATGATGAGGTTGTTGATGATGATGAGGTTGTTGGAGAGAAGAACAGAGTGGGAGGGGAATGAATGTGCTGCCTTTTTCCAACAAAGAGGAGGGTGATTGAACGGGAGGGTGTAGGCGGATCTCTAAATAGTGCAATAGGCAATAAGTTGAGATCCGAATTATTCGGATCTCATCTGCCAAAGGGGGATGATTAAAGGATGTGGGGGTTGGTTAATTGAATGGGGGTTAGGGTAATTAGTTAGGGTTAAATGATAATTATTCACGCTATGGTGAAAAATCCGAAAATAGGGGCGCCCTCGCGCCGACGCGTAGGAGAATAGAACATACGAACGAACAACATACGGATGACCGAAGCAAAAAATGCAGGCACACACTCAATCCAATACGACTAAATACATGTCGTTACAAGCATGTACCGTATAACAGAATTGATAAATATATAACTTAATCATAAGCACGTAACATAAGAACTGAGTGCGTAACGGAATTGATAAGTAGGTTAACTAAACATATGCAGGTAACACCAACAGTGAGTAAGTGTGTAATAGAATTTAGTGGATATGCCCTAGACCAAATATTTGGACCTTTATGTTATGTCATTTTTTCATTTATAAAATGTTTCTCTTAATGTTATTGTTATTTATCTTCTATGTTTCATTATAATAATGTTTGAATAGTTGTTTTATGTTATTCTAAGCATCCCTAGTCATTCATCGTTAAAGGTATATTAAGAATTAAGACTAGTACGAGTTTGGTTGACCAACAGTGAGTAAGTGTGTAACAGAATTTAGTGGATATGCCCTAGGCCAAATATTTGGACCTTTATGTTATGTCATTTTTTCATTTATAAAATGTTTCTCTTAATATAATTGTTATTTATATTCTATGTTTCATTATAATAATGTTTGAATAGCTGTTTTATGTTATTCTAAGCGTCCTTAGTCCTTCATCGTTAAATGTTTATTATGAATTAAGACTAGTATGATTTTGGTTGATAATTATGAGATAATTATACGTATGGTGATACAAATCAAACTTATAGCTACTTGTTAGAGAACAATGTACTGGATAGACTCGCTATGAGATCCTTACATGGATCAGTGTCATAAATGATCTCATAATATTTATGTCATAAAATCCTTAGGCCTGAGATCATCACAGTTTCTTACATAAGGAACATTATGTTTTGACATAACCATACGTTATCTTTAATCTGATAATTATAAAGGTTATGATTGAACATGATGTGAATTATGCAGAGGAAAGTGAATGAACAAGATGTAATTTGTCCCTCTCTTATGAGAGAGATATCTAATGTGCCCCTCGATAAGTAGGACTGAGAAAAGCATGACCGTGAATGTCATTTGATTTTATCAGTTTACTTAGTAATCGAGAAATTAAATGTTTGAACAATATAAGTATGACACTGTTCATGACTTATGTTCAAATCGGATATCGTGTGACAAAAGAATTATGATATGTTCTATTGGTTAGGTTAATATCGAACTAACGATATTCATATTAATTGGGTAGTCATAATGTCTTGGTAGAGACCAATTATGACTTGTGTGCTTCTAATGGGATTAAACCCACTGCCAATTTGATATGAGCCTATTGGATCACACACAGAGAGCGCAATGGATGTGATAGGGTTTAAACAAGATTTTGAATTGATTTGAAATTCAAAATAAGGCGAAATATCTTAACTGTCAGATATTGTATCTCGTTAAGATATTATCCCTAAGATATCACTGCGTTACTAAAACACGTTAAAGAGTTAACGGATAATATTTCTTGTTAAGATATTATCCCTAAAGATATCGTTGCGTAACTGAAACACGTTAAAGAGTTAACGTGGGATTCTATAAATGATATAGAGAGGATTTTTAGTTAAATCACGCATTCAATCTATCTCTACCATTTTTGAGAAAAGCGAAGATTGAGAGAGAAACCCTAGTTGCGGAGAAGGAGCTAGCACCCTCGCAATTCCTGTTCGTGACGTTTGCGTGTGGATACTGATAGAGGGTGATCGTTCGTAGAGCAGCACCTGCAGTCCGACACATTAGAATCGTCAACAAAGGTCAGTAATCTGATTGAATCAAATTTGAAACGCATGGATCTTTGTAGGTTTCTATTTTTTCCGCCGCATATAAACTAGTTATGCATGATAGAAATCCTAACACAGAATTGATAAATATGTAATGTAATCATAAGCATGTAACATAAGAGCTGTGCACATAACGTGCGCAAAACAAAAGTGTGAGTAGGTAAACTAAACCATGATAGTACACATTTAACATATAACAAAATTGATAAATATTTAACATATCATGATAGTACCTGTGTAACAAAATTGATAAACAGGTGTTATAAATCATAAGCATGCAGTATAAGAGACAAGTGTGTAGCAGAATTGATAAGTAAATAAAATAAATCATGCGTAAGTAACACGAACGGTAAATGTGTAACCGGTAAATGTGTAACCGAATTGATAATAAGGTTATATAAATCATTAGCATGTAACATAAGTGCTAAGTACATAACAGAATTCATAAGTAGATAAATTGAACCATACGTAAGTAACACAAATGGTAAGTGTGCAACAGAATTGATAAATATTTATTATAAATCATAAGCATGTGATATGAGAGCTAAGTGCGTAACGGAATTGATGTAGGTAAATCGAACACGTAACTAAATTGATAAATGTAATATAAATCATGAGCATGTAACATAAGAGCTACATCATATGCAGGTAAAATGAACGGTAAGCATGTAATGAAATTGATAAATATGTAATATAAATCATAAGCATATGAGCTAAGTGTGTAACGTAATTGATATGTAGGTAAACTAAAGCATATGTAGGTCACACCAATGGTAAGCGCTCTATAGAATTGATACATAGGTAATATAAAGTATAGTATATAGGTTATACGAACGGTAAGCGTGCAACAAAAATTGATAAATATGTAATATGAATCATGTAGCTAATCGTGTAACAAAATTAATAAGGAGGTAAAATAAGCCATATGTAGCTGAAATGTAAGTGTTATATAAGAAATAAAATAAATGCATTGAAGAATAAAGTAGGGTGGATTTGATAGTTAAGTTGAAAGGCAAAATATTCAAATAGAAAAGTTATATTTAAAAATGGATTAAAAGGGACTAAAATACACAGCCATTCGACTAAAAAGTACAGTGTAGGTCAAAATAATACTTTTTGGTAATTACCCTTATATTCTTTAATTCAGTTGGATTTGACTCAAAATCCAATCTGAGTCCACATTTTGATTGGGCTTCCTTTGGGGGCCCTCGACCCCCGCCCTCGCTTGGCTTTGCCATTTCAAGTTGGTGGCAGTTGATCTGTTCACAAAAAAGAAGGAAAAGGAAATGAACCCAATCGAATAAAGAAAAACAAAGGCAAATTGTAGGCGAAAATAAGTTGATTGAAATTCCCGTTGATTGGCTGATTCAGAGCAACCAAATCGTGGGTCTAAAAAGAGAAGAAAAAGAAGAAGCAACAAAGTTCATTCTCATTCAACAGCCCTCTCGTTCTTGCCTAATCTTTATTTATAGGGGTCCTCGTAACCGCCTCTGCCCTATACTCTTGGGCACTACTCCTCAGCAGCCTGGCACCTGACACTGGCAGTCGCAGGTGGCAAGCCGTCATCTGCAGCAGCCGCACCTTGGGTTGGCATATTGTAATCTCTAGCCCTCTCCTTCTGGTAAGCGATCCGACGCTTTAGATTGTCTTCAGTAACTTGAGCCGTGATGGCTTTATCTCCGCCCTCCATCTCGCATCCTACGGTCGCCATTTGAAGGCAATGGTCCCCCACCCTTTTGCTGTCAATGGTCCCTCGTTTTCCTCCCACGGCTAGCTGCTCCGAACTGTAAGGATCGTCTTACCCTTGCAATACTAATAACACACTAGAGGGGGGTGAATAGTGTAATGGCAATAAATTGTTCAATTAAAATTTAACTTGCAAATGCGGAATAATAAATGCAAGAGGAATTAATCGACACAATCAATCCAAACGCAAACACAAGATATTACACTAGTTCCCCAAACTTGGGTATGTCCAGCCACACCAATATTCACTATATTCCCACAAAGAGAAGTGAATACAAATCCCACAAAGAGATACCTCACCAAGAGGATTTTGCCCTACACAAGGACCCAACCAACCCTACACAGGTGTCAAACTCCCACCTAGAGAATTACTAACTCCCACTCAAAGAATTAGGGTTAGCCCTACACTAGGACACCAAATTCCCACAAAGAGAGTTACTCCCACAAAGAGAGTTATTCCCACTAAGAGAATATCATATTCCCACGAAGAGAAATTCTCCTACAAAGAGAGGCTAATTCCCACAAAGAGAAATTCTCCCACAAAGAGAGACTAATTCCCACAAAGAGAATTAGTGTTACAAGAAAACACCAAGTAAAATAAATACTCTTACCTATGCTTTGAGATGCTTACTTATAGATGAATGCAAGGAATGGAAGAGGATCTCCAAGTGTTGAGATTTGCTTGAAAGCACTTGGATGATTTCCCTTGAGCTGGACTTCAATGCATGAAGAGGAATGAGAGCTCAAAGAGGGAAATGAGAGAGTGTGAGAGTGGCTTAATCAATCTCTAATGATTTGCAATAGCATCAAGAAGTTCATATGAACTCAGCCCTATCATATATATAGGAACCCTATATCAACCCTCAAAACCCAAGGAAACAGCTAAAAACAAAAGGCTGCAACGACTAGTTTCTGGGCAGAAACGTCACTGACAGTCTACTGATGAACAAATGACAGTCGACTGTCCAACAGCTAAAAAATATCCAACTGCTATAATCTGAGCCACGACAGTCGACTGATGCAGTCAATACAGTCGACTGTAAACAGGACAAGCGCTTGTAAAACCTTCAGCAGGCGACTGTTGCAGGGGATGAAATAAAACAGAGAGTTGCGCTCTTTCTCCCAATTGGCATAGAAACGACTGATGACAAGAATACAGTCGACTGTAAAATAGACAGGCGACTGTAAACCCTTCATCAGTCAACTGCTGCAGGAGATGGAGAAAAACAAAAGGAGGCAGTCTTTTCACTTACGCCTTTCAGACGACTGTTGATCAATTCACAGGCGACTGTAAATATACAGGCGATTGTAAACTGAGCATCAGTCGACTGATACGAAAAGCTCAAGTAGAGTCAATAGAAATGTTGACTTGAGCAGTGCATCACAGTCGACTGTTGAAGCCTCACAGGCGACTGGAATTACCCAGGCGACTGTGAATCCTTCATCAGGCGACTGTTGGAAAGCCAGAGACTCCAAATAAGTCTTTGGTCAAGATGAACCTATTAGGTTGGATTCTATGATAATCCTAAGGCTCACTAAGATGATTAAATGCATATGAATGAATGAGTAGACCATCTATCAAGGCATTACATTAACCTAGACTCAAATGAGAGAGAAAGCAATAAAGGAAATATTACATGAATTACATTGTTTTCCTTAGAGTTTATGTCTTCAATCTTGATGCCTTGATGCTTCCCATCATCTCCAAGCTTTGGCACCCCTTGAGTCCAAGCTTTAGCCATTCTCCACTTGATGTCCATCCTTGCACCAAGTGTTTAGTCTCCAAAAATGATAATCTTGAAATATAACTATGAGACTAAAATAAGAGAATCATTAGCAACAACATAATATTGTGATCATCATCAAAGTAACATTGGTATGAAACACCAATACTCAACTCGAACTACGGCCCCAACAACACCCTCTAAAATTGACCTTGTCTCAAGGTCAAAATTTGCGAATCGCCTGATTAAGTCCATGTACTCCATCTAGGTTGCTTCCTCCGTGGGTCTCTGCTTCCATTTGACCAGCACTTGGGTGACCACGACATTTCGACGCTTCACCGGCCTCCGCTCTAGTATGCTCTCCGAGTCATCTACGATTTCCTCCACATAGTTGGGTTGATCTTCCTGCATCACCACTCTATCTCCGACCTTCTTCCATTGTGAGATGTGGAAGACGGGGTGAATCTTCGCCGATGTTGGCAGTGCCAACTTGTAGGCCACCTCCCGTATTTTCTCCAGCACCTCGTAGGGGCATAGTACTTCGGGTCTAGTTTATGGGAATTGCGAGCAGCGACGCTGAGTTGTCGGTAGGGCTGTAGTCGTAGATACACACTCTCCCTTCTCAAATATCCTCTCTGATCGTCGCTGGTCTGCATACACCTTCATCTGCTCTCATGCTCGGTTCAGGCTGTCCTTCAAGAACTGAAGTACGACATCTCTCGAGAACAAAGCTTTCTCCACCGCTTGTACTATTGTGGTGTTAGGTATGTAGGAGAGCAATGCGGGTGGTTTTCGGCCGTATAAAGCTTCATAAGGAGTCATCCGGGTGGGACTCTTCCATGTGGTGTTGTACCAAAATTCCGCCAGCGGCAACCACTTTGGACATTCATTAGATTTGTGGCAGCAAAAACAACGCAAATACCCTTCCAAGCTCTTATTCGTTATCTATGTCTGTCCGTCGGTTTGGGGATGATACGACGAACTATGAGAAAGGAGAGTCCCCTGCAGTCTAAACAGTTCCTCCGATAGGAATTCGGTCACTAATGATGGTGTTCGGCTTCCCATGCAGTTTGAAGACTCCATCTAAGAGCACACGTGCCACTTGGGTCGCCGTATATGGGTGTTTCAGGGCGAAGAAATGAGTGTATTTGGATAGCCGATCAACAACGACAAAGATCACACTAGTATCTCCACACATCGGTAGCCCTGATATAAAATCCATCGAGATACTTTTCCATGTGTGATCGGGGATGCATAGTGGCTGGAGCAATCCTGGGTAAGCGAGCTCTCGGCCTTGTTTCTCTTTCGAACCTTGCACTCCCGGACGAACTTCTTCACTCCGGCCTTCATTCCCACCAAATGGACAGTTCTCTTCAACCGGTGCAATGTTCTTCTTGCGTCGGAGTGTCCCCCCAAAGGTGTGCTGTGATATTCGATCAGCAATGTCTGAATGATGGTGGTGGCCTGGGGGAATAATCAGAATGCACCCATTGTAGAAGTAGAGTCCATCGCTTTTTTTGAACTTCCTTGCCTTGCTGCCGCTCCCTCGCATAGTTTCCTTTACGGTTTCATAGTGTGGGTCACGCACCACCAGCTCCTTAAGCTCCGACAACCACTCGCAATGGACCGTCGACAAGTGATATGCGGAGAAATAATCGTCTCCCAACTCATTGGTTTCTATCTCTCGACAATCCATCCGCCACTGAATTCAAGCGACCAGGCTTGTACTCGACCCGATAGTCAAACTCATGAAGCTTCATGAGCCATCGGCTCTAGATTCCTTTGTAAACCCTTCGCCCAGCAAGAATTTCAGACTTTGATTGTCGTTTCTAATTGCGAATCTCCTTTCCAACAAGTAATGGTGCCATTTAGTTGTAGCGAGGATGACGGCTAGCAGTTCCTTCCCATAAGTGAAGAGAAGTAAATTTTCTCCCTTCAGTTTGGCACTTAGGTGTCTTCCCTCTTGCATCAACACCGCCCCAACTCCTTGTCCGGATGTGTCGCACTCAAGGACAAATTCCTTGGTGAAGTCGGGAGTGGCCAGCACTGGAGCTTGTGTCAATGCTTCCTTCAGATGCTCGAAAGCCCTTTGCGCCCCATCACTCCACACACACCCTTCTTTCTTAAGCAGTTCAGTGAGAGGCGCTGCAATCCCTCCAAAGCACTTGATGAATTTCCTATAGTATCCGGCGAGACCCAACAATCCCCTTAGTTAAGTTTGGAGTGGTCCATCTCCTTTCTGCCTCCACCTTGCAGGGATCGACTGCAATGTCGTAGTTGGAGATGATATGACCTAAGTAATGAACCTCCTCCCGTCCAAAGTGACACTTCAAGAGTTTAGCCACTAACTTGTTGCCCTGGAGTAGTTGTAGGACCACCTTCAAGTGTCGAAGATGCTCATGCAATCCTGGGCGGGCTGTAGATCAATATATCATCAAAAAAACCAAGACGAACTTCCTCAGGTAAGGCTTTTAAAGATAGAGTTCATAATGTCTTGGAATGTAGACGGCACATTGGTGAGCTCGGAGGGGATGACGAGGAATTCGAAGTGTCTATCATGCGTGCGAAAAGCGGTCTTCGGAACATCTTCCTCAAACATACAAATTTGGTGATAGTCGGTTCGTAAATCCAGTTTGGAGAATAATTTGGCCCCGTGCAATTCGTCGAGTAGTTTGTCAATCAATGGCATCGGAAATTTATCCTTAATAGTGCTCTGATTCAGAGAGCGGTAGTCGATGCACATGCGCCAGCTTCCGTCAGGCTTCCTCACCATCACCGCCGGAGAAGCGAACGGACTTGTACTTGGTCGGATTTTTCCTTCTCTGAGCAGCTGAGAAACTTGCTTCTCTATTTCCCCCTTGACGAAATGGGCATACTTGTTTGGCCTTAGATACACTGGCTTAGCTCCTGCATCGAGTGAGACTCGATGATCACATTCTCTTCGAGGTGGAAGATCCTTGGGTTCCTCGAACACCTCGAGAAACTGCTCTAAAATCCCTTGGATTTCTTCGTTCTCCCCATTCCTGATCACCACCTTCAGAGGAGAGTGATATGGCATGAAGATATATTAAGTAGCCTTACCCTTCCTTCCTCAGCGCTATGTATAACTGCTTCTCTTCAACCCATCGGGATTCCGACTTCCTTACTCCTTGCCAGCAACATTCCCGACCTTGGTGATGAAACTTCATGTGGAGCTTCTTAAAGTTGAGGACGATGTCATCTAACTGTTCTAACCATTGGACGCCGAGCACCACTTGGTTGCCGCCCATCGGAAGCAACAGCAAGTCGACGGCCACGGTCACCCACTGACATTTAAGCGGGTCTCCCTTGCACACGCCCGACCCTACAATCTTGTCACCGTTGGCTACAAACACGTCGAAGGTTTTGGAGTCCTCCACTCTCAGTCCCAATGGCTTCGCTAGCTTTAGGTTAATGAAGCTATCGGTCGATCTTGAGTCTACAAGCACTTTCACATTCTGACCTTGCATATTACCTACCACCCGCAGTGTATTGGCGGTTGGAATTCCACACATCGCTTGTAGCGATATCGTCGGAGACTCCTGAGCTTCAGCCTCTTGCTCGCCCCCTTCCGATTCCTTCAACCCACCTTCTCCTAACTCGGGTCCTCCATCCTCTACTGGGTCATCATCCTCCCCATTCCAGACCCCTTCCAGCACAAAGATTTGCTTCCCCTTGCACCGGTGTTCCCTGCTCCACTTCTCATTGCACCAAAAGCAGAGATTGCTTCTTCTTTTGTGTTGGATCTCGGGGGGTCAGTCTCCGGGTGGTTGGATGTTTGCCTGTATTTGGTTAGGTCGTGGTCGTCGGTACTGCAGTATTCTAGGCTGGCGTGGGTTTGTTGGTGGTTGATCCTCCTCTGGTGCTACCTTGGTAGCTCCTCCGAGCGATGAGTACCTTTTCTTCAAAGTTCCGATCGAGGAATATAGCTTCCTTGAGTGTCATTGGTCGAGCAGCCGCGACTTCATAGTGGATCTCTTCGTTCAACCCCCACATGAATTTGTCGATGATGAATGAAGTTGGCAGTCTCTCTATGAGCCCCATCACCTGCTCTAGTTTTGTTGAGTATTCCTTCACCGCGAGCTCGTTTGCTTGAGGTTGGCAAAGGTGGAGAACGGCTTCTCTATCTCCGGGGATCCGAAACGAGCCAACTTAAATCTCTCCCACACCATAAACCCCTCTGCATTGTAATGCCTCGTCCTTCAAGTAGAATGAGCAGATCTTCATCCAACTCTCCTTGTTGGTCTCGTAATAATCGAACAATTGTTGAGCTTGACTCAACCATGGAATTACTTCCGCTGTCCCTTGAAGATGGGGAAGTCGGGCTTTAGAGGTTTGAGGAGCGGTCGGTATAGCCCTCCTCCCGACCCTGATGACTCGTTGCCGGAGTGAGTCGCCTCTGGTGTTCGGTTCTGATGTGGGTTGCTGAGGAGGTACTGAAACTGGGCATTGTATATGGCGAATTGGGATCGGATTTCTGCTTGCTCGAGTGTCAGCTTCGACCGGATCTCTACTTGGTCCATTGATAGTCGCTCTAGGGTGCTCATGATCTTGATGTTGAGTGCATCTTGAGTCTGCAGTGTTCTTTCGATCCGGCTTGGCTTCTGCGTCCTCGGTTCTTCTTCAGTCCCTTGGGTAATCTGTAGTGGTTGCTCCCCATGGCTCGTCGCCTGGGGCTTCGATACCAAATGTGGGGGCCCTCGACCACCGTCCTCGCTTGGCTCCGCCATTCCAAGTTGGTGGCAAGTGATCTGTTCACAAAAAAGAAGGAAAAGGAAACGAACCCAATCGAATAAAGAAAACAAAGGCAAATTGTAGGCGAAAATAAGTTGATTGAAATTCCCGTTGATTGGCTGATTCAGAGCAACCAAATCGTGGGTCTAAAAAGAGAAGAAAAAGAAAGAAGCAACAACGTTCATCTAAAAAGAGAAGAAAAAGAAAGAAGCAACAACGTTCATTCTCATTTAACAGCCCTCTCGTTCTTTCCTAATCTTTATTTATATGGGTCCTCGTAACTGCATCTGCACTTTGCTCTTGGGCACTACTCCTTAGCAGCCTGGCGCATGACACTGGCAGTCGCAGGTGGCAATCCGTCATCCGCAGTAGCCGCACCTTGGGTTGGCGTATTGTGAGCTCTAGCCCTCTCCTCCCTGGCAAGCAATCCAACGCTTCAGATTGTCTTCGGGAACTTGAGACGTGATGGCTTTATCTCCGCCCTCCATCTCGCATCCTACGGTCGCCATTTGAAGGCAACAGTCCCCCACTCTTTTGCTGTCAATGCTCCCTCGTTTTCCTCCTTCCATGGCTAACAGCTCCGAACTACGGCCCCCAACATTCCTACTTTGCACATTCTTTTGTATGAGAACTATGTTGATTTGGAGTCTCAAATGTCTTAAAATGATGTTATTTGATTTGGCATATGAGGCTGTCTAATATATATGGTCTTGGCTTTAATCATGGTCTTGAGTTTTGACAGAAATTATGGAACCTTCTTCTGGTGGGGTTGACATATTTTTGAGAATTTTTTGTAATTCATGGAAATTCGGTTTCGAGAGTGGTAAAATAAAATATGTGAAATTTTTTATAGACATTGTGCTCTTTTTTGTTCATTAAATTTCTTTTTGTTATATCAAAATGGTTTCAGAGCTAAGGTGATGGAACTGTAGTCAACTTTGCAAATAGAGGTTGTATAATTCTACTGTAATGGTTAGTTATTATTTTGGTTGGTAGTTTTGGCCAAGTCTACACCAGTGCTATATGCCAGCCTGTGCAGTGCTTGATGATGGATCGGAGTCACAAAGACACTATTTTTTCATAAAATGTCCGCCAAACATATTTTTTTTCTTTCTTTTTTAAGTTTCCTTGTGAGAAGGTCATAAGATTACTCATTTTTATGTGTGAGACTTGCTTCGGCGAGGTAATTCACACAGTACTCTCTTCTCAGTACTAGTGGAGGCTTTGGCTCCGATGAATAGGTTTTTAGCAGTTGCTTCCAATTAGATATACATGTACAGAGAGCCTCAAGACATTGGAATCAGTATATGTCTACTTTTCTGCTGGCCTGTTTGATTCTTAGCTATGATGTTAGCAACCATGCCTTTAAAAAAAGAAGCAACTATTCCTCCATTATGGAGACAAATCCTTGGATTTTTATTTCTGGTCCTTTGAGAGAATGTATTTCTGCATCAAATTTTTTTTCCCTTCTTTCAGTGTTTTTTTTCCGATTCAACTGGAAGCATTGGAAAGCCAGCCTGGAGGCCAGGCTGGCAGCCCGGGTTCGAAACCCGGGGGGAGCCACTAACACTGTGGGTGGGGGGGGGGGGACCCGCGACCCCCACTGGGGCACGTGTGAAGGGTTGAATGAAGCCTCTTACTGCATTTTAAGTTTCTAATATCTCATCTTCCCAATTCGTCTTGCATATGATGCATGAAATATGTAACCTCCAATCAGCCGGCATAGGATGCATGCAACACTAAACAACAAATCTTTCATAGCTGCAGAAGCTCTGACATCCCTCACAAGGTCAGAAATATAACTATCAGAAGCACACCCCTACTTCATCCAGTGCATGACTACCATCACATTCCCTTCCGACGACACTTGTTTAGCTCCAAATTTCTTTCCTTTACCACATAAGCAGTAAGTTCCACACACCAAACAACATCCATCATAGGTACTGAAGTTTCCAACTGCCGAATGCTTCTACAAAAGACTAGACAGTCCATAAAATCTCTAATGACAAAAGCCAAACCTCACAACCGGAGTCACAAACTGTACCATTAAAGTGGTGATATGCCCTTCATGCCCCAGTGTGTGTGCGCGTGCGCGACCACAGCAACACCAACAACAATTTCTCACGGCATACGTGCTTGTCTGTGCGAACATGTGTTTTTGGGCAGAGGGCTGGGGGCCGAGGGTCGGGGGCCAGGGGATGTATCAATATCTTTTTTGGGATCTGTCTGATGTTACCTCTTAAAATAGGCTCTCACTATATTAATATTTTTTTGCAGTAGCTGAGGTTGGGATGCAGAAACTGAGACATGCATTGAAAGTACTTTCCGAAACAGAAAAACAGTTGAGAACGTCAAAAAATCAGGCAACATGGCTTACTGTTGCGCTTTTACAGTTCAGTAATGGAGGTAAGAGGTAAATTTTGTTAGATAATCACCCATAAAATGATGAATCTCTATTTTTGTTAGTTCTAATTGGTTAGCAGAGTCAGCACTAATTTTGTTTATTTAAAATTACACTCGGATGGTTTTGAAGTCGATGTATATTTTTTCATGAAATGCCATTGCATGCAGATGGGGATTTAAGCTCAAGCTCACCAAGGGATAATTTGAAAACTGTTGCTTGTTATGACAACCACTGCACCAAAATTTGTTCAGGAACTCAATGCAATGGGACTGAACTAGAAGCAATTTGGAGAAGGGCCATAAGAAAGTGTCAATCGAATTCACTTAGAAGGTTCCTTCAGAAAGAGGCCAATTTGTCATTCATCCATGTCAATGAAGGTAAATACAACTAGATACATAATGCCAATGAATTCACTTAAAAGCTAAATAAGAAAGTGTCAATCGAATTCACTTGGAAGATTCTTCAGAAACAGGCCAATCTGTCATTAATCAATGTCAATGAAAGTAAATCCAACTAGATACACACATCTGTGTCCTATGTTAAAATATTTATCAGTATTAATTTTATATTGCCTGCAATTAAATAGTAGGAAGTCAGAGCAATGTTGATGCCTTGTTCCAATTCCGCATATTTGAAAGGTATTATTGATTATCGAATATGCTTTTTCTTCTTTGAATCTACTCATTTTATTAAATATCAACTTGCGTTGATGTTTACTAAGAGGCCCAAAACGTTAAGCTCCTCTTTTACGTGTGGACAATTGGACAGTATCAATACATATCAGGTTTAAAGCATACTGATTCAATAGCATCCCTGAAAAATGTACTGGCCATTTATTGGGTCTCATTGATACAAAACCAACCCTAATTAGTGATGGTATGTAGCATGTACACTTCTACTGTGAAGTTGTGTCATACCAGATAAGTGTCAGGCACACGTTCTGCCATCCACATGTATCATATGTACTTTAAGAACTTGCCAAGCTTTTGTCAGTGTTGGCATAGCCGAGTCGGCGCTACATAGGGTTATACGATTTAAAATCAGTTTGGCTAATGCAACCAATATCAACTAGTACAGGAGGAGATCTGATGTTCGAAGCAATAAGTCGGACTGACAGTTAATGAGAAGAATGATCTTTGATTAAACTTCGAGTTTTTCTATAAATGGTTAAAAGACCTATCATTTATTTGTGGACAAGAGTTTGCAAGCCAAAATTGTTTGTTTTCTAAATCTAGGATATATAGCCAATTGATTAGAAAAGTGGTTATTAATGGAGTTGAACAATTGTTGGATGAATCTTTGTATTTAATTAAGGGTCATTTTATTGTATTTAGTCTGATCCAATGGTTGGTCATTTGGATTAGCATCTTTATCTCAATGAAACCTTTTTAATTATCTGGGTTAACCTCTTAACTTAGAGTCTTTAGTAAAATACTTAAATTGTTCTAAATCTATTGCATATCTTAGCTTCATTAATATTAAAACAATTTGCTATCCGCAACTTTATAATTAATAAGCAGCAACTTAAAATGTATCTTCTCAAGCTTTTAATTTTGTAATTATTCACATAATTAGATTTTTAATCCTATCGTCAACTTAATTTGAAATTATGGATGCATAACTATTCTATTAGACAAGATTTCATTGAGACATAATCTAATAATCTTTTTTAATTATTCCCAAAATGTAAAAAAAGTTAACGATTATCTTTGCTATTTTTTATAATTTTATGTGCTTTTAAAATATTTTAATTCGCAAATAGCAACCACCTCATTTTTCTGCAAAATGCTAAAAGCACCAATATTGATACCATGGTGGCAAATTGGAACTGCAACCTGCCTAGATTTCAAACTTTCTGTGGTCAATGTTCCCTTGTATTCTTTTACCAGTATCATCTTTTTGTGGTGTAGACATACTTCATATTGTTGAACCTCTGTTAATGTTATCTAATGTTAGCACGCACATACATCATATGCATATCAAGTTTAAGAACTTGATTTTAGTTTCGATTTTGAACCCTTTTTGGATAAAGGTCTCACTAGTGTTGAAAATAATAGTCCTACATTGGTAAAACTGAAAGTTGATGTCTATAAATACTCAGGTGAAATGATAAGATAAGATGGAGCCTTCAACTCTGATACCATGTTACAACAAGAAACAAGATTGTAAGGGAGCCTATACTTAATGAAATTTGTTGAATCCACAATTAGTAATTGAAGCTATATCTGTCTTAAAAGCTTAATCCGATGGTTATTGTTTGTCTTGTAATACTGCATGTCTAATGGTCTAATGGATGTCTATCTTGTAATCATGTCTTGTGACAAATTTCACCTTGTTCTTTTATAATAGCCTAATCTAAATCTAAATCAATATGAATCATGGTCATGTTCTAATTTTAAAAAATTTAATATCCTCACTTAAAGGCTTCCACCTTGAGTTTGAGGGAAGATGTTGAGAATAATGGTCTTACATTGGAAAAAATAAAAGAAATTGATGTCCCTCGAACCGTTGGAAGACTAAAAGAAGATGCCCATAAATTAGTAGTTGGGCACGTACCTATTGGCTTAAACTTTTAAGTTAGATATAATTTCAGTTACTAATTGTAACTTCACCAAATATTATTAATAGTGGGCCCACTCTTAGTCTTGTTTCAAATTCTTAAGAACTAGATTTGTTAGTGTTAGGTTTCATATATGAGATAAGCATTGGGGTTAGACACATCATAATAATATAAATAATATAATTTGTCGCCAACTTTAACAAACAGAGTAGGATCTTAGAGAAATTAAATAGAGCACAATAAAACACCACAATCAAAATCAAGCAATCACACAGAGAGGTACATGAACAAGTTCAGCCCAATCTGTGGCATACTTCCAATTTTCCGTTGTTATAGTTTTCACTAGATTAAAGATGTTAATACAGAGAATACACCGACAACCAAGATATCCTCCAAACAATATGTAAGCCCTCTTGACAATGTAAATCTTGCACTGATCGCGCCCCGGATACACGTCCCGAGGCGACGGTTGTAGTTTTACCGCAAGCGCACGGTATGGTGGCGAGCGGGTATCGAACACAGGGAGGACGAATGACCGTGCTTGCTCCTGATCAACCTGGCTATTTAGGAACAGAGATAATTGCCTTGGGCGATCCTGTCACAATCGTCAGACAAATTTGCGAAATATCAAATCAAATAAAGAACGTCTAGGGAAAGGGGAATCCCCACTACTCACCGTATTTCATAAATGTGGTTCGCCGGTATCGAAATCGCTAGAATGAGAATTTGGATGAACTAGTTGCAACTAAATGTGGAACCAAGCTCACGCTCTCGCGCTGTTGCCGGTCTATAGCTATCCTAGGTTTGGGTCCAATCTCTTGCAAACCCTAGCCTAGGGAAGCTAGCATTAAGATCAACATCATCGTCCAATTGCGCACCGAGCCCAATCTCTTGCAAACTCGGTCCACAATCTAAATTAGGATAGTTCCTACCTGTCCAATCTCTTGCAAACGGGTATCGGCACGGAATTGCAACCGGAGGTCCTAGTATCGGTCCAATCTCTTGCAAACCGATACTTCGAAAATCCGACTCCAACCCAATTCGGATTTCTAGGGCTTCCTATTAAATTGGGATCCAATCTCTTGCAAATCCCAATTGATATGAATACCTAGCTATCCGTAGTAATTCGATCCCAATCTAATCCCTAATAACAATCCTAGCTCAATTTCTACCAATTCAACACAAATAGGAAATAGGGCTTGTAGGGTTCATCCCCACGCCCCGAGACGTGGAGACTACTCACAAATCATAGCAATAGCACAAAAATAATCAATGAAATAGGCAATGGAATTCATCACAACAATGATATAAACAATAAAAATAGAGTTTTTGGGGAAGAGAAATGCAAACCAATGTAGATCTTCAATTAATCCAACAAAAATCCAAGTTTTTCTCTTCTCCAATAACAATTAATAAAGCTAAAAAGTAGACTCAAAAAGCTGCAAAAAATCTGAGAGATAGCCCCCCAAAACTAGGGTAAAAACAGGGCTTAAATAGCCCCAAAAATCGTCCAAAAATCCTGACCAAAACGCCCCTGCACAGCCTGTTTTCCGCAAATTTCGCTACAGGCAGCGCATCGCACTCGGCCGAGTGACAAAAGTCGCTCGGCCGAGTGAAAACCCTGTCATTTTCCAGTAAGTCGTGGGCTTCAGGGGTCTTCAGTTCGGGGGCGGCTCGGCCGAGTGAGTTGTCGTCACTCGGCCGATGGCTTCACTTCACTCGGGCGGATAGCTAGGTATTCAATTGATATGAATACCTAGCTATCCGTAGTAATTCGATCCCAATCTAATCCCTAATAACAATCCTAGCTCAATTTCTACCAATTCAACACAAATAGGAAATAGGGCTTGTAGGGTTCATCCCCACGCCCCGAGACGTGGAGACTACTCACAAATCATAGCAATAGCACAAAAATAATCAATGAAATAGGCAATGGAATTCATCACAACAATGATATAAACAATAAAAATAGAGTTTTTGGGGAAGAGAAATGCAAACCAATGTAGATCTTCAATTAATCCAACAAAAATCCAAGTTTTTCTCTTCTCCAATAACAATTAATAAAGCTAAAAAGTAGACTCAAAAAGCTGCAAAAAATCTGAGAGATAGCCCCCCAAAACTAGGGTAAAAACAGGGCTTAAATAGCCCCAAAAATCGTCCAAAAATCCTGACCAAAACGCCCCTGCACAGCCTGTTTTCCGCAAATTTCGCTACAGGCAGCGCATCGCACTCGGCCGAGTGACAAAAGTCGCTCGGCCGAGTGAAAACCCTGTCATTTTCCAGTAAGTCGTGGGCTTCAGGGGTCTTCAGTTCGGGGCGGCTCGGCCGAGTGAGTTGTCGTCACTCGGCTGATGGCTTCACTTCACTCGGGCGGACGGGATTTACCACTCGGCCGAGTGGGTCTTCTGAAGCTCAGGTGGCCGAAAAACAGAAACTTCGATATTTTGAAGGGGCTTCGTCTGGACGCCACTCGGGCGGACGTGGTATCGTCACTCGGCCGATGTGGTCTCCGTCGCTCGGTCGAGTACACATGGAAATCGTGTCTGAACGGGTCGGCCGAGCAGTGTCTCGCTGGTCGGCCGAGTGGCTCCTCCACTCGGCCGAGTGGGACACAAAAAATGCCCAATCTGATTGTTTTGGCCTCCTCGTCGCTCCTGCGACGTCCATTCTTCTTCCGCTCCTCTCCAACAGCAAAATACCCCTCGGGGAGGTCGTCGGTGGCCGTATAGATTACGCGCATCTCGAGATCACTCCTAATCGCGCCAAATCACCTGAAATGCGACAAAAACAACAAATCGTGAAAAGCATCGCAATATCGTCGATATATCGTGAAAAACATGATTTGGGCGATCAAAATGGCATGCAAACATGCGGGAAAAGGGTGTAAAATAAGGAGTGATCAAAATTCCCCAAGCTTGCCTCTTACTCGTCCTCGAGGAAGATAAGTAAAAAGCGAACCCGGTGGATTCAGAAAACGAAAACGGCGAAAAACGAAAAAAAAATGAAAAACGAAGAAGAATGAAAACCAAACGAAAATAAAGAAAGAAAGAAGCGAAGAGGAAGGATGCTAGATCATTTTCTCAGGACGTGGGTTTCACTTACTCTTATAGCATGCACCGAACGAGAAATACATGTCAAAGAATCTCATTTTGATATCATAGTAGAATAGTGCAAGTAGAAAATAGAAAACCCACGAACAACGGTATAATCATGAAAAACGGAATGATTTTAAAATTAACATCGCCTGAATCATCTAAAGCGGTATACAAATCTCAGATCACACACTTTTCAATTGAACGCTTTCTATCTGGAGTATAAGAGTATCACATCATAGAATAGAGAGAATAGAAAAGTATGGATTTCATGAAATGAATGCTAGGCTTAGATTTCTGGATTTCGTAAAGCTAGAAACAATCTCACCGAGTATAGAATATTACTTAGCCTAGGTTGTCGTGCAATGTCAAGTAGTCGCTCTCTCACACATCAATGGATCTCCTCCCCCAAGCTTATCTATAAGCGTGGTGGCACAAAAATATTTACATCCCCATTTTTATATAGCTCCAAAAGCAAAGAAGAGAAAGAAGAAAGAAAGTAAGCGAGATGGGATCTTTTATTGAGGATTTTTCCTCTTTTCTCTTTTTTTTCTCTTTTTTTTCTCTCTTTTTTTTGCATATATACAATGATCCCAACTCAAAGAGAGATAATGATATACAAGAATGTTCTTCTCTCTTTTATTATATTTTTTTTGGGATAAGAGATTTGGAGCTAGGAATTAATAGCGGGGGAAATGCCATAAAATAGAATCACTAAGGGGAGATTCACCAATGATTTTTAAAAGTAGAGAAATGATGTTCAAGATTTGTGGAGAAAGAAATAAATATAACTCTCGGCTCACTCTATAAGACATGCACGACAACTTCAGCAGGGTAATCTAATCTACTCAGTTTCGATCACAAAAAAGCTAACTAATCCAGATATATCATAGCTAATCATCATTCAATCATCCGGAAGTGAAGTGTACAATTCATGCATATAGAAGTGATAAAGGAAAAGAAATCAGTACTCCAGATATAGGCATTCAATGCGTGAATCTTGGTGTGTTTTCTGTGATAGCATACATATGAATATTCAGGCTCAGCTAATAATATAATTTCATCCATTTTCATGAGGAAAAAGTGTGGGTTACTACTTCTAAATGCAAAGCAAGTCATAGCATATGATATCAGGAATGAAATCTAAGACACAACAAATATAGCATGCATATAGAATAAGCTAACTCCACGTAGACATCATCACAGAAAATTCATCTCTAGCATGAGATGAAAAAGAAAGAAGTAAAGATAAAAGGAAAATAGAACTATGCAATGCGGCACACAGGAAAGTAAGGAAAACGTGATGCATGGCAAAACAAAAGGAAAATAACGAAAAATGAGTGCAAAAGTGAAAAGCGGTGTGAAAAACTGAAAATAAAGGTGGCAAATCGAAAAAGAACGTGAGAACTCACTCCCCCAAGCTAAACGGCACAGTGTCCTCAATGTGCAAAGTGTGGCACACAGAGAGACAAGTAATGTGAGGGGCAAGTGAGGATGCATGCATGATGGGAAGGAAAAAAAAGATAATGAAAGGAAAAAAGAAAGAAATGAAAATATGATGCGGAAATGATGCATGCACAAACAGGAGTGATATGAAAATAAATACGGCACCAAAAACGCTCCCGCTCTCCCAAAAAGATATATATAGATGTGATCAAAATGAGAATCCCAAGTAGATATGATATGATATGCACAAAAAGATATGATCAAAAATATAATCCCAAAATAAGTGAGAGGAGGGGGGTGGACAAAAGTGCATCAGGACCCAGCAGAGACGGGCAGCACAACGGCAGGAATGGATAAAGGCATCAAGAGTGCCTAAGAAGGCGGTGCCGCGCCGTCTCCGTCCTGAGGCGGAGGGGGGGGTGGTGGTGGTGTAGGCTGCTGAGCTGGGGTGGGCGTGGAAGTGGAAGCAGGTCTAGTGTGTGTGGAAGTGTGAGTGGGAACCTGCTGGGTGGGTGGGGGTACGCGCGGAAGACGCTCTAAGATCTGTGTCAGGCAGTAGTGGATCTGAGGGATCAGCTCGAAGCGTCCAGCCATCGTAGAGACGGTGGAGGACAGGGTCCTAAGGTCTCCCCTAAGACCACTCACCGCCACCTCAAGAGCACGTATGCTCTGCAGTACAGTGTCGGGCGGGGGTGGTGCAGAGGGACGCACCGGTCTAGGCTGCGCAGGGCGAGGCTGGCGTACGCGAGTGGAGTATGTAACGGGCTCAGCAGGGAAGGGGACAAAAGGTGCCGCGCCTGGAAATGTGGGCCGGGCCTCAGTGTGAGGCCGGGGCGGGCGGTGAGAAGTGGAGGCAGCGGCAGCGAAAGAAGAGTACAAAAGCGGCTGCGAGGCGGCTAGAGAGGTCGGTGGCACAGAAGTGTGGACAGACGCCACGACGCTCTCAGAGAATACGGCAGCTGTGGAGACAGAGGACTCTACCGCTGGGGTGGAAGTGTGTGGACCGAAAGGCGCAATCCCAGCGGAGATCATGCTAGCCATGGTCTCCACGACCGCGGCGAACGAGGGCTCTCCACTCTCAACAAAGGTCTGCGGGCGCTCGGGGAGAGCGGAGCAAAGAGGCTCCACGGACAGAGGGCCAGAGGTGGCAGCGGGAGTGGTGGGGACAGCCTCGGAAGTGGTGACAGTGGTGGAAGTGGGCTCAGCAAGAGTACTCTCGACACTGGCAGAGGTGGGGACAGAAGTGTCAAGAGCAGCGGAAACGTCAGGAACAGGCTGAGGGGCTACAGGGTCGACGGGGTCGGCAGGGGGCTCGGCAGGGTGCGCAGCAGGGTCTGCGGGAGCAGCCTGGGCAGCGTGGGCAGCGTGGGCCTGCTCGGCCTCCTCGGCCTCGAGCACGTACGCAGCGGGGATGAGGACATCCGTCGCTGGGAGCCAGTCAACGTGGGCTGGTGCAATCTGGGTCCGAGCTGGGCTCGGGAGAATCATGTGGTCGGCACCGAAAGGGCCGTGCAACCAGACCCAGTGACGCTCACCATGCGGACGCAGCATCTTCATCCGGGCCATAACATCTATCGACAAAGAGGTGGGGCCCGGGACGCGTCGCAAGTCGTCGGGGAAGTCCTCGCCGGTCATAAGAGCCAGCAAGGTAATCAGGCCGCCGCAGCATATCGGTGAGCGAGCGCCCACCGATACAATGATGCGGTCTAAGTACCATGCCGCGATATCGATCACGACGGCGGGGACAAGCTCATCTCCATCCCTAGATAGAGCTCTGGGACGTGTCATCGCATAGAGCATGTAAAGCTCTGGCGTAGACATCGTGCCCGGCTCATATCTGGCCAAAAATGTCGTCGCCATAAGGCGCTCGGCAATACGAAGGCAGGGATGTACGATGGCCGAGGCCTTGGCCCTACTAGGGTCAAAGGCGGCGCGGAGACCCGTGATACGTGCCCAGAAGGCACCGGCGTCGAAAGAGGGTGGAGGGATATGTGTGGGGCCGTAACCGCGATCGGCTCCGGGGACGGCGGGCCAAGAGAAAAACGCTCTCATCATATCGAGAGTGACCTGGCACTCTCGATCCATGAACCGGAATGAGCATCCCTCATCGGTCCGGGCGATCGAACTCAAAACCTCAAGTGTCGGACGGGTAAAAGTATCCGCCGACACCTGGAAAAAATCTCGCCAGCCCACGTTGTCGTACAACGTGAGCATCCCCTCAAGTACCCCCAGGCGTCCTAGGTCAGCGAGGTGTGCGAACCTGGAGGGTACGATCGAGCGCTGGGAGATACGCTCGAAGACGGCGCGGTGTGCGTCGTCTCGGAACGTAATCCCGAGCGGCCCGACCAGTGGAGCCGGTGGTGGTGGCTGTGGATCGGCGGGGAGAGGCTGTGCGGGCTGTGGGTGTACTGCAGGCTGTGCGGGGTGTGCGGGGCCTGCAGGCTGTGCTGGGTGGACGGCGTGTGTGGGGGAAGGAGGAGGAGACTCTTCCGCCTCGTGGGCGGGGCCGGCGTCATCCGACCTCTTCCGCTTAGCGGAAGGTCTCCTCGTCCGAGGCCGTGTCCGGGGCGGCATATCGGCCCCGAGCGCGCCGAAAAGTGAAAAAGTGCGGCGTGTACAAAAAGAGTGGAAAGAGTGTACCAAAACACGCCGCGAGTGCTAAGCGGTGGAAGCGTGCGAAGTCCGCGCCTCCACGAAGTCCGAAACAGCCCGTAGGAGCTCCCCTGGCCTCCCCTAAGCTCCAATAAACAAACTGCGCGTGAAAAAGCGATATCAGCGAGTAATAATCAAAATGTATGGAGCAATAGGGGTATAATGGATAGATATAGAAATTGATTTGGGTTAGGGGGACGTTTAGCACATGGATCCTCAAAAAATACACGAAAAGAGGAGAAAACGGTGAAAATAAGCGAACCGGAGGTGATCGGAGACGGGGCTGCCGGCGGCGACTCGGGCGGGGTCCGGCGGCGGTGGCAGGCCGAGCGGCGGCGCGCGCGGGCTTGGTCGGGCGAGTGGGGGTGAGAACGAAGCGAGTTCGGGCGAGGGTAGGCGAGGGGGCGCGGGCGGATTTGGGAATTTTCGATTTCGAAATCCGCGCCCCCTTCGTCACTTATATAATAGAAAGTTACGACTCGGCCGAGTGACGTGGTCACTCGGCCGAGCGAGGCAATAGAAATTTTCTCCCCGATATCGCTTCGGCCGAGTGGCTTTGCCAGCCTCGGCCGAGTGGAGTAAGTCCATTCGGCCGAGTGACTCAAGCTACTCGGCATGACTCGCCCTAGGAGGGTATCCGTTTTACTCGGCCGAGTGAATATATATACTCGGCCGAGTAGCAGTTATATCGAAATCAAGAAAATAAACAGAGAGTTGGGTTCAGCAGACTTCCCTCGTTCGTGAGCGGCTCGGCCGGACGAACTTGTGTACTCGGCCGAGTGACTAGTATACTCGGCCGAGTGAGCCTTAATTTCTGCTGTTTGTCTTCGTTTTGGCTCTAAACTCCGTCTTCCTTTCTCCAGTCGATTTCCTCCTCCTCCTGAGCGTCGAGCGCCTTCTTGGGGCGCTCCTCGTCGTCTCGTTCATCCTCCTCATGACGGATCTACCTATCTCCTCTCCTGTCAAGAAAAATCGGACCCGTTATCACGAAATTTTTGGTCGGATGACTCAAAATACTAAAAATTTCTAAACCGAAAATAAAGAAAAAGTAAAAATAAAGCAAAAACCGTCGGGTTGCCTCCCGACAAGCGCTCGTTTTAGGTCGTGAGCTCGACCCCCTATAATTTTCAATCAATGCGGGATGTTTGGTGCATATGAGATGCACCCGTCAAACTTGCCGGGGAGCGCGCTTGGATTCGAACGTGGCGGCGTAGCGTTCTCCCGCGGTGGTCTCCTATCTCGAATAGTGTTGGGGGGAGGCTCCCCCAAGCTAGCATTTGCCCCGGTCAACGGCTTAACCGGCGATGCCGATTTCCGTGCCGGCGGAGCTTTCTTTGGAGACTTTAATTTCGAGAGCTTGCAGAGCTCTCGAATCCTCGCGACATCAGTGTCGCCTTCATCTTCATCAGCGGAGAAGTCGGGGGAATCGTCTTCAATCTTTTCATCTTGGCCTAAATCCGGGCCTTCATCAAATTCTTCATCAAAAAGGGCACCAATTGAGTGAGGAATCGCCTCCTCTATCACCTCATCAAGGAGGTCCGAGAGATCATCCGACCGCTCTTTAAGCAAATATACTCTATTGGTTTCGCCCGTCGGGATCCCCTCGGAATAGTGCTTGAGCCTTTGACCATTTACTTTGAATGTGGTACCATCCTTGCTTTCCAACTCGAAAGCTCCTCCCGGTTGTATGTGCTTGATGGTGAAAGGTCCCGACCAACGTGACCTCAACTTACCGGGAAATAGTCGGAGTCGGGAATTGTAGAGCAAAACCTTGTCTCCCACCTTGAAGTCCGTGACAGTTATGCGGGCATCGTGGAAAATCTTGGTCCTTTCCTTGTAAATTCTCGAGCTCTCATAGGCGTCTCTCCTTATTTCATCAAGTTCGTTGATGTCCAAGAGTCGCCTCACCGCCGCACTCTTATAATCGTAGTTAAAGGTCTTGATGGCCCAATATGCGCGGTGTTCCAACTCTACCGGTAAGTGGCAAGCCTTCCTATAAACTAGGCGGAACGGTGTGGTACCGATGGGGGTGCGAAAGGCCGTGCGATAAGCCCATAGAGCATCGTTTAACTTCATTGACCAATCCTTTCTAGACCGATCCACGGGTTTCTCGAGAATTTGCTTGATTTCTCTATTTGAGACTTCTACTTGGCCGCGTGTCTGGGGGTGATAAGCCATTCCAACTCTATGATTTACCCCGTACTTCTTTAGCATGGCTTCAAACTTGTTCTCTATGAAGTGGCTTCCCCCGTCGCTTATCAAGGTACGCGGCACTCCAAAGCGCGGAAAGATATTTTGCTTGAAGAATTTGGAGACGACCCTTGCATCATTAGTAGGGGTGGCAATAGCTTCCACCCATTTGGAGACATAGTCAACGGCCAATAGGATGTACTTGTTGCCATTGCTCGACGGAAAAGGCCCCATGAAGTCTACTCCCCAACAATCAAAAAGCTCAATCTCCTGGATGGGTCTCATCGGCATCTCATTGCGCTTGGAGATATTCCCGGTCCGTTGACATCTATCGCAACCCTTCACAAAAGCGTGGGTGTCTTTAAACATTGTGGGCCAGAAGAATCCGCTCTGCAAGATCTTAGCGGTTGTTTTAGAGGCGGCATGATGTCCCCCGCATGGTAGACAGTGGCAATGCAAAATGATAGACGTTGCCTCCTCTTTAGAAACACACCTACGAATGACACTATCTTTGCATATCTTGAAAAGGTAAGGATCTTCCCAAAAATAACTACGGACCTCATGCATAAATCTCCTCTTTTGTTGCGTGGACATCCCATGCGGTTTGATTCCGCACGCCAAGTAGTTGACGAAGTCCGCGTACCAAGGTACTTCCTCGGCCCTTACCGCATATAGCCTCTCATCAACAAATGTGTCGTCAATAGGTAAGCTCTCATCCTCCTTGTCGCGAATGAGCCTAGATAAATGATCCGCCACGACATTGTCTGTACCCTTCTTATCTCTGATCTCTAGGTCGAATTCTTGCAACAAGAGTATCCACCTAATCAACCGGGGTTTGGCCTCCTTCTTGTTTAAAAGATACTTCAATGCCGCATGGTCGGTGTGGACAATCACCTTGGAACCGAGGAGGTAGGAGCGAAACTTCTCTATGGAATAGACGACCGCTAGAAGCTCCTTTTCGGTAGTTGTGTAGTTTTTCTGCGCGTCATCCAATGTCTTGCTTGCGTAGTATATCGCATGAAGCTTCCTATCTTTCCTTTGTCCCAATACCGCTCCAATGGCTTGGTCGCTAGCATCGCACATTAGCTCAAAAGGGAGGCTCCAATCCGGCGGTTGAATGATGGGCGCTGAGACTAGCGCTTCCTTCAAGGTGTTGAAAGCTTGCAAGCATTCTCCTGAAAAGTCAAAAGGAACATCTTTAGCGAGTAAGGAAGTAAGTGGTCGGGCAATCGAGGCGAAATCCTTAATGAAGCGGCGGTAAAACCCCGCGTGACCAAGGAAGCCTCTAATGCCCTTGACATTAATAGGAGGAGGAAGTTTTTCGATTACCTCAATTTTAGCTTTATCTACCTCGATTCCTCTAGAGGAAACAAGATGTCCGAGAACTATACCTTCCGTGACCATGAAGTGACACTTCTCCCAATTGAGAGTGAGATTGTTTTGTTGGCACCTTTTTAGGACTTTAGTGAGATTTTCCAAGCAAGAGTCAAACTCACTTCCGTAAACCGAGAAATCATCCATAAAAACTTCCATAATATTTTCAATATAATCGGAAAATATGGATGTCATACATCTTTGAAAAGTGGCGGGAGCATTACAAAGGCCGAACGGCATCCTACGGTATGCGTAGGTGCCATAGGGACAAGTGAAAGTTGTCTTTTCTTGGTCATCTTCGTGCAAAGGGATTTGGAAGAAACCCGAATACCCGTCTAGATAGCAAAAGTATTTATGGTTCGCGAGGCGTTCAAGCATTTGATCGATGAATGGCAATGGGTAATGGTCCTTTCGGGTGGCTTTATTGAGTCTCCTATAGTCAATGCACATTCGCCATCCCGTGACAGTGCGCGTGGATATTGGCTCACCTTTGTCATTTTTTATGACAGTCATCCCTCCTTTCTTGGGGACGACGTGGACGGGGCTAACCCATCTACTGTCGGAGATAGGATAAATTATACCGGCTTCAAGCAATTTTAGGATTTCCTTTTTAACCACCTCCTTCATGTTCGGGTTCAACCGCTTTTGAGGCTCTATGGAGGTGGCTTCGGTATCCTCCAAATGGATCCGATGCGTGCAAAGCCTAGGGCTTATTCCTTTTAGATCGGAAATAGTGTATCCCAAGACATCTTTGTGGCTCCTAAGGACGTCTAGGAGTTTTTCAAGTTGATCTTGTGTGAGGTGGGAATTGACTATCACCGAAAAAGTCAATTTATTACCCAAAAAGGCATACCTTAGATTCGGCGGTAATTGTTTAAGCTCTACCTGAGGTGGCGCTGCTCCTTCCACTTTATCAGCTCGCATGAATTCGGCTTCTTCCTCGTCATCCGGGTTTAGCTCATGTTCAGGTGGCATGCTTTCTTGTGACGAGTCGGACTCGCTACTTAGTGAGGATGAGGCATCGAAGTAGGCGCCCTCTGATTCAGTGCTAGCATCGCCAAAACCTTCACTCTGCTCCAGTTCGTACCTGGAATCAAGAAACACATCAGACGATTCATAAAAACAAGAGTGAGCGTCATAAAGTGTAACACCCTGAATGTCGGTTTGCTCGAAGGGTTCTTCGGGAGCATAGTGCTCTTCGACATTTGCTCTATTGTCTTCGAAATACAATTTGTCGTCGACCACGTCAACTCTGACATTGCCTCCGATAGTCCCTTCCGGGGAGATTTGGTCCATCACAAAGCTAGCAAATAGTTGTTCGTCGGGGTCCTTGATATTGATAGCAAATGCTCCGGTAGTGTGGACCTCGTCGACAAGCTCCTTAAGGAGGTCTGTGAAGGAGTCATAGTCTTCTCGACTGAGTTCTATTGTTGGCGTTGCATCCCCCATTCTCCCTGTTAAGATCTTATGCAAAATACGGGGAGAATATGCAAATAGGGCTACGAATGAAGTTAGGATAAGATAGAGAGGGAAGTAAAGGAAGAAAGTAAGAAGAAATAACCGGGCGGTCGGTGCCGAGCACCGTCAAGCGCGCTCCCCGGCAACGGCGCCAAAAACTTGATCGCGCCCCGGATACACGTCCCGAGGCGACGGTTGTAGTTTTACCGCAAGCGCACGGTATGGTGGCAAGCGGGTATCGAACACAGGGAGGACGAATGACCGTGCTTGCTCCTGATCAACCTGGCTATTTAGGAACAGAGATAATTGCCTTGGGCGATCCTGTCACAATCGTCAGACAAATTTGCGAAATATCAAATCAAATAAAGAACGTCTAGGGAAAGGGGAATCCCCACTACTCACCGTATTTCATAAATGTGGTTCGCCGGTATCGAAATCGCTAGAATGAGAATTTGGATGAACTAGTTGCAACTAAATGTGGAACCAAGCTCACGCTCTCGCGCTGTTGCCGGTCTATAGCTATCCTAGGTTTGGGTCCAATCTCTTGCAAACCCTAGCCTAGGGAAGCTAGCATTAAGATCAACATCATCGTCCAATTGCGCACCGAGCCCAATCTCTTGCAAACTCGGTCCACAATCTAAATTAGGATAGTTCCTACCTGTCCAATCTCTTGCAAACGGGTATCGGCACGGAATTGCAACCGGAGGTCCTAGTATCGGTCCAATCTCTTGCAAACCGATACTTCGAAAATCCGACTCCAACCCAATTCGGATTTCTAGGGCTTCCTATTAAATTGGGATCCAATCTCTTGCAAATCCCAATTGATATGAATACCTAGCTATCCGTAGTAATTCGATCCCAATCTAATCCCTAATAACAATCCTAGCTCAATTTCTACCAATTCAACACAAATAGGAAATAGGGCTTGTAGGGTTCATCCCCACGCCCCGAGACGTGGAGACTACTCACAAATCATAGCAATAGCACAAAAATAATCAATGAAATAGGCAATGGAATTCATCACAACAATGATATAAACAATAAAAATAGAGTTTTTGGGGAAGAGAAATGCAAACCAATGTAGATCTTCAATTAATCCAACAAAAATCCAAGTTTTTCTCTTCTCCAATAACAATTAATAAAGCTAAAAAGTAGACTCAAAAAGCTGCAAAAAATCTGAGAGATAGCCCCCCAAAACTAGGGTAAAAACAGGGCTTAAATAGCCCCAAAAATCGTCCAAAAATCCTGACCAAAACGCCCCTGCACAGCCTGTTTTCCGCAAATTTCGCTACAGGCAGCGCATCGCACTCGGCCGAGTGACAAAAGTCGCTCGGCCGAGTGAAAACCCTGTCATTTTCCAGTAAGTCGTGGGCTTCAGGGGTCTTCAGTTCGGGGGCGGCTCGGCCGAGTGAGTTGTCGTCACTCGGCCGATGGCTTCACTTCACTCGGGCGGACGGGATTTACCACTCGGCCGAGTGGGTCTTCTGAAGCTCAGGTGGCCGAAAAACAGAAACTTCGATATTTTGAAGGGGCTTCGTCTGGACGCCACTCGGGCGGACGTGGTATCGTCACTCGGCCGATGTGGTCTCCGTCGCTCGGCCGAGTACACATGGAAATCGTGTCTGAACGGGTCGGCCGAGCAGTGTCTCGCTGGTCGGCCGAGTGGCTCCTCCACTCGGCCGAGTGGGACACAAAAAATGCCCAATCTGATTGTTTTGGCCTCCTCGTCGCTCCTGCGACGTCCATTCATCTTCCGCTCCTCTCCAACAGCAAAATACCCCTCGGGGAGGTCGTCGGTGGCCGTATAGATTACGCGCATCTCGAGATCACTCCTAATCGCGCCAAATCACCTGAAATTCGACAAAAATAACAAATCGTGAAAAGCATCGCAATATCGTCGATATATCGTGAAAAACATGATTTGGGCGATCAAAATGACATGCAAACATGCGGGAAAAGGGTGTAAAATATGGAGTGATCATGCACCCTAGCAATTACTTGGTCTCATGCACACAAAACAACGGAGAGATCTTACCAGATCTCTAGAATAAGGAATACCTCCTCACCTAAAACTTATAGTCGTCCCAACGCTCTTTCGACATCTTTTACCGTCAAAAGTCTAGCTTTCTCAAGGTTTCTCTTGTATTCTCCATCGTGCCGTCAAAGATGTATTCTCTTGGTATTTATATCATAGGAATCTTTCCTAGTGTAGAAGAGGGCGTTTTTAGTCATGCCCATCCAATTTGACCCAAAACAGATCAATGGATCAGATTAAAAGTTGAATGTTGGGCGATTTGACTTTTCTAATCGGCACGGTCGTGTCGATTCTGACACGACCATGTTACTTCCTGCACTGGAGACTATACAAGGTTCTGTCGATTCCGCACGATCGCGTCAATTGAACAAATACTTTAGCATGGTCTGTCATTTCCCAAGCACCTTCCTGTCAACTTGACATGATCGTACCAAGTAAACTGCAAGCTTGGCCTGACCGTGCCAAGCCTAGATTGCAGATTTGAAGCGTAATTTCAACAAGTGCTTGCCCTAGATGTAACCCTCTTTTTACGAATGAGATTGTGACACATCCTCATGTATGCCATACATAAAAAATATGTATCATATGACATGAGCAAGTTTGCTCATACATTATAATATAGTACATCTCTGTAAGGAAAATATGGTCAGTAGGGTTGAAGAGGACGTTTTTAGTCGTGTGACTCGTGTCCATCCGATTTGACCCAAAACAGATCAATTGATCAGATCAAAAGTCGAATTCTGGGCGATTTGACTTTTCTACGTATCGGCATGGTCGTATTGATTCTGGCACAAACGTGTCACTTCCTGCGCTGGAGACTATATAAGGTTTTGTTGACTCCGCACGGCCGTACCAATTAAACTACGACTTTGACACGATCGTGTCATTTCCTGAGTACCACCCAGTCAACTTGGTATGACTGTGTCAAGTGAACTGCAAGCTTGGGACGACCGTGCCAAGCCCAAATTGAGGATTTGAAGCATAATTTTAACAAGTGCTTGTTGCCCCAGACGTAACCCTCTTTTTTATGAATGGGATTGTGACGCATCCTCATGTATGACATACATAAAAAAATATGTATCATATGACCTGAGCAAGTTTGCTCGTACATATTATATACATCATCTCCTCTGTAAAGAAAAGATGGTCACATGGGTGTGTACCTTTTACCCACACGCGTCCCTTTTTTAAGGTGAGATTACGCCACATTATCGCATAAGATGCAAGTGCTTATATATATGTATATCATGATTTTCATTTCCTTATGTATATGCTTAATTTCATGAAGCCCCCAAAACTTTGAGGCTCTTTGAAGAAACCTTATTAAACTTTTTATTTTGTGTTTTTACCCCTCCCCCCTTGAATTTTAGCTTTTCAAGGTAATCCCTTAACAACCACTAACGGTGTTAGATTATTTTTTAAAACAAATACTTTATGATAATTTTTATGAAATATTTCTCCATTCAATGTTTAATAATTTTTGAAATATTTTTGTGTTTTAATATTTTCAATATCGAAATAATGAAGGAATTATTTATTATTGTTTTAAATTTTTTTTCAAGATCTAGCACCGATAGGGGTCGTTAAGGGTTTTATTCCATAATGCAAAAGTTTAAAAGTTCAAGCCCCCCCCCCCCCCCCCCCCCCCCCGGCGCAGCATGTCAAAGTTCAGGAGAGTTTCTTGAAATTTAGCTTATATATTAATGAAATTCAATTATCTTTCTCAGAGAGAGAGAGAGAGAGAGGTTTCAGCTAGTCAAGGAGGAATTCCCTTTTATGATTGTTAAAAAGTTCACTCCATATTATTATAACACTCCATTATTATTATAAGATGATTGACACCGTTCACTTTGATCTTCATATTCTAAAACCACAATACCACAATGCACAAAGATCTTGTGAGCTTAAAATGTTTTGCTCGTTGATCAAATCATTGCAAAAGTTTCATTTCATGTGAAACAACAAGCAAAATATTTTGGGTTCTAGAGTTTAGATGTCTTGAGGTTTTAGAATATGAGATCAAATCATCTAAAAATAGTGAATGGTGGACTCTTTAACTAGCGAATGAGAGAGAATGTGTCCTTAGGTAGCTGACACTCGTATGTTACACACTCATAATGCCTAAGGAATATATGATATTAACATGTATGCTAATTGAATGTTTAATCAAGATGACTCAATTTATGGTATTCAACATGTTAACCCTAATATTAATTCAAAATGACATGAATGTCATCAATTTAAAGTCAAATTGAGACCATAACCAAAGGTATATTAAACATAAATAAAATTATGATAGCTTAAGATTTATGGATTTCGTATAGCAATAGCAATTAGAGCAAGATGATAGTATTAATGTGTAAGGACTGTAGATCCCTCCATTCTCTCTCTTATATTTGAATATGTTTTGTTCAGAACTTCCCAAAACAGGCTGATACCATCTACATTTCATCCAAAAGAAACCGTATATTAGTTTTGGACTGGAACAGAACTCAACGAACCCAAGATGAAATTAGTGAAACCTTGTTCCTTGATGGGTATGAAAATGCACTTAAAGAGAACATGTGGTAGAATGAATATTAGTAATGGTAATAATCAAAAGCAACGTAAAGAAATTCGCACGTCATAATACCTAATATTTCAACCTCAGGCCAGTTGAACATGACCTCATGTTTGAACTTACTCAGCACACGTCTAACCCTCTTAACCAGTCTCATCGTCCCTCATTCCCACCTCATACCGTTCTTCACATATTTTGACACCACCGGTTCCTCATCTGTCACTTATTGGCACCCCTCCCTCTTGCATCCACCACCACAGGCTCCATCTCAATCATATGTTAAAACTGACTCCCCCACATCCCCATCCTCCATCGTCCACTATATCATCCTTCATCTCCAGCAAATCCTCATACGGTCTTGCTACAACTTCCATGCCCACTGCCTTCACTTCTTTCCCCTAGCCTAACCTCTTACCCCTTATCCACATCACTGCCAGCTTCCTCTAAAAAACATATTCATCAAAAATAGTCAGGCAATTAGCATATGCCTCTACCTCCCAATTGGCCCCTGTTCTAATGGATGGCAGTTTAGTGAGAATGTTTAAGATAAGCTCAGGGTAGTATTTTAAGATTTACAATGCTCATGACAGTATTATTGGAATCGTTGTAAGTGCATGGTAGTTTGTGAAGGCATATGATTTTACACAACATTGTCACTTCTGATTTACTAGTTAATGAATTTTTTACATATATGTCCTCGGTGACATCACATGAAAATAATTTTTTATCAAACAGTTTGCAAAAATGACAATGCTTATCCATAAAAAATGAACTTTACATCAAATTTAATGAAATATATCAAGCTGAAAACTGCTTGATACTTGTCCAATGGATTCAGGTTGAGCTTGGTTATGATTTTTTGAGGTTTTTTTTTTTGTTTTTTTGTTTTTTTGTTTTTTGTTTTTTGTTTTGTTTTGTTTTGTTTTGTTTTTTTTTTTTTTTTTGGGGGGGGGGGGGTTGATTCTATGTCGCAGTTGACCTGATGGTCAAACAAGAGCCCTCGCGGCAGGAGTACATGATTTGGTCAGGCCTGAAGTTAGAAGAACATGTTTCATGGCATTGGTCAAGATACAGTTTTAACTTTTAAGCTGTTATTCTTTTTCAAAATAATTGAGTTAATTTCTATTGCTTTAAATCCGTGTGCATTTGGCCGACTTAAACTTAAAAGGGTATTTGTATTTTATTAATTGTAAACCAAAAAGTCTATTAAAGAAACACATCTTGATACGGGCCTTAGGTATCTGAAACATCTGATAAAAAAGGTCATCAAGTGCTCGACTAATTCGACTTATTTATTGACTACTTGACAATCAATATTGGAGATTTATATTGAAAGAACATTGTGGAAATGAGGTTTAAAAGAACAAATGCTTGGTTAGTACAAGCTTTATTTTTTGATACATTTATTGAAAAATATTGCAAATGATGCCTCCATACACTTCCGACCATTAGACCCCTCTAAATCATGCCCAAAGAACTATAAGGAATTTTTCATTTCTTTAAAAGATTCCAGTCCACCAAGTAGTTTTCGACCTCCATTCTGTGAACGAATGGTTTTCAATGTTGGGGGATCATCGCCTCTACAACGTAAAATTGGGCTGCAACCCCTTGTCCATGGATTAGAAGGTACTGGAAGAACCCCTTCAACCTCTTGGGTGTCGGATGTTGCCACCATGAACACGCATGCCAATAGCACCATAATTATCCATAGATGAGTTGAGGCCATCTAGCCTGTCAAATATATTCATATGTAAAAACATACTAGGAAATTAGTAATGCATTACCAAAGATGATAAAATTCTAGAGAATAATGTGAATGTGACGAAAAATATATTTAAAAAAGATAAAAATCTAGCACCCCTTACTCTTTTAGTTTGTCTCCTCCTATTTTCACCTACCACTTCACTATCTCCTCCTCTACTGATGATTTGATTGCCATGCAAAAAGTTCTTTATATAGAGGATCCATGTGCTAGATAAGGTATGTGCAAAATGTCCTACCATAAAAACCTCCCCCCCCCCCCCCCCCCCCCCCCCAACCCAACCCAAACAAAAAAAAACCTTCAGTGTATGGCCTTCCAAATTCAGTGTATGGCCTTCCAAATTCAGTGTATGGCTTATTTTTCTATTATACTTTCCATCTCAGGAAAATTAAGAAGATTACTATTTTTTTTTTTTTGACATTTTCTCAAGATCTTTCCATTTGCATATCCATTTCTCTTGCAATGTAAACATTCCCCCACGACATCCTTGTTTTAGCAGATTGATATAGTGCAATTTTCTTACCAACTTATAAATTATTCCTTCTCTTTGAGGAGAGAGAAGCACATGCATGATTAAATTTGAATATTTTCCAAAAAAAATTTCATTCTTTGTCCTTTCCCCCGAATTAAGTCGCATTCTTTGTTACGTCTGTATCTGCCTATTGTCTTGAATGATTGTGTAATATAAATTAATTTGAATTGGAACGCTTAATTAAAGGATCAAAGTGCAACGTATGTGATGCGTGTCATGCTATTAAAAATGCCATTATTTCCTACACGCTTCCATTTACATGTTTATCATTATTGTAAACGTTATTGTGTTGCTATATTGTGGTTGTACCGTTTCAAAGTTTCCATATATATATATATTCTATATTATTTCTATTTTTAGAATGATCATGTTGTGTATAATTTACCCTTTAATTCCTTTGAACTTTCCAACTCTGGATTTTTAAATGAGCTGTTATGAATGAGGGGGGAATTTTGCATGCAATAATTGGGATATTTTTTTCATTGCATAGGTTTGTTTCCATCAGTCATAATTCTTTAATATTTATTTTTCATGTACATCTAGCTGTGTAATGTCCGTGTCTCGTATCTTGCCTCCGTTGTCATTTATTAACAAGAAAATCATGTTAGTATGCATTCTTATATTCATTTTTAAAATGTCCAAATAAGAGCTTACTCTGATTTTCATTTGAAAGTGCCAGCATTCAGCTCTTCCTTCAACCTTATTAGTTTTGCACCTTTATTTCCCTGTCCCTAGTGAAGATCAAGGTAATGCTCTTCCGTCAACCTTGAGTTTTGCACCTTTATTACCCTCTCCCTAGTGAAGAGCTAGTCCTTAACAGACTCTCGATTCTTCCTAACCTACTGCATCCTTGACAGTCTTTTATCACAATTTGCAACAGTTCATGTGTTTACATCCGTCAATAGTTTCTTTGTGTCTTTCTAGAAAGTAAATATGATTTTAGAGAGCCAAGTCAATTTCCTTACGCATTGTGATATTTATTAAAGAGGAAACAAGACTCATAGGGGGCCTACAATTTATGATATTAGCGAAGTCATTTCTAACCCAATAGCTCAAGCTAATGGTTGCCCAAATACTAATTTATAGATATCAACCTCTTTTAATATTTTACAAATGTGGGACTATTCTCAACAACGTGAATGAAGAATGACTTCAAAATATCTAAATACTTTCTGTCTAATATGGAAGCCATTTGCATACCAGGCCTAACATGTTGAATCAATGATATAGTGTAAAGAAAAGGGCCAGAATATGAAGATTCAAGAAAATTGCTTCTAGGAGATTAATCCGGCAAATCCAAATTTGCAATATCTCACTTTTACTATGTTTTATCCTAATAAGATAATTTCTAACTAAAAAATAATTTGTAACAATATTAGTTAAAATCTGCTTTTCGCATTATAATTTTTTATAAATACTCTCGCGCGTCCAAAAGAATATGGCAAACTTGTAACTAAAACGAAGTATGTTTAACATAATGTAGAGTGTGAATATCATATCCACTAGTACGAGTGTAGTACCACAGACCATTATTTAGTGCTGCTAGTCACATACGTATTTTTCTAAACATATTACATTTTTTTACAAGTTTGCCATTAAATTTGTAAAAGACAATATCAAACTTGTAAATAAATGAAATGTTTAGCAAAATATATAAGGTGAGTAGTAACCACTACAAGAAGTTGTGCGAAGCTTTCAACTTTGCCCTTAGGGTTCTATCTGACTCTCTCCCTTCGATCGATCAAAAACCAAAGATGTGCTCTCCCCCCTCGACTCCTCTCAATCGACGTAGGCGGGCTCACACACACTTCAATAGATACAAAAAGGGGCGCTCTCCCCCCGACTCTTCTCACATGCGGGGTCTCTCTCAATCAATAAAAAATGGGGCTCTCTCCCCACTCGACTCCTCTTAATCGACGACGTGTGTGGAGACCACGAAAAAGCCTGAGCTCTTCGACTCGAGGACGATGCAGGCCTGGGGTTCTCTGACTCCTCGACGACGGAGGCGACGACGATGATGCGACTAATGAGGTTAAAAAATTATTTGAGTTTAAAATTTTTGAATTTCATTTTATTTTTGATTTTTTTTCAATTTTATTATGGGTTTCGGCCGGAACGGTGCCATTCAGGTCGAAGCCGAGTTTATATGACTGTTTCGGTCTCGTTACCCATCGAGACTGAAACGAGATTGGAACGAGACTGAAACGAAACGGTCGATACCCAGGGTATCGGCCGTTTCCTTTATCCACGAGTTCAATTATCCAAAGTAACAAAATGAAACTGGAGGTTAGTTTTATTTCGTTATTTTGGGTTATTGAAATATGTCATATAACCCGTTACGTCCCGTTTCATGGGAATGTGAATGTTCCTTCACATGTAATACAGGTCTTGTTGTTTACCAGTATAACAAATAGTAGACATTACTAATATACTCGTATAAATTTTTCCTTCAAGTACAAAATTTGAATACAATGTAAAAGATACGTCTCATGATATATAAAGTAAATACATGATGGAATACTCTCATGACCTCACCTAAAAATCTGCGTCCTGCGCAGCAAATTCAGAATCCGTGTAGACTGGAGTCTCCTTGTACACCTGATCAGCACTTAAATCGGTACCTAATGATGCTACAAAATGAAGATCCGCTATATTAGAGTAAATTTACAATAATTCTAGAATTTGAAATTTAAGCATGACTGAAATAAAGCATGGACATGTAAACAAGTGACACTATGATGAAACTAAGGACGGGCATGCAAATTATATTTTAGTTTAAGTTCATGCTATCAATATTCTAGCACGCATATCAATCCTAGGCCGTGACTCGTTACGAAGTGCGATATGCTATAGGAACCAAGGTTTGAGGTTTCGGCTGATACCCTTGGGTATCGGTCGTATCGTTTCGGTATCGGTGGGTAACGAGATCGAAACTAGGGGTCAGTTTCGGTATCGGTCGATACTGAACAGTATTGGTCAGTTTCGACCGATACCGTTCAGTATCGATCGAAGACGGCGAAAGAAGAAGGTGTAATTAAATAAAAATTCTCTTTAAAACCGCAAAAATGAGATATTGACACGTTATTCACACCCTATATTTGTCTAAATATATTACACATTATTTACAAGTTTGCCATATTGTAACTAACGAGAGTGTTTTTAGCTAAATGGTTAACGTGAATAGGATATTTTTAACTAATATTGTTCATAATTATGTTATAAGTTTTAAATTATCTTTATTAGTTTGCCATTATCTTATTAGTAACAAATTTTAACTAATATTGTTAGTTACATGTAACTTACAATTTTTGAAACTACCGATACGGAAGAACCGAAACTCACTTCCGAACCCGCCGAAACGGGCGATAACGATACCGAAACCTAAATTTTCGAGAGAGAAAGACTGAAACCGAGATCTCAAACCTTGATAGGAACACATCTTGTACCATAGGCGAGCTCACCCAGGCCGAGTACATCTGACATAACGGGTCTTGGTCATGAACGACTGATCAGAACAAGAACAGGAATGTGATCATTACCAGCAGCATATGTTCGGTCATTATCGAACTTTGCAATACGAGTTACTCCAAAACCCTGTGAGTCTGTGATGGCAGAAGTTATACAGTTTTTAGTGTGGTATTGTTCTTATTAATGTCATGTGCTTTCAGAGTTTTCATGCCAATAATTGTTTAAATCATGCAACAATTGTGATACATCTAAATTTAGGTGATTATACTAGCATTCATCATAAAAATAAAGCAAATTTGACAGTCTTTAATCAGGTCCAAGGATCACATCATACTTAGTTAATATGGTTGGGGTCCTATGTGGTCCAAGTTTCATGATTTCCAACAGTTTCAAGTGTCATTATATCAATAGGCCTATTCTTAACAATATGTCACATGTAACATGATATCATTATTCCATAATTTCCAATAAGCCAACATGTCATCTACGAGAACAATTTCAGTTACTTCAAGATCATATTCCAACAAAACACAGTCAACCATATGTCCTAATTTGATGTCAGGTAACATTAACTAATCATTTGCATGCATTGGTGAAATTCCACAATAAGTAGAAATGGGGGAGGGACTATTGAATCTAATTTTAGGGAGATCTCATCATCGAGGGACAATTGAATCTAATTTTAGAGAGATCTCATTATCGATCAAGCCAAGGGTCAAAACCATATATACCATATACCATGCTTTTTCATATTTCCAGACCAAAGTTATCATCAAGAAGAATTTCAATAAAAATTAGCATGTATAAGGCTGAAATAAATTTCGTAACGCAACAAGCAGCACGGCCAAAGCCCAAGATCCAACCAGCATGGCCCATGGCCTTACCAAACAGGGCAAACGCCCACGTGAACAACACACATCAAGGGGGCAAAGCCCAGTCACCCAACAGCTAGGGCCGTAGCCTAGTCCAAAGCCAACAGCAAGGGGCAAGGGCCCACCACCCTACAACAAGGGCCAAGTCAACAGACCAGCCCTAGAACCAACCCTGCAGGCCCAAGAAGCAACATGGCAAGACCCAACCAACCAACCCAAGGCAAATGCCCTTGGCCAAAAGAAACTCAGGGCAAAAAGCATGTAACCGAAACCAGCCAAGTGACAGTGGTGTAGCCGTATAACACTAACGAGGGTTGGCTGTGAGGGTCACCATCGAGCCCAAAAAAATCCCATCCTCATGCTTAGAAACACTTCATCACAATTGACGAAGAACAAAATTTAAAAACCAAAATTTAGAATTAAAGCTTTAACCGAAACCAAAGCCGTCAGAAAACCCGAACCCCGTCGTCATGCCATCGAGCGGCTACGGTGCTTTGCCGCCATGCCATTGAACGGCCGCGACACTCAAGAGAGGAGGCAAAGAACTGAGGGGATCAAACCCCAAACCACAAATTCAACACCAAATCCTAAAACCAAAACCCTAAAATTTTCTTTGAGAGAAAAAACTGAAATTTTTCGCATCCAAAATGCAAAGTGGGAGAGGGGTTAAGTAAATCTTCGCGGAGATAAAAGAGGGGAGACAGCCTTAGCTTTCATGGTGATCATCAAAGGAATCAAAGGAACTATCGATCGAAGTAAATGACGACGTTGATCTGTCGAGAGGAGCGAAGAGGTGTCAAAGTCCTTGAGTGCGTCGAAGGGGTACTAAAGGCATAAGGCCTCGGGAGTAATGGAGAGCGGCAAATGATTCATCGGGAGAGCAAATTTGGTCGTGCATTGGATGAGAGAGAGATTGGGGGGTGGTCGAGAGTTTTCTCGCCGAAGCACGTGGAGAGTAGGCGACGGGAAATTAAGAGAGGAGCATGGATTTGGGCTCAGGTGAGGGGAAAACGGTGGATGGGCCCTTGATCAAGATTGCAGGTTTTCGGGAAGAGAAATGAAAGGAAAAGAAAGATGGCAATGGGCTAGGATGCTAGAAAGAAGAAGAAAAAAATAATGGAAGATTAAAAGGAGGGAGAAGAGAAAAATCAAAGCGTAAATTGCAGAAAATTCACATGAAAATTCTGACCATTACATAACTAGTGGGCGAGTCCCAGTAATGTGTTGCAGCTTGTTGACTAGGTTGTATCAGTGTTGTGCAATCACTTTCTAAAGGAGGTGTATTGTATCCGGTGTGTACCATGATACTGATGGGGGTGATTGGGATCCCCTCTTTTGGACTCTTATACCCTCTTGATATGCTTAATAAGAAGATAATCGCCATGCAGAATTACATGATCTCATTGAACAACCAACGAATAAAGCTAATGGCATTCGTTACAAAAACCATAACATAGTAATATATATATATATCTATCTATATATTAAAACACAAAGGTTTTTGAATTCTAGGGCTGACTGGGACAAGCTGATGTCATGCTGATGTATAAAGAGGTTGATAGAAGAATGGCTAGGATTTAATCTTGGTAAAAGAAGGGTTGAGATGAGTGTTTGGAAAACCCACCATTTTTTCCTTTTGTTTTCAAACCCCCACAATCACTACATTTGCGCAGAATACCACCTATTTTCCCTTTTTGCTAAAAAACCCTCTCATTTCACTTTTTACCCACACACCATACACACACACACTTGTGCTTCCACCCTTCGCGCCGAAGGCGCCCACTAAATTTTTTATGTTAATTTGTTCCGACTCAAGGGCGCCCTCGTCGAATTTAATGTTTTACGCCGAATTTGTAGTTTCGCACAAATTTGACTGTGTAAATAATGTTTGGGAACAAAGATTCGCTGGTGAAAATCTTAAATGAACTGTGCCCGCGGGCACAGTTTTTGACTAGTTTATATATATACTAGTCATACCCCGTGCCCTAGGGCACGGTTCATTTAAAATCTTTGTTTACCTAAAAATTATTTATCCCTTCAAAATTTTGGGACATATAATATTCTACTTCACAATTTAAAAGAATAAAAATTTAGCGGGCGCCTTCGGCGTTGTGCCGAACGATTCATTTAAAATCTTTGTTTCCTCAAAAATATATTTTGGTTCATTTAAAATCTTTGTTTCTCCAAAACTTATTTTCCCCTCGGCACCGGGCGCTTTCGACTACTTATACCCGATAGTCATCAAATGTATAATAGAAACCCATTACTCTAGTTTCGGTTTTTAAAAATTTAGTTAGTGTATTTTTTAAAGGTGTTTAAAAAATTAGGTTTTTAAAAATATAGTTGGTGAGAGCTTTTTGCCAAATGTATGTGTATCTATTTGATGACTGCAAAAAAGTCTGGTTTTAAAATTTTAGTTGGTGTGTGCTGTTTGCCTAATTTGTCCAATATTTTGCAAATTTCAACTCAAATGAGTTGGTAAGTGCTCTGTTAGTCCAGTTTTGCCTTAATTTTGAAGTTACCCCAATGGAAGATTTTTTTTTGAATTTGATCTGCATCCCGATACATGTGTATATATCACACCTCTTGGGATCTTGGGTCCACCCCCTATCATCGCCTCCTCATGTTGCAGCTTGTGCTAGGCTGCACCTCGTCTCAATATATCGCACTCAATTCCCCATGTTCTTATTGTCTACGCTTTCTATGTAATTTGTCAACAAAAAAAACCAAGGCAGCAGCCCTTGGAATTTTGTATATATTCCCTTGTTTTGAGCTGTGCATAATGCCACGTGACCCTCTCTCGCAGACTCCTTGTCCTGGTGAAGGCTAGGTCAATCCAGCGTGAACGGCCCCTTGGGCCTTGGTGGGCCCACTTTCTCCCCTTCCATCGCCATATAACCAGCGTCACGGGGAGTAGCATACCCATTTTCCAGTTGAGAGATCACACCTTCCTGTTTTCAGCTGCTCATGTTTATGTGAAAGCTTCGGTGGGGACTTGTTTGTAGCCCAATTAATGGAATCAATGCCAATTGATTTCAAGCAGTATACATTTTGAAGAAAGCCCAATTAATGGAATCAATGCCATTTGATTTCAAGCAGTATGCATTTTGAAGAATAAAACCTAAAAGAACGATGGTCCACATTTCCAAGGCAGGGTCCAAATTTCAAAGGCACTCAAATGCAACAGAATGTTGACCATTGGTTGTTCGTGGCTGAGATGCTAAGTCCGAGGTAAGAGAGGGACATTTGCGTTTTTCAACCAAATTTTGAGTTTTCCAACTAAATTGATTCCCTTAAAACTTTCTCAAAACTCATCTCAACCTTCCATTCTTCACGAACAAATCCTAGCCACTCTTTATCTTGTCCTAGTCAGCCCTAGAATTCAAAAACAGCTGTGTTTTAATATATAGATATATGAAAAGTAACACAAAACACACGATAAACACGCACTTAACACCAAGATTTATACTGGTTCCATCCAATAATTGGTGCATGTGGATAGATCGCTAATGTTTCAATAACATTGGATTACAAGTTAGTACGTTTGGTTCAAGAGAATAACCAAACCTGCTAAGAATTTAGAGACGAAAACAATGGATAAAATACAATTTTGGTTCTCATACAACCCTCTCATGGCACCCTTAGTTTTTCCTCCGTATTTTTACAGGCAGCCACAAACTTGTACAGAAAAATTCACACAAAAACATAGCTTAAACAAAGGTTTAAATACCATTAACAAACACTAACAGGTCTGTAAAGAAATCCGGATCCGAATCGAGTTTGGATCCGTGCCCGCGGTCGCTTCCCTACATGCGCATGCATCAACACCCGCTCCCTCGCCCATCCCTGCACCAACGCCTGCGTGCAGTGCATGCTACTCTCATGTGTGCTGGCACACGCGGTACGCGCCTGGGGGCCGTGCACGCACTCGTGGGCCATGTGCCTGGGCTCGTGCGTACAGCGGCTTAGCGGGCCACACAGTGCTAGGCTGCACTATTCATCCAAATGGGCTTCAGAAAATTGGTGTTTTGGGCTTTAAAATCTCCATAAAATCCTTACAAATCTTTGATCAATCTTGGGATATTTTTGGTGTTTTGTATTACATTTTTCAACACTACATCTTGATACAAATACACCAAAAAGCATGAAGAAAACCAAAAATTTCATATCCTCCACCTTCAAAATAAGCCAACTCATTCTGAGGTCGAGACAATTGACTAGTGAGTTTTGCACTAAACATTAGAACTAACCAAGTGTACAACGAATTCCCTCGCGAAGGTGAATCTCTAAATTTATCTTAGCTCATGAATTCATAACTTGAAACAAAACTCATAGTGTCTTTCTGTGTCCCCTCGTGGCACCATAGCACATCTTTAAGGAAAATAAGTTTAAGCACCGCTTAAACTTTACCGCCGATTTGTCCATCGTCGGATTCTCCTCGTGAATTTTCCTGGCATGTGCTATCAAGTTGACATATTTCTTAGCACACCTTCACCCTGAGTTTGCATCCAAACTTAATGCATCTACCATAAACTTATCTACCATAGAATCTCTATACTCATTTAATGTATATGCCAACTTCACGTAGTCCTCATAACAAGCTGAGGCCTTCATGGTGTGTCGTTTCACTCTGCTAGCAATAGATACATCAACATCAGCTTTTGATCTCTATCTTGACTAGAACTCTTACAACCATCGTTGCCTATAGTAGTAACTTTATGTGGACTTTTACTATCAACTGACACTCATTTCCCAACATCTATGTTGATATTATGATTTGAAATAAGCACATCTACCTTGTTTGGTACCTCCTTGCCTCCACTTGTTTTGGTACTTCCTAAAGCCATTTCTTGCCGTATTGTCGACTCATTAAATGTTACATGTCGACTACCCAAGATCTTCTTGCCTATGGACTCCAAGGTCTATAACCCTCGATGCCATCCATGTATCTCAACATGACACGTTTCTTTTCCGTGGCGCCGAACTTATCACATTCTTCATAAACATAAACTTAACATTCAAACACTTTAAGATGATTAAGATTCACTGGCTTCCATGTCCAAATCCCCTCTAGAATTTTCTCGTCGTTACCTGAAGATGGAATTATATTTACCAAGTAAGCTACAGTTGAAATAACTCCGGGCCAATTTTTTTCCAACAAAACTGATGTAAATTTAAGATACATCGTCTTCTCTAGAAGTATTTTATTCATTCTCTCTACAAGTTCATTTGACCGCGGATCTCCTGGTGTAGTGAAATGTTTTTTTATTATTTTCTTTCTACAGAATTCCTTAAACTCAACAGAAGTAAACTTCCAGCTTCTATCTCGTTTGACTCTCAAAAAAGATCTTCCACGCCTTGAACTTCTCAAACGCCTCTTGACTTTTTCTTCATCGCATACACCTAAATTTTTCTAGCGAAATCATCGATGAACGATATGAAGTATCTAGCTACATCTAGAGAGTGAATTAGTGTAGGACTCCAAACATCTGGGTGAACATACTCAAAAATACATCGTGTCATGCTTTCACTCACTGAAACTAATATTTGTCTGTTTGCCATATACACAATCCTCTTAAAACTCTAGCTCTTTGAAGTTCACTCCTTTGATCAGTCTACGCTTCCTCACAACTTCCATGCTTTTCTCTGAGACATGTCCAAGTCTGAGATGCCATAGACTGGTCGAATCAATCTCTTACGAACTCTCAACTGTGATACTAAAGTCTCTTATGATTATCATTTTCTTTAGCAGATTTAAGTCCCTGATTTTTTCACTTCTCATTACCCCCATTGTTCCTTTCGATATTTTCAAAGCTAATTTCTCTATCATAACCTTGCAATCCATGGAATCTAATGCCCTCAAAGAAACTATTGACTTTCTCAGTTCCAGAACGTGCCACTTAGTGAGTTCAAATATCTTGATTCTTGCCGAACCAACTCCAACGTTTTTGCATGCTTCATTGTTGTCTCCCAGGGCTGATGCATCCCCTTCCTTTGGTAGGTATAGAAGCACTCCTTACTTGGCGTTACTTGGCGTCATATGGAATGATGCCCCTGAATGCTTGACCGATGCATGATTCTTAACATCTGATGAGCATGTTGTGAGCACATTGTATGTCTTTTCGCTCTTCACCTCATCTGTCTGAACAATTGCAACCGACAAATATACTGGCATATCCTTCTTGTCTCTCTCTCTCTAAGGCAATTTCTTTTTAAGTGTCTGAATTTCTTGCAAATATAGCACGTCGTACCTCTAGTCCTTGTCCTCAATCTTCTCCTGTTTTCGTCTCACCTATTGCATTGTTTCACCTCTAAGCAAATAGACCATGGTTGTCTGAATCTCCTCCGCTCAAACCAACTTATGCCAACCGATATTTTAACTCTTCGCTATAGAGCCATGCATTCACATCCGTAAGACAGAGTATCCTGATAGTAGCCCATGATGTTAACAAATGTCGTGTATTGTTCTAGCAACGACAGTAGTAGAACCATTGCCTCGTGATCCGTCTTTATAGTCAATCCAATAGCCATCATTTTCATCACTAAGCCATTGAAGGTATTCATGTTATCCTTCAATGAGGTCATGTCTCATATCTTGAAGTGAAGAAAGTCTTTCGCAGATTAGCCGGTTGATGAGCGACTTTTTTAGATACAACTTCTCGAGCTTTTTCCTTAATTGCTTGGTTGTAGTCTCCTTGGACATGATAAATCATCTCCTCCAACAAAATGAGCCGGATGGTTGTCATGATCAAGTCTTTCATCTCCATCTTCACCCTTTTCGAGATATCCGTTGGTGAAGTATCCGAGTCATACACCATCCTGTGGGGGGATGATCTTTCCCCAAGATTGTCTTCATCTTGTACTGCCACATCTCTAAGTTTCAATTGCCATCAAACTTTGTAATTTTGTATTGCGCTTCTTCAACCGTCACATACGAGCCACACGTATACAAACTCGAACCAATTACTTCTCTGGTTGCACCGTCTTTGCAGAAGAAATCTCCGCCAATGCCTTGGCCTTCTTCACGAATCTTGCTTTGATATCACTTGTTAGGGGGTGATTGGTATATTCTGCACAAAAGAGTAATGAAATGTATATTCGGAAGTTGGTTTCACTTGTTCATCTGTTCTTGATTCTGTTCAGCCCAGAAAATTTTTGTTTATCAGATGTGTTACATCATCGTGTTTGAGACTTGTACATTTTGACTGAATGTCAGAAACAACATTTTTTTGCTACATTTAACTATTTTAGGGCAGCGTATATAGCCTCCATGTCTTTCTTACTATCTTTGGTTTAGAAATCAGTGTAAGGTGGCATGCTAACGTTCTTGTGTAGAGTAGCTGTTCTATGTGAAGCCATTTCGTGTGGGACATGTGTTACCAACACTATATTTCTCAGTTGTGTATACTTCTTTTAGCTTTCTGTTCGTTGTCGTATCATCTCCATGTAGGCATGTCTGCATCCATACAACGTGACTAAAATTAAGATAAATTTAAAATTGGAAGTTGTTTTTAGTCTCTTCTGTGAATAATCTGTTCAGGTTGTCTTTTGTATGTACCACTTAAAAGGGTTTCTGGCATTAAGTTTCTCTTCAAACTTGTTCCAATTTTTTCCAATAATCAGATTTACTTTGTTTCCTCTTGTGGTAAACATATAAAACGATTCAAGGTCCTTCCATATTACAGGTTTGGCAATTGCTGAAATAGAATTCTTTAATCCTGATCATGTATCCAGAGCGGAGAAATCGTGGAAACTAATAGCAAGTTCACTTCAGCGTGTTTTAGGATGTGACGTACAGCTCAGACTAAAGCTTCTCCCCACCTATATGAGGAAGAGCATGAAAGTGAAGAGGCCATCATTCAGTTTGCTGAGTTGTTCTGGTCGAAAGCAACATATTTCGGACTCAAGTATGACAGATGAAAATAAAAGTGAAATTTCCTCAAAAAGAGAAACGATGACTAAAACTCATTCCTCCCATAATGAACGGCAGTTGGATTTCAGGCGGATGCAGGAAGTTTGCTTCTTTCAGGATAAAGAGCCAGTTGTTAGGAAAGTTGAAGAAGATACACGTAGCTTGATAACATCTGACAGATGTCCAACCATAAACCTACAAAATGAATGCAGATCAAGATCTGACTCTTCAAAGGAAGATGGGTGCATTGATATCAGAGAACATGAGACTCAACCAAACTGTTTTGCAAAGACCCTGCAGCTTCGAAGAAGGTTCCTCTCAGCTGATGCTGCTCCGTCTGTATGTTTGAGGATCCAGCCACAGAGCAAACAAGAATTGACTGTTCCGAAGAAGGTGTTGTCTGAAACCTATTTCAACACATATGAGCCCTACAGTGTGTGCTCCAGAGAAGATGCAAAAGTTACACAGAACTTTGGAGAAGAGAATGTGTAAGCTTACAAACTTTAGTCATGCTAACTCGTAATTCCACTCTCGTTATGCATTTTTATAAATGATAAATGTTAGGTCATGAATGTTCTTTTTTTGGCATTTAGAAGCCATAATGACCGAAGACTCTTCAATTCTCATCACAACTTTTCATGTTCACCCCATTGTTTGCTAATAGTTTCTGTCCGGCAGGATCTTGCATAACAGAAAGCATTTTACATATTTTCCAAACATCTGCATGCGATATCTTAGGTCCTTTTTTGGATATTGTGACCTTTCAAGTTTCCAGAATCCTGATATTCAAACTCCACCTTAAAAATAATATATATAAAAATAGAGTATGAAGTTAGGATTAAATTCGCAACCACCCTTCTGATATGGATCAAAATTGTAATTTTATTTTAATATTTAGTTTGTCTTTAGTTAATTTTGAGTGTTTAGGAGTTTTGAGTCGTTTAGGTGAGTTTAGCCCACATCGGATGTGTTAGGAGTAGTGTATGGTTGTAAGGCTATATAAAGGCCACTAGCCTTGTTATTTTAATCAATTAACGAATGAATGAAACAGAGAATTTTCTCAAAACCTGTGAAAGGTTCCACTCTCCTTCTTGGTGCGAAGCCTCGGAAACCCTTGGTGTGAAGCCAAGAAATCACCAATTATCTCGTTCTTCCCCCAATCCTCCACCAAATCACTAGATCCAATTTCATGTCCTACATCAATTTGATCTTAGAGCCGAAAGATCCGAACGATCCGTTTCTTTTCTGAAAATCTTCCCTCAATTTTTTTCCCAAAAATCAAAACCCTAACCATCCTCTTCTGATCAGCCGCCTTCCTCCACAAATAAAACAACAACAAAACCTAGTTCTTCACGCTGCTAGAGTAATTTCTGCACCCGCTCTAGTACAACTAATGTACCGCTACAGTACCGGTTGCCTGCTACAGTACTTTTCAGCCTTTTGGAATTTTTCAGTCGCTACAATACTTTTCAGCCGCTATAGTACCGGCCATCTTCTACAGTACCGCTACTACCGGTGGACCGCTACAGTACCGGTCAGCCTATTTTTGGATAGAATTCTGTGCAGTTTCAAAACTTGGCAATTTCATGTGCAATTAGAGCCCAAATTCAGTGACGTTTGCACCAGTGGGTAGCTGACTCAGCCGGCTACGTATATGTACCCTCCAAACAAGCAAATCTTTCTAAATTATGGGATACAACAGTGATTAATATGATGATTATTACAATGACTACACTCCCCAAACTAATTTTGATCTTGAAAAGTGGAGACAATTACCAATTTTTTACGGATTTAAGGATAAATTCGGATATGATGATTGTGAGTATACCTTGAAAAGTTCTCCCGTTTTGATTTATCTAATGAAGCAAAATATAAGTATGCATTACTAAAGCTAGGTGGAGAAGCGTTATATTGGTACTTGAATCTTCGAGTTTCTTATCGTCGATGGTCAATATTCAGTTCTGCTCTTTGATGTCGATATTCTTCCTAGTATTAGTACATTCTGCAGGCACCCCAGCAATACTCAAGCTTGAAAGTAAAGAATGATCCAATCGAACTGGTACGTGAGCTCTGTAGCAACCTGATACGATCCGGTGGATCGAATCAATAAAGTTCAGATTTTTAAAAGAGGAAAATGTAAAAAGTGGATTTTTAGGTAGAATAAAGTTGCGAAGAACAATGATTGATTGATAATTGAGTCTCTTTCGAGAGGAGACTCGTTCTCCTAGCTTTGAATGTACGGATCAAAGCCTAAACACCCTCACACGATGCCTACAATTGTTCTTCACAAAATAAGCATGAAAGAAATAAAAGACGGCTAGCCCTAATAAATAGAAAAAGCGGGGAATTACTAATCTAGTCCACAAAGACTAGAATACCCCTAGACTAACCCTCCTACGCCGCACGTAGGTCACTAAAGGTGGGTGGGTCCCACCCATGTAGCCGCCGGCCCTTGGGGTATGCGGATTCGGGTCCGCATCAATACCGCCCCCTAAAAGTGCCACCTTGTCCTCAAGGTGGAGATCTGGCTTTGAAGGCCCCCGAGGGAAAACAGAGGCTAGGGTCACCTGTCAGAACCACCGTGCGACCCCCCTCCTGAAATTCCATCCTAAGCTGCTTCCAATTCATCTTCACCTCGCCCAACCCCCTCAGCCACTGCACGCCCAAAATCACATCGATATTGTCCAACTCTAGGGGCAAGAAGTCCTCCACGATCTGCACCCCTTGTAAGGTCAGACTCAGCGCCTTGCACATCCCACTGCTCTCCTCCCTCCCTGTCCCTGAGAGGACCGTAAACGTCTCCAAGGTGCTCACCTGCAACCTATGACGATCCACCAAATGTCGAGAGATGAAGTTGTGGGTAGCCCCACTGTCTATCAGTACCGTCACCGGCGCGTCGTCCAATCGTCCTGACAACTTCATGGTATGGTTCGTGGTTACCCTTACCAAGGAGTTCAGGGACACCTCAGCTACATCCCGATGTGCATGCTCAACCTCGCTCTCTTCCGTCATCACTGGCTCCCCGCCATCTGTATACTCCCCCTCGTCCGGTTCTAGCACAATCTGCATCAGTTTGCTCGCACATCGATGACCGGGACTGAACTTTTCATCGCATCTGAAACAGAGGCCTGCAGCACGCCTCGCCCTCATATCAACCTCAGTCATCCGTTTACCAGGGATCACTGGTCGGGTTTCCTCACTCTTCATTTCCGTGTCCACTGGTGCTACTGTAACCCCCGAGAGTGGGGCCGATGCTGTCTGACTGCGCTGGCCCTGGGCTCCCCAAGTCCCCCGAATGCGTCTCTCCTCTGCATGCTTCTCCTCCGCCTTGTGGGCCAGGCGAAGGACATCCTCCAGTGTCCCCGGGCTCTGCATCCTCAGCTCTGCTCGTATGGAGGGCTTCAGCCCCCTCATGAAATTCCCGATCATCACCTCATCGGTCACCCCCTTCACCCTACTATTCAGCATCTCGAACTTCTCCACATAATCCCTGACCGTCCCCTACTGCCACAGAACAGATAACTGCTCGTAGAAATCTCCCCCTGGAGTATCCTGGAACCGGTCTAGTATCAGTGCAGACAGCTCCTTCCAAGTGCGAAAGGGGGTCCGCGCCACCTTCCATCTGTACCAGGCCAATGCCTTGCCCTCGAAGTAGATTCCGATGGCCCTCAGAACCTCCTCCTCCGTCAACCGCATCACCTGGAAGTAACGCTCCGCCCGGTAGATCCACCCATCCGGATCCGTGCCGTCAAAAATCGGCATCTTCAGCTTCAGAAGGCGGCGATATGCATTGATGTCCCCCTGGGGTCCACCATCTCTCCCGCGGTCACCCCCACGGCCGAATCCTCCGCCGACTGCCTTAACCGGTCCTCCCCCGTCATCTCTGTACCTCTCCTCTGGCCATGCGGGTCTCTCCCACGCCTCGGGCTGGTAGTAATGCCCGGGAAACTCTGGTGGTCGTGCAAGGTTGGGCCTTGGCCCAGGTGGGGTGGTCTCCGCCCTCCAAAATTGGCCCGCCGGGGTCCCAATAGCTGCCCCGGAGGCCCATCCGCCTCCTACTGTCCTTGGGGTTCCCCCATGATGGGATACGAACCCAGCCACACCCCCAAAAGGTCGAGGAGTAGTCGTCGGGCCCCCAGGAGGGGCAGCCCAACCCGCCGGGCCCTGGGAAGGCCCGGCCCAACTTGCCGGACCCCCAAATGGCCCCCCGTCGCCTCCTGCACCCCCCGCGGCCCTGGCGAGGGGTGCCGCCTGCACCCACTGCCCGCCGGGGCCCGCCGGGGGTTCTGGTGGCCTCGGCGGGCTCGCCCAGGCCTGGGAAGGCCTGGGAGGGCTCGCCGGGGGCGCCGTGACCCCCGGAGGGCCGGGCGGCCTCGCCCAGGCCTGGGGATGCCTGGGTGGGGCCGCCGGCTCTTGGGCAGGCCCGATAGGGCCTGCCGTGCCCTGTTTTGACCCTTCCGCGCCGTCGCCTTGATGTGGGAAGCCTGCCGTCGACTGCGTGTGCCCTAGGGAGGCCGATTCTAGGGTAGAATCTCCCCCCTCTTGGATCCCCTTGCCTCGATCTCCCCCTTTCGCCACCGCGAGGGCTTGTATCATCTCTTTCAATTCTCGGAGATCCCGTCCTTGTTGCGCGGCATCCGTCCTCATCCCCCGAAGCTCGATTTGAATGTCTTCTTGTGAATGGGCGTAATCCTTGAGTGATTCCCCCATTGTTTTCTTCAATCCTTCGAAGCGTTCTTCGATCTCCCGGTTGAGATCCTCCCGTAGCCCTTGAATCTTCTCTTCGACCGCATCCGCACTCGATCTAGTGCTTGCCGCCATTTGGATCTAGGGCTCCGATACCAATTTGATTCGATCCGGTGGATCAAATCAATAAAGTTCAGATTTTTAAAAGAGGAAAATGTAAAAAGTGGATTTTAGGTAGAATAAAGTTGCGAAGAACAAAGATTGATTGATAATTGAGTCTTTTTCGAGAGGAGACTCGCTCTCCTAGCTTTGAATGTACGGATCAAAGCCTAAACACCCTCACACGATGCCTACAATTGTTCTTCACAAAATAAGCATGAAAGAAATAAAAGACGGCTAGCCCTAATAAATAGAAAAAGCGGGGAATTACTAATTTAGTCCACAAAGACTAGAATACCCCTAGACTAACCCTCCTACGCCGCACGTAGGTCACTAAAGGTGGGTGGGTCCCACCCATGTAGCCGCCGGCCCTTGGGGTATGCGGATGGGGGTCCGCATCACAACCTTTGCGAAGAATTAGAGGGAGCAGCAGAGTAAACTCAAGCCTGAGCCCACTGTAGAGATCGTTCCAACACTTGAGGCAAAGTGTGGGCTTGAACAAGAGCTGAAGCCTGAATCAGAGCTTGATCCAGTGCCATATTTTGAGCCAGAGATAGAACTTGATGCAACACTGCAGCCTGAGCCTTATCTAGAGCCGTTTATGGAATATGCGCCAGAAATGCCGAAAGAAGAATAGCTTATTCTGAACGAGCATGTATAGTTTGTTATCCCAGTTCCTCCTACCTTAACCAACAGACCGGTGCTTGCTAAATATTTTTCTATCTTTTGTGAGTTGGGATAAATTTTTAGATATCATCCATCGGTAAGTTTGTATCCTGCTATTCTTCAGAATTCGTGTACATTCGTGGACATTTCTTTCCAACTACAGAGGACGATTGATTTCGGCCCAGCTGTGATACTTATGCATACCTTCACCAGGAGGTGAAGTTCTCAAGCAGAAAAGAATGATATGGATCAAAATTGTAATTTTATTTTAATATTTAGTTTAAGTATTTAGTTAATTTTGAGTGTTTAAGAGTTTTTAAGTATTTTGGGTGAGTTTAGTCCCACATCGAATGGGTTAGGAGAAGTGTTGGGTTGTAAGGCTATATAAAGGTCACTAGACTTGTTATTTTAATCAACATACGAATGAATGAAAACCGAGAATTTTCTCACAACATGTGAAAGATTTCACTCCCCTCCTTGGAGCGAAGCATTGGAAACCCTTGGTTTAAAGCCAAGAATTCTGCATTATCTAGTTCTTTCCCAAATTTTTCACCAAATCCCTAGTTCCCACCACGTCCTACATCACCTTCTCTTCTTGGATAACAGATAATGCATGGAGGTGGGCAGGGATGGATTTAAGAGTTTCATGTTTTCAGAACTACTTTTGCATTACCTTTTGTATCCTTGTTTTATTTCTTTTAGCTTTTAAGGACAAGATCTGGCCAGTGAAAGGCATTAAGATTTTCTCAAACAACACTTCGCTTTACATTTGGGTGTTATCTCCTTTTCTATTCTTGACTCAATCCTGTTTGTAATTGGGGCCCTTCAACAAACGAATGAATGAAAACAGAGAATTTTCTCACAACCTGTGAAAGGTTCCACTCCCCTCCTTGGTGCAAAGCCTCGGACACCCTTGGTTTGAACTTTGAAGCCAAGAAATCCCCAAGTATCTAGTTCTTCCCCAAATCCTTCACCAAATTCCTAGTTTCCACCACGTCCTACATCACATCACATTCTCTTCTTGGATAACAGATAATGCATGGAGGTGGGCATGGATGGATTTAAGAGTTTCATGTTTTCATAACTACTTTTGCATTACCTTTTGTATCCTTGTTTTATTTCTTTTAGCTTTTTAAGGACAAGATCTGGCCAGTGAAAGGCATTAAGCTTTTCTCAAACAACACTTTGCTTTACATTTGGGTCTTAGCTCCTTTTCTACTCTTGACTCAATCCTGTTTGTAATTGGGGCCCTTCATTACGTAGTCATTAGTCCTGTGCGTTGTCACGTGTGGGCTTGGGGTGATGATTTCTCATTGTATGGCCTTGTTCATATGCAGTCTGGTGAGACCTCTTTTCAGGGTTGGTTGGGCTTGATCAGATGCGAGCTGAAGTGGAAACTTGTTATGGTTTGCTGTATTGCACCTTTCTGAGTTGTTAAGAGTTGCGGAAATGTAATAAATATTATTTATGGTGTTTTACGGAAAAAGGGTTATTAGATTTTATATAAAATTTACTAATATAGTAGTGTAAATAAAAGATCTTCGGAAGAGTAGAAATTAACTCATTATCCTTAGTTTCCCATATAAACTATTATATTCTCTCTGATTTCTTCATGTTATCATAGCTTAAACCTTAACCCTAAGCCCAAATTTGATTAAATTAAATTAGATTAAGCACAACCCCTATTCTTGTCACCTTGTCACGCCACCTCCATCTATTTCTATCACGCCGTTGCCATCATCATGTCATCCGCTATCAAGCTTCAGCAAACATCATTGGTGACCTGATTCGACAACAACTACTTCGTAATTAGGTAATTAGGTTCTACACGTAATCAGTCATCATCCTGCTCATCCCTTATAGCACCTGGGAAATTTCGAGTCTGATTTCTTGATGCCAACTTTCCCATGACACTGGAAATGTTGATCTGGGCATGCTTAGTTGGTGATGCTAGTGAGATCGAATTTGACTCGATTTCTCCTGGATGCACTACAATGATGCTGTCAACATTCTTCCTGACAAGATTCGTCAACGACGACAGTGTCTAAAAGCTGGTGAGGCCACTGCGGTTGTGATTGATGACGATGATGACAATCGATCCCCTGAGAAGTCGCTGGCATGGATCTCTGATGTGGAGATGCGACATGGATGTCTGGCATCATGTCTCTCCGATATCGCTCTTCCTCTTGGTCTGCAGCCAGATCTCTTCTCTTTCTTGGTCTCTTCTTACTACTACGGTTTCAAGTTTGATACAATGTACTTCACAAATATTAAAAGTTTTGGGTTGAGATTTGACTATACGGACTTGTTTGCCATCTGGAGCTTTGGCATTGGTTTTTGGTTTTGTATTCGGTAATTTTTAGCGTTGGGTTGTTTTTCATTAGGAGTAGGACGGTGTTAAGATGGCAGATTCAAGTCAAATGTGAAGTCATTTATGATGAACTACAAGCAGATGTGTTTCGTGGAGACACATCTTGAGGTTAAAGGCAAAGATGGTCACTTGACTAATGATTTTCTATCCAAAGGTGCAGCCGACTGGAAGAGAGATTATGTGTATATAAAGAGTCACATGCTGAATTTTATGGCAGAACTTTACGGTCATTAAGCAGAAGACTATGAATGAGATTTATGAATTACTGGATGTCTTGTATTTTAGGACGAATGATCTTTCTAGATCATATTATGTATCCCAGTTGTTTTGAGAAAAAAACCATCAGGAAGAGTGGCTGTAGAATTATGTGAATTTTAATAACTTACATGAAAAGTTGAATTCCATCTTCCTAAACTTGATAGATGTAAAGTAGATAAAAGAGGAGAGAATTGTTATCAGCCCTAGTATGTTGGTGGGCTATGTTTGGAGAATGCAGCAACACGCATACTCTTACCTTAAGGCCTTGTGCTTTTGCCTCATTAACTCATTCTTGCACATCACATCATCCTTACACATCATCCATACGAATATGTTTCTTATGCCGATATTTCTTAACCATACATTGCTTCTCTCCTTCATTGATTTTTATCACTCTCTCTGTAACGATCCACTTTCCGAGGGTCAGCACAATTTATAATGTGCAAGTCATGCTGGTTACCAGTGAAAACAATATAGGCGAAATAGAACTATACCGTTAAATTATAACTGAACAAGTATGCTCAGAAACTTGGTGGACGGCTCAAAGAGATGGAAGCTAATCCTAGAACTCTGTAGTTTCCTACTATAGCTGTAAAATATTCCATTGGATTAAAAAGGAGATTATATCTACCTCCAAGCCTACGATTTATGTGCAAAAACAAAAAAATGGAAAAAGTATAAGATGCGTGCATGTAAACTTACAGCACTACATAATAATTAAAAGGGAAGCAAAGCAAGATACTGAAATAACAGATAATGCATGTATAAGATATTTATCACTATGTTGTAACTGTTCTAGTTCATATCATTGTTGTACCAATCCTAGGCCAGGACTCATACTGAAAAGTACGATATGTTATCAGGTCCACCTGTACCATGGACGAGCTCACCTAGGCTGAGTCCAACTAGATATATGAAGGGCTTAGGATCCCTCCGTCGGGTAACAGATTCATGAGTGGGATCCAGGACCTCTCTGACATAAGGATGACAAATTCATGAGTGTCCTTCTGGGTCCATTTTTCTTCCTCTAGATTTGGCTCGATGTAGGGATTCTCCATCATATTCCAAAGATCATATGAGATGGACAGGAAGTACATCATCCTCCTATTCTTCCAACTTCTGTAGTTGGATCCGGTGAGAAGTGATGGACGAACGGTGGATTGTCCTTCGAAGAACTAGTAGTCAGTTGACGCCATCTATAACTTGGCTTTGATACCACGTGTTGGACCTAAGATGGCAATGAGATACACTAGAGGGGTGTGAATAGTGTATATGCAATTAAAACTAATCTTATAGAAATACTCCCTAAGTTTGCAATTAGAGTTACCAAAAGAGTTTTAATTAATTATCAAACTTGCAATATTAAAGATATGCCACAGAAAGTAAATTGCAAGTAAAAGACAAGTAAAGAGATCACAAACACAAACACATAATCTTATTCTTCATCTCTTTAGGACTAGTCCAGTCACCAAATTTTTGTTGGGCTTTAATCCACTTTTTAAAACAAATAGTACAACTCATCTCGCCTCCAACGAGGGTTTACAAACCACATTACCTACATTAAGGATTTCACTCAACCTCACCTACAATGCGGATTTCCTTATTATACAATACAAATAAGAGTATACTTACAGATCTTGAAGATTCAGTCATCTATAGCTCGTGTGAAGATGTGCTGCGATAGAAGGAACTTGATCTCTAAAGATAAGAAATATAGCTTTGAGAGATCAAGAGTTTTAGGCCAAGAAATATGAAGAGCTTTTGGGAATTTTTGGCCAAGAGGGGATTGAAAAACTTTTCGCTTGAATACCTTTTCTTTGAAAAATATTGCTTAATAATCTTGTTTTGAAATCCGTACACAATTCATCTATATATAGATGAATTCTATATAAAACATCTGCACAAAATCGTCTCCCAACGGATAAAAAAAGACAGCCGCGTCAATCAAGGAACAAGTCAAATGTGACCGTTGGAGTGCTGGTAGTCGATACTGTTCATTTGGTAGTCGACTATCCTGCCAACAATAGTCTACTACTGTAATGTCCAGTAAGTCATTTGAGCCTATGTTTGCTCTGTAGTCGAGTCTTATGTACATGGTAGTTGACTCCTAAGCTGATACATATGATATGTGCTCTAAACCAAATGAAATGATTTTAAAATATTTTAAAACATTTTAAAAATATTTTTGTAGAGTTCCTAAGTGTGTGTGTGATTCTAATAAGACTTTAACAAGCTGCAACGAGAAATAAAAAGTTACATCAAGAATTAAATTATTACATAGAAGTCCCTTGATGGAAGCTTCATACTCCAAGCTCCTTGTCTAGCTTCATTTGATCACTGGTCTTGTTGAACTCACTCCTAGCTTTGAGTGCTTTTTGATTTGCCCAATGTCTTTATACGTGCACTTATAGATGTAAGATGTTAGATGACATGTTTTCTCATCATCATAACTACACGGGATGTTTGACGAATGGGTTCCAGCCAATAGTAAGGTGGGATGACTTAAACGCCTCTGATGAGGTGTAGCCTTGTCAACTGTTGAATGGGACCCATGGTAGATGAAACCCGAGTCGTAAATTGCGAGGCTTAAAGCTATTGCTCTGGAGCTCGACCTATCTCAGGGTCAGGGATGATGACCCTTCGACATACTTGCTGGGTCGATTCTCGAACGACCTACAACACATACACACGTTAGCAGGTCTGATCTGGGTTCCGACCCAAATCTCCTTTAATGCTTTAGTTAGTATCAACTTAAGTGGCGTGGGACAGCCAAGATCGACCCAAGGGAGATCGTCTTGATCTTTGGAGGAAGAAATATTAAAGTGAAAAGTTAAAGAGATGTGTTGTCAGAGTATCTAGTATTCAGTACCTCTGGAGTGTGAACCCTCTCTTAGTTGTCGTCTTCACTATTTATATGTGATGATTTCCTCTCTCAGTGCATAACGGATCCTCATTCATGACGGCAAGATCCTCTCCGGGAATGAAGATAACCGTAGCTTATTTATTCTGTCATTACTAACCAATTCCGTGTGGTTAGCGGGACCCAACGGGCAAATGAGCTAGCTCCGTGACTGGGTACGAATTTCCCCTTCTTGGTGTGCCTCGGTGATATTGGGCCGAGGCGTACCACTCTATGTGGCCCTCGGTCTTCAGGTAGAATTTGTCTCTCTGCTTTGTGGGTCGGGCCCATGTATCAAACATCAACAGAAGAGGAGTTGGCTATCGGGACAGGGTTATGGTCTGGATTTAAATTGAGGGAAAAATAAAAGAAAATATAGAAAAATATAGAAATAATTTAAAATGAAGAGAATGAAGAGGAAAGGAAAGATTAAAAATAGAGAAAAATCCCAAAAATCCTTGTGAAAATCATGGAGCATTACACTCTCCAATCTATGTAAGAAGCTTTATCACATTTAGGTTGGCATGCTGTAATTTTAAAAGAAATGAATCACATGAGCTTAATGAAACGTGATATCGTATACTTGCTATACCAGATAAGCAGATGGGTAGTTACAAATGCGTTTATACATGTGAAAATGAATTATGATGGCTCCTTTGTTCGATTGAAGTTCAAATTCGTTGCTAAAGGCTATTCATAGACGTGGTGTAGATTTTAGATTACTAGGAGATGCTCTTTTCGGTTGTGAAAATGATTTCAATGCGATTATTGATCTCCACGGTTGCCACTTGTCATTGGCATTTCTATTAATTGGATATAAATCAAGGTCAACCCCACTTGTGAGTTATACATTCAGTAGTAATTTCTGAATTAGGATTCGTGATACCCATAATCATGAGGTTATATTATGATAACATAGGTGTTATGTACACAACAATGAGGTTGTATTATGATAACATAATTGTTATATACATTGCTATGGACCCTATCTTTCATAAAAGGATTATACAAATCAAGATCAATTGTTATATGGGGAGATATCAATGTGACAACTAATAAGAAGGTGATATCAATGTGACAAATCAAGATCAATTGTAACGGACCCTATCTTTCATATGTGGAGATATCAATTGTTACGGACCCTATCTTTCATATGGGGATTAAACAAATCAAGATCAATTGTTATATGGGGAGATATCAATGTGACAACTAATAAGAAGGTTATATACATTGCTACGGACCCTATCTTCCATAAAAGGATTAAACAAATCAAGATCAATTGTTATATGGGGAGATATCAATGTGACAACTAATAAGAAGGTGATAGAAACGGAGCTTGTTGGATCGGTATGATATGCTTACCATGCCTTTAGGAAAAAAAGAGAGTTGATTGCATTTGTCACAAGCTAAGCATGAATGACATGTATGTTTTAGCTTAAGGGAAAGTGTTAAGGTATAGTGTATATTATGTCAAGTTATTTTATGTAAAAGGAGTTAAGGGATTTTATGTAAAACTACGAATATAGTACTATAAATAATAGAACTTAAGGAGATGGTAAACTAGCTCTACCTAATTTCCCATATAAACTGTTTTGTCTCTGATTCCTTCAAGACTGATGGTATGTCAACAAGTTAGAAAGGGAGATTAGTCCCAATCAAGTAAAATAATATATAACTATGTTGATTCGGACTGGAACCATTAGAGATTATGGTGGAAGAAATTAAGAATGTGGAAAAACTAAATCTAGGGATTTTAATAATGAGATAGCAATTCGGGCCATGAACCTTGGTTCATCACTCATCCACACACACCTCACATACAAAGATATTCAAGCAATAGGGTCTCTCACAAGCCAGCTAGATTTTACAAATTTCAATTCACTCTTCATAAAAAAGTTACTTATAGAGCTATATTTATACCAAAGTTAACAAAGGACATATATTTATTGCAAAGAAAACAAAGTCCTAATTAGATTAGGACTCAAAATTACAAACTAATTTCAAATTTTAAAAATAAAAAATCTAAAGACTCTTAAAAATGAACCTCAAGAGCAAAAAAGAAAAAAGGAATAAAAAACTAAAGAAGCGTGATAAACTCCAACTCTTGAACTAAACTGGACCCAAACTGGATTCTTATCATTTTCCCAACTTTAAAGGATTTGTTTCCGGTGAATGACGACAAAGGTGTACATTCATACAGAATTGAGAAATCTTCTCTGGCAAACATCTCCAGGACGATGATCTCCATGGCGATGCGGGTAAAGAATGCGAAGTCAAAACTATATCATCGAATTTCAAACTAGATAAAACCTGTCACTCACATTTTCCAAAATAATACGGAAGCGGAACATGACAAGCACGCGATGTATTTAAGCCAAAAGAGACGACCCTCTTGACTCAAATACCCTAAGCGTGAACTAATATGATTGCAACCATGAATGCATTAAAAGTTTAAGCTAGCAAAAACATAGTTAAATTTTATTCCATTTTCAAAGAAAAATAAGGAGCCAACAAGGCCGATAACAAGATAACAATAGCATGAAGTATCAAGCTCATACAAATAAACTAACAAGCAAAAATTTTACTAATATATAGATGATCTCATACGAATGCCGAGTAGTCCTCTTACTTCGGAACAATCTTTACGAAATCACTTTCTAAACTTAACAGATATATTAAAAGAAACATCCCACGCAGTAAGTTCTCCCATCCGGAAAAATGAGAAATTATACATCAATAAATTAATTATAACAAATCCATTAATTACGCAGATGACAACAAAATCAGATATCCATGACATTAACATGAATGCAATAAAGCTATAATGCCAAGATTGATCTGGTTATACTAATCTAATGTTAAGCTTGGAATCGAAGTGCACGATATACAACTAGGGTATTCAGTTATGTTCGACATCCGAAGGTATATTGAGCGACTCAGAAAAGTAGTAAGTTCCATCACGGTAGACAACATCCATACCACCGTAGAAGAACAGTAAATAAAACTTGTTCCATCACGGAATAATGGTAAATGATACAATTTCAACCACGGAATAACAGTAACTGGCCTAGAGCCCCTTGTCGCGTGTGCCCTCTTCGTGACTGGAACTATCCCAACCCTCACAATGTCCTATCATACACTATTTTAATCCGCATAACTACCTAAACATGTTCATCCATGTTTAAGGCCTTACATCAAAACTATTTCAACTATTTTGTATCACTAGTTCTTAGTATAGAATGAACCTATAAGAAAACTTGGATGCTTGAATCAAGAAACAAAACAAGAGAGAAGATCTTGGATGTGGATTATTGAAAATTATTATCAGCTTGTGATCTTTTGATCAGAACTAATTAGTATTCCATTACTAAGCATGATAAAATTAATCATGGCACACTATTTTTTGGACATGCTTATACCCAAAAATTATATGTTGAATATGCTGAAGACCACAAAATGATACAAGTTCTGTATGCATAAACTAACCAGGATCTAAGTGTTACCATGGCACTTAGAAGAAACTTCCAAACAGAGAAGTCCAAGAAGGTCAAATTGTCTAATGAAACTACTAAAGAAGGCATCAATCAAACTTTCATTTCAATACATCATGACTGGTGTTTTCAAAGTAACTTATTCACCGGAGATACATATGTGTTGCACGAATAAGGATAATTATCAGATCAGCAGTCATATGCACTGTAGAAGCTCACATATGTTAATACAAGTTCGAAATTCAAGGAAGCAAGCCATATTGAACTTCTTGTTGTATCTGACCGGGTATACATATGCCTTAAAACCAAAGATGAGTAGTAACTAAACTGCTACTGGGTGTGGAAAATCAAAATAATAATTAAGCTATTATGATGGGAATAAAAGAACACGGCTTTCAAGATTACATGTATATTAATTAAGTCTAAGACTAATGGATCAAACATATACCTATGATCTATTTCATCATATTTAATTGGAGAGCATGAATCCAGCAGAGAAATAGAAATAATCAACCAATCTAAGTGACAATCAGTTGGTTAACACTAAAAAATCATGCATAAGTTTTTTCATTAAATTCAAAATAAAAGGGAAGATGAACTTACTGGTGCTTCTCGTCAGTAAGCAGGCACAGGAAGCGTCAAAGCTCAGACATTGTTACAGCGATACAACAAACACATGGCTTATGCATCGTGGTCGGCAGGGTTGAAGCATGGGTTGTCATTGGTTGTCGACGATGTAGATGGTGGTTGTCGACGATGTAGATGGTACTCACGTCTTGCTGCAGGTGGTCAAAGCAAGGGGATTTAGGCGGAGGTCTTGGGGACTGGTGGAGTTAGGCAGCTGCTGGAGGATCACTGCCTTGTTTCTATCACATGAGAGGAGACCCGGATTCAATCAAATCTCGTCTGAGTCATCAATTTCTTCCACTTGCTCATCGAGGAGGATGGTGGGTCATGGTCATCGGAGTTGTGATCGGTGAAGATTTGGCACAGATTAGTTGCAGCCATTATTCATGGCCCATCGAGGTCATGGAGAAGAGAAGAGATGGTTGGCCTTGGGGCTGAATCTGCAATGGAAAGGGAGAAATGTAGGAAAGAAAGAGGTGGCAGTTAGAATGATTTTTAGGTGATGGTTTAATTTTTGATGGATCTGGGGGAAAGGATAGAACGAGAAAGAAACAATAAGCGGTAGTTTTTATTTCTATGATTATTATTGTTATTGTTGTTCTTAGTTTTAATAAGGAACAGAGAGAGATTATCTGGAGGTATAAAGTCGTAACAATTGATGAATTTAAACGATTTGGGTCTGGATCCGACCCATAAGAATTCAAAGCTCAAGAGCCAAAGCAAAAAAAGAAATAAAATAATAAAAATAAACACACTAATTTCAGCTCGTGCTCTGAACGTATAACCTTGTGTAAACACAACTAGAGTCTCATCCACTGAACTATTATTGCATTCATTATTGCATTCATGTTTGCGACTAAACAAAAATATAATTATCTTCTAATTAGAGAAATATTTAGTAATAATTTACATTCATGATATGGAACATAAGAGAATCGACAGCTTATAGGTCGGTAACTCTAATTCGACAGTTCATTGGATTCTCGGTTCAGAGGATCAGTGGCTCATAGGTCGGTATCTCTACAGTTCGAACTTCGGGTAGCTTGGATAGTTAGGCTCGGCACTTTGTTTGCTCGATTTTTAGCATGAAGCTCGGTAGCACGGAGGGGGCCTACCATAGGATGCGACGTTCTATTCGTTGTAGAGTTGCGATTAGATTGGAATTCCGTTAAAGTTAGAATTCGTATCTATTAAGAACCCATCTTCTATGATAACACTTATTATACCCTAGGGCTATATATAGGGTGTTTAGACGAGGGTTTCAAGGTGGAACACAAAGTGGAACACATAGAGAACTTTGAGCTGTCTTTGTGAAAGCCAACTTTGAGAGTTTGTTGAGAGTTTTTGGAGAGATCTTGTGTGCTTCTTCTTCATTGAGAAGAGAAAGGATTTGTTTTAATTCTTTCCTTTCGTAATAAACCTCACTAGTGTTTCATTGGCCAGTCGGTGGCCTAAAGTTGATATCTTTCATAGTGCTCTATTTGTTTGCTGCTCGTTCTTCGTCATCCAATCTTCGACGATCATCCGCTGGTGCGCACAACACTTTTTTGTTGTCCATTTCATGTTTTCCACTTTATATAATTTGTTTGCGCTTTTTATTTCTATTCCTCTTTCACCTTCTATTAAACAATCATCAGTTTTCAAAATAACCGAAGTCCCGACAATCACTGCAGTGTTTTACTCTGCTAATTCACATTCTCATTTGATGTGGCTAATTTTAAGGCTTATAATAGGATGAAAGTTGGTTTTGATAATATGGATCCAGACTCGTCAGTTGTTAATACTTTGCCTTCTAATCTGATAAACCAAAATATTTAGACTTGCCCATTGCAAAGGGAAATGGTAATTGAGCATGCATTTTAGATCTCATTTGGATATTTGTTTCATATGATAATTTGGCATCATGATATTCTTCCTTTGTTATTGCTTTTCATAATCTCTTTACTTAAGTCTGTCTCCGAAGGTTTGTTACCTTGTGTGCTTCTTCATTGAGAAGAGAGAGGATTTGTTTTAATTCTTTCCTTTCGTAATAAACCTCACTAGTGTTTCATTGGCCAGTCGGTGGCCTAAAGTTGATATCTTTCATAGTGCTCTATTTGTTTGCTGCTCGTTCTTCGTCATCCAATCTTCGACGATCATCCGCTGGTGCGCACAACACTTTTTTGTTGTCCATTTCATGTTTTCCACTTTATATAATTTGTTTGCGCTTTTTATTTCTATTCCTCTTTCACCTTCTATTAAACAATCATCAGTTTTCAAAATAACCAAAGTCCCGACAATCACTGCAGTGTTTTACTCTGCTAATTCACATTCTCATTTGATGTGGCTAATTTTAAGGCTTATAATAGGATGAAAGTTGGTTTTGATAATATGGATCCAGACTCGTCAGTTGTTAATACTTTGCCTTCTAATCTGATAAACCAAAATATTTAGACTTGCCCATTGCAAAGAGAAATGGTAATTGAGCATGCATTTTAGATCTCATTTGGATATTTGTTTCATGTGATAAGTTGGCATCATGATATTCTTCCTTTGTTATTGCTTTTCATAATCTCTTTACTTAAGTCTGTCTCCGAAGGTTTGTTACCTTGGATGTCAAGTTGCAATGGATTTGCTATGTATTATTCTGATACTTGGTAAATAATTTATTTTTCTTTTGGCATGTCTATTGTTGGTTGCTGTTAGCTGTATATTAGTTGTCAATTAGCTAGTTTCCTAAAGTGTGTGTATTAGTTGTCAATTAGCTAATTTCCTAAAGTGTGTGTATTAGCTGTCAATTAGCTAGTTTCCTAAAGTAGATCATTAATGTTGTAGATAAATATACCTTACTTTTCAACGAAAATATGAAGAAAGAATTCTCTTTACATCTCAAATAACATGGTATCAGAGCATTAGAAATTTGAAATTAGGGTTTGAATGCTTTAGGGTTCTTTTCGACACTGCTCAGCCGCCGATCTGCCCAGCCGCCGATCTGCCTAGTCCCCTGGTGTAACGCCCCGCTCCCCAGGTGCCATTACATTGTGCAAATGTGGTGCAGGTCCCCATGTGCCGGTGAAAACAAGCAGCACAGACAGAAAGATAAATAGTTACTCATGCAAAAACTCCACATGCTGATACAGAGTTGAAATGAATGCAAGGGACAAAAGTACAACTCACATCGCGCTCCAGGACCAAACCAAAAGTACAGAAGGCAAAACCCCGAGAACACACTCCCACTCAACAGAACCCAAGGCACAACGTCCTGAATCGGAAACTCCGAGTCCAACGCCTCTGTGTAATCTTGTGCATCACCTAGTGGACAACAAAAGTTGTGCCACAGCTCAGAGGAGTAGACAATATCTAGCCAAACGACAACATAGTAATAATGGTGCAAAAAGGAAACATGAGCAAGAGTTATAATGGTATGATACAAAAATGAAACATGTTATAATCATTAAATGTTCTCAATTACTGTGAGGTGGTAACTGCTAATAAGAACTGATCTTAGGTCGTGACTTATGAAGGAGAACACGGTGTGCAACTGGCGCCCTTTTGGACCGCAAGGGTGCTACCCTCGGGTCGAGTCCAAAAAAAGTACCGTACCGTAACACTGCTGTTGTGACAAGAACTCAGGACCCATCAGAATGGCCATCCTTGTAGTCCAGGACGCAGGAACCATATATGTCCGTCCTCCCAGACAGGGGCCAAAAAACAGGCTCCAATCACTCCCGCACTCTCTCAATCATAAGTTTCCCCAAAACCCTGGTGAGTCAAGCTGAATTAATCAATTATTAGTTATTGTGTCATGATGTAAGTCAAGTTTAATAATATTAGTTAAACTGTGTAGTCAAGAAAGTCCACTGCCACACATAATAATTGGTCAAGTCCGTCCAACAATAAAATTTTTATATGGGGAATCAAGGGTATAATGATTTTAAGTGGTTGGGTCATAGAAGAGGCTAATACGCCTTGGAATACTCTTCGTATGCGAAGGATCCAAGGTCGTCGATTGGTCGTCAATCGCCTGGTAGGTGGGCCAAGCTTCCTGCGGGAAGAACAGCTCGTCAGAAAGGCTGGGTTGGCTGTCAATCCGTTGCCTCTTCGATGGTTAAGTCAGTAAATGACTCTTTTAGGAGTAAATCGGATACGCTGGTCGATCTTAAAGTAGAACGGCTTTGCGTGACGAGCTTAAGTGGAAGGCACAAATATATGGACGATATCCGACCTTGTTGTATTGAATGTGAGTTTATGATTTCAACTAACTAACCCACTCCTTGGTGACTGAAGGGGGTATTTATAGTGGCGAGAGTCAGTTGAGCGACGTCTAATCAACTGTCGCTTCTGCTTAGCTGAAGCTCGACTGGAGTATTAATGGGGAAGTGATAGGTCGGTGAGTGTGTCAGAGATATTATTGCACCGCCTTAACCTAGCATTACTGGAGTGTCAGAGTGTGTCAAAGATATTTGTGTATTAATGGAGACACGACGGGCGACCATCAGTTCTTGTCTTTAACCTCTGGAATTAATTGGAGGCGTAGGTGACCCTACGTCACCATGTCAGAGATATTTGTGCCTGGTAGGTTGCCCCCAGAGAGAGCCAAGCTTGGCGTCCGAGCTTGGCATTCCAAGTCTTTCTCTACCGTGCTTCTTGTTTGGAAAGTAGGCGAGCTTCTTCTACGCTAGGCTGGCGAGCCTCCAGCTCGACCAGCTGTTGAGCTCTTCTCTTGACTTTGTCGGCGAGCTTGCTGCTCAGCAAGGCGAGCTTCCCAGTGACGGGGCGAGCTTCCCGTTCGGGCTTGTTCTCATACCGACTGGTCGGAGAGTTGTTCGCTTAGGCTTCAACTATTTGGGCCTTTATTTCTCTGGGCCGGCCTTAAGGCCGTAACAATAGTAATATGTCATGTCAAGAGTCTACCTCAAGATAGTCCACGGATATACATGTAATAGTAACCTATTATGTCAAAAGTCAACCTCAAGATAGTCCACTACCATATATGTAACAACCCATGAACTACGCAATTTAATCACAATATTAAACTTTATGGTACTAGCAAGCTTAAGAGATGACATGATAATGAAACTGGCATGTATAAAGTGAAGGCATGGATATTTCCTATGGCATGATATTCCAAAACTGAACTGATAATAAACACCCAACTGTTCAATGCAACGAACCAAGTAAAGAACATATAATAATCACTTGATAAGAAAATCAGAAAGTCAAACTCGTAGTGGTCCTAGAGGCTCTAGGCCATTGGGATCAGATTAGGGTCTTTTCATCACGTAGTGGGGGGGACATGTGCCTACGACAAAATCCACAGGGGTTTCTAGCAATATACTAGGGGCTAATGACCAAGACCACGTGGAACTAGGCTCATATCCCAAGAAACCCACAACAACCCAAATTAGCGAACAAAGCTCTCAGCCAAACCCAAACAACAGCAGGAAAAAGCCATCAGTCACCACATTCTACAAGGAACCACAAAACCGCAAGCAAGGGGAGCCACCGAACCCAACTTAAGTAACAAAGGGATAGACCGCAAGCATAGAGAGCCAATCACCCCAAATCAGTGAGCAAGGGACAAATCGCAAGCCAACGCAGCCCAGTGCGAGGACCCCAGGACCCCACGACAAGTAGGCGATGGAATCAACCCCACTAAATTACCGTAGGGAGACCCTACACTTCTCCCCAAATCATCCTCTCTAGTTTGATAAAAATCTGATTTTTCTCACGAAACCCCCACGAAATCAACTCAGTCAAAGGATGCAAGAAATCGAAAGAAAAATTGAACATAAGGGGTAATAGAGTCTATCGAAATGATCGCCGAATAACCTAGAAATCAAGAACCGAAGCCACAAAAAACCCCGCAGAAATCGACTAAGAGAAGCTGCAGAAAATCACACTTTAAAGCTTCGAAAATATAGAAAAATACTCACAGAGTTGTAACCCAGAAGGGAGAATGTGATTAAATAGCCACTGAAGCAACCCAGCGGAGGGACGCGCGTGACGTCGTCGCAAGTGTATGATGGACGGGTCGCAGAGGTGACAAGGGCGCCAAAGCTCACATCGGTTCGAGTGTGAGGCATCAGAAGCCACATCGAGAGCCCCACATGACGAGCGAGAGAGAGAGAGAGAGAACGGAGAGAGGCCCTGAGCCCTAGCGAGCTTCGTCGATGAAGCAGAGGGGCGAGAGGAGAACGAGACAGCGAAAAGAACGTGCCCAAGTGGGCTTTGACGAGATGGCCTCGACAAGAGAGCGAGAGAGAGAGAGAGAGAGAGAGAGAGAGAGTTAATGGGCCCAAATAAATGGGCCTGCTACACCTGGGTTTGGTTGTCTTGTTTGTTTCAATCAACTTTCTATTATTTGACTTCGTTTGGGACAAAGTTTGGATTTTGTGTGTTATCTATTCCTTTTTTCGCTATTTTTCTGTGTTTCGAGGACTTATGGCTGAGAATAAATCAGTCCTTATCTCTGGCGATAAATTTGTCAAGTTCCTATTGTTGAGTATTGATTCCCCGGATTTGGTTTTGATGATGAACAAATATAAATATCGTGAACTAACTCTTTGTGAGCGCAGTTATGGAGATCGTCGCCAAAATTCTACGTACATCAAAAGCGACGTCTCAAGACTTCTCAAAGCGCGTGATCGTGTGCCTGAAGCTTCGTTGAAGCTCAAGGAGCATTATTGAAGTCAAGAGATTCGGATTGAAGCTTTAAAGACGGTTCGCCTAGTTTATTTGATAGTCTTCTAGCTTCTTTTCGTAGAATGTTAAGACTTGAGTATGACTTACATTATAATCTTCATAACACTCATATCTTAGAGCTAGGGTTATCTTAGAAGCCCATAGAAACTTTTCTGAAGCTTTACGCTTCATTTCGCGGCTTCTTGTGCATCTTAGTTGGTTCAAGAAGAAGAACCAACCGACTAGATTGTCATCTAGTCGGTTAAGAATCCTTCTTGAACCGACTAGATTTCCTTGCTCAGGCACTGTTGACCAATTAGTCGGTCCAAGAACATCCATCGACCGACTAGTTGTGAAACTAGTCGGTTGGAATTTGTTCTTAGACCGACTAGTTCTCCTAGTGTTCAGCCTATTGAATTTCAACTCCTTAGTCGGTCAAAGAACACTCACCGACCGACTAGTTGTCAAACTAGTCGGTTGGCAAGTCTTCTTAGACCGACTAGTTCTATCTCCTGAATTCTCTATCTTGGCTGTCTACCTTCTATTCGGTCCAAGAAGAATCACCGACCGACTAGTTGCAAAACTAATCGGTCAGTGATCCTTCTTAGACCGATTAGACGGCTTCAGAAATAGATCCGTTGGGCATTTAATGCCACGATTTTTGCTCTTCTCTTTTCTCTATCCTATATATACTTGAGATGCTTCATGTTAGCATTCAAGGCTGCCATTATTGAGATTTAGAGAATCAAAGAGAGAGCATTCAATTCTCATTTCTAAGCTCCCTCATTACTCACAAGAATCTCTCCCTCACTCTTTGAGTCCTAATTCCTTAAGAGAGATTCTCATTCATTGTGAGCTCCTCAAGCTAAGAGCTTGAATCCAAGTCACCATCTTCACCTTAACCATCTATTGTTGTTCATCTTGATGGAGCTAGGGTTTGGTGGCATCTTTTTCCTCAAAATCCTTCTTGCCCTAAAATCTGTAAGTTTTACTCAAGGCATAGGGTTTTGTGGTAAGTGTTTTATTGTTTCATTTAAATTGATATTTCAGTTTATCTCTCGGTTGTGAGAGAAGTTTGTGATCCCGGTTTGTGGGAGTCACATTTCTATTTGTGTATGATTTGATTTTGTAGTAGTTTTCTACAAGAATTTCATTGTGCAAATTTGAGTTATAGGATTCTAACTCAAGTAGCCGGAGTGTATCCGGGTGTTTGGGACGTAGGATCACCGGGAACAAGTCAGGGAGACTTGGGTGGATCCAAACCCGTTATATCGCTTGTTTGCATTGGACTTTTATTGTTGTCAAATTTTCATTCCCCATTGTTGGTTGTGTTTGCACAATAATTAGGAATTATACTCTTGATTATTTTAAAGTAATATTCAACCCCCTCTAGTACTTGTGCAGTAGCTATCAGGACATTACATTTGGTATCCGAGCCAAGTTAATAGCTATGACTACCAACGACAACAAGACCGTTTGTCCACCTTCAGACTATAGTACCTTCAAGAACCGTGAAGGAGCTTCTTCGGTGATGGAAGGACACTCCTCAACTAGGCCTCCTTATTTCAACGGTGCCAATTATGGGTACTGAAAATGCCGGATGGAAACCTTCCTCCGGAGCACTTCACTTTGGAGAGCCACGCTAATGGAGTATGTCGAGCCCGCTGAAGAAGACTTCGCGAAGTGGGCTACCGCGGAGGTCGCCGCGGAGGGGAACAATGCCAAGGCAATGAATGCCTTGCAATGTGCGTTGGAGCTCGAAGACTTCAACAAAATATGCACATGTAAGAGTGCATATCAAATCTGGAACTCACTCCTCATCTTGCATGAAGGAACGAGTAGGGTAAGAGACTCCAATCTCACTGTTGTAAATAAAGAATTCGAATTATGTCACATGCAACAGGGTGAGAAGATGAAGGAGTACTATGCTCGCTTCGTTGACATTACCAATGAGTTGGAGGCTCTTGGAAAAACTTACACCCAAAAGGAGAAAGTCTCAAAGATTATTGACGGACTTCCTTCTTGGTGGGAAAAGCGTACCTTCGCCATCGAGGAAGGTAACGATATGAATAAGTATATTGTCGTACAACTAATGGGTATCTTGATGTCCTATGAGGTACGCAAGGACAGTAAAATAAAGATGCAGGACAAGATGAAGTCGTACTTGAAGCAAGACGAGCCGAAGAAAAAGGCGATTGCGTTCAAGGCCGCTCCACCTACATCTACCGATGATGAAGAATCGGAAGACGAGTTGGACTTAGAATCCATTGCCCTTATGGCAAAGAAGTTCAACCGATTCTTCCGGAAAGGTAACTTCAAGAACAAATCTAAATTTAGTTCTACTAACGCCTCCGCTCCTTTGTGTTTTAAATGCAACAAGCCAGGACACATCAAAGCGGATTGTCCTCAAAACAAACAAAAGGAGAAATGGAAGGCGCCAAAGTTCGACAAGTCTCAAAATTACAAGAAAGGGTACAAGAAAGGACTTGTCGGCACATTCACCGACTCCGACGAGGACTCCTCAAGTGGAGAGTCGGACGATGATCAAGTGGAGCAAGCACACATGTGCTTCATGGCTAGAGAGGAACATAATCAAGAGTCCTCCTCCGATGAAAGCGAGAATGAAGGCGATGAGGTAACGATGGATAAACTTAGATTAGCTAACGAACAAATTTGGTCTAAGTATTCTAAATTAGTAAATAGATATACTAAGATTAAAGATGAGCTAACTAGTCTCCAAACCTCACCTATGCCTATCATCATCAACAACGACACCGTTGTTGAAGGCTTGAGAAATGAGATTGTAAATCTCAAATCTCGACTTGAGCATGTTCACATTGAGAATTCGGATAAACGCGAGATAGCGGATTTGACTTCTCGAAACTCAACTTTGAGTATTGAGAATGAGAATCCCAAGTCTCGTGTTTGTGTACTCACAACTCAAGTGTCCACTTTGGATGCTTCAATACTTTCTCTCACCGAGAAGTATGAGTCCATATTAGGCCGAATTAATAAATTCAACAAAGGCAAGGACCATTTAGATAATATCCTAAATGACTTACTTTCAGCCAATCATCGTATTGGCTTGGGGTATAAAAGGAAAATTCATCCAAATCTTCCACCACCTTTGTAAGGCCAACTTCCGATGCCTCAACTAGTGGGAGTAAACACCCCATGGGTAGTTCATCTACCAATGGTGCTTCCACTAAGTACACACCCCCGTTTGGAAAGAAACCCACTTTGGGTGGACCTCCAAAGAAGGGTCATGCATTTATGTACACCAATATTATGCCACGTAGGAACACACCTCCTACTCCACCGGTTCACAAATAGGATGATTTCAATGCTCCACGTCCACGAGCACGTGCACACCATGTGAGACACTCACGCACGTGTTCCTCCACATGCATATGTTCAACCACATCATTACTATATGAATGATTACCATCATGCACCATATCATATGTCGCCACCACCATTTCATCATGTGCCGTATGCTTATCCACGTCATGCATACCCTAGGCCACTTCCTCGTAGGCCACATGCATCACGTAGAAATCAACCACATGTGCATGCTCCCAATAGGAATAGGGCTCCCAAGACATTCACTATTTGGGGTCCGAAGGACACAAGCATGCATGAAAAACAAGCATACATTAATTCTTATTTCATGAATGTAGTGCACAATGATGATTATATTGGGAAGTCTAAGTCCAATTGGACTTGGCTTCCAAATGTCTAATCTCTTAGGACCCAATGACCTTGGGTACCATGATACGATATGTTTTATCGTCAGGTACTCAAGAAAAAGAAACGGAGCAACAAATCCAAATTTAGCTCCAAGGATGGGTGGATACTCGATAGCGGGTGTTCAAAACACATGACGGATGAAGCTCAATTGCTCTCCGGAGTGGTGCCCATTGAGAATGGGAACCGAGTAGTCTTTGGAGGCAACGAAAGCGGAACCATCATTGGTGTTGGAAAAGTTGGTAACCCTTCTAAACCACTTATAAGTGATGTTTACCTTGTTAAAGGCTTAAATCACAATCTCATTTCAATAAGCCAACTTTGTGACAAGGGTTACAAAGTTAGCTTTGCGAAAGGAATGTGTCATCTTTTTGGTAAAGATAATAATAATTTGTTATTTTCTGGCACACGCCATAAGGATATATATATATCCTAGACATCCCCAAGTCACATGAACAATGTCTCATTGCCAACACAAGTGAACAACACTTATGGCATCGACGTTTTGGTCATGTGAACTTTGGAACACTTTTCAAACTTTCCAAGTTAAACTCTATAAAAGGATTTCCTAAGCTTGCCTTTCAAAAGAAAAGCTTTTGTGACTCGTGTCAACGAGGCAAACTTCCGAAGTCGTCATTCAAACATAAGAAAAGCATTTCATCTAAACGGCCTCTAGAGCTGTTACATCTAAATCTTTTTGGGCCAACTAGAGTTGCTTCATTAGGGAATGCTCGATATGGACTTTTCATCGTTGATGACTTTTCTAGATTTACTTGGGTATTTTCTTTAAGTAATAAAAATGATGCTTTTGAAAACTTCACAATATTTGCGAAGAAAGTACAAAATCTCATTGGAACCACCATTGTCACTATTCGTAGTGATCATAGAGGGGAATTTGAGAATGAGTCTTTCTCAAATTTTTGTGATGAAGTTGGTATTACACACACCTTTTCTTTCCCTCGCGCACCCCCTCAAAATAGTGTTGTTGAGAGAAAGAATAGGACGCTAGTGGAATGTGCTCACACAATGCTTGATGATAGCCAACTTGGCCATCAATTTTGGGCGGAAGTGGTACATACCGCTTGCTATGTGTTTAATAGAATACTCTTGAGGCCCAGCACCAAACAAACTTGTTATGAATTGTTGTTTGGTAGATTGCCTCAAATTAAACATTTTCGAGTTTTTGGTGCAAAATGTTTTATTAAAAACACGTATGGGAGCTTGGACAAATTTGATCCAAGATTCGATGAGGGGATATTTGTTGGATATTCCTCACGTAGCAAAGCCTACCGGATATACATCAAAAGAACCTCAACGATCGAGAAATCACTTCATGTTTCATTCAATGAAAATTTTGTCCCGTCTAGAATTATCAATGATGATGACTCCATGGAAGTTATATATGATTCTATTGGTAATTCTAATTCTATTGATTTTATTGATACTAACCCTACTGATGATTCTTTTGAGAATGTTCCTAGTGATCAGGGAGTTCCCAAACGGCTTCATACAGTTCGTGACCATCCCCATGAGCAAGTCATTGGCAACATACTTGATAGTGTCAAGACGAGATCTCAAGTCAACTACTTCGCTCATTGTGCCTTTGCCTCTTCAGTAGAGCCAAAGAATATTAACGAAGCGTGCGAAAACAGTGCTTGGATCCTAGCCATGGAGGAGGAACTCATTCAGTTTGAGAGGAATGAGGTCTGGGAGCTAGTTCCATTGCCTTCGAAGAACCACACCGTTATAGGAACGAAGTGGATTTTCAAGAATAAGACCAACGAGAACCAAAACGTCGTCCGGAACAAAGCTCGGTTAGTTGCTCAAGGGTACAAGCAAGAGGAACGTATAGATTTTCAGGAATCTTTCGCACCTGTAGCTAGATTAGAATCTATTAGGTTATTATCATTTGCATGCTATAAAGATTTCAAACTCTATTAAATGGATGTAAAAAGTGCGTTTTTAAACGGAGATGTCGTTGAGGAAGTTTATGTTTCTCAACCTCCGGGTTTTATAAATGAAAAATTTCCAAATCACGTTTTCAAACTTAAGAAAGCACTTTATGGTTTGAGACAAGCTCCTAGAGCTTGGTATGACCGCCTAAAGAACTTTCTTTTGGATTTGGGTTTTAAAATGGGAGAAATTGATTCAACACTTTTTGTTAAGTATGCCAATCATAATATTATTTTATTTCAAATTTATGTTGATGATATCATTTTCGGTGCTACTAACTTCACTCTTTGCGAAGAGTTTTTTAATGTCATGAAGGACCAATTTGAGATGAGCCACATGAGTGAGCTCAAATATTTCTTAGGACTCCAAATTCGCCAAATGCACGATGGAATATTCATCCACCAAACTAAGTATACGGTGGAGTTGCTAAAGCGATTTGGAATGGGGAATGCTTCTGGCAAGAAGACTCCAATGAGCACCACTACACACCCCGATAAAGATACGGGCGGAAAAGATGTAGACATTCGTCTATATCGAGGTATGATAGGTAGTTTATTATATCTTACTGCCATTAGGCCTGATATAATGTTCGCCGTATGTGTTTGTGCTCGGTATCAGTCACAACCTAAGGAATCTCACTTAGTAGCGGTTAAACGTATTTTCCACTATTTAAGTTACACACTCGACTACGGATTACTTTATCCAAAGTCTAGCACATATGAGTTAATCTCATATAGTGACGCAGATTATGCTGGATGCAAATTCGACAGGAAGAGTACTAGTGACACTTGCCATTTTATAGGAAATTCTCTTGTCTCTTGGTTTTCCAAGAAGCAGAATTCCGTATCACTTTCAACCACCGAGGCGGAATATATTGCCGCCGGTGCTGCGTGTGCTCAGGTTCTTTGGATGAGACACACACTTAAAGACTTCGGTATAAACCGTGATACTAGCCCTATCATGGTGGACAACCAAAGTGCAATATGTCTTTCTAAGAATCCGGTACACCATTCCCGTTCCAAACACATAGATGTCCGTCACCATTTCCTAGATGATCATGTTGCTAAAAAGGACATCATTTTAGTGTACGTTGAAACCCAGGAGCAAATCGCCGATATTTTCACGAAACCACTCAAGGAAGATTCTTTTGTGCGGTTACGTCGAGAATTGAGGATTATGGGTGAATCCGAGATTTAGGATTCATATTTTCGATAATCCTGCATGATAATGATATTTATATGCTCATGCTAGATTTGTTGTGATATTCTGGATTTGTGATTGGATTTTCGATTTGCGCGTCGGATTTAAGCTTTTCTGGTATTTACGGGGTAGAATAAGATCGTATGAGAGTGTTTAGATGTTTCGTCCAAGTGTTCTTTGGAGAAAACTCAAACTTTCATATTTTCAAATTTTTGGACTCTTTTAGTCGGTCCAAGTTCATCGGTTAGTGATTGAACTCAGACCGACTAGTTCATGCCCTAACTTTGGCCTCTCTTCATGTTTGCATTTAGTCGGGCCAAGCTCATTGGCCGACCGACTAGATTGCATTCTAGTCGGTCAGCTCTTGAACTTAGACCGACTAGATCTGCAGGGGCATTTACGTCTTTGACTCCGTAAGTCGATTTATATCTCCTCTGCACCGATTAGATCTCATTCTAATCTGTGCGTGATCACTCTCAAATCCTAAAACCCTTCGACTCCTCTCTTCTCTCCGCCGTGCGCCACCACTTCCGGCCGCCGTCGGCCACCGCCGGTCCTCCAGAGTCGACCATCTATCCTCCTAGGGTATATCTCTCTCCTCCTAGGGCTCTACTTCCAGCTGTTAGGGTTTTTATCTCTCATTTTCTTTCGTTTTTCGATCGATTTTAGCTCGATTTCTCGTGTTTCTCGTCACGATCTCTTCGACTCCTCTCTTCTCTTCTCTCCGCCGTGCGCCACCACTTCCGGCCGCCGTCGGCCACCGCCGGTCCTCCAGAGTCGACCATCTCTCCTCCTAGGGTATATCTCTCTCCTCATATGGCTCTACTTCCAGCTGTTAGGGTTTTTATCTCTCATTTTCTTTCGTTTTTCGATCGATTTTAGCTCGATTTCTCGTGTTTCTCGTCACGATCTCATGGCGAGAACTATGGTTCCTATTCCCTCTTCCGGTGCCTCTCCTATGTCTGTCGAGCCTCCTACCGACCCTCCTCAACCCAAACGCCGCGCCAAAACGACTCGTCCATTCTCTTCTTCGCCACCTCTCAAGAAGAAGAGGACGGCTCCCTCTAAGCCTAGAGCCCAATTATCTTCCAAGCTCACGACCAAGCCTTCGACCCAGAGCTCCTTTCGTGCTCCTACTCCTCCCGCTTCTGACTCCGACGATGACTATATCCCGGAGACAGAGGCTACCGAGAAGTCTCCTACCCCTCCTCCCCGCACTTCCTCCCGTCAGTCTAAGGGGAAGGCTGCCATGCCTTCGGGTGGGGTCGATATCTCGTTGTGTCGCGATGACCCGTGTGTCTTGCGACATTCAACCGTATCGAGCACTGCCCGTTGATCCTCGAGCACTTCGTCCAGTTTTCTGATTTCACTCAGCTCGCTGATCTCCTCTCCTATAGTGGCCTCCTAGATTATCTTCGCCATGATCCTAAGGCGAATCCTCATCCCTATCCCAGACTCGTCAAATTATTCTATGCCAGTCGAGTTCGGGGTGAGTATGATGACACCCACTGCATTGAGACCACTGTCTTGGGGACACCTATTGTCCTCACGACAGAGATTTTAGGGCAGTTGATTGGTGTCTCCTCATCTGGCCTGCTCCCCTCTGATATCTCCGTGGATAATATCCACGATCTTGACCAGTCCATGCTTGTTGAGATGTTCCATGTTATTCCTCCCGCCATGATTGGCGTTCCATCGAAATCTTTCAAACCGAATGTGTGGGTCTTAAATCTCATTCTGAAGTCGTGTCTTCTACCGAAGTACGGCTCCTCCAGCTTGCCATCTCAGCCTTTCCTGAAGCTTACCTACGCTCTTTTTATGGGGAGCGAGATAAATTGGGCCCGCATCATCTTTAGACAAGATGGATTCCTTTGAGTGTATCAGGAAGTCCACCAAGCCTGCTTACATTCCATATCCTTGCTTGTTGACTCTTGTCTTCCGTCACTTCGGCGTTCCTCTCCCTCCCGATGATCAGCGTCCGTTGGGTCCTCCCCTGAACGCGACTGCCGTCAAGAAGTCTGTTGCGGCCTTGCGTCACGTTCAGAGGACTACCCCCTCAGCTCCTCCTCCGCCTTCTCGCCCTGACTCTTCAGCTTCCCAGAGCCGTCAGGAGGCTCGTATTGCTCGATGTGAGGAGATGCTTGCGCGCATCTGTGACCATCTGGGCATTAAGGTTCCTCCTACAGTTTCTGACGAGGAGGTGATGGATGCTGCTGAGGATGAGGAGCTTGCTGCTTCTCCTGTTCGTGCCCCCGAGGGTACTTCTGTTGGCACTTCTTCTGTCAGTGCTCCCGAGAGCACTCCTGCTACCACCCTTCCTTCGGTGGACACTCCTGTCGTTCCAGAGACCACCACTTCATCTGCACAGCCTGCTGCTGGTGCTGATCCTGCCTCCGCCTCCTGAGCTTTCGTTGGAGGACTCTCCCATGAGCATTTGGATGATTTATTTAGTTGTGAGAGAATGTGGTTAGGATAGATGGGTGGATGGATTTTTGTATGTTTTATGATGTATTTTGATGTATAGATGTTTTGGTGATACATATTGATGTATGTTCTTTTTTATGTTTGTTGAGACATGTGTTGTATGTTGTGCACCGATCTGATGATCGTTTATATTTGTGTTGGCGGATGTATACCTTTTGATATATCCTGTTATATATATATACACATATACATCGTGTTGCCATTTACTTCATTGTGCACATTATATTTCTTTTTGTCTCTGATGTTGATTTCGTCGCTCGACGATTTTATTGATTAAATAGAATTGTTTCTATGAAAACTTAGAAATGTTTTCCATGCACTAAATTAACTAAGAATGTTGATATTGGAGAGTATGTTCCATAACTCAATACTTGAAATTGATTTGAGTTTTGATGATTTCTTTTTTTTTCGATTTTCGACTATGGTCTCGTTGGCACGCTTTGATTTTCTTCGTTATTTTACATTGGTGTCATTTGGACCGTGGTCGTATTCTTCGACTCTCATGCTTTTATTTTAGCCATTGTTGTCGTTGATCTCCTCCCGCTCTTTTTGTTAATGCCAAATGGGGAGAGAATTAATAATGACGATGTGCTAAATGATAATTTAAAGCAATTTACCGTGAATCTAATTTGATATGTTAGATTCAGGGAGAGTTAAGATATAAAAATGGGTTTAGATCCTAAATTTCAATAATTGAGTTCATATTTTATACTTTCCTCGTCTGCTTGATGCGTATGATTATTATTTAATACGAAATTAACGTGTCATCAATGCAGGGGGAGTAAGTAAATTTCATTTGACTCATTATTATTGATTATTATTTATGTTGGTTTGTCATCACCAAAAAAGGGGAGAATGTTGAGTATTGATTCCCCGGATTTGGTTTTGATGATGAACAAACATAAATATCGTGAACTAACTTTTTGTGAGCGCAGTTATGGAGATCGTCGCCAAAATTCTACGTACATCAAAAGCGACGTCTCAAGACTTCTCAAAGCGCGTGATCGTGTGCCTGAAGCTTCGTTAAAGCTCAAGGAGCATTATTGAAGTCAAGAGATTCGGATTGAAGCTTTGAAGACGGTTCGCCTAGTTTATTTGATAGTCTTCTAGCTTCTTTTCGTAGAATGTTAAGACTTGAGTATGACTTACATTATAATCTTCATAACGCTCATATCTTAGAGCTAGGATTATCTTAGAAGCCCATAGAAACTTTTCCGAAGCTTTACGCTTCATTTCGCGGCTTCTTGTGCATCTTAGTTGGTTCAAGAAGAAGAACCAACCGACTAGATTGTCATCTAGTCGGTTAAGAATCCTTCTTGAACCGACTAGTTGTGAAACTAGTCGGTTGGAAGTTGTTCTTAGACCGACTAGTTCTCCTAGTGTTCAGCCTATTGAATTTCAACTCCTTAGTCGGTCAAAGAAAACTCACCGACCGACTAGTTGTCAAACTAGTCAATTGGCAAGTCTTCTTAGACCGACTAGTTCTATCTCATGAATTCTCTATCTTGGCTGTCTACCTTCTAGTCGGTCCAAGAAGAATCACCGACCGACTAGTTGCAAAACTAATCGGTCGGTGATCCTTCTTAGACCTATTAGACTACTTCAGAAATAGATCCGTTGGGCATTTAATGCCACGATTTTTGCTCTTCTCTTTTCTCTATCCTATATATACTTGAGATGCTTCATGTTAGCATTCAAGGCTGCCATTATTGAGATTTAGAGAATCAAAGAGAGCATTCAATTCTCATTTCTAAGCTCCCTCATTACTCACAAGAATCTCTCCCTCACTCTTTGAGTCCTAATTCCTCAAGAGAGATTCTCATTCATTGTGAGCTCCTCAAGCTAAGAGCTTGAATCCAAGTCACCATCTTCACCTTAACCATCTATTGTTGTTCATCTTGGTGGAGCTAGGGTTTGGTGGCATCTTCTTCCTCAAAATCCTTCTTGCCCTAAAATCTGTAAGTTTTACTCAAGGCATAGGGTTTTGTGGTAAGTGTTTTATTATTTCATTTAAATTGATATTTCAGTTTATCTCTCGGTTGTGAGAGAAGTTTGTGATCCCGGTTTGTGGGAGTCACATTTCTATTTGTGTATGATTTGATCTTGTAGTAGTTTTCTACAAGAATTTCATAGTGCAAATTTGAGTTAGAGGGTTCTAACTCAAGTAGCCAGAGGGGATCCGGGTGTTTGGGACGTAGGATCACCGGGAACAAGTCGGAGAGACTTGGGTGGATCCGAACCCGTTATATCGCTTGTTTGCATTGGACTTTTATTGTTGTCAAATTTTCATTCCGCATTGTTGGTTGTGTTTGCACAATAATTAGGAATTATACTCTTGATTATTTTAAAGTAATATTCACCCCCTCTAGTACTTGTGCAGTAGCTATCAGGGCATTACACCTACAGTATTAGGAATCACTCAAGTCTTCATCTTCTTCTCACTGCTATTGCTAATTCCGGTAAATTCAACACGTGCCTTCTTTCCTCATCTTCCAAATGGGTTATTGATTCTGGTGCCACAAATCATATGACATGTAATTCTAGTTTCTTCTGTACTTTTCAGTCCAATGCTTCCACTCATACCGTTACTTTAGCTGACGTGTCTCCATATTGTGTTCATGGGGGTGACACTATCAATCCTATCCCTTTGCTTCATCTAACGTCTGTCTTACATTTACCTAATTTATCTTTTAATTTGCTCTCTGTCAGTTAACTCACTCGTAATCTTAACTGTTGTATCTCATTTTTCACTGATCGTTGTTTATTTCAGGATATTATGACGAAGAAGATTATTGGTAAAGGACATGAGTCGGCCTCTACATTCTTGACACATCGCTCACAAATTCTATTGATTGCTCAAGTTTCACTTCTCCTTTCGAGGCTCATTGTCAGTTGGGTCATCCATCTCTCCATTTGCTCAAGAAGCTTTGTCGACAATATAGTAAGGTGTCTTCTTTAAATTGTGAGTTATGTCGATTTGCAAAACATCACCGTCTTAGTTCAAGTCCTAGAGTCAATAAACGTGCTAGCGTTCCTTTTGAATTAGTTCACTCTGATGTTTGGGTCCTTGTCATATTTTGTCTAAACCTGGATTTAGGTATTTTGTTACTTTTGTGGATGATTATTCTCGTGTAACTTGGTTATTTTTCATGAAAAGTCGTTCCGTGTTATTTGCTCAGTTTTGTGCATTTTGTGTTGAGATTAGACCTCAATTTAATGTTTCTATCCGTATTTTGTGAAGTGATAATGCCAAAGAATATACGTCCGCTTTATTCCAATCTTATATGGTCAGCATGGCATACTTCATGAAACCTCGTGTGTTGATACTCCATCCCAAAACAGTGTGGCAAAACGTAAAAACAGACATCTTGAAACTGCACGAGCCTTTTTATTTCAAATGAATGTTCCTAAACCTTTTGGGGTCGACACAGTTTCTACAGCCTGTTTTCTCATTAACCGCATGCCATCTTCTGTTCTTCATGGTACGATCCCTTACAAACTCATTTTTCCCAATAAATCGGTTTTTCCTGTTGACCCAATGATATTTGGTAGCACTTGTTTTGTTTAGGATGTTCGTCTGCATATCACTAAATTAGATCCCAAGTCTTTGAAGTGTGTCTTCCTGTGTTATTCTCGTCTTCAGAAAGGTTATAGGTGCTATTGTCCCAGGCTTAACAAATATCTTGTCTCCATTGATGTTACCTTCATATAAGACACTCCTCATTTTCCATCTTCACCTATTAAGACTCGTCAGTGGGAGGATGATGATTTGTTGGTTTATTCTATCACAACCTCTGCATCTTTCTCCGAACCGGATCCTAGCAAGCCTCATATTACTCAAATTTACTCCAGGCGTCCACCTCTTGATTCATGTCCCACACCAACTCCTTCGTCATCAAATCTAGTCCCGAGCGATGATCTTCTTATTGCGTTACGCAAAGGTAAACGGCAATGTACTTATCCTATTTCTTATTTTGTTTCTTATAACGTCTTGTCATCATCCTCTTGTTCTTTTATTGCTTCATTTGACTCTATCTCTATTCCTAAAACTGTCCGTGAGGCCATATCTCATCTTGGTTGGCATGATGCAATGATAGAGGAGATGAATGCTTTAGATGACAATGGCACTTGTGACTTGGTTGATTTACCTTCAGGAAAACGGGCTATAAGATGCAAATGGGTATTCACAGTTAAGGTCAATCCGGATGGGTCAGTTGCCAAGTTGAAAGCCCGCCTTGTCGCTAAAGGCTATGCTCAGACCTATGGAGTAGACTATTCCGACACTTTTTCTCCTGTTGCAAAATTGACATCTTTTCGATTTTTTATTTCAATGGCCGCTATTCATAATTGGCCTTTACATCAACTTGATATCAAGAATGCTTTTCTCCATAGTGATCTTCAGGAGGAGGTGTATATGGAGCAATCTCCTGGTTTTGTTGCTCGGGGGGTCAGGGCACGTTTGTCGTCTTTGAAAATCTTTGTATAGTTTGAAACAGAGTCCTCGTACTTGGTTTGGAAAATTTAGTCAGCATATTAAAAAGTTTGGTATGATGAAAAGTAAGTCTGACCATTCTGTGTTCTACAAGCAATCTGGAGCTGGTATCATTCTGTTTGTTGTGTATGTGGACGACATTGTTATCACTGGGAGTGAAACTACTAGAATCCCATCTCTTAAGTCTTTCATTCATACTCGGTTTCACACGAAGGACTTGGGGGTGCTAAAGTATTTCTTGGGTGTTAAAGTTACAAGGAGTAGAAAAGGTATATTTCTATCTCAGAGAAAATATGTCCTCGACCTATTAACTGAGACAAGAAAATTGGGAGCAAAGCATTGTAGTGCTCCAATGACTCCGAACATGCACCTCGCAGGAGATGGGAAACTGCTTGAAGATTCTAAGAGATATCGAAGATTAGTTGGGACGTTGAATTACCTTACCGTGACTCGTTCAGATATTGCATATTCGGTTAGTGTTGTCAGCCAGTTTATGTCGTCGCCAACTGATCATCATTAGGCAGCTTTAGAGCAAATTTTGTTCCTTGAAAGGAGCTCCAGGACGGGGTATCGTGTATGCAAATCATGGGCACACCCATATTGAATGCTTTTCAAATGCAGATTAGGTATGTTCCAAAATGGATAGAAGATCCACTTCAGGTTATTGTATCTTTGTTGGACGAAATTTAGTCTCATGGAAGAGTAAGAAGCAAAACGTTGTATCACGATACAGTGCAGAGTCAGAATATAGAGCCATGACACAGTCTGTGTGTGAGATAGTGTGGATATATCAACTCTTGACTGAAGTAGGAGTTAAAACTTCAGTACCAGCAAAACGGTAGTGTGATAACCAAGCTGCTCTTCATATTGCATCGAATCCTGTGTTTCATGAGCGAACTAAGCACATTGAAATTGATTTTCATTTTGTTCGTGAGAAAATTCAACAAGGCTCGCTTTCTACGGGATATGTGAAGACTGGAGAACAACTAGGGGACATCTTCACAAAAGCTTTAAATGGGGTTCGGGTTGATTATCTTTGTAATAAGTTGGGCATGATTAATATCTATGATGCAACTTGAGGGGGAGTGTTAGCTGTATATTAGTTGTCAATTAGCTAGTTTCCTAAAGTGTGTGTATTAGTTGTCAATTAGCTAGTTTCCTAAAGTAGATCTTTAATGTTGTATATAAATGTACCTTACTTTTCAATTAAAATATGAAGAAATAATTCTCTCTCCATCTCAAATAACAGTTTCCATTGAAAGCTCGTCTAGTTGCTAAAGATTATTATAAAAATTATATTCTTGATTTTTCTAAGACTATTCCCCGGTCACCTAGATTTCTTATATTCGAATTTGTGTATCATTGGCTACAATGTTTCATTGGTAGTTACATCTGCTTCATATTAAAAGCATGAGAAAGTGTTACATAGAGCAATTACTTGGGTATATTGCTCAAGTGAAGTCTAGATTGTTTTGTTATCTCATGAAGTTATTGTATGGTCTCAAGTAATCTTCACAAGCTTGGTTTAACAAATTTAGGAGTGCTATTGGCTTTGGAAAGCAATGTATTTTGGATCATTTTATCTCCTGTTGATGAACATCCATATCTTGTTTAATGATAGTAGTGTGTCATGTATACGGATGATATAGTTGTTACCTGATTTGACAACAAATGTATACACCAACTAAAGATTTTCACGATCGAAGTTTCAAACAAAGGAGTTAGGGAAGATCTTCCGGATTGATGTTGCTTGATCTCATTATGGTAATTTCTTGTTTCCAAGGAAATATGGACTTTTTTTGTTGATTGAGATAGTAATATTAAGTTACAAATCTATCAATACTTTTATGGATCCAAGCATCACGTTGTTGGATGATGCAAAGGAGTGGTTTGAGTTCCCTTATAGTTATAGACATTGGTATGTAAGCTCAATTTACTTGAGGTTACACATGCATATACATCCTTTGCTATGAGTGTTGGTCAATTTCCTAATACCTCTCGTACAACTCATTGGGATATCGTAGTTCACATACTCAGATATATGAAGAGTGCTCCAGGACGAGGGTGGTTAAATCAAGATCATAAGAATTTTCAGATTGAGTGTTACACTAATATAGATGTGGATGGATATCTGAATGATGATGATTTACCTCTCACTATTAAGTTTTAGGGAAGTTGGTGTCTTGGAACAACAATAATCTCTTAGTTAAGTGCAAAATCAGACTACAATTATACAAAGCTATGGCAAATGACATATGCGAGTTGGTAGTGTTGAATTATTTATTAGGAGAGCTTGGTTTTCAGTATTCGCAATCTATGATTGTTAAATATGATTATCAAGCTACCATCTACATTACAAACAATCAATGTTTCATAAGTATAAGTAAATAAATCACATTGTTAGAATGTTTCGAATGAGGTGATTCATATAGCACATGTCAAATCAGATGCTTAGAATCGGATGATCGGGTGTCTGTCTTATTTACCTAATCTTTGTGTGGTTGTAGGGTAATGGATATTTGGACCTAGCTAGAAGCACGATATATGTGATCTAGCTTGAGAGGGAGAGCTAGAGTTAGATTAGATTTAGAAAAAGAAGGAATTAGTTTTCTGATTAGAAACATGATTTACATTCGACCAGTTTTAGGAGTGTAGCTGAATAAGAAGTCAAATATAAACTGCAATCCTAATTGTAACTGTCTTGTATTTTTAACTTTATAAACAGCATGAATCCATGGGCATGGCGATGGCCTTCATTTTAATTCTCTTTAAATTCGATTTGTAGGTTAAGAGTTAATCAATAATAAAACTCATTTAAATACTCGTAAAGTCCCTGTTTTAGTACTCTATTAGTTCTTTTCTGGTCACGTCACATTGTTGGACTTAGGGTGGTCCTGTGGGGTGTGCATGACCCAAAACCCGAACCGAATTGGGAGCCATCCGTAGTTTATAGTTTTAGGGTTTGGGGTTTGTTTACTGCCAAGGATCACACCCTTTTGAGCCATTGGATCCAAGAATTTATGGTTGTATAGAATTCTTAATACGAGGATAGTGAGGGTTTCTGTTAGGATCCAAGATAAAAAAGACAATTTTTATAGAGAATTCAAAGGAATAACAAGATAGTTGAGCACAAAAGAGGTGTGCTCTCCTTCCAAGACGCCTAGAGGACGTCCGCACTCATTTAATTTAAGAACTACTCCTAATGACGCTCAATAGAATAATCTCAATATCAAGCATAAAAACTACACATGACGGCTAGCCCTATAAACAGAACAAAACTGGGTTCCTAGGCAATAGGCGCGCGCGACACAAACGATGGGCCGGCGGCTATGGGCCGGCCCATGGCTGGATGCGGAATATACCCAGGCGGGTCTATCAATACTCCCCCCAAAGAATCACCTTGTCCTCAAGGTGGTGTAAGTACCGGTGTGCTACTCTGAGTGGGAGTCGTCCTCCCCCCTGATCCGTTCGTCCTCCACGTCATCTTCCTCGTCCTCTTCTGCTATCAATACTTGCAGCCTTCGATCTACAGAGCGATGTCCGGGAGTGAAGCGCTCGTCGCATCTGAAACATAGCCCCTTTTGCCTCCTCTCCCTCATCTCCGCATCGGTCATCCGTCAGAATGGGCCCCCAGCCGGTGGTGGGTTGCTCTGCTCTCCCGTCTTCTCTAGTCCCACCTGGACTGCCTCAGTAGTGGCCCCCGCTCCGCTTGCTCCAGTCGAGGTGACCCGCTGCAACTGCCCACTGTAGCTCCTTTCGCCTCTCATATCCTCAGCTCGGGGGTCCTCCACCATTTGGGCCATCTCGATGACCTCTGAAAGTCCACGGGATTTGTAAGGCCTCACCGCAGCTCAGAGACTAGGACGCAGCCCCTTCAAGAAGGTGCCCTCCAGCGACTCGTCTGAAACCCCATGAACTCGCCCAGCCAGTGTCTCAAATCTCTCGATGTACTCCCGCACCGGCCCCTCCTGCCTGAGGGCAAATAGCTGCTCGTGTAGGTTCCCCAGACGGGGGTCCCTAAACTTCTCCAGCACCAAGTCTTTCAGCTCCTCCCAGCTCCGGATCTGCTGCCTCCTCTCTTTCCACTGGAACCACCCCAAAGCTCTCCCCTCCATGCAAATGGCCGCTGCCTCCAGCTTCTGCGCCTCGGTCCTGTGATGTGCTGCGAAATATCTCTCTGCTGTGAACAACCAGGCGTGCGGATCCTCCCCAGAGAAGATCGGCATCTTCAACTTCCGGACTCTGCAATCTCCTCCAAAGTGTCCCTGTTCGGGCCTCCCATCTGTACGGCGAGGCTGGTGATAGTGCTGCCACCTCTCATCCTGTGTCTCGTACTGCCTCCCACGAGGGCCTCCGCGCCATCCCTGCAAGTCATCTCATCCGGCGTCATCTCCAAACTCAGCTCCATGCATCCTCCGTCATCGTAGTACCCATGTCCTTCCCCTGGGTCAAATCCACCTCCAAAGTCACGCGACGTGTCCTCTAAATAGGGCCGAAAACCCCTCGAGCTGATGTCGTCGGCCACGCTGCTCGCCGGTCGCGTCGGGGCCCGCCATGGGTCAGAGAAAGGGGCTCGGAAAGCCTGATGGGTCGTGGGAACTGGGCGCTGCTGCCCAGGGGCCCCACGGCCCTGTACGATGCCCATGGGGGCATGGCGGTGGCCGCCCGGGCCCGCAGGGGCCTGGGGGTACTTGCCCAGGCCCGCGGGGGCTGGGCGATGCTTGCCCGGGCCCGCGCGGGCCTGGCGCACCTCCTCTGGCCCCCCGCGGCCTTGGGGGGCCCGCCGTGGCCCGTCGGGGGCCGGCGAGGGTTCACCGGCCCCTGGCGACAATGAGGGGGGTCGCCTCCCCCCTTTCCGCTATCTGAGGGCTCCGTGTGGATCCCCTCCGCCTTGCGCCAATCTTGGAGGCGACGGCTAGGTTGCCCGCCACCCTTTCTTGCCTCTTCCGCTTTTTGACGTATCTCCTCGCGAAAATCAACCTTCTATGGCCCTTCGTCTTCCTCATCAATCAGATCCTCCACAAAAAAGCCGGTTTCCGGATCAAATCTCCCAACTTTCTCCGTCTCCTTCTTCAAAGGTGCCGCCTTTTTCCCCGATTTAGGGTTTTCTTCCCCTTTGTTGTTCGCCGCCAATTGCTTTAAGGTTGCCATCATTTGCGCGAATTGGTCGTCGTGCATCGCTTGATTTGCCGTCAATTGGTCGATGGAAGCCGTCAATTTTGCCATGGATTCGTCGTTGGCCGCCAATGATTTCTTGATCTCGTCGATTTCGCTCATGAATTTGGCCTCCAAAGCTTCAATTTTGTCGTGGGATCTTGTCGTAGCTGCCATGGATCGTCACATGCTCTGATACCAAATTGTTAGGATCCAAGATAAAAAGACAATTTTTATAGAGAATTTAAAGGAATAACAAGATAGTTGAGCACAAAAGAGGTGTGCTCTCCTCCCAATACGCCTAGAGGACGTCCGCACTCGTTTAATCTAAGAACTACTCCTAATGACGCTCAATAGAATAATCTCAATATCAAGCATAAAAACTACACATGACGGCTAGCCCTATAAATAGAACAAAACTAGGGTTCCTAGGCAATAGGCGCGCGCGGCACAAACGATGGGCCGGCGGCTATGGGCCGGCCCATGGCTGGATGCGGAATAGGCCCAGGCGGGTCTATCAGTTTCCATCCATATATAAAGCCCACAAGTCTATCATGCATTAATGGGTATCGAAGGCACCAATTAATCTAGCCACCAAATCACGTGAGAGCTCATGTGATATTGGGAAAGGACTGTGAAGTTGATGCATCATGGGCAGCGAGGTAATTCTCTGCACATGAGGTCCTCCATCGTCATGACATTCTCTCGGCATCGGAAGCTACCATAACCACTTCAAACAAAGATCCTCACCCCGACAGGTTCACAAACTTCGACTGTGATGTTAGCTCCGATTCGCTTATATACATGTTGCATCTTAAGATCTAACACTTCAAATAAGTGTTTTTGTTAAACAATTGTTCTTCGTTTAAGCCATTGATTCTGATTTAGATTTTGGTATCTTTCTATTTTCATGCCATTTTCAGTTGTATGTGTTTCTTATGTGTTCTTTATTTGTAGTAACCTTGGACAAATTGTTGATTCATTAACTTGACTGTGCGTCAACTTGATCATGTGTTTTTTCTGCTGCAGGTCAAGCAAGGATTCAAAGTTCACTGCAAGGTTGCTTTGCTGGAGGCCACCCAGATCTTCCCCCAGAACGGTAAATTACTTGTATTATTGACTTCATAGCTACAACATGGGGTGATGCCTACCTCATTTGTGAATCCGTGAAAATAATGCTCACGTTAGATATTAACAGTACACTGAGAAGCTCAAATATGCACAATTTGCTTAGGAAAATATCGGCATTCATGGAGACATCCAGATAGAGACTTATCAATAAATAATAAAGACCATAGACCTAGCCGAATGTATGCACCAGAATTCTAATATGGAGAAAACCATCAATCCATTCTTTAATTTTTAGATGGATACTTGTCCAAAAATCCTCTATTTTCTTGAAGCTTACTGTTTATATGATTAGGAAACATACAAATCCAATATGATAACAACAACCCCTTTATTTGGGTTCGGTTACATGCTGATGTGATCATCATCTGTAGGAGGAGGTGCGTGTGCACGGAGGAATCCGGACGGAATCTTGGGCTATTTTAGTAATTTCTGAACTTTGTGCGGGTGCAAAATTACCAAATCTGTATTTTCCCCCTTTTATTAGCCTATGGTAGGCTAGGGTGTCTCATGCTTGATTATTTTGTGAAAACTATTCTAGGTGTCCAGGAACCCTAGCCGGGAGATCTTAGGCTTCCGTCTCGAATAGAAAGCTAGGAGAGAGTCCTCTTGAATTGTAGGCAATTATCCCTTTATTTCCAGATTTATTTCTATAAAAATCTCATCTTTTCCCTTTTCCACTTATAAAAATCCCATTTTTATCTCTACAAAAATCCTAGATCGCATCAAATTGTTATCAGAGCACGACGATCCATGGCGACGACGATATCCAAGGATAAGTTTGATACGTTGGAGGAGAAGTTTGATGGCGAGATCAAGGATATCAAGAATAGCATCAATGATCAAGGGGCCAAGATGAATCAGAGATTTGCGCAAGTCATGGAAGCCCTAAATCAAACAAATCAAAATTTTGCGGTGTTTACCCAAGCTATAAGATCAGATCTAGCCGAAGCCCTAGATCCAGAACATAAGGCGAAGACTTTAGCGAAGAGAAAGGGCAAAGTTGATTCTTTTCGCGAAGGACTTCTTTCAGATGCAGATATGTTATCTTTTGAGGAAGAACACCACTTCAAAGGAGGCAAGGAGGTTTGACAACGCGGCACGAGACCTAGAAGGTTTGGGGAAAGAAACCGGAGGTCGACGAAGAAGTATGAATACCCCCAGGCTTGGATAAGAAGTATGAATACTACACCACATACCATGGGGATGATCATGGGGACTTCGCGGATGGAGGAGCTGATTGGGGGATGCTGAGGAGGATAGGGCCACTGCAGGAAACTATTATGACGTACGCAATCCTCTGCAGCCACAACGGCATGACCATTATCAGGGGAGATGTGCACTTAGGGGGTTCATAGCAGAAAGCAGGATTAGAAAGTTAAAGGTACCTATTTTTGAGGGAGATGACCCAGATGGGTGGATCTACAAGGCCGAGTGGTACTTTGAGGTGTCACAGGTTCAGGAGACTAAGTGGCTAAGGGCTGTTGGGGTGTACCTGGAGGGGGAGGCACTATCGTGGTACTGGTGGACACAACAACGTCAGTCTTTTCGCTCGTGGGAGTTCACGGCATGCCTCCTTGACTGGTTTAGGGAGATTCGGGGGGTGACATGTATAAGCAACTGTATCCCTTGAGGCAAGAGGGGACAGTCAGGGAGTATATAAAAAAGTTTGAGATAGTAGTAGGTCGTATCCGTGGGGTTTCAGGAAAATCCCTAGTGTGGTGCTTCAGGAAAGGCCTGAAGCCCACCATCAAGGCAAAGCTACGGTTCAAAGGTTCAGAGGTTTGTTAGATCGGATGTGCCTGGCAATGATGGTAGAGGACATACTACGGAGGAGAGGCAATCCCGAGGAGTGTGGGGAGGATCCTCTTTTCGGGGACAGACGCCTACAGGGGGCAGAAGGCGGCCACATATGGGGCAACGGCCAATAAGAAGAAGGGGTAGAGTCACGACCTGGGGGGCAAATATGGCGGATGACAGAGTCTGAGGTACAAGAGAAGCGTGCCAAGGGTCTGCTTCAAGTGTGACAAGAAGTTCTCTCCAGGGCACTGATTCAGCGACCATACTTGCAGTTATTGATACTAAATAACGAGGACGAGGGACCGTGGATGAGCTTGAGGCGGGTGAGGACCAGGAGAGCCTACACTTGGATATGACAGAGGTATCTCTCAACTCTGTGGTGGGGTTCGCACCGAACCATAACATGAAGTTGGAGGGACGTGTTGCAGTTCAGGACGTCACAGTGTTAGTGGACAGTGGGGCAACCCACGACTTCTTCTCTTGCAGACTCGTGGAGAGGCAGGGGTTGCAGCTCAGTGACAGACTGTTTTGGAGTGGTGCTTGGGACAGACCAGGTGGCGCAGAGCTGAGGAGTATGTCGAGGATTGATATTGACTGTTCATGGGGTTCAGATCATGGCAAACTTCCTACGTCTAGAGTTGGGCGCACAGACAACATCTTGGGCATGAAGTGGTTGCAGACCTTACAGTGATACGAAGACTAATTGGAAGCTTCTCGGGCTGGAGTACTAGGCGGGAGGGAAGTTCGTAGTGTTCCAGGGGGCCCAGTTTTTGTCGTTCCATGCTTTCCTACAAAACCATGGCCAGAGCTCTCCAGATGTCAGGGGAGGGTTCTTGGTGGAGTTTCAAGGGTTGTCAGTTAAGGAGGCGGATGCGCGACAGGAGCAGAAGATACCGCCGGAGTTAGAGCAGCTGCTGAGCCAGTTTTGAGGCGGTTTTTCATACCTGCACGTGTTGGAAACAACGGTCTATGATTTGTTTTTGATGATAACAACCCTTCATGAATGATTTTAATGTGTTAAGTGTTTTTAGGTTGAAATGCGTTCGGAAAATCAAAAGGGCATTTTGGTCATTTTGGAGATAAAGGGCACTTTGGACATAAAAGGGCAAGTTGGTCATTTTGCGAATATTTCATGAAGTTATAAAGCATATATTATGGCCATGGAGTATGGTGGGATACATTGAGGAAGTCACATAAATTTTCGGTTTTGAAAACTATGCTAAAACGACTAAAATAGGTGAACTAAGAGCTGCGAGGGGGCAATATTGTAAATAGCTAACCTATGAATTTCTAAAATCTATATATATGTAACGGCCGCTTCCTGTCGTACATATTTTCGTTCGTATTTTTTTAATGCATTGTATTATGCGTATTTTGCGTTCCGATTTTATTATTATTATCTTACATGGCTCAGACTCGCGATCGGATCCCGTATTCACGATCCTCTCGATGGCACATCGTCCCGGTATTTTCCTTGTAATTTTTGGGCGACACCGAGTTGAGGAGGCATAATGGTTAAATCTATATATAATTTTCATATACTAATACTTTCAAAAACTTAAATTTAAATTTAAAATCTAAATCTTTTTACGAATCTGTTTCGTTTAAAACTTATCATATCAACTATATCTCTTTATAATATCCCTTTATATCTTCCCC